>CM051515.1:50829495-52079495 GCA_028015205.1 Mytilisepta virgata
TAGGTTGTTGTAAAATGTACACATATGAGTATACACACAGGCATATATATACATGTGTATCTGCATGTTTAAATATATTCACACTGGATAACAATAAAATTCCAGGCAGCCAAGTCAATATATATGCAAATTAATTATAACTACATTGTAAAAGTGCATACTCACTATCAAATGTACTTTTTCAACATTTTACTGTACCTGAAGATTTATAATAAATAAGTAATTTTCAATTTCCTTATACCTATAATTCAGTGTAATAGTATATGAAATGAAGAGAAAAAAAATGGTAACACAAAATATGTACACATCTAATAAGAATGATTAGAAGAAATGGTGATAGTGGAATATTTTTTCTTAAATGTTATTCTACTTCTACATAAATGTTGAGTATTTTGGTCATATGTTATATAATTTGATAGAATAAATCAAATAGATCAAATAAACAGAGGTGGAGATACAAGTATGCAAATTTACTGTTCAAGTCTTTTTGAATTTTTAATATACTCTTTCACTTCTTTGAAAATCTCTATATTATCTTCTAAACTCAATGATACATCACCAAATAAAAGCAAGTTTAGATCTATATTAATATTTAAATGCAATAGATTTCTAAAAAGTCTATCTCTTATTATATCATAAGCTGGACAATCAAAGAAAAAATGTTGATTGTCTTCACAAACATATAGGCACTTGGGCCAATAAGGGTCTTCTGTCAAAAAGTCGTGAAACAGATGGGAATTTAAATTACTTGCCTCATTTCTTAATTGACAATGAATTATGTTTAACTTTCTAAAACCAAAATTAAAATATTTCGGAGGTTTATCTGGTTTGTATGTTTTGTCAATATTAGATTTAAACGAATTAACTGATGGGGCATTTTTGATACTAGATTCTAATTCATTCCATAGTTTAACAGTGGAAGGGACAGAACTTTTGTAATAGGAAACCGTCCTGCATTGTGTAATAATAAAGTTCTGTCTTTGTCTCAAATTATATGCATGTTCTCTAGGAATACAAGGTGCTATCAAATCAAACATATAAGAGGGGCATAATCCATTTACTATTTTGTAAAATGTAATAAGCTTATGTTTTTTCCTTCTATCAGACAACTTTTCAAAACCAAGTTCACGAAATTAGAAAATTCGTGTCGTGGACAGTTTTATTCCCTTTTCAAAACTAATTTTGGAGTTGAGAACTGTTTATCAAGTTTGTCAGAATTTAAAAGGTTAAAATATCTAAAAGAAGAAAACTACCCGTGCAAGCACGTACAGGTATCCGAAAAAGATGGAATAGATTTTCTTATATCCCTTCAACAGGAAATTTCACCCGTTTTCGTAGGGTGAGATTTTTCTGTCTTATACAGCGATGTGTGAAAATTATATGTTATCATGTTCACATATCTATCGATTTGAGAGACAG
Organism: Mytilisepta virgata; assembly: GCA_028015205.1. Lineage (NCBI taxonomy): Eukaryota > Metazoa > Mollusca > Bivalvia > Mytilida > Mytilidae > Mytilisepta > Mytilisepta virgata. The sequence continues at coordinate 50,830,915 of CM051515.1, forward strand.
TAAGATCGCCATCTTAATAGTCAGAAATTTCACTCTTCTCTCCCACTGTCCAGCACTTGAATAAAGCACGATTTACAGTATAGTCGCACAGGTACCTGAAGAATGTATTTAGTTTGTTACACCCCACGACTTTAATTCATTGTCATTGTTTTCATCATCATTTATAGCATAAAATAAATGTCCAACTTACCTTCTTAATACATCATGTGTACATGTAACGCTGTAATTCGTTCAAAAGAAAACATCATGATCATTCATCACTCATGTGATGTACAGATAAGAGGTATTATAATAGAAACTTGGAGATTTTATCAAACAACAATTGTTTATGTTAATATCACTTGTTTTCTATTGCCAATCTGATTACACAATGGTTATATATGAGAGGTCACTATCGCAAAAAATGGACTGCCATTGAATTAAACGCTGATTAAACCCTCGCCTCAGGCTCGCGCAGATGATCAAAATTAGTAAGCTCCAGTAGGCAGTCTATTTCCTGAAATTAAAATGAAATTTTAAGTCTGGTGCATATTTATACATTCCTTTGAAAAGAAAAATTGTAAAGCTAGGACGCTTTATGAGAGTAATGTACAAAGAACAAAAAACATAAAATTGGACTGAAACTGTAAATATATGCAATTTAAACATTAGAAACTACCTTTTTAATTAAATTTCAAAACAATGTTTAGCTTTAATATTTGTTGCCCTTTACGAAACAAACATATACATGTATTTGTTTTTCTAATAAGCAGAACAAGTTTACTGTTTATACAAATTTTATACCCGACTTGAGTTTTCTGTTAAAGTTGAAAGATTGAAAGATGAAACGATGACCCCAAGAGCAAATTCAAATGTCAAGATGAGAAAAAATGTAAAGACAAAATTATCTAAGGACAGAGCCTTTTGTCGAGTGAAATATTCTTTAGATTACACAAAATGTAATATTGTAATAACAGTAATTTGACTACATTTTCAGTTTGTTTAATTTTGCGTAATGTATCATCTACATAGGGTCAGATAGTTGATATGTACTAAACAAAAATGTATATATATATTATTCATATCCGAAATACAGGCAATTCGAAATAATACAGGAAATATTCATCAGTATTTTACAAGTACATGTTTATCATATATAAGTTTCATGTCATGTGTTGATGTATACGTGGTATAGGGATAGAGAACACATGATCAGAACTGGAAGTACTAAGAATTATTCAGTGCTACCGATCTACTCAGTACTGGTAGAGGACAAAAATTGCAACAAACGTAAACAATAACCTAAAATGTTTAGAACATCAATGTGTTTGAAGGAGATAATCCTTAATTTCCAAAATTTAAATTGATTTTTATTTAATGTTTGTTAATTGTACAGGTAAGCATCAATTTCAAAACAGAACCCAAATAATATATAAATATATATATATTGTCAGAAAAATATATAGTTTATTTATACGAGCCTTAGACACGGGTAGAAATGGCAGGTTTTCCGAACATTTCTCACCTGGTTCGCAGTGAGTATAAATAAATTTTATATTTATTGTCGTTATCCTTTTTTAGCGAAAAGGCATGAAAATGGGAAATTTATAGCTGCGTTTTTTGGTGCGTAAGCTAGGGAAGCATGACGTCATAAAACACTGCGAACCAGAACGCAATACAAATTGTCGTTGAAAGTGAGGACAGGACACCCTCGGCTACAACCTCTGACCGATGAAAGGGTTCGGCTCTCTGAACATTTCCAAAGTTATCTTATTCTCAGTCGATTACCGAGCTTGTGAGTTTCGAACCTTGCTTGGAAGTTGCCTCGGCTACTGACCAAATAAAAAAAAACAATATTGGGCATGTATATTGGTCAACACAAGGCGTAGTTGTAAGATAATGTAATACCCTTCGGGTCTTTCGTTTGTCAACCATTCTTACAAAGAAAATGTAATTTAAAAGTCAACTTTCATTCGTAAATACACAAGTTACACGATCAACGGAAAAAGGAAGATAACTCGATTCACTCTCTTGGACGTAAATGTAATAAAAAACTAAACAAAGATATGTATCTGTTATTAATTTTGTAATGAATTGTTATAAAAACTATTCCCTTTTTAAATGTTTTGCTGTAAGTAAATTAAACAAAAACATTTCATATACGATATACAACATGGAAATAATACAGGATATATTCATAAGAATTTTACAACTATATGTATATCATACACGAGTTTACAATTTCAAAGTCAAGTGTTGAGGTAGGACGAACACAAAGTCAAGTGTTGAGGTAGGACGAACACAAAGTCAAGTGTTGAGGTAGGACGAACACAAAGTCAAGTGTTGAGGTAGAGCGAACACAAAGCCAAGTGTTGAGGAAGGGCGAACACAAAGTCAAGTGTTGAGGTAGGACGAACACAAAGTCAAGTGTTGAGGTAGGACGAACACAAAGTCAAGTGTTGAGGTAGAGCGAACACAAAGTCAAGTGTTGAGGAAGGGCGAACACAAAGTCAAGTGTTGAGGTAGGACGAACACAAAGTCGAGTGTTGAGGTAGGACGAACACAAAATCAAGTGTTGAGGTAGGGCGAAAACAATTTCAATTTAAGTGCTGAGGTAGTACGAACACAAAGTCAAGTGTTGAGGAAGGGCGAACACACAATCATAACTGAAAGTATCATATCATGTAAGTGCCAAACAATTGCCTTGATTCTCAGGTATATTCGAATTAAACTGCAATACATGTTTCCATATTGTTGAGATGGAGTACATCGACAATAATATGCCAAAAATATTTCACAGCTTGAATATTTTCCTATATATTTCATATATTAACATAACCATACTTTTTCCAAAACTGATTATGAAGTTATTTTTGGGGCCGATTAAAAAAGATTTTGCACCATTCAGGGAAGACGGTACAATAAGGTTCCTCTACTGAATTTTTGCTGAAAATTTACCAGATGGTCAATTTTCAAATACGCAAAGAAAAAAATACCTTCATGACTTAGTTTTTAAGATATTTGACACTAATTTTGGTATATTTGAGCCCAAAAACCTAACTCACTTTTCGTCCGTAGTCCGTCCGTCAACATTTCGCATTTTGAACTTCTAGAAAACCACTGAATGGATTGAAACGAAACATGGCACAAGGTGCTGACCAAGTACTGTTACTTTGTTGCCGATTCGTCATCCAAGATAGCCGCCAACGGGGGACTTAGTTTAACATAGGATCCTATGGGAATTACATACAAACGACTTCTTCTTGAAAATTCCTGAATGGATTGAAACCAAACATGGCATGGATGTTAATCTCAAGGTCCTTTAGCAATGAACAAATGGAAATATATTGAGAAGAACAGGCTTCAAACTGAGTAAAAAGTCCAAACAGCAATAATTCTCTTACGACGTTGTCATGAAGTAAAAAAAAATCGTAAAGAAGCGAATTTGTTCTTCCATTTACGTATTTTTGTTCCATGTATGAGCTTTTTTTTTTCTTAAAATGGAGTTCACAAATGTGGGAACGAATACTATTATCCGAGGGATAATCACTGTCTTTTTCATTTCAGACGCTTCATCACGCAAGTACTCTTCGATTATAATTAGACTTATGTGCGATCCAAGAGAACAGATCTTTGTTATTCTAAAAGTACTGTTATTAATTGGTTCATGATTCAAAATTTTTATTATAAACTCCCAGACACATGAAGTGTTACAGGAGGAATTAAGAACATGGGCAAATTAAAATGGCAGACAAAGTACATAATTTGAGAGAAAAAATTAACAAACATTGTTGGAAATATAACTCAGGTAAATTACAGTATTTTTTTTTTTTTGATCTTAAAAATATGGAAACTGTGTTTAGCACAATAACATTTCATACTGAAAACAGACCGTACAATTTATATGCAGATGGGTATCGGGTATAGTATTCAGGAAGAAATGGTGATATTCACCCCCAACTCGTTTAAGCTACACAAAAGACATACCCTATGTTTCTTAGACAAACAATTCCACTTTCCCATTTCAACTGGAAATTTCATATTAGAGAACCTTAATTTACAAATAATAAAGCGATTTGCTTTGTTAAGAGTTTAGTGAATATTTTTCCAAGCAATAGCCTTGCGTTTATGATATATTTACTCATATCACTATACCAATTTTGATTATAAGCATTCAGTAATTTCTGTTTAATTGCAAACTATTTAACAGCTGCCTTGGATGTGCGATCAGCTAAATATTAAGAATTATCTAAAATAATATTGTAACAGTCTTACTTTAACTATCATTAGACATTTTTGTATTCTCTTTTTTATTGTATATGATAAAATAATATTTACTGTATGATAACTAGCCTCTTGTAAAAGTATTTGAGCTTGAAAATCTTATTACGCACGTTTGAAAGCAAATTTATAATAGTTAGAAAGAATCATTTATATATAATGATATAATCCTGTCAGTAATTTTTTACATGGTCAAAGGGAGTTAATAAGTTTTGATTATCTCCCCTACTTAAGGACACGCACTGATAAAAGTGCATAATACTACCACACAGCTACCTATAGCTATTTAGAATAAAGCTTATCACTAAAGTTGAAGCATTTTAAACAAAAGCCTTGATGAACACAAGACCATGTTTAGAACAGTAAACTGTTTAATTCCATTATACAAATAGAGTTATTTTGTTGTTACTATTGATTTTGATGATAAAACCAATTTTATATATACAAACACACATAAAAGATAGAAATTCTTGGACTCCACTGGATACATCTTTGGTATAAGAATACAGTGTATACATTCTTGTTACTAGTATAATTTCAGTTAAAGGAATTTTGAAAATGATACATAGAAATAAATACAATATAAGTCTATGTATTCAGGTTACAAATACATCAACAGTGAAATACATATACTGATAAAGTTTGTTAATTACATGATATAGATGGACAGAGTGGATACTTTCTATTATGATTTATATTTTTTCTCTGTTATGCATTATCCTATCATAAATAAAATACTTTGAATTAGGGTAAGCAAAGAAAAGTAATACATTGTACCTATAGATTTACTTAATATACTATAACAGGTTGATGGTCATATAATTAATATCTATGTTTATTGTATATTGAAAGCTATTAGTCATTGACCCACTCATTATAAAACTATAATGAAATAATATACATGTATGCAGACAGAATTTTGCCACTTTTACATTTTAAAATATTATACATGTGCTGCTCTGGACAAGGGGAAGCAATTCATATCTATTATGCTTACATGCACAGTCAACATATGGAAATAACATATGAAATTTCCGGGTTTTTTTTTAACATTGAAACTATATATTTGAATTAAATTTTTATGCAGACAGATTCTCGCACAACAGCATTAAACATTACTCCTCTGGACTAGGGGAAACAACTCCTGCTTATTAAAGTTTTCATAGTATACATGTAGATATCACAGACACGTCCACTTTTAAATAAGAATTCCTATTTTTACATTAAAAAAACTGCCACTTATGCAAGGATATAATATAATAACAGAAAAATAAACTGTTTTAACAAATTTTGATAACCTCAGATTTCAGTGTAAATAATGAATAGTATATATTTCTCTTTGTATGTTTAAATGACTGTATGATTAATGTTAGTGCTTCATTGGCTGATATTGTGTATTATTATTGGTGTACAGAAATGTAATTGTGATGTAGTGTATATTGTATCAGGATGCACTTTAAATAAAAATGTACCTATCTATACATTTGATGCCATGATTATGTAATACAGTTTGGCCTTCCCAAATATAGGATAATTCTCTGTTGTCAAAAATGAATTCATAAAGTCAGCCCTTCAAGAATTAAAGCAAGCTGTACCGTGCAAGTTGAAAATCAATTTAAACAAAATACCTGATAATTTATTTGGGTTTTCAAGTAATTTTTTCCAAACATTTATCATTCTAACTTTTACTTGAACGTGCAATGTATATTTCCCACGTTCCACATAAACCATGCAATTTGGTGTACTAGCTCATGCGTATACCAAGTTTCGTTTTGATGAGTTACAAATGGACCTTTTCCATATCTGATATTCGACCGATAATGAAGGAGAATTAGAAAATGTATGATCAGTTTCTATATGTTTTGTAATTGATATCATATTTGATACATAAAATACGCTACAGCTCAGGCCATATCGTGTACAGTACCAGAATTACATAATATGAACAATTTCATATTTCGTTTCAAGTGAACATGTTACCTAATAATTACTACACAACTCTAACGCTACAGCAGGTCTAAAATAGGATTTTATATGATTGATTCAAGTTTTATTATTTGACAAACAAGCTATATTATTGGATTCAAATATTAAACGTACTATAATACTATTAAAAAAAGATACAATTAAGAGCATGTGTGATTCTCATGTTTATAACTAGTATATTAAATTTGCAGAGCTGATAACGAGGAAGATAACAGTCATTATATATACATATATATATGTCGATGACACTGTGTATTATCCAGTAAGAATTAAGGATACATCTTCACTACTCTTTATTAAGGAAATGATAACATTATCTAAGAAAAAAAAGCCAAGTAATGGGCTTATTCTCGGTCAACATCATAGTTTTCAGAGTTAATAATCTAATATCAGGACCGATATTGGTAGATAATCTAATATCAGGACCGATATTGGTAGGAGATATTGCATGGCAAAGTGTAACTAAAATCAATGTATAATAGGAGTAAAATCTTTCATGAGAAATTATTAAGTATAAAACCTAACCTAAAACTATATGTTTATAGTTTATTTATAGATGGTTTTTCAACAATGTCTTTAGTTTACCTCAGCTTATTTCTACATTTTGATATGTTATTAACTTACTAAATGCGGCGGGGTTAAACATGTTTTGTGAGATCTCAACCCTCCTCCCTATACCTCTAGATAATGTGGAATAAACAAACACACAGCGATACATGCAGTAAAACTTAAGTTCTAGTGCGATGTTAGAAAGGTAACAGAAGAAGCTAAGCAAAATGACAATGATCAATATAAGGGACGGTGGACAGGGAGAGAGGGGCGGGAAAAAGGAGAGGAGGGGCGGGAGAAAGGAGAAAGGTCCGCCCCCACATATAAATTATCAAAGGACTTCTATCTGTTACTGACATGCAAGCTACAGACCTCAATTAAACTAATCGAAAGATTATGTCATTATCATATAGAAAATCAGCCACAATCCCTCCCGTTAGGGATTTAGTATCATGCCATCGTAAATTATACGAGAAGAACATAACCCGTATCATGCCAACAACTAGTTTTAGAATAAATGTGTTTATTTCCGATGTAAGGACCCTATGAGTGAATCAATTTTACTAAAAATCCCATCTTTAATGACTTGACAACAGTATCGTAACTATATCCCTTGTGGATAAGTCTGTTTTAAGGTTTGGTTAGCTTTTCAAGTTTGAATGAAAGGTCTATATTTCTAAAATCAAATCAAATAGAAAGGTGAACGCAAAGTACAGATATATGATTTAGCAATGATTGAGTATAATGGTGTCATTAATGAATAGTTTATTTAAAAGATTACATTCAGCTAACGAGCATATTTTTAAGACATCGAAGAGACAGAGGTGCGAGGTCGTAGCAAAGTCCGGATATGAGAGTTAGCAATGAGTATATTGTGTCATCAAAGAAAAATATGCCGACGGCTTTGACGACTATGTGTCAGTGAAAAAATATATAAAACTAGAAAGACAATTGTTCAGAGAACAATTGCAAGGTCTTTCCCTTGTCAAATAGCAATTAAGGCTATTAAGCATGACTGTTGACCTTCTATTTTGACTTGTATAGTCAAAATATAGGACTGTCACATTGAACTTGACCATTGACCTTCGATTTTGACCTCTACAGCTCTAAAATAGGTCTCTGAACATAAATATATATGGTTGCTAGGTACTTTTACATCGGTTGCTAAGGACTTTTTCAATGACCTTGACCCTTGACCTTCCATTTTAAGCCCTACGGCTCTATAATATGGTCCTGAGCATAAATATATATGGTTGCTAGGTACTTTTCCATCGGTTACTAAGGACTTTTTCAATGACCTTGACCAATGACCTCCATTTTACCTCTACAGCTCTAAAAAAGGTTCCTGAACATAAATATATATGGTTGCTAGGTACTTTTCCATCAGTAACTAAGGACTTTTTCGATGACCTTGACCCTTGACCTTCCATTTTGACCTCTATGGCTCTATAATATGATCCTGAACATAAATATATATGGTTGCTAGGTACTTTTCCATCGGTTGCTAAGGACTTTTCAATGACCTTGATCCTTGACCTTCAATTTTCACCTCTATAGTTCTATAATAGGGTCCTGACCATAAATATATATGGTTGCTAGGTACTTTTCCGTCGGTTGCTAAGGGCTTTTTTGATGACCTTGATATCTGACTTTTGACCTTGGTACTAAAATGTAGATCTTTTGAAACTGATCTTTTTTTGTATTAACATTTTCTTCATATCTATAGTGGTTTTCGAGATATAGTGTAAAATTAACATGAGACAAGGGCATTAACTCCTATAAGGAGTCATCGTACAACTTCAGACCCAATGAGACAAACTTAGATCTTGACAAGATAAACATTTTCCCCAATATTTTTCATCAGCTATTTCTTACGGTTTCTGAGTTATTCTCATAACAAGGTATAAGGTCAAAGGTCAAGTGCTACCTTGACCTTTGACCTTGGGGTCATTTTGAAGAATAAGACATTTGATGACTATTGTTGAAAGTCCCAAGTCTCTACGACTAACAGTTTATGAGTTTTGACCATGTACGCGTTTCGTCAAATATTCAAGGGCCAGTAACTCCTATAAGGAGTCGATAAACCAAGTTGAGCAAAACATGACAAAGTTGCGTCTTGCGAAGATGAACATTTTTGCCAACATATTCGATCAGCTATTTGTTACGGTTTCTGAGTTATTCTTGTAACAAGGTATAAGGTCAAAGGTCAAGTGTGACCTTGACCTTTGACCTTGGGGTCATTTTGTAGAATAAGACTTCTGATGAATAATGGTGAAAGTCCCAAGTCTCTACGACTAACAGTTTACGAGTTTTGATCATGCACGCGCTCCGTCAAATATTCAAGGGCCAGTAACTCCCATAAGGAGTTGATAAACCAAGTTGAGCGAAACATGACAAACTTGCGTCTTGCAAAGAAGAACATTTTTCCTTATATATTTGATCAGCTATTTGTTACGGTTCCTCAGTTATTTTGGTAACAAGGGTTTACGCTATTTGGGCAGATAACTCTGTATGGAAAAGAGTTCGGCTTCGCGGTGTCAATCCTGAATCCGGTTTATCATTCCGAACCAACTGGTGAAATATCATTTCGATATGTCGCGAAATGAAGAAAATTCTTGACATCGAAGTTGGCGGAAAAGAAGAAAAATAATAATAAGAACTAGTAAGACATTTGTTCCGAGAACAAATGTAAGGTCTTTCCATTCGATTATGGAGAGTGTTATGACACCCTAGTAAGTCTTTTTTACCTTAAAATGTTGTAAAAAAGGCTTAAAAACCATGAACAAACTGTTTAAAAGCCAAGTTCAATATCTAGGACATGACCTTGACCTTTGACCTTTTGATCTTTTTGAAGGTCAATGGTCCCTGGTGTCATTTCAAAAGACCCGGTGCCTTTACTATATACCATTATCAAGTTGTTTATGAAAAACTATTTAATTTTATGTTCTAAGGACAATAACTCCTACAAGATGACGTCATAGGACTTTGACACTAATGGAACAAAGTTGCGTCTCAATGTCCTTTACATTTTCCCCATTATATTTCATCATCTATCTTCTACTGTTTCAGAGGAATACTCATAACAAGGAAAAGTCAAAATTTAGAACTTGACCTTGACCTTTGACCTTGACATTATTTTTCTTGGAATGGCTGGTGAAAACCAACTATAAAGTTTCATACTGATATCTGACCCCTAACCTTACTTTTGACCCTTAAAGTCTTCTGTCTAGATTTTGATGCAGTTATGCCCCTTGAAGGAGTCATCAAATCTCTTTGGACCAAATGTAATGAATCATCGGTCTACGTAGTTGAACATTTTCCACCCTTAAGTTTTAGCGTATCTCTTACGGTTTCAGAGTTTAAATCATAACAAGGGTTACGGTGTTCGGGGAGATAACTCTGTAATGGAAAAAAGTTCGATAACTCAGGGTCGATTTCGAATAGATTTTAACACACCGATATCATATAAGAAGTTTCATAATGATACGTCGTAAGCTGTTGAAACAACAAGACTTTGAAATGTGGCAGAAAAAAAGAATAAAAATAATTTAGAACTTGACCTTGACCTTTGACCTTGACTATTTTTCTTGGAATGGCTTTTGGAGACCAACTATAAAGTTTCATATTGATATCTGACCCCTAATCTTACTTTTGACCCTTAGAGTCTTCTGTCTAGATTTTGATGCAGTTATGCCCCTTGAAGGAGTCATCAAATCTCTTTGGACCAAATGTAATGAATCATCGGTCTACGTAGTTGAACATTTTCCACCCTTAAGTTTTAGCGTATCTCTTACGGTTTCAGAGTTTAAATCATAACAAGGGTTACGGTGTTCGGGGAGATAACTCTGTAATGGAAAAAAGTTCGATAACTCAGGGTTGATATCGAATAGATTTTAACACACCGATATCATATAAGAAGTTTCATAATGATATGTCGTAAGCTCTTAAAAACAGAAGACTTTGAAATGTGGCGGAAAAGAAAGAATAAAAATAATAATAATAATAATAATAATAATAATAATCATAAGAATAGCTATATGTCTTTCCATTTGGAAATGGAAAGACCTAACTAGAAAGACAATTGTTCATAGAACAATTGCAAGGTCTTTCCCTTGTCAAATAGCAATTAAGGCTATTAAGCATGACTGTTGACCTTCTATTTTGACTTGTATAGTCAAAATATAGGACTCTGTCACATTGAACTTGACCATTGACCTTCGATTTTGACCTCTACAGCTCTAAAATAGGTCCCTGAACATAAATATATATGGTTGCTAGGTACTTCTACATCGGTTGCTAAGGACTTTTTCAATGACCTTGACCCTTGTCCTTCCATTTAAGCTCTACGGCTCTATAATATGGTCCTGAGCATAAATATATATGGTTGCTAGGTACTTTTCCATCGGTTACTAAGGACTTTTTCAATGACCTTGACCAATGACCTTCCATTTTACCTCTACAGCTCTAAAAAAGGTTCCTGAACATAAATATATATGGTTGCTAGGTACTTTTCCATCAGTTGCTAAGGACTTTTTCAATGACCTTGACCCTTAACCTTCCATTTTGACCTGTACGGCCCTGTAATAGTGTCCTGAGCATAAATATATATGGTTGCTAGGTACTTTTCCATCATTAACTAAGGACTTTTTCGATGACCTTGACCCTTGGCCTTCCATTTTGACCTCTATGGCTCTATAATATGATCCTGAACATAAATATATACAGTTGCTAGGTACTTTTCCATCGGTTGCTAAGGACTTTTTCAATGACCTTGATCCTTGACCTTCAATTTTCACCTCTATAGTTCTATAATAGGGTCCTGACCGTAAATATATATGGTTGCTAGGTACTTTTCTGTCGGTTGCTAAGGGCTTTTTTGATGACCTTGATATCTGACTTTTGACCTTGGTACTAAAATGTAGATCTTTTGAAACTGATCTTTTTTTGTATTAACCTTTTCTTCATATCTATAATGGTTTTCGAGATATAGTGTAAAATAAACATGAGTCAAGGGCATTAACTCCTATAAGGAGTCATCGTACAACTTCAGACCCAATGAGACAAACTTAGATCTTGACAAGATAAACATTTTCCCCAATATATTTCATCAGCTATTTGTTACGGTTTCTGAGTTATTCTCATAACAAGGTGTAAGGTCAAAGGTCAAGTGCGACCTTGACCTTTGACCTTGGGGTCATTTTAAAGAATAAGACATTTGATGACTATTGGTGAAAGTCCCAAGTCTCTACGATTAACAGTTTCTGAGTTTTGACCATGTACGCGTTTCGTCAAATATTCAAGGGCCAGTAACTCCTATAAGGAGTCGATAAACCAAGTTGAGCAAAACATGACAAAGTTGCGTCTTGCAAAGATGAACATTTTTGCCAACATATTTCATCAGCTATCTTTTACGGTTTATGAGTTATTCCCATAACAAGGTATAAGGTCAAAGGTCAAGTGTGACCTTGACCTTTGACCTTGGGGTCATTTTGTAGAATAAGACATCTGATGACTAATGGTGAAAGTCCCAAGTCTCTACTACTAACGGTTTATGAGTTTTGACCATGCACGCGCTCGGTCAAATATTCAAGGGCCAGTAACTCCCATAAGGAGTCGATAAACCAAGTTGATTGAAATCTGGCAAACTTGCATCTTGCGAAGGTGAACATTTTTCCTAATATATTTGATCAGCTATTTGTTACGGTTCCTGAGTTATTTCGATAACAATGGTTTACGGTATTTGGGCAGATAACTCTGTATGGAAAAGAGTTCGGCTTCGCGGTGTCAATCCTCAATCCGGTTTATCATTCCGAACCAACTGGTGAAATATCATTTCGATATGTCGCGAAATGAAGAAAATTCTTGACATCGAAGTTGGCGGAAAAGAAGAAAAAAAAAAATAATAATAATCAGACGAATTACAGAAAGGTCTTTCCGTTGGAAACGGGAAAGACCTTAATAATAATAATAATAATAATCATACGAATTACAGAAAGGTCTTTCCGTTGGAAACGGGAAAGACCTTAATAACAATCGTAATATTTAAAAATGTAAAAATTGTAGTTCAAGTTGTGTTTAAAGTTTTAATTTCTAGAGATTTAGTATAAGCTATATTTTGTTTGCCAATTCGTCGTATATAATTTATAGATTATCATGGTTAATCTTTAATACTTAATAAGAATAGATTCACCTAATGTTATACAATTAACCCTAAAATCCGTATTGCTAATACGTAACTCATGCCATGGAAAGACTTCCATTTGAACCCCCATTCATGTATATCTTTATTTATTCCTCATTTAAAAGGGGGGGTCAAAAGTAAATCTTTCCCATGCCATGTTACATAAATCTTTGATTGTAAAAATTACACAGATTTGTTTTACAGTGAATTGAAAACGAACGGGCAAACACAGATTTTACGGAACACCGTAGTAACATTTTATGCTGTGGAATATTGCCATTGCGGCCATTCGAATTGAACAGTTTATGGACATCCGAAAGAAAAAATAAACAAAATTATATTTTTTGTTCAATTGATATTCTAATTGGATATTCTGAACGTAAAATTGAACAGTACATTTACATTTTCGAGTTTGAGTAATACCACGTGTAGTATCCCTGCTACAGCTACAAAAACGAAAGATTACAAAAGTTAAATGTTTCAATAGTTACATTTTTAACAAGTCAAAAAAAGTTATAGAAAGAAACTCCCAACCCAAAATCGTATTTTTTTTTGTTCAAGAAATTGACAAGTTTGTATTTTCAGGTAATCATGAACATTGAGTAAATCATACAGATCGGAAATATCTTATGAAAATATTTTAAAATGTCATGGTAATTGAGTGTACTAAGATGGTAAGATTTAAGTGGACCCTGCGTTCTCGTTACTGTCCATATTTGACATTTGAAATTAAATCCATTTAATTGTCAAATTATTTTAATCATTTAGGTACACATACAAGAACTTCCTATGTCTATTTGAACAAACAAACGGGATGACTCTGTACTTCATGACATACATTTACATTGTATATGTATAACAATCTTTTGTAGAAAAAATGTAATTAATGTTTTAAAAACTGCAAAAAGATATGATTTATGAAATAAAAATAAGAATAAAAGACAGTATTATACAGAAACATTATTACCATCAGAGAAAAATACTTAACTTAGAAATAAAAAGACTAAATATGTGGGTGTTAGTGGTAGCCAAACTAATTAAAAACAGGTCCATTTTCATTTGGGAAACGGTTTCACAAAATATTTCACAACTCATACGTTATTCCAGAGCTTGTGAAATATACATTGACTTCCTGTACAGAGCCCGGTCTCAGACGGAAAAGTTGCTCAGACAAGGGTATGTTGCTCCTAAGTTGGAGTCATCCTTATTAAAGTTTTATGGACGTCATCATGACTTGGTTGACAGGTATAAAAAAAAACCGTTTCCCAAATGAAAATGGACCTGTTCCATTGATGTTACGCCTTCCTCATACCGGATTTGACATGGACAGCATGGCGGGTGTCCTGCAGGAAGCAGAGACTGCTTACTCTTCCAGGGCACCTGAGTCTACCCCCGGTTTTTTGGTGGGTCCATGTTGTTCATATGTTTTTAGGTTTTAATTGTAGTGCATGTATTGTGTTGGTCTTGTCTTCGTTGTTCTTCGGAGTTTGTCAGTTTTGATTTTCCCCTCCTTCGAATATCCATTTGGTATTTCTTGACTTTACTTTCATTTAGAGAATATAGGGTGACAGAATGATCAGAATTCATAAAACTGATTCAATTAAAATCATATTTGATTTAAAAAAATGTTTTTTCTATCTTGACCTGTAAGAATTCATTAAATACACTACTTCAAATCGTATCCTTGTACATATTTTTGTATCCGAGAAACTAATCCGTAAGCAATCCGTCCAGATGTGGTTTTATCAATAGCTTCTCATATATGGTAATTGAATTGTACTTCAAAACAAAAACAAAAAAGAAAACTAAAAACAGAAATATTTATTGGATCTCATATCCTGGAAATTAAAATTCCTCCAACTAATTAACTGTATCTTTTAGCAATGCAAATGTGTTATCTTGTAAACAAGTTACACGTAGAGGGTGTCAATGAAGCAAAGGAGTCGGTATGATGTGTCCGAGTGCGGTGACATGTCTTCATGTGGACAGTTATCTCTTGAGCTAGCACGTTAAACATTCGGCTCAGCTTGTCGGTCTAGTACAAAGCAGGGATCATATTCATATCATACCAACATGTTCATATGCACCTGATGGTTGCCAATGGACGTTAAAGAATAATTCATCCATCATCCTATAAAAGGAAAACAGTTCCTGTAATATGTCTTGTTTTCAAATTTTCATTGTCTTTGTTGGCCAATACACACAGAGTATTTTAAGAACGTCACTTCCGTTTAATTTTACGTATGAATAAATAACAAAACTGATATAACATAATAATATAGTACAAAACACAAACATAGAGACAAGCCAGAGTCAATATATTCTTACTTGGAACAGACAGTAAGTAGTAGTGGAGTAAAATAGATTTGATGGGTACCCAAATCTGCTCCTCATCTACCCTGGCCCTATAATATATTTAATACAATATAAAAGCCAAAACAGTATGGTGACCAACAAGATGACCACTAGCCAGAAAAGTTAAAATTGGTTGGGCGGTATATGATTTAGAAGGATGGATGGATCAATTATTGTTAAACGTCCAGTGGCAATTATTTAATGGATATCAGGACGAGAACATGTTGCTATTATATGATTATAACGCTGCTTTGTACTAGACCGACACGCTGAATATGATTTTAACATGCTAGCGCACGAGGCAACAGTCCGCACGAAGACATATCACCCCATCAGGAAACATACTGTCTCTGAGGCAACACTCCTTTGATCTTACACCTAGTTGACGCGTAATTGGCGGAGAAGCGGCGATTACTAATTTTAATGTCTTTGGTTGAGTTCAATAATAACCGACAGTATTCGTGAGAGACCAGTATAAATTGTTAATCTTGAATTCTCTGGGAGAAAGAATATTTTGTGCGCATTTTCATACCGTTCAGCCCATTGAATAAAAATAATTTAATGCTCTAGAGCAATTAAAAAGTCTCGTGCGGAAACGGAATTTTATTGGCCGTCCTAAAGGTCGCGACCTCGCACTAAACAAATCGTCAAGCGATATCCGGTCGAGCGTAAACGATAACAAAAACAAATGTCGGGGTACAATTAGAGATGACCTAGATTCTTTGGTACAAGCGTATTGGGAGAAACAAATTCTACTTCAATTTCTCGTGAATTACAAGATTTCTACACTCTCGAGAGTTAAAATTAAGATTTAACATGCTCGCCAAGGCTCGCATGTTAAAATCTTAATTTTAACTCTCTCGAGTGTAGAAATCTTGTAATTCACTCGAAACTGAAATAGAATCTATATATAACTACTGTGAAATGATCTTAAGTAGCTCCTGAATTTCTATGGGTTATTGGAAAGACGTTTGCATTTATTCACGATATTACAATAGAAACTAGGATGGGAAAAATATGCTTTTTTAGAATTAGCTAAAAGATGTTAAAAGGTATTATAAAACTGTTTAAAAGCATTAAGCAACTTGTGAAATCTGTAACTTTGTAAGTTAATAGTATCGTCATGACTTTAACATGTAAAACAACAACATGAAAAACTATGCTTTGGATTTGTTAAAACTTTTTTCAATTGCATAAATTAGTGTGACGAAGTTATGCTATTTTTGGTCAAACACACTTAGAAACTGATTTCTTAATAAAATTGTTGTAGCTTAATCTACATATTTCCAACAATGATTAGGCATCCAACTATTGATAATTAGAGATTTGCATTTTATATTATTATTTGGTGACATGATATTTGATGCAAAATTCAACACAGAAAAACGGAGATTTTGACGTTTTAGGAAACCAAGGCAAAAATTTAAAGTTTTCAATATTATTTTACGGGCATTATCAAGATTTTTAGATTTTTCTGTCAATGTGGAGCACATAGTCGATTCGTTCGATGCAATATATAACAAATAATTTGGTGATTATGACTTGCTTCGTGGTAACAATTAAACGCAAAGTTGTCTTAAAGGGAGTTTCATCAAGGAACGCCCTTTAAAATTCAGTACCTGAGTTCGTTTTATAGGTACCATTTCCGTGATTGTATTATGTTATTGTAAGTTTGGTCTTTTTTGATTTGTTTTATTTTTCCTTTTGATTGGCAGACAACATAAAATGTATAATAAAAACACAAGAAAAGATCGATTCATTCTGCAGACGAGGCTTTTATTCTCACAATATGGAATGTAGTCCACGTACACTTAAAAAAAAACGTGTATGAAAATGGTAGAATATATACATCAATCTGTTATTGAATCATCTCTTGATTTGCTACGTCGAGGACACATTATATCTTTTACTCTCTGTCTGAATTTCTGGTCAAGAACTCCATATACCACTGGATTCATCACATGATTTAAAATGTAGGCAAATCGAGAGGCAAGTAAGAGACCTGTAAATTTCGAAGTCGTATACGGGTCAATTCCGTAAATCGCTTCATAAAGTTTTAGCACTGATGTTGGAATATAACTTATAAAAAATGTCAATACAATTATGAATGCAATTTTAGTAATTCTATAAGCCGATGTATCTCGGTTTACCCGAGGATTATAATTAGTCTCTGTTGAAATAATACTTACATTAGTTTTTGTAAATTGTTTTCTAAAACGGCTTTGTGCAAATATAGTCTTACCGATTATGATGTATAGAACACTGAGAATTACTATAGTTATAACTGGAATGAAAAACATCACAGAATTATAAGAAAGAGTTATCCACGTATCCACGTATTGTTCAGCAAATAAACAATACTTTTCAGTTACGTTTGTAACGGTATGATGCTGCAGTCCTCTTATCATAATATTGGGTAGGGCAAGTACTAGGGCACAAAAATACACTGTAAGCACTCGGATTACGGCTGCTTTTGTTGTCCATTGTGGTTTGAATGGTCTACAAGTTCTGTTGTATCTGTCTGTAGATAGTGGAATAAGAATTAAGGCCGAACTTATCACAAACGAATAGGTCAAGAAATATGAGATTTTACAAACTGATTCTATTTCAAACAAGTTGTCATTATTAACTTCAATAATTTCTGTTGGTATTGTGAATGTGCACACCAATATATCCACCATTGCCAATCCAACAAAGAATGTCCTATTCGTCGTTCGTTTACTTTTACAACCGTATATCACAATAACTAACAGATTCCCTATAAATCCTGTCAATCCAATTAACCCAAGTACTAAGCTCGTTCCCAGAATATGACCGGACAAATTCGTCGTCTCTGGTACAAAGTTTCGTATATTCAATACCAATTGTAGTGTTCGTAAATTGGTCCGTTGTCGTGTTTTGTGTAGTCGTAGGTAATAACTGCAAAATATCATTACTCGACATTTTCAACGAAGTGTTACATATAAACTGACAACAATAATCTATTTATACCAATTTTAAATTCATATGTGCAATATACGTCAAACCGATACTTTAAATATCAAAATATTGGAAACCGTCCATTAAGTATACTACATATCGGAATTGATTTGATTTTCGAAATGATCGTTTATTTTACTGTGTGAGATAAGTTTCATCAGAGAATGCAGAGTGACAGAATAAACGGCTTTGCCTGTCAGCCACAATAACAATCAGATAGATGAAATATTAGGATGAAGACTAATTTACATAATCCTTCATTAAAAGTATAATGTGCAGACATATGGCTTTTCTGTTGATTTATAGTTTCATTCAATTTGCAAATTAATTTCAGATGACCTGATATTTCAATATCCGCACGACAAATCCGTATAAGGGATATAATTCCATGATCTTAATAATACGTGAACTAAAAATTAATTAAATTGTACTTGAACAAGAACAAAGTCTTGTCGAAACGACAATCACAAACACAAGAAAAATATAATTTTCCTGCTGCTTCTGTGTAAAATCAGTTAACCATTTTAACCGACTGTTTTCTTGCTGTGTTAAACTTAGCTTATTCTTGTCTATCATTCAGTATATAATTTTCTGTCGATTAAACTTGTTTTAGTATATTCTGTTCTCTTCAATTCCAATCGAACGTGTGTCTTTGAAGAATAGTCATTTATATGTAATTAATTCTGTGGTGTAGCAATTAATAAACAATTACATACAGTGATACATATAAAAGTGAACAATAAAATTGTTCATGCTTTTCAACGGAATATCGTCACTGTTATAAACAGTCCAGAACCATGTATTTGAACTTTACTTAATTTACCCAACACGCCACAAAGCATTTTAATATCTCATATACTCATCAAATATTTAAATACTAAGTAGAGTACGTAACATGGTTAATCGAGTGTGTCTTTTAACCATTCCCACTTCACAACAGTTAGCACATTTAGGCAATTTCGCGGAGGCCAGTTTTTATTGGTGGAGGAAGCCGGAGTACCCGGAGAGAACCACCGACCTTCGGTAGGAAAATTGGCAATCCTTGTCAATTAAGATCGGAGTCGAACACAACCCTCCACAGGTGAGATTCGCGTTGACAAGCTAGTGATCAGTAGTAGCCATGACGAACTATCTAGACCACTCGGCCACCGAGACCCCTTCACAACAGTTAAAAACTATTCTTAATATTATCCTTAAGATTTTATACGTAAACACTTTTTTTTCTTTTTCGAAATATTATTACATTTATAAAATTTTATTTTCGAAATATATATTATTACATTTATAAAATTATACAGTACTAATTAATTCATACGTAAATACTTTTTTTTGTCTTTCGAAATATTATTACATCTAATAAATTATACAATACAAATTAATTCATTCTATGGAATTGTCTTGTGGTAATTATTCAAAAAAAACTAAGTATGTTGCGAAACAGCTCATTCGACAATAGAAAACAAGGAAGATAAATGGAAATAGTGAGCTGTCAAAAGGGGCATAAAACGACATAAATGTATAAAATTCGCAAGTCGAACAAAACCAATATAAAATCGTTAAAAAAAACAACAATCAAACTAAAAAGTTAAAAAATACCCAACGTTTAGAAAATAATATCTTTGACGTTATGATGTATAGAAAACATACAGTGTATAAGATAACTGTACTGCAAAAAGTTAGTTGTGTACATACTTAGTAAGTTGATTTGAAATTAAGAATTTTTTTTTGCATTAATTCCACGGTGTCGGAGTGTCCCCAGGCTAAAAATTATTTTGTGCTCAAGGCGTTGTCTGTCTTATCTTACTCCCGTTAAATGTCATTAAAACGGTTACGCGTTTGTCTGACGAGCTGTGACCAGGCAATCGAAAGTGATTGCCCACTGGACAATCAGTTCCATTCTTTATAGAACGCAAGTGTTCTGCAAAGCGGTCACCAAGGCGACGACATATCTCTCCGATATATACCTTATCACAATTCGTACAGACGATTGCGTAAACCAAATTTACATCAGTACAGATATAACCATTTTGAATGATGTATTGTTTTTGTTATTCTTTTAGTTATACACGTCTCCTTGTGATATTGGTTTGTTTTGCTGCATTCTCGTGAGTTTGTCTTGCCAATGCATTTCTGTCTAATGGACATTTCCCACTGTGTTGTCGCTTCGATATTCTATTTACATAGCAATTATCTATAAGCTTACAAAAATTACTGAAAACCTTGATGTCTGTCGTCAAGGTCCTTTTGGCCTTACATTCAAAAAGTTCGATACATTTTTAGCCGGTCAATATCGAAAACAGTGACTTTTATACCAAAGCATTTTATTTATAATCACCATTAGTAAACAGATAAATATAGATTCTCCTTCAGGTACGAGTGAGTTATGGAATTTCTCCACCCGAGATAGTTAAATTTTCGATTTTCAACACGCGAGCCTTTAGCGAGCGTGTTAAAATCTAAAATTTAACTATTGAGAGTGGAGAAATTCCATAACTCACGAGTAAATTGAAGGAGAATCTGTTTCTCCTATGATTTTCGACAGAAACCTCAAGAAAATGTCGTTGCTATGTAGTTTGTTTACATAGACGTCATTTCGGGACTTCTCTAGTTTATCGTTCTAATAACCGTAGAAAAAAGGGCGGTAATTCCCACGTAGAAATTTAATCACTGGGAAGTGGTTAAAGATATTATGTATTTTTATCCCACCGATTAAACACGTCAGGAATAGGAGAAAGATTTTTAGAATGATATTTGTTAGATGGTTTGTTTACATTAATTGATTTTCATATGTATTTAATTTCTGTGGTGATAAACACAAACACTCATTAGTGTTTCTTGTCGAAATGTTCAGTTTACAAATAAAAGATAATTTTAACGCATACATATGTATAATAACAGATTTTTGATTGCCACAAAATGTTTAAAAATAAATGAATTCCTAGATGAAACAAGTAACCAATATGGTATGATGATAAATATGGTATAATGAAAATATATGCAAACATTCTATAAAACGATTAATCACTGGTACAACGTACTAAAAGCTATCTGGTGGGAGGTAGGTAATTGGGATAGTTACTATATTTGTAAAGCTAATGACTGAATTTAGTTAAACACTCATGTTTAATGTATCTCAAGATTAAAAATGTTTGGTTTCGTAGATGTTTACACTTTATTCAATCGAAACATGGGACGAAAAGATAACATTATAATATAGGAAGGAGAAAGATTTTCGTGGAAAATTCCAGAATGGAATATAGAATAACTGTAGTGTCTTTGCAGATTTGTACTGAGCTTACGTTAACTAGATTTAATGCTTTATAATATATCTTGTAAAGCAAAACAAAAGAATTATAATCATATGACATTTTTCCCACTTTCGCACCCACCACCTCAGTGGTCTCGTGGTAGTGTGCTCGCCTCGAGTGCGGAAGGTCGCGGGTTCGATCCCTGGGAGGGTCAAATCAAAGACATTAAAATTGGTATTTGCCGCTTCTCCGCCAAGGACACGCCATCTAGGAGTAAGAGCAAAGAGCTGGTCGGCTCGGAGTCAGTATAATGTGTCCGAGTGGTGTGATGTGTGTTTCTGCGGACAGTTAACTTATTAGCTAGCATATTAAAATTCCGGCTAGTACAAAGCAGGGGTCATAAGCGTATCATATCACGAGTTCTCGTCCTGATATGCACATAATGGCTGCTATTGGACGTTAAACAATAATTCATCCATCCATCCATCCATACATCGTATTACAACCTATATGAGCCCGAGACCTCCGTATTAGCAAATATTGTTCAATAAGCTAATTTTGGCAGTTTGGAAGGC
Source organism: Mytilisepta virgata (assembly GCA_028015205.1). Lineage (NCBI taxonomy): Eukaryota > Metazoa > Mollusca > Bivalvia > Mytilida > Mytilidae > Mytilisepta > Mytilisepta virgata. Next base: position 50,853,048 of record CM051515.1, read on the forward strand.
TTACAAAATTATATAGGCATGAATTCACTGTTGTTTGTGTATCTAGGCACTTATTTTGTCTTATTGTAATTCAGGAAAACACTGCAATAATGACGTAAAACATGTTTTATGAACTCAAAACCGGTGTAACACCAACAATTTCAAGGATTAGCTAATTATAAGCTTTTCAGATATCACTGACTGTCTGAATCAGATTCAATAATTCGAGCGCGTTTAAATTTCCTTTTTGGCTGAGCATTATAATATTTACCATAGAAGTTTATTGTCACGCCAGAGCCTATATTGGCACCAATGAACCACGTTAACGTTGTTCCTTATGTAGGTTTTAAGTTATCGGGAAGATGGGTGTCAGTGAGTTAAGGTGTAGATACAGACGGAATCGCTACAGAAACGTTGTGTGTTGTACGAGAATCACGTCAACTGATGTAGGATCCTGTGGTAAATCGATATTGAAGTTCGTTATTTTCAAAATTTTCAATGATGTTTAGTGTTTCCCCCATCTCTTGTCATGCAGGTATTAACGATTTGTCATTTTCTGCAGTGAAGTCCTTTACGGATGCATCCTTTCCGTTAGAGTGCAGAGGGTTTTTGAAATTTGCTGCTGTTGCTCAACGGTGCTGATCGTACAATGATTAATAGAGTGGAGGTTTTTATGTCTAGTGAGTTGCATGACTGTGGTTGGTGCAACGCTATCACGATACTGATAGCTGTTCTCCTTGTAGAGTGTTCGACGTCCGCCCTTGAATACTTGCATGTTTACACATGTCTGACATGATTTTTTTTTCAATTTTGTTCTTTTCCATGTTTTGTCTGGTAAACCATTTCGATGTGTCTTTAACATGATTTGGATTCTGAGTCTGGATTTTCGTTCAGGTCTTGACATATTCGTTATAGGTTCTTACAGGGCATCTCACATTATCTAATAATATAATAATTGGAAATATTTGTTATTTTCAATTATTAGATCCAAACAAAACCTCTACACGTTACGCTTTTGGAAAAAATATATTTCTTTCTTGTTAAAGTTCACACATTTCGCGTTTACGTAAACGCCTCTATACGTATGTATAAATGTGGATATATCTGGTAACATACTGTTTGACGTCATATAAAACGTCATATTAGAATAGTAAATCATAGTTTCCAACAATTAATGATACCTAATACCCCCAAAGAGCTTGCTTCTACAGTACTTGTCTTATAAGTGTTTTCACCTGATGATTTAAAAATTTGAAAAATTTTGGATAAATTCATTGTCATTGAACTGTGTTTAGACCTTTTAGGATAATAACTTATCTTTCATTTCGAACATCTTCGAGGAAAAGGTCTGCTATATATTGTCACATGAGTTCTTGTCTTGGTTATCCTCTCGTTGTAATGGAGGTATTCCTCCCTATGGTTGTTCTGTTAAGTTGAACATCCCCCATCGCATGTCAATATGGTCCTGGTGGATCCTTTACCCACACTGAGTAGTATTGTTCCGCCATATTGCTTTAATGAGAACCATTGGAGATCCTATAAAAGATTATAACCCCCAAGTCAATAGATAATATAATGGTTACTTTTTACGTTTATTTTTCCAATCTTAATGATTCTTGAGAAGAAAGATTTGGCGTCTTATTATCTTCATTTCCTTTTCTGAAGTAGATATTTGGTTAGCATGTTTATGTATGATTTATCCGTGGTATTTGGCTTTGTGATTATTTATTTCCAATTATTATATCTCATAGGCAGTACACGAGGCCAAATTATTTGAAATCTGAAACAATACCCCTAAATATTATAAATCTGATTCCAATGTATAAATGACTAAAAATGTTTTTAAAATCAACTTATGACAGAACTAATGAATAAGGGAAAAACTTATTAGTTTAAAAAAATCTTCATTTTATTGCAATCATTTTCATGCCCAGTATCGATGATAATATGGGTTTTTTATTATTATTATTGAAACACACTTCATATAATTCAATTTGCACATTAAAGACAGATGTTATTTAGAACAAACTCGTGCAATACGGGAACCTGATACAAAAATCAGCGTTTTTATTGTAGTTCTTAATCTTGAGCATGGTCGCAAGATCTAAAAATACATTGCATGATAAATTGTCGGAATTTAGATGCCTCGTTAATAATAATGCTAAACCTATTGTAGTTTGAGTAAAGATAACCGCTAGTCAATAACGGAATAATTTGATCACGAAATACGGTAAAATAATATTTCATTTCAAGTCCCCCTTATGAGAAGAAAATCTGTGCCATTATAAAACCGTCTACAATTTCCGTCAATAACAGATAGTAACTTGACACATAATGGAAAGATAACAATATTCATAAATAAACATTTTATATTCAAATTAATATGGCACCTTTTTTCTGGTAAGTGGTAAGCGTGACAGAAATCTTTAAGCACAAGTTTGGTTGGTGTTATTTATTTGTTTAAGTCTGGATTCCAGTGGGAATGTTAAAATATGATCATATTTTTTTTTTATAGTAATTGAAGTAATAATGGCATTTCAAAACTAACCAATGAATTTTCCCTTAAGACTTGTGGGAAGATTAAAATGCACTATAAAGATTATTTACTTCATAACAAATTATAGAAGTTCCAATAGAGGATGATTAACTCTTGTATTTAACAGTAAGAAAAACCTCCTGAAAATTTAATATTGCAGAGTACTAGTGGAATACTATGTAACTGGGAAGAATTCAATTTATTAGTGTAGCAATTCTCCATATTTAGAATCGCTTGAAAATTTGTCCGTCATATGAAAAAAGAACTTCTTAAAATGACGATAGAAAATATGTCTGACATGCATGATATTTCAACAGAAAATGCAAATATCTCTTCTGAAATGACTGACAGTGATACACTTTCATTGATTTTGCCTGTGACTATTGTTGGAATACTATCAGTTTTTGGATGTGCGGGAAATTTGTTAGTGTTTATTATTTTTGGAAAGAAAAAGAAGAAACGGACCCACACAATTTTTATTATCGGACTGGCTTTTACAGATTTAATGGTGTGTTCTGTGACTTTGCCGTTTGAAATGTACGAAATAAGACATTCGTTTACGTTTTATTCTACCTATGCATGTAAAATATTTCGCACATACAATTATTTTTTCGTTTTGTTATCCACATTTTTATTAGTGTTTCTCTCTGTTGACCGCTTTCGTAGAGTATGTCAGCCGCTTAAATTACAGCTATCTCCGAAGGCTGCCTACATATTAATTTCTGTGTCTTCGTTGTTGTCTGCGTTTATTGCCTGGCCACAGTGGTTTCTGTGTGGTGTACAAATCATACCAAAAGACCACAGTCACACAACACGATACCAGTGTTCAGTCTCATCAGAATATATTGGGACAATTTATCCTAAAATATATTACAATGTAATCTTACTCATAGCAGTAACAAACATTTTAATAATAATCATACTTTACTGTTTAATTGGTCGTAAGGTTGTCCAGCACATTCGTTATAGGAAAAGATTCCGAACGACACAAGTAAAAGATAAAAGTTCAGAAAAGGGGACGTCAAAAACTTTGGAACTAACAAATTTTCCGAGTGGTGATCGTCAGAGCAGTCAAAGTTATTACGACCGTGTGTCATTATCATTACAAAGAGAGGATGGTGCTTCTTTTAGAATTACTAAGATTGCGCTTACAATAAGTTCGTTCTTTGTCATAAGTTACGTTCCATCTGTTGTTCTTGGGTTTCTGGAAGGAATATTTTGAGCTAATTATACAGATACTCATTCTGTCTCTTTAGGACTTATCATACTTGCTGAAAGATCATTTATTATAAATCATGTTGTAAATCCGTTTATTTACGGCTTTCTTGATGCATCGTTTAGAATAAAATGTAAAGAGATATTTATACGTCGTATAAGGCAACTGTTGTGTACCTCTTGCAAATGAGTATAAATGTAGTAGTTTAATCGCGACTTTTTTTGTCATAAAGTGTACTTTTCATGCTTACACTTTTACACAATCAAATACATGTAATGTACATTAATTCATTTCTAGTACATTTACTACTGTTAAATTTGTATGTTTGCTATAGATTTAATCAATAACTTTATGTTATACCTATAACTGTGTTTTTATGACTTATTTATTAATTGTGTATCAAAATCCTGACTGACGGTGGGCATTTTTACTGAAAATATTATAAGGACAAGACAATCCTCAAATACGAATATGTTTTGTTTTTGCAAAACGGGTTGTTTCATTCTGTAATGTTTTTTTGTCGTTCTCTCAGTGGGTCACGAACGCAAGCTCCTGTGACATTCATGTGGTCATCGCTTGCACTATGTCGAGTGTCCTAGACTACTTGGTCAAGTCAGCAATATAGCTTCATTGACTGAATGTTACCTTTATGTAGAGAGTTGCTTTGGTTGAAACATTATGCTATTATTATATTTCAGGATTATTTTCAGTTCTATTTTGTCTTTTATGAAACAGCAACGGTATAATACGAATATGAATTTATGCAGATGAGATACTAATTATAGCGAGCGCAATAGGAGAATATGCATTTTCTACATATGGATCATTTAGAAAAGTCTTTGTTTAATGGGGGCAGCCATAGTGTGCTACATACCAAGGCTAGAAAAAGTTTCGTTCGGCGGAAACGGAAGTAAGGAAATAACGTGCTTCAAATTATAATTTTAGAGTCAGAATCATGATACCGGAAATGAGTTTCTGGAAAAGGGCTATTCAGTTGTGCTCGCATCATTAACCACGCCAACCGCATATTAATAAACTAATGTCTTGGACACATGATACCACAACCAAAGAAAGGCTGTTCTAGTTTTTCTTCATTTGAAATTTGCTTTATAAACGATGAGCTAAAAGATATATCTGACAAAACTAACCAACTAGTGTCTTGGGCACATGATACCACAACCAAAGAAATACTGTACTAGTTTTTCTTGATTTTGAAATTTGCTGTTATCAACAATGAGCTAAAAGATATCTGACAAAAATAATAACTTAACCTCAATTTGCTTTCTTGACTGGGAGTTTTAACTCAATAATCGGTTAATGAACTAAATATTGTTAGAAGATTTTATAACATCACTTAACTGACACATGTATCATAAAAATAAATGACAGCTAATTATTTTCTGTTAAACTTAGACAGTTGACATTATTATAGTAATTGATTTGGTTTTTATCTCACCTGAGCCAGAGGGTCAAGTGAGCTATTCTCATCACTTGGCGTCCGGCGTCCATCGTCGTCTGTTAACTTTTTACAAAAATCTTCTCCTCTGAAACTACTGGGCCAAATAGAACAAACTTGGCCACAAGCACCATTAGGGTATCTAGTTTAAAACACATGTCCGATGACCCCGTCTGCCAACCAACGTGGCCGACATGGCTAAAAATAGAACAGGGGTAAATTGCAGTTTTCAGACGAATCGGTCAGCCCTTTGTTGGGTTATTGCCTTTGAATTGTAAATGTTAGGGAAATTTTGCAGTTTTAGGTTATTATCTTGAATATTATTATAGATAAAGACAAACTGTAAACAGCAAAAATGTTCAACAAAATAAGATCTACAAATAGATCAACATGACCAAAATCATTGATTGACCCCTTATAGGAGTTTTTGCAGTAATGGTCCTTAGATGGTTCTCTTTTAGAAATGTGTCTATTGACCTGGACTGTCAACCAAGATGGCTGCCACTGCCGAACTTAGTTTAACATATAACCCTATAGAAAAACCAGCCAAATTGACTGCAACACTTAAATTTTTAGTCATGCTCAAGGTGAAATGTTAAATCCAGGTGAGCGATACAGGCTTTTGAGAGCCTCTAGGTTTTCGACAGGCCTTTCCAACGATGTCGTAATATATATTTTGGTCAATAAAGAAATGAAAAATTACTCATAATTACACCTGGATTCGATTCTCGATTCGAATAAAAAAAAAAGATGGGGGGGGGGGGGGGGGGTACTTCCTATATACATTTGTATGTATACATGAACTGATGTATATATAATGTATGTATTGGTCGTATCCATTTCAAATGTATAATCGGGTATGATTATTTATTTTCATATAAGTCAATGGTTATTATTAATTTTTTTAGAAGACTGGGCTCTATTTTAAGGTTAATACACGATCTGTATAATCCTTGTAGTTATATGGGTAGAAATCCATTAAGGCTGGGCTCTATTTTAAGGTTAATGCATGATCTGTATAATCCTTGTAGTTATATGGATAGAAATCCATTAAGGCTGGGCTCTATTTTAAGGTTAATACATGATCTGTATAATCCTTGTAGTTATATGGGTAGAAATCCATTAAGGCTGGGCTCTATTTTAAGGTTAATGCATGATCTGTATAATCCTTGTAGTTATATGGATAGAAATCCATTAAGGCTGGGCTCTATTTTAAGGTTAATACATGATCTGTATAATAGTTGTAGTTATATGGGTAGAAATCCATTAAGGCTGGGCTCTATTTTAAGGTTAATACACGATCTGTATAATCCTTGTAGTTATATGGGTAGAAATCCATTAAGGCTGGGCTCTATTTTAAGGTTAATACATGATCTGTATAATAGTTGTAGTTATATGGGTAGAAATCCATTAAGGCTGGGCTCTATTTTAAGGTTAATACACGATCTGTATAATCCTTGTAGTGATATGGATAAAAATCCATTAAGGCTGGGCTCTATTTTAAGGTTAATGCATGATCTGTATAATCCTTGTAGTTATATGGATAAAAATCCATTAAGGCTGGGCTCTATTTTAAGGTTAATACACGATCTGTATAATCCTTATAGTTATATGGATAAAAACTCATTAAGGCTGGGCTCTATTTTAAGGTTAATACATGATCTGTATAATCTTTGTAGTTATATGGATAAAAATCCATTCAGGCTGGGCTCTATTTTGAGGTTAATACACGATCTGTATAATCTTGTAGTTATATGGGTAGAAATACATTAAGGCTGGGCTCTATTTTAAGGTTAATACACGATCTGTATAATCCTTGTAGTTATATGGATAGAAATCCATTAAGGCTGGGCTCTATTTTAAGGTTAATACACGATCTGTATAATCTTGTAGTTATATGGGTAGAAATCCATTAAGGCTGGGCTCTATTTTAAGGTTAATACATGATCTGTATAATCCTTGTAGTTATATGGATAAAAATCCATTAAGTCTGGGCTCTATTTTAAGGTTAATACATGATCTGTATAATCCTTGTAGTTATATGGGTAGAAATCCATTAAGGCTGGGCTCTATCTTAAGGTTAATACACGATCTGTATAATCCTTGTAGTTTTATGGATAGAAATTCATTTAGGCTGGGCTCTATTTTAAGGTTAATACATGATCTGTATAATCCTTTTAGTTATATGGGTAGAAATCCATTAAGGCTGGGCTCTATTTTAAGGTTAATACACGATCTGTATAATCCTTGTAGTTATATGGATAAAAATCCATTAAGGCTGGGCTCTATTTTAAGGCTAATACATGATCTGTATAATCCTTGTAGTTATATGGGTAGAAATCCATTAAGGCTGGGCTCTATTTTAAGGTTAATACATGATCTGTATAATAGTTGTAGTTATATGGGTAGAAATCCATTAAGGCTGGGCTCTATTTTAAGGTTAATACATGATCTGTATAATCCTTGTAGTTATATGGATAAAAATCTATTAAGGCTGGGCTCTATTTTAAGGTTAATACACGATCTGTATAATCCTTGTAGTTTTATGGATAGAAATCCATTAAGGCTAGGCTCTATTTTAAGGTTAATACACGATCTGTATAATCTTGTAGTTATATGGGTAGAAATCCATTAATGCTGGGCTCTATTTTAAGGTTAATACATGATCTGTATAATCCTTGTAGTTATATGGATAGAAATCCATTAAGGCTGAGCTCTATTTTAAGGTTAATACATGATCTGTATAATCTTTTTAGTTATATGGGTAGAAATCCATTAAGGCTGGGCTCTATTTTAAGGTTAATACACGATCTGTATAATCCTTGTAGTTATATGGATAAAAATCTATTAAGGATATACAATGTACATGCAGGTTAATATGTCAAACGTATGTAAAAGAATGAATATGTTTTAAAATGCAGTGCAATAGACTGTATATGATTACGACGACACGAGCGACAGCCGCGCTCCCAGTATTAAAAGTAACACCCTTCTTCATTGATACAAACATAGCTGTGTAAATGGCTAGCTATACTGTCGTATTTGTATCAGACACAGAACACTTAAATAAGAATACTATAAATAATCCCATCAGACAAGACCAGGTGGGGAAGGGAGCACCCATTTAATTTTCAGAAGAAGGGACAAAGAAATTATTTTTTCCAAAATATATTACAATTTGGTTCCATGTAATATTCAATATTACTTCTAAAATTATTTTTCTCTTGATTTAAAATTATTTCAAATCTATATATAAAAAGGTCTTCAGCAGCAACATAATGAAATATTAATAAAATTTCCTTATAATTACGTCGGTTGTTGTGACATTTGTGAGTTAAATTGTAAAATCCTCAATAAAGACTTTACGTCATCACAGGATTAGATTTCAGATGACGCGATCTTCGATCGTTTTGTACAAAAGCTTTTTTTTCAAAAAAACATGTTGTACAATTGATAATACTGATTGACATGATAGATAAAATACAAAAAAAACTCATCCTAGAATAGATAACAACTTTAAATGTCAGCTGCTTTAAAAGTGCAAAACTATTTACCATATTTCAGGTAATACGTCCACAGTGTATATAGTTGGATAAGTAAAGAAAAAATACTATATATGAATAAAAGAAAATTCCTCCTAATTCACTAACAGCCGAATCATGTATTGGAATGTATCATTATATTATCTTAAATATATTATATAGTTTTTATAACCCTATAAATTGTACAATTTATTCTTTGTGAAATGCAAAACGAATCAAGTGGAGTAATTATTAAATTTACACTATGAAGTTGTCCGTACCGCTACATCATCAAGGGGAATAGTCTCTAGTTGTAACATTTACACAAACAACAACAGAAAGAAAGCAGAAACAACATTACCCTAGAAACTGTGGTAGAACGTTTCAAATTTCATGTTTTTTCAACGACAATATTGGTACAATGGATTTACACAAAATAATTATCTTCATCAATATCATCACGCACCACTGAAATCATTGTAATTCTAGGTCTACTGGTGTCCTGGATTCATCTGAATACAAAATATTGAAATTCATATTAAATCTAGCAGCCACTTTCATCACCTATCCAGAATAAACAATCGCTTAATAAGAAAGACAGGGCTACATATTAAGAAAAAAGATATGAGGTAAAACAACAAGGCAGTATAATAAACAGTCAACATACAAAGAATAAAATATGCGGGGTTCAAAATATGCCAAAGCGGTATGTTAAGATGTACAATATGTATCAGGAAATATGGTCTTTACCAACATCAATACAAAAAGTAAAACATATCAAATTAAGAACTATGTACTGTCTGAACACCTCAGTTCGTAAAATAGATTTTTCAGGATTGAATACCTCAGTCAATGTGAATTGTCTAGTTACTTGGGTGAAAGATGCAATGAGCTGAGTCGTAAATGAAACAATTGAACTTACCTAATTTTGTTCAATCATTTCTTCCAGAGAAACAAGAAAAATTCCGCCTATGGAATTTTCAATTTAAAAGGGAGATAAAGAGGACAAATATACCTAAGGAGCAAACCAAAGAGAAAAACGCAATCCATTAGACAGACAAACCCGTGAAGACAAATGAACAACCACAAACACAACAAATAAGCACTGAAAACTAAAAAAACAATGAACAACACCTATAAAAATCAGGATTGAACCCAGGTGCTCCGGAAGGGTAAGCAGTTCCTGCTCCGTATACTCATAGATAACTCTTTCTATGAGATTTTATAGAATTAAATATTACAACCCCAAGATGTATGAAATATGCACAAAGTGCATCAAAAATATTTAAAATAACAATTTTACAAATTTTAGTATAGGTCTGAGTTGAAAAATTCAAATTATTAATTTTTTTAAATTTTCAAGTGCATTAATTTTCTATTGGAAATTCCCCATTTAGAATCATTTGTGAGGTATACAAACATTACCTTTATAAACAAATTCACATTTTTAATATTTTCTTGGACGACTTAATAATTTTAATTAACCAACAAAAGATTGTCTAATAATTCTAACGTTTAAACTTTCAAAATGCGAAAAACTGAGGTCACGGTCCAAACAGTAATTTAAGAAAAGACAGATTAAGAATTATGAGGAAAAGTAAATAAGACAACAATATACTATTATTTTATAGCTTAGTTTCAAGAGATCCATATACATGTAACTCTGTTTAAACGAACGCAAGGGAAAATTATATAATTGTAAAATATGATGGTCCATATATTCCAGTTATTGACTTTTCCCATGTTAAACCGTCTGAATTTCCCCTAAGGTTAATAAAAGTGTAAAATAAATATTAAAATACAAAAAATTAATACGATTTAAAGCAAAAGTGATCTCAAAAGACAATAAATCTTTAGTTATAGCTACTGCAATCCGTAATTTCAAATTTACACAACAAATTTCTTTGTTGTCCTGGTTTCTAGTTGGTTATTTTCTTGTCAAACATATCAGTGTTAGGAAGACCATACATTTCTTTGTTAGATGTTTAGAATATGCTGGCAGCGCAATTATAAATTGTCAAATCAGAGTAGCTAACTTCTTTGTCTGTATTGAACATAAGGACTTTTGAAAAGGACAGATATAAAAATGTTTCAGTCCTGCATTACAAAGTAAGAATAAAAAGATCAGAATATTTAAGAGTGTTACTAGTATATTCTTATTGACTGGATATGAGGGAAAAGTCAAGTTTATTGTCCCCAAGATACCTAACTATTACTGAGGTATAATAATTAATATTCACTAGTAACACAAAGTATCCTTTTTTTACATAAAAATCAAGACAATAATTTTACTACTTTGTCTATTTCTAAATCTAAAACTATTTACCAAACCTATTTACCAAACCTAAAACTATTTACCAAACCTATTTACCAAACCTAAAACTATTTACCAAACCTAAAAATATTTACCAAACGTATTTACCAAACCTATTTACCAAAACTATTTACCAAACCTTAAACTATTTACCAGTCGATAGTTCCCATTACTATTTATGTTTTATCATACTGAAAGACAATTTACCGGTCAATAGTACTGAAAACTATTGACTGCATAATCCGGGGAATAGTTAGTTTATTGTGCCTTCCATTCCAACTACTGCCACTCGGCTAAGCATTGGGGCAATAGTTGGTATCTCGGGGAAAATGAACTTACTATTCCCCTCATATTCAGTCAAAAAGAATATATTACATGAAAACTACTTGTACAACATGCCAGTGGCTATACATCTTTTTATAATGATTTTAAGTCTAATTATGGCAGATTATGGTGCAATTTAAGTTATCCCAAAGAGGTTTATTGCTGGTAATTGATTGAAACAGGGAGGTACAAAAACATTATAAGAGAACAGATACTTTGTAAGGAATGTAATATTTTAGATGGTGAATCACATTTTTTTCCTCGATTGTAAGATTAATACAAAATTGAAAGAAACCTTTTAAAACAGTTTTACAGAAAATTATCCTAATTTCACTTCTCATAATTATATAGAAAAATTGAAAACTATTTTAAATCCATCAACACCTGATAATATTAAGACAACACTAGTAGCGTCTTTTATATGTAACAGTCATTAGAACTAAGGAAAGTGTTAAAACATGTATACATATTTTTCCTTTTTGTGTTATATATGTATATCTGTATGATTTGTCTGTATTGCTATGGACCAAATGGTCTTTTTGTTTCGCAATAAAGTTAATTGATAATACGGAAACTGGTATCAATTAACGCAGGAGAATAATTGGTTTAATGATGTAAACCCGAGTCCACGCGTATTCTAAAATATTGATGAAGAAAAATCCGGTTAAATCCGGAAGCTCATTTTTGTCAATTTTTAAATGATTAGATATAATGTTGCAGAAACGAGATGTTCTAAAGGTTACATGTACGTATGACAATAAAACTAACATACACTGTTTGAGATGCAAGTTGTGGTCAATCCAAATTTCTTGCTTAATACTTGTTGTACGGGATGTAGGCCTATACAATAAAAATAAAAACTTAAGTTCTTACAGGTAGGTACTCTTTGTAAAAATGTAAGGTTAATTCAACCATAAGCATACACGTTGGATTGAATGGGGTTTTGGAGGTTTAGTCACATAATATCCCACATACTTCCTCTATTAATACAAGTTTAGTGTTTATACCAAAGTATATGCATTATGTGTTCATAACAACTAAAATAGCTTCCCCGGGGAGCTTCCTACTATAATCTTCTATTAAATCATTAAGCTTGACCGATATAGTGTTATAGTGTGCTGTGAAAAACAGGATTGATATACGTGATAATATAATAGACTGCTTATTTATTGTAGAAATAATTTCCAAAAAGCTATATCATATGTCGATACCAAATTTGCGTAATATGAAAGCGCTGTGTTATAACTATTGTCGAAAATCTATAACAATGAAACTGATTATAATAAATGAAACACAAAAACTGTTTAAGTGTTACTATATAAGAAATGATCGTGATGAATTGACTTATATCGTGCATATTCTTTTCAGCTCCCTGGTAATAATTTTCTGTCAGGATTTGGCCACTTTCCAGGTTCAATGTTGTTTTCGTATAAAGTTTTTGACCAGTAAAAATACAGAAAATGCATATTTGTCAATATGGATATAAAGCATATTATTGTTCAAGGCCTTTTTCTACTTCAATAGCTACCAGCTGAACACGACACATAACTAGAGAAAAACGATCACTAGCCGACCTGTATTTAATACCCTTGTAAGACAGAAAAGTTAACTATTATGCCAACCAAGAGTAAAAGTGACACATACACATTTTTTATATTAGGGAAAAGATATTTTTATAGGTTACTATATGTATTATAAATAATATTAGATAATATGAACTCTTTTCATATTACTGACACTATATATCTCTGTAATACAACAATGTATCAGACTTGTTACATGTTATACACATGTTCCCTTCATAACAAATAAAATTCTATGCATATGTGTGTATAATAGGTTATGTTCTCTCAATTAATATGGAAGATTACTAACATACGCGTTCGGAACCTCTTTAAATAAAATATACATGTAGCATAGATTTGAAAGGTGTGCATTATATAATTATGTCAAAAGACATGTATTACTTTTATTTAAAAAGTCCTTAATCAGAACGACAGTGAGTATATTCATACAACATCTTTTTTATTATTATTGTTTTTTTGGATATTCACGTTCTGTCTGAATAGTCAAACACAAAAATCTTGGAGCAGGCGAAGTAACTCAGATGAAAATAATGAAAACTATGCTTCTGTAGTTGTCGTTCTTTGATCATACTTCTGTTTAAAGATTCAACGTTTTAGGCAAATATAACTTCTTTTTAATGTTGCATATAAAGGTGCAGCCTTTATTTAATTGTTCAGTTAGTTTTAAATAAATGAGAAAATATATAGATTTTCTGACACTTTTATACTGCAGTGCATACGTGGATAAAATGACAATAATGTTTTCAGGTGTGTTTTTATATCTATTCAGTAATTAGCTTTTAAATATATCCAGATACTTGTACGTGTTTAATGTAATGATCTTGTCTATTTTTAGTCAGAAAAAACTACTATTTGTTCAGCATGTCGTTGGTCAACTTCAGACCCCTTATCTTGGTGTCAAACCAATACCTATCACTATTTTCAAAATGCTTAGCTCAAAATATAAAGTTTAATCAATCTGATTATGATAAAAAAAAAATTGTCAAAACTGTCGAAAGGACAATAGGAGAAGGTATTTTTTTCTCTATTCTCTATTTGTACGTATTAGTATAAGTGAAATTGACATTGGTAGTATAAATATGTGTATATCATGTACGTCTACATGTACGTACATGTATTTTTGAGATGTGTCATATATGACCTGCGGTTTATCTTTGGTTTTACAAAATTTTTATTTTAAGTGATATCAATACAGTATGTTACGTGAGAAATATATCAGTTACAAATATTTATTTGGGTACACATTGTAAGTGGTATTGTCATAAGATTTGTATTTAGTATGGTAGTTAAGTTTTTAACCTTGTACGAAATCTTATGAATCGGTGAGGTATTTATACATGTTCTCGTTGTACAAACTATCATAAACGGATATTTATCATACAATGGAATGATAACATATTTTTGAAGAATTAGATATAATCATCAACATAAATCCTTTGTTAAATAATACGAGATATTACCTCAATTATATCCTTACTTTTTCATTTGAATTATACGTTCCGTTATATATATTTTTCAACAATTCATGTTTTGCCTTTGTATTGAAAAGAGATATAACTTACTATTATGTATTGGGTATAGTCCTAAGGGCGTTAGCCCGACAGGAGTATATCGAATTTATACGTTCCAGAAAGGAGCGATGATGGTAAAAAGCGTTGTAAGTGATTGTGTACAGCTACATGTACAAACGTCTGTGGAAACATGGCTACCGTACGTATCGTTTATGCGAGTTTATTTGGGGAAAAGAGTAAATGAATAAATAAATTCAAATGATTTCACGAATAAGCTATAGAGAGATACGGAATTAACTTATGTTTCACTTTCACAAGTTAAAAGCCGCGCGATCCCTACTTTAAGGTTATTTAGGGTCACTGAAGTATTTTTAACTGTGAATGAGAAAGTAGCTAAAATCTCGATTATTAAGTGAGTTAAAAGAGAGTTATCTTTTTTGTAACTGTGCATTCTCTTCAAATGTGTCGTCTGCTACCACGTTCGTAGAGTGTACATCTGTACATTTTACAGGCAGTTCGTTTCAAAGATCATAAGCCATATAGAAATAATCAAAATTTTGAACAGAAATCCTATGCTGAAGCATTGAAATATGATGCTCTGGGTGACCATACCTCCAATGGGGGTAAGGCCTCTGCTTGACTATGATTATTTGGAGCTTGATTCTGAATTTTTCCAGTCTGTGGAATTCCCATGGACAATATCAGAATAAAATTACCCTTTTTTACCATAGTGATTATACATATAACCCCGTTCAATCCCCTGATTTTAAAACACTGAATCCTGATCTTCCATGTTGTCCGTCTGTTCCTGAGGGATCCCAAAGGAGTTGTGAAGCCAAAGATGGAGTAAATAATCATGGAAGTGCGGTAGAAGAAGTAGCTACATAACAATCCTTTGTTTTAGCTAATTTAAAGTCCCTTCCATCTAAAAAGTAGAATTACTTATTTACAATTCTACTTTCAGTTGCTGGTGGTGGAGTCGCTCAGTTTATTATAATTAACACATGGCAATTTAACTGAGTTCAATGTACAGAATAATATTTCATGCTGTTACATTGTTCAAAACTGGCCCTGTTGGCAATAAAAGCTATTTCGAGGTCATTATGACAGGATTACATGTAAGGCTGGACTACTTCTGCTGAAATTGGGGCTTCGTCAGTGTTGCTTGTCATCAAAATAAATGTATGGTTAGACCAATCATTTCAATATTTCACACCAGTGTCTCACGGTGATATTCCCCTCTCTTGTAGTCATGTGACAGCGATAAAATTGACTTTGGAAAATAACCTACCAAATTTTGACATTTTTATCAATTTAATGAGAAATTCAAATTGATAAATTTTATATTTTAATGAATTTGAGAAAGCAGATAAGTGTACAATTTTATTTATTGATTATCGGATTTAATTCAATTACCTTTATTTGGCCTGAGGACAGATTAATAGACAGTTTAATTATCTTTGATTTATATATTTTCCTTTTATCTCTTTTTCTTATTAAGTGACCATTGTGTACATATATTTAATCTTGTGTTATAATCATGCCATATGTTTAATTGTGAGGGACATTTTTAAGACGGCTAGGCAGTTCTTGGATACCAGGCGAAGGGTGTGGACGCCACACAAGTTATACAAAATTAAGGACTATTTACGGATACCGTAGTTTTCACCTTCATGGACTTTCCGTGTTGACTTTATATATTTTATGTACATGTATTTATCGCTGTCTTTAGATTTATAATATATTATTGAATTTACATATTTCATCGTACTAACTTCAACTGTGAGCTATTTATTCCCCAAGAATCACCAGTACACGAACATTCCGAAATATTCCCCGTTACAAAATTTGGTGGCGAATCCGGGAGCAGTTTGCCAGTACCATTCTGTAAGACAAGCTGCATACAAGATCCTCGTACATTATGGATAACCGTTATGTGAGATTTAACTGGTGGTGTCCACCTGTGTTACGCAAACAGAATACATTTTACGACCAGCAGCAGCAAATTCCAGATGAAAGGACATTTAATAACAATCCGGCTCAAAATTATCAAGCCAAAATAAAAGCAGTCAAATGTTTCCGCTGTGGGGAAACAGGGCATTTTCATAAACAATGCAAATCCGAGAAACCCAGATTCAAATCCAAGAAAAAGCAACAGCGAGACGACGAAAGACTTCATGATTTTATTCAGAGGAAGAACTGTGCAATTTTTGCCTTTTCTGGATTATGCAATGCTGAAATTACTGATATGACAACTTCTTTTAAAATTGCAGAGTTAAATAAAACAATTATGTCGGTTAAACATAAACTAGACGACATTTTAGATGAAAATTCCGATCTGATAATTGCCGTCATTGATTTCAAAAAGAAAGTATCCGTGTTAACAGAGGAAAATAGTACAATTAAACTTGAAAACCAGAGTTTGAAAGAACAACAAGACGAATACCAAGATATCTTTGTCGAGTATCAGGGTGTGGTAGATCAGAATGAAAATTTGTGTAAAGAGATTCAAGAACTTACTGACAAATTAGAACGTTCGGAAAATAGGAAAAGACATAAACAATTTGACGAAATAAACAATCGTGGCTATCAAAATCACGGACAAAATTGGCATAGTTCCGATAAACGAGGAAGAGGTGTTCGCAGAGGCCGACGGTCGGATCTGCGTGACACGTGGACGTGTCGTTTTTGAAGAAGGGAGGATTTGTGACAGCGATAAAATTGACTTTGGAAAATAACCTACCAAATTTTGACATTTTTATCAATTTAATGAGAAATTCAAATTGATAAATTTTATATTTTAATGAATTTGAGAAAGCAGATAAGTGTACAATTTTATTTATTGATTATCGGATTTAATTCAATTACCTTTATTTGGCCTGAGGACAGATTAATAGACAGTTTAATTATCTTTGATTTATATATTTTCCTTTTATCTCTTTTTCTTATTAAGTGACCATTGTGTACATATATTTAATCTTGTGTTATAATCATGCCATATGTTTAATTGTGAGGGACATTTTTAAGACGGCTAGGCAGTTCTTGGATACCAGGCGAAGGGTGTGGACGCCACACAAGTTATACAAAATTAAGGACTATTTACGGATACCGTAGTTTTCACCTTCATGGACTTTCCGTGTTGACTTTATATATTTTATGTACATGTATTTATCGCTGTCTTTAGATTTATAATATATTATTGAATTTACATATTTCATCGTACTAACTTCAACTGTGAGCTATTTATTCCCCAAGAATCACCAGTACACGAACATTCCGAAATATTCCCAGTCATTTCATTCCACTGAAAAATATCGGAAATCTGAATGATTGCAGATTCTGAAATGTCAAGCAGACATGAGACGATGTAAAATGGAGGTAAAGTTATCAAGACTAGCTAATCTCGAAAAAGAAAACCGGTGATAAGTTTCAAAGAGTCTACCAAAAAAGCTTAAAAAGTTAATTCACATTCAGTGGGGGAAGAGGACAAATTTTTATGTATTGGTGAAGTTTACAATGAGCAAAACATGGTCCAATATTGAAGTCTTCTAATCGTAAGAAAATAGCCTTCAGTGGAGGAAGAGGACCATTTTTTTTTATAGAGCAAAACATGGTCCAATATTGAAGTCTTCTAATCGTAAGAAAAGAGCTAACACGGGCGTGAAAAACGTTTTCATTAAAATA
Organism: Mytilisepta virgata; assembly: GCA_028015205.1. Lineage (NCBI taxonomy): Eukaryota > Metazoa > Mollusca > Bivalvia > Mytilida > Mytilidae > Mytilisepta > Mytilisepta virgata. The sequence continues at coordinate 50,871,175 of CM051515.1, forward strand.
GATGAGGATCGATACAATAAAAAAAAGTAGGAAAGATCGTTCACAACTAGAATTAGATGGGTTTTCTTTTAAACTTGATTTTCCGGAGTAAAAAAATACTAAATGCACCCTTAATGCACGAAGATTCCCATTTCAATACTGTTATGGATGGTATTTTTGGAATTTTGAGCTCAAGCAGATGTCACTTTCCCAGCTTTTGTACCGTTTGCAAGGAAAGAAGGCTGATATACATGCGTTGTAAAACTGATAAAAATTTAGTAAACTTATTTTTGGATGAGAATAATATGGATCCTAAAAGGTTCCACCTGAGTTATCAGGATTGGGCCTTATTGAGCAACAGCTTACTTGTAGAATCTCACCTAATATGAACATACATATTTTAGAGCATGTGGTACTCCCTTACTTTCCTCCAGGAGGTACATTAGCCTGCACAAATTTTGCCTAGGCTTCCAAGTGAATTTAATATCATTCACATAAGAAAAATGTTTAAAAATGAAACGTCAAAAGATTATTTGGTGAGACGTTTCAAGGTGCAGACTGCATTAATTTTTCTAAAACAAATTAACCCTGCCTTTAGTGACATTATAAGAAAATGGAGAGCTGCCCGATATACAATGCTGTTGAATGGATGAATGATATTTCAAATTCTTATTCTGTAGATAAAGGTCCAGCACCTGATATATCCTTTCCTCAAGATAACATAACAGATGGTACAACATTTTCAAAAATAACTATCCCTGTGGGAGTTGAAAAGGTTATTAAAAATGTTATTGGAGAAAACCATGGAAAAGTGTCAGTTAATACAAAAGGAAATGTGACTCTCCCACTGTCTTTGCTCTCTCTCTCTCTCTCTCTCTCTCTCTCTCTCTCTCTCTCTCGAAATAATGAACCTATATCAGAGTTTACAACGCAATATTTTTTCACTCTTGTCGGGCTTTCATCCAGTACTAGATAAATTAGAAAAAGGGACTACCGCATTTTTTGCCACAGGCAGTTGTGCGGAGTATCATTTTAAGCCATTAAAACGACTTTTGTCTATTTATATAAAACAGAAAACAGGGCTGTATAAAGATTTGTCAGATATCTCGACCCTTTTTGATGCTCTGAAAAACAGCCATGGTGATCAGAACATTACTTTAGATGAATCAATAATCTGGAAAGTTTAGGCATCAACATATTTTCTTACAAAGAGAGGACTTGCAGCCCTATATTTGTTCTGCTAATATACAGTGAAACTTCCAATTAAAAATTAAAAAAAAATACTAAAGATTACCAACAATTATAAAAATCTGATTGTCCAAAACTACCGACCGACTGAAGATGTATGAGAACTAGAAAGGAAAAAGAAGGAATGTAAATGTGGCATCCCATTTATATCTCAGATATTATATCACACTGATAAAAATTATCTTTCTGAAATGAAAGCAATCCTGTAGAACTATGAATTGGAAAAGATTACGAATATTCAATAAGACACCAATTTTGTATTGCATATTAAGAGACAAGTTCACACCATCAGAGAGATTCAAAGAAGAGGCCCAAATTTTATGGGTGTTCGTGAAAAACATGAGAATTGTCCTCATACAGGGTGATTGTTGATGAATTCCTAAGTTCGTCATACTGCCTATCAGTCATTAAATTAAACGAAAGAACCTCAATTGGTTAGCACAGTCCGGATAAATTGAAGAATAAGAACTAGATTCTGGTACAACCAGAATTGTGCAATGATGGTAGAAAAATTCATTCCAGAATTATTACTAGAATTTTCCAGCATTGCAGATACTGGAAGATGCTGGAAAATTCTGGTAAACCAGCATTGTAACATATTTTCACAGAAAATCATGAATCACCCAGAATTTACCAGAATTGCAAATACTGGTATACCAGCATTGCAGATTCTGGACAATGCTTGTAAATTCTGGTTATACCAGCATTGCAGATACTAGTAAATGCTGGAAGATTCTGGTTATACCAGAATTGCAGATTCTGGAGAATGCTGGAAGATTCTGGTTAAACCAGCATTGCAGATTCTGGAGAATGCTGGAAGATTCCAGCTATACCAGAATTGCAGACACTGGACAATGCTGGTAAATCTGTAATTGTATCCTAACATAATGCTGGTTTTACCAGAATTGTAACTTAGTTCTTATTCTCCACTTTATCCGCAAGGTCCCATAAAAACCTTGCCCCTTCATAAATTATTACTGCCAAAAGTGACCTGATTGCTAGGAAAATTCCCAAGAGAATGTTCCCCCAGAATTGTTGTTTAGTATTGTAGTAGAAAATAAATATAGATTTGTAACGATTCTTTCAATTAATGTTATACGGCCATTTATAAGAATTTAAATTATTCATGGGAAATAAATCATTGTGTACACAGGATTTTAAGTATTATGGTTTTCCCTAATGTAAACAAAGGAACAATGGAACAGATAACTGCGTCAAAAGTTAAAAAAAAATTACACATTGGTCAAAATAAATAGCAGTGTAAAAATTATAGCGCTGTGGTGTATAAACACGAGGAGAACTCTGAAGACGTTCCAACTAATTCCTTAGTTTTTTTTTTTACAATAATCTTTCAGCATGTGATGATTGTAGTGTATTACAAAAAATGTATTGTGATACCATTTATTGCACTTCATAGCTTTGAAAAAAAATCAAATAATCATGAAATATAAAGAAATGAAAAATATTTTAAGTTTTTAACGCGAGAACTGCATATTTTGGCCACTCACTGTAGCGAATGATACGTAGGACACCCGCCATGCTGCCCATGTCAAATCCGGTACACACCCTGTAACGTAAAAGTTAACAACTCAAACGATGAACAAACGATGTACGGACGTTGTACGGACGATTCACGGACGCTGAATGAACGATGTATGGACGATATACGGACGATGAACGAACGATGTACGGACGATGTACGGACGATGTACGGACGCAGAACGAACGCTGAACGAACGCTGAACGAACGATGTACGGACGATGGCCTTATACCATAAACGATACCATGAACGCTCTTTTAGCGTATAACGTATGGTTTAGCGTTTCGTTTAGCGTGCATGGTATGGTTTATCGTACATCGTTTCGTTTAGCATTGATCGTTTTGATTAGCTTATGGTATGGTTTATCGTGCATCGTTTCGTTTATCGTATATTGTATATTTTTGCGTTTTCCGTATAAGGCAATTTTTAGCGTTTGCCATATATGGTAATTTTAGCGTTTGCCATATATGGAAGTTGTTTTCGGGACAAGAATTTATTTCAATAGACTTTGAATTAATTAAAATAATTTATATTTTACTGGTTTTTTATTTTTGTTTTGTTTTTGTTTAAAATAGATTATAAGCAATTGTTGTATCATCATGCTTAATACGAATTAAATAGATGTTGAAATAGTGTTAAATTATATGCATATCATGTTATACATGTATGTATAATTATATAACTATTCGGAATTGCGGTTTATGTGAGCTACCGTTCATTGTTAGCGGTTATTTTGATTTATTAGGTCCAAAAATTAAATACATTTTTTTACAAAGATTTAATCTTATGCATTCATCTACAAAATTTTGTGAATGTAGCACAATATACAATGTCCTGTAAAACAAGCAGGTGTGTATAATTCGGTGTATTGAAATAATAGTAGCGGTTCATATTGCATTATATGGAAATGCCTTTGGAAAAATTTATTTAACTAACAGTTGTTATTACACTGTCCACCTGGATAAAACTATCAGCAGACGTCCTACTATTATTATATCTGTAAAAGGTGTGAAATTAATTCATAGTCAGGAAGATTTACGAGCATGCACTTGCACAAAATTTTCAACTATCCAGATTAATGAGTTAAAATATTCCATGTATGAATGCATGATAATCAAATGAATAAATAAATAAATAAATAAATAAATAAATAAATAAATATTCGTATATTAAAAAAATATTTCTTACCACATTTTAAAAATGTTGTAGCCTGGCATGCTAATTTTATCTTAAAAAGATATAAATAAATCACAACAGAATTGTTGAAATTTGTCAATAAATTATTGGTTTTTCAGACAATAGAGTCTTTTATTGCTTTTTTATTATTGAAAAAAGTTCAAACAAATTATTTTAGCCCATTTTAAAACTTATATTACTCTACAAAAGAATTTGTAAAATTTTATATTTTCTTGTTATTGAACGTTTATTTCTATTTGATATTTATTGTATTGTAGAGTTTAAAATTAATTCAGAAGTGCTTCCTTAAACGTGTCATCTTGGTTGGTTATCGTACATTTTATTAATTACATACAACATCATTATCACATTTGTAGATTATGAAACACTGGGTGGTCCCTTGAACTTCCTTTTCAGGTATATCGGTATAAATTTTAATTAAATGCGGGTCATTTTATTGCATCCTTAAGTATATTATGGACAATTACTGCTACAATAGCCGCAGTCAGTTACCTACCTGTTATCTGATTATATCGAACGATAGCGACAGGGTAACTCGCAAATGACCAATTATGACATTTGGGTCCTCAAAAGCCATAAATTAAAGTACGAATATTTTGGACATTTTTGTTTATTTACATAGCAATGTCTTAGCATGGAAAGCAAAGAATAACCGATTTTCAAATAATCGAAGGGAGAAAAAAACATTTTATTAGTAATATCTATGCTCCATGTTACTTTATGTCGATTCCTTATTGCGTTATTCTGTATGAAAATAAATATTCGATTGAGCTAGCCAAAGACAGCTCTGCTTTTTGCATTTTATCTAATTTAGTAGACAAGGTTAGTTTAAAAGACATTTTATTTTAAAAAGGGAGGACGTATAAGCACCGCATAGCTCGAGTTAGTGCACTTAGTCTTTTGAAAAGCAATTAGCTGTAATTTAAATGACTTTTGTCTGCAATTTTACACTTTATATATATATATATATATATATATATATATATATATAAACTATAAATCGTAATTCCGGACGTTTCAGCCGGTCGCCGGCTTTCCTCAGCGGAATTTATTATGAGAGTAACTCTTGGTAACATAGATGCGTACATGTAACAATAGATGACGTTTTGCGTAACAATAGAGAGAATGAATTACGTTACAATAGAAAATTACTTCCGTTACAGTTCTAGAATTTTAGAATGGAAAAAATTGCCCTAGAATAATAAATGTTTAAACTGTTCGTCTAGCAACGGGATTCACTCAAAAATGTTAAATATAAATGGATTACTAAATCTTGATACAAAAAGGAAAAGTTTCCGACTGTCCATGTTCTTTAAACGTCAATTTGAGAATTTAGTCCATTTGGACTATTTAGTTTTTTAATCTAAAACGATTCTCTTACTTTCCGATAAGTGTCACTACCGTATACTTTTTCAACGCCTTTAATCTTTAAATCCTCTGATGAATGGTTTGTGGAGTTGAAATGAACGGCGACAGGATCGGACTTTTTCGTTCGGATCATTGAAAAATTCAGAATCATAAATAGGCGACCGGCTGAAACGTCCGGAATTACGATTTATAGTTTTTATTTATATTAACACTGAACTCTATCAGATTACCACCTGGAGTAATTAATTATCTGACTGATAAGAGATGTGTCACCTTTTATTATCACCTATTAAATGCCGATAAGAAAAAACGATACAAGAAAGAAAACAATTATACGTGTAAGTAATGTTTATTTAGAGTACATATATCAAGCTATTTATAACATATAACAAGTGAAGCTCTAGCAACTATTATTTGACATAGTGACTATTTTAGGACAATTTTAAAATTGTAAAAAAAAATGGACTTGATCATGAATAATTGTATTTCAGAAACATGTCGTTATTAAGGGACGAGATCAAATGTAGGATAAAAAACTTAATTCACATAGTTTTTTTCACTGACCCCCCCCCACTTAACTTAATTTGGGAAAAATTGATTGACCAATATGGTCATATGCTTTGAGAGTATACTTTTTGTATCATGGGTCCTGTTTTTCATCAACAATGTATGTTTTTTCTGTATATTGACTTGGATATCACTTGAATCCGTATTTTTCAATCCGAAAATCGATGTCGGATAACAAAACTTGCAGCGATTTTTACCCCCCCCCCCCACCCACCCCCACCCCAAAATTATTTTAATTAAGTTTTTTATCCCACATTGAACTTTTGATCTTGCCCTAAATTGATTTATTGAAAAAAAATGTTATTCTGGACAAATACAATTGTCTAACGAAATATTTTTACTTTTTATTTATAGGTATATGTATATATATACAATACATAGTCATTGTCGGAAAATATAAAATTTATTTTGGCAAGCTTTAGAAACACGAGAAAATGCGAGCTTTAGAGAACATTTTCCCCATGTTTCGCAGCGAGCCGACAATGACTTTGTATTGTCTTTATCCTGCAATCCCCTTTAGATGCGTAAAATACCTTAAAATTACGTTTGAAATTCAACTGCAGTGAAAACGCTCCTCGCGCTCTTCATATAAACAAGTACCAGTAGACTTTATTAGGTCATTGACCAAATACGACTAAAATTTATTCTACCCCTTTTATTAGATCGGAAATGGTTTGATTGCAGGCTAGGAAAAAAAAACGTATATCATACGGGTCAGGAATTATTTGACTTTCAGATGTTGGAGAAAAAAGAAACCGTCGTACATTGTCCTTTGATGAATCGTTTTATCCTTCTATGGGTTTTTGGATTCCTTTTTGGTATTCTTATTTTTTCGAATATACACATATTTTTTATATTTTTTTAGAATCGTGGTTGATTTGCATAATTTCTGCTAATGAGAAAAGGGGGGGTTAGTCTTTTTTACCTGCATGGAAAGAAAGGGAAGGGGGTGATTAAAATGATGGGGGATATTTTTTTTTGTCTGTACCAGGTGCATTTCATTGAACGAATTGTTTTAAATTCCGCATATGTATATATGTGACTGATAAAATCATGTTAACAGATCACACACCAGGCCTCATGCAGGACCAAAAAGCTTAACAGTTACAAAGTCAAATGGTTCAGCTTCCTATTTCGGCTAAGTGCATTTTGAAGGGCTAAGTGCAATAAGCCCGGCTTATGCGGTTTTTAGCCGTACCGATGAAAAGAGTCTTTGTTTAAATTTTGTTAATATACATTGATAATATTATGGTTTATTATAATATCTAGAAATAAAAAAAGAGTAAGTTTCTTATCGAAATAAAGTCAATTAGACGCTGTTCATTTTACTTCGTGTAAATTGTGATTAAACTGATATTTACATTTAACTTAGACAATGGCAAAATATTTATAGGTATATTGAGTAGATTGGCAGTAATTAAGTTTTTTTTTTAGCAATGCCTAAATACCTACAGTGGGGGAAGAATTAATACAAATACATGTATAGTGAAAATTAAAACTAAAATATACGTGCAAAGAAGAGAAGAATGACAGATGGCTTTTCACTTTTAATAATCCACTTTCCCAAAAACTGTTGAAGAATACGCAACCATATAATAAAATAATTCGTACCTGTAAGCAATAAATACTCTTTGATACCCATTTCTATGCACAAGATGCTTATTTTGATGACTTACTCGGACACAATCGTACATTTTTTTTCATAAATAATGCAAAAAGTGTTTAAATCAATTTTTTTAAACTACAATCGAAAAATTCTTGTAATGAAATATAAAAGAAATATTTACAATTGTAAATATTATTGAAATTTAAAACCTTAAATGAAATGTATAATGAATTTAATTTGCAGAACATTAAGGTGAAGTAATTATTCGGAGGCCTATAATATTCATTTTTTGTTGACTTAATTTTTTAATTTTTTTATTTATTATTATTATTTATCTTTATTTTTAATTCTGTGACGTATACATTTCTGTATTATTTATGAAAATGGAGGGGCTAATTTTTTTTCAAATAGGAGAGGCGTGGTCTCCGTAAACGACCAATCACCGTAGGATACGCTGAACGAACGATGTACGCTGAAGCAAACGCTAAACGAAACGATGAACGATATACCATTTACCAAACGATGTACCATACGCTAAATAAAACGATAAACGGTACCATTTACCATACGATAAACGATATTATAAACCATACGCTAAACAAAACGCTAAACGCTGTTTTACACCAAACGCTGAGATTTACCATTAAGTCAAACGATAAACGAAACGATGCACGGACGATGTACGGACGCTGAACGAACGATGTACGGACGATGAACGGACGTTTTACGGACGATGTACGGACGTTGTACGGACGATGTACGGACGCTTCACAAACGATGTACGGACGCTTTACATACGATGTACGGACGCTAGAAGTGTTAACTTTTACGTTACAGGATGTGTATGAGGTTAAAATATGCGTAGTATATATAGATTCGCGTTTATTTTTTCAAAACAATATTAAAGTAAGCTTTGTGTTATTTTTTACAATAAAAAAGATTCGAAAAACGCCCCATTAAACTTTCTTCCCCTAATGCTAGGTTCTGATCATGATGGTCAAACGCCAAAATTCTATCATCACAAACTTTGTAAGAAATTTCTAGGTTAAATATTATATAATAATCAATTAGCCATGTAATGATTTATTTATGTACATTTACTGATACAGAATTACTCAAATTAATTTACCATCTGTTAGAACAAGTTTCCAGCTGCTGGGCTGTAATTAAGTTACTTAAGTAATCGCGTGCTATGGAGTTCTGATACTGACTTCAAATAAAAGTTCATCTTTAATCGGCGAAAATGCTATCAAAAATCACGATGTTCGTTGCAGCATTAATAAAGCACTTGTGTGTCCGTAATACGAACTCACACAAATCACTGAAACAAATTTCAACACTACTTTTTTAGGCAAAATCGAACATTTACATGAGAAAGTCAAAAGATATGGTGAATTCAGAAACAATGCGTGAAATTTTTATTTCAGATCGATAATTGACCAACAACATTATATCTGTTATTATTTCATGTAATCCCACTTCATTTTATGATATAATTTTTCAGTTATTACTATTTCCACCATGTTGCAATGTTAACATGTATATTATTACTATTTCCACCCTGTTGCAATGTTTACATGTATATTATTACTATTTCCACCCTGTTGCAATGTTTACATGTACAAGATGTATATTATTACTATTTCCACCCTGTTGCAATGTTTACATGTACAAAATGTATATTATTACTATTTCCACCCTGTTGCAATGTTTAAATGTATATTATTACTATTTCCACCCTGTTGCAATGTTTACATGTATATTATCACTATTTCCACCCTGTTGCAATGTTTACATGTACAAGATGTATATTATTACAATTTCCACCCTGTTGCAATGTTTACATGTATATTATCACTATTTCCACCCTGTTGCAATGTTTACATGTACAAGATGTATATTATTACTATTTCCACCCTGTTGCAATGTTTACATGTATATTATTACTATTTCCATCCTGTTGCAATGTTTACATGTACAAGATGTATATTATTACTATTTCCACCCTGTTGCAATGTTTACATGTACAAAATGTATATTATTACTATTTCCACCCTGTTGCAATATTTACATGTACAAAATGTATATTATTACTATTTCCACCCTGTTGCAATGTTTAAATGTATATTATTACTATTTCCACCTTGTTGCAATGTTTACATGTATATTATCACTATTTCCACCCTGTTGCAATGTTTACATGTACAAGATGTATATTATTACTATTTCCACCCTGTTGCAATGTTTACATGTATAATATTACTATTTCCATCTGTTCCAATGTTTAAATGTATATTATTACTATTTCCACCCTGTTGCAATGTTTACATGTACAAGATGTATATTATTACTATTTCCACCCTGTTGCAATGTTTACATGTATATTATTACTATTTCCATCTGTTGCAATGTTTACATGTATGTTATTACTATTTCCACCCTGTTGCAATGTTTTCATGTATATTATTACTATTTCCACCGAGTTGCAATGTTTACATGTACAAGATGTATATTATTACTATTTCCACCGTGTTGCAATGTTTACATGTACAAGATGTATATTATTACTATTTCCACCCTGTTGCAATGTTTGCATGTATATTATTACTATTTCCATCTTTTGCAACGTTTACATGTATATTATTACTATTTCCACCCTGTTGCAATGTTTACATGTATATTATTACTATTTCCACCCTGTTGCGATGTTTACATGTACAAAATGTAAATTATTACTATTTCCACCCTGTTCCAATGTTTACATGCATATCAAGTAATCAATGTTTAACAAATTTACAATAATATAATGTGTATCAGCTTTGTCTGAATCTGTTTTCCTTAAAACAATATTACCGATAACTTTGTGTAAAAAACAAATGATTTTTTGTATTGCCTATATTTCTATTTTTCAGCTTTGAGTACTCCCTAAAAAATTTATAATATTACAGTGGTAATTTAATTCCGTCATGCACCCAGATATATATATATATATATTTATAATTTTCAATAATTTTCTAGACAAAATGACAATACTTTTTTGACATTCCTCATTATGATCGGCATGAAAGAACAATTCTTAAAATTTCCAGTCATGGATAAGATTAAGGACGATTCTTGGTTCTGACAAAAATACAAGTAATTTTTATATAGTACCAAAATGAAATGAAGAACTATGGGATTTATCGTACACTGTGAATCTCCAACGGTGTGGTATTACGACTAAAGGGTCTTTATAATGAATATTTACAGTGATTATAAAAAGTAATTTTGAAAGAGCTTGCGACTGCAGTTAATGTTCTTGATGGATAAAAATAATTGTCATTCATGCGACAACCGTTTTGCTGTATATGGAAAGGTTTGAAAACTCATGAAAATTCCCTTTTTGTTATCTGTGACATTACATATTTGAGGTTTCATCGCCCTAGTATTGGTTATGTTATATATAAAATATTATGATGCTATACAATAACATTATATAAATATAATTACGCGACGCGAAATAAACTAAAAAATTTCGAATTTCATAAAAAGAATATGCCATTTGCATAAATGTATGATCCTCTAATAGAAATTTACAGTTTATAAATTTCATCAGTGACATTTTAGAAAATTTATTAAAAATAATAACACTAATAAAATGTAAAATTTGTTTTAAAAAAATTTTATGTAACAAAATTCATAATTAGAATTCCTTTATGCATTGTATATTATTTCGAGCTTAGTTGGTTTAAACATATTTTATTAGCAAATATGGCAAAAGGAATTTGATACAAGTTTTCCATGCACTCCTTTCAAATTGTTTAATGATTTTTTTTCTTGAGTTCTTAATTACCAGAAAAAAATGTTACACGTATGTAATGAAACTTTCCAATGGATACTTTCTTAAACACTTCAACTTAACACAGCTGTGTTAATTTATTTAAACAAATTTGTATACAGCAAAAATTTTCCTGAGTGTACTATTTTGATTCTCCATTTGAACATTGCATTTTCCTTTAAATTTGAGAAAAAAAACCTGTATAGATCAGACCTCATGAACGTCTGTCTAATCTATTTTATAGTTTCGATTTACAGGCTTGTTTATAATTTTTATATAATCAATACACATGATACATGTAATATGAATCACCATATAATTTGTAATACTCCATACTAAATTATTTAAAAGATTTCACTACTACTAAAATAGATGATGAGTGTATATCCTTGAGTCCTGAGTTAATTGTTAGCCTTAGGTCAAGACAATTTGGCATATAATATGAATAAAGTTACGCAGAGGGTTTTGGAAAAAGTACTTTCGATGTCTTTGGTGAAAAACAATTTCCTATGAGTCACAATAGCTCTAAAATTTGGTTTGATAAAAAAAGTGGTACAAAACGTAAAATATTCCATATAAATGTATATGAAATTCCCCCCCTCTCTCTCTCTCTCTCTCTGGCAGGGTGTGTATATAAAATGGATATAAACTTCTAGTTGACTAGTGTTGAAACCATGAAATTTATTCTCAACATTTGACTGTTAAAAGAATAAGGAAATTTTCTAAAAACAAGGAACATCTCCCACATGAATATCTCAGTTCTAGATGTTTATTACTATGTTTTCTATTTTTTATTCTACACCTGTTGGTCTTTTTTTCAGTTTGAATTAGCTGTACTAGGATTGATTAGGATTTCCAAAATGATCAATGCTGGTGAGATATAGATGTACATTGTTTAAATGTGCATATACAATGCAGCGAAATATGTTTATATTAAATGAGTGCAACGTAATTTATTTTAGGTATTATATTGACTTTGTCTGGAAATTGATCTAAAAAATTAAACACTCTGAAACAAAACCAAATTAACTGTACAAAATAAAATATTGCCAATTATTATAGTAAACTGTTATAACATAGCAACAGAAAATATATGGACATCTACACATTGTATAACCAAATTAACAGTACTAAACTTTGTAAATCCTTTATTTTTATTCAGATGGACTAAAAATTTAGAGTATGTGAAAAGGCCATGGAGGCCCTGTGATGTAGATGTTAGCGCATAGGACTGCAAAGCAAAGTTCACTGGTTCGAGCACCGCTCGGGATGATCATTTTAGGGATAAAATTTGCGACACCCTATCAACACCATGCTAGTGCATCATGCACTGGAGGACCAAACGTTGATATTACAGCAAAAACTAGACCACACCATCTGTGATATATATACAACGCTTTAATTTTCGTTTGTCTAAAAACTAAAAAAAAAAAAAAAAAAAAAAAAAAAAAAACCACTGCTAAATTATTTGATTCAGTCAAATTTTAATTAAAAAGGTGGTTTTGTAATATAGAGGGTAGAAAAGTCAATGTTGTAACATTGTGGCTGAGATGTAACAAGTGAATTCTTGTTGATAGGCTGTCTTCATACGGAAAAGTCTGGATGCAATCAGGACAGTTTTATTAATTTATAAAAGAATGCACTGTGTGTCTGTATAAAAGTATATAATCGAACATTCTGAATAGTCTGAAAGAACACAATATTGTTAATGTTTGATGTCATGTTTTGGTTTATACAAAGGTCAATAAACTAAGTGACACTAATAATACAAAAAGAGATGTTCTGCTTTAATCTAGTAAAGTGCTTAATTTACATATCTATTCCTTTATAAATAGTCATAAAATAGTATAACTTCGTATCTGTTGTCATATCCTAACGATTGGCACTTGCAAAATATTTACTGAAATATTGTGATGAAGAATTCTTATATAAAAGGATACGATGCGAGGGGGTGAATAAAGATCAAATAGGCTATTTTACAATATACTTAGTTTTTTCATTTTACAATATGACAGTTTTGTCGAAATGCAACATATCTGATAAATAAAAATTTAAAATTCCAGACAACGCATAAAGTATAACAAGAAAAATAAATGGAAATGGTGAGCTGTCAAAAGGGGCGTAAGACGACTAAAATGTATGAGATACACAAGTCAAACAAAACCAAATACAAAATCGCAAAACACAACAACAAACTAAAAAGTTAAAAATAAAAAGTAAAGTAGGCTGAATTCCATCAGAGGAAGGGGTTACAACTAAACAAATTACAGAAAATGGATTTTTTACTTAAACCGGCAGCTTTTATTATATTCGACAACTCAGGGTTGTATTAGTTCTTTTTTTTTACCTTTCACAATATGGACACTATTTTATACGAAACATGAAGTAAACTGATATAGAAATGACTATAAATGTAATTTTAGTACATCTAACTGGTGATGAATAAAACAAAAATGACTAATAAAAGGAAAATTATGCTAGTTATTGCTTGAAAAAAGAATAGCTTTTATCAATGCAGGGGTTATTTTCTATTCTATTTGAATAAAAAACATAAAAATTGCAGTTGCACAGAAATTTTATAGTTCATAGACTCGTAACTGGAATACGAATCAATGATAGAAAACAGCGATTCATTTTATAATTAACTTTATTATCTTAATACAACTAATTTTGTGTTTAAATATTTGAATTAAGATAATATGTAAACACATCAGTAATCCGAATGACATTCAGTTGGATGGCTTATTTACACTGTTAACCAAAGATGAAGTCTTTACTGTTTGGCTCCCATCTCATTAAGGTGAATACAGAGTCTTGGTGAAATAACATTTGACGAACTCCGAAACGCCTATTATTTAAATATCATAACTATGTGAAGAAAAGTAACAAATGTGGGTGAATCTGATTATTATGAGGGTATAGTGTATTGACTCCTGAAGAAAAAATGTCAATAATAAAATACAGGCCCAACTAAAGCCCTTAACGTGTAAACTCCGGAGTGTTCAATTTTGCTGCATTTACAGGCTGCATTGTTTAACAGATAGATGATTTTAAAGTTTCGGGGTTAATGTGGTGCAATTTTAGCACTACCGAGGATATTACATACTTAAGAAAATAAAATGCAAAGGTTCCGCTACTGATTCTTTTCTGACATTTTATCAAAAGGTCAGTTTAAAAAAAATGAATATGAATACACAAAAAATATAACCTTCCTGACTTTTTAACTTTTTTGCCAGTTGTTATCGAATGTGTCAATTAAAATCCATTGATTTCAATACGTAAATAACGTGAAAAAAAATGTCTATCATTTGTAACTGAACAAATGAGTAAATAAACTTTCACCAATATTAAAAAAAATGTAAAAATAAATATGAAAATAAATAAATAAAATAAAAAGAGGAAAGAATGCGAAAAAATATCAATGACTTTTTAATTTTTCGATAACGAATGTAAAAAAGCTATTTAAGACAATGGTTTGTAGGCCAAGTTAAGGTTTCTTAATGATTTGCATGTACTTTTTCGTTTGACGTGCTATTTATACATGTATGCATGTATCTATGTTCACTTCCATGTCTGACAACTATATATCAAACAGGATGAAAACTTGGTTTAATATGTACAGAATATTGCAAGTATATGAGCAATTTCAGTTCATTTACATATACTATTCTAGGAACTATATGAATTGTTTACATGGTTTATGATATAAGACAATAAATATATTGCTGAGTATGAAACACTACTCTGGCATTCACTTACGTTTGCATATTTTCAAGTAATCAAGTTTCGTATGGGGAGTGTTACAGCATTCTATCAAACTGACAAAGAAAAATACTGAAACACCTAGCTCATGCCAAACAGTCACACAAAATTCGGAAAAAATCGTCACTTTGGCAAAAAAGACTGTAATCCTAGTAAAAATAAAATGAATATAAATACATGGTCCAGTTTTAGACAAATAAATATATATTGTGACAGACCTAAAGCCCCACTCCCAAAAAAAGCCTTGGTCAGTACTTAAATAATGGCATACAGACAATACAACACATTCCCGATAGTTAGTTACATGTACCTCAAGTCTTATAGTAGGACAAAAGGACTAGATAAAAACGACAGAGCCCAAGAAGAAAAAGAACCCAAATAAAACTGACGGCTAGTTCAAATTACTTATTAGTAGACAATGATATAGACTGTACCTATTGCTAAAGACGTGAAAAAAAACAGAACATAGTAATTAAGTAAAAAATTATAATGTATTAAGGATCGAATGTTCCGTCCGCAAAACACAAAATATAAAGATTTAACAATGCTATAAAAATTGTGAAGATAATTCAAAATTATGATAAAAATATTACTGAAATGATATTTCAAGCATGCAAGCTTTACAACAATCAGAATTCCAATGGGAACAAATTGTAACACTCTCGGTCTTGTCGATCTGTATTCGTTCTTCATTCAAGTATTAAGAGTATTACTACGTGAAAAAAATAAAAAAAAGTACATACTTTTTCCCTTGTTCCCAATTTCTGCTGTTCAGAAATTTATATATAAAAATATTTTAAACTTGATTGATTGAAATACAACCTTTGTTGACGTCACCACATTAAATTTTTAAAAACGATTTGATTACTTCCGTTCAGGAGAAATACACCAACTTGATAAAAGAATGAACGAGTTAAAATAAAGCAGAAGTAATTTGCACAGCGAAGGAAAAAACTGTTGATGGATGAATATTTCTTAAATGTTACATAATATTACATCTGTAATGGTTTCTAATCTTTTAGAATACAGAACGGAAACAAAACGTCAAAAATTAAACTGATTTATTGGAATAATAATGGATGCATGTTTACAAAGGAATGGGAATTTAAAAGACGCCGTATTATATATGAAGTCAATATGCGCTAAATGTCATTTTTGCCTTTTTGCAAAATACACTGTAGCGACATTTTGAATAAATAAAATTAGTAGCTATAATAGTATAATGTGAAAATAACAAGACAACGTTCTTTCAGTTAATTCAGTAAACACATGAGAACTCGCATAAACGTCTAAACGGCTTCTAGCGCAAACAAGAGGCTAAGAGGACTGAGCCTGTATCGCTCACCTGGCATGAAAGCCGTTTTTATCGATGTATCTCAGAGAGAAGTCACTTCTCCCCATCATTATAAAGTGTGGTAAGCCTTGTAGGAACCAAATTTTTTTAAGGTCCTTCTACTTACAAGTCAGCATATTCTAAAATTTGGCGGTTCTCCAAAAGATTTTTGCATGTATTTCCCATAGGGTCTAAAGTTAACTTAAGTCCCCTACTGGTGGCCATCTTGAATGAGGGATTGGCAGCAAAGTAACAACACTTGGTCAGCACCTAATGAGGAACATTCAGGCCATGTTTGGTTTCAAGCAATACTGCAATTCTGTAGATTTTTGTTATATGCCATACACACTTTCTGTCGAGTTTAGCTCTATTTGGCTAGGCAGTTTCAGAGAATGTTTTTTAAATCAACCAATCAGAAACAAGAATTGCCCATGGCGGCCATGCTTGTCGCCTGATCTGGACAAAATGAGGAAACTTTGTAAAAAACTTCCCACAGATGCTTCCTGTCAAGTTTCGTTCCATTTGGCCTAGCGGTTTCAGAGAAGATTTCTTTACTCATGTGAGGTAGACTTCCTTGATGGGCTTCTTAAGTAAAAACAGAAGAAGTTAGCCCGTACCTATAATTTCAGCTTCCGATACATACATGATGTTTTATCACTCATCAATTCACGTTTTGGGAATTTCTTACATCTCATCTATCCCAATGAGCTCGAAATTAAGGATACAACAGACACTGCCAATTCTGCATCTTATCTTGACCGTCATCTCAAAATTGACACCAGAGGAAGGTTGAATACAAACTTTGACGACAAACAAGATGACTTTGACTTTCCAATCGCCAACTTCCCATTTTTGAGCGACAATATTTCAGAAGCACCGGCGTATGGAATATATATTTCACTACTCATACGTTATTCCAGAGCTTGTGACATATACATTGACTTCCTGGACAGAAAAGTTGCTCAGACAGGGGTATGTTGCTCCTAAGTTGGAGTCATCTCTATTAAAGTTTTATTGACGTCATCGTGAATTGGTTGGCAGGTATGAAAATGGACCTGTTTAATTGATGTTATCCCTTCCGTATGGCGGCATAGCGGGTGTCCTGCATCAAGCAGATACTGCTTACTCTTCCAGAGCACCTGAGTCTACCCACGGGTTTTGGTGGGGTCCATGTTGTTCATATGTTTTTCGTTTTTCATTGTAGTGCATGTATTGTTTTGGTCTTGTCTTCGTTGTTCTCCGAAGTTTTTCAGTTGTTTCGATTTTCCCCTCTTTATCCATTTGGTATTTCTTGACGTTACATATAAATCAGGCAATCAGAAACAATAATTGCCCATGTCAGCCATGCTTGTCGTCAAATCAGGATGACAAAATTTAATTTCATAAAAAAAATTCCATAGATGCTTCCTGTCAAGTTTGGCTGACAGTTTTGGCCAAGCAGTTCCAGAGAAAAAAATATTTTTTTAATCAACCAATGAGAAACAAGAATTGCCCATGGCGGCCATGTTTGTTGCCTGATCTGGACGAAATGAGGAAACTTTGTAAAGAACCTCCCATATAGATGCTTCCTGTCAAGTTTAATTCCATTTGGCCAAGCGATTTCAGAGAAGATTCGTTTATATCAGCCAATCAGAAACAAGAACTGCCCAATGGCGGCCATATTTGTAGTCCGATCGGGAAAAAATAAGAAAACTTTATAAAGGACCTCACATACATGTTTCCTATCAAGTTTCCTTCCATTTGGCCAAGCAATTTTAGAGAAGATTTTTTTATATCAACCAATCACAAACAACAATTGCCCATGGTGGCCATGTTTTTTGTATGATCAAGACGAAATGAGCAAACTTTATAAAGGACCTTACGTAGATGCTTCCTGTCAAGTTTAATTCTATTTGGCCCAGTATTTTCAGAGTAGAAGATTAAAATGTGAAAATAGACGGACGGACGGACGACGGACGCCAAGTGATGACAAAAGCTCACATGGCCTTTGGAAAGGTGAGCTAAAAAACCATTAAAACTTTAGTACTATATTTATGTAATCTACCTAAATACAAGTGGAAAGTGGTTTTCTTCGATTTTGACTTCTTTGCAGTTGTTTTGTATAGTAAATTGCTAATACAAAATATATAAAACTAGTAAATAACACTTTTAATGTTTTTGTTGTATGCCTGGTTGCATATTTAGCTGATTAGACAAAAATAAATAACATAAATAAATATTAAAAACTAAAACAACTGATGACCAAGATTAGATATCGACGACACCAAATACCAACTGTATTATAGAATTTTCATCTTTCAAATGAGCTCCAAAATAATATTATCAGATTTTTCCCCCGATGTAATTTGACTGGGAAGTGAAATGACAAATATAGACATCTATTACATTAAGTCTACATTTGGTTTTCTTCTAATGAATTTTATATTTTACATTTACAAGTTCCTATTTTGGAATATAAGTTTCTGAGCATTAACATGTATTTCCTAATTCAAATCTTATTTATGAAGCTGCTTCATTATGAATTATATAAATTGTGTAATCTTTTAAATTTTATGAAGGTAAAGCATACTGCAGTGTGTAAAATTTGTAATTACATGTACCCTGAACTGCATTGTTTATAATTGGTTTAAATATGCAAAAAGTATTGCAATGGAAACAGATATTGACATGTCCACTCTTGAAGAAAAATTAATAAAATCAAAACTCACCCATATGCATAAAAAAGACTATCAGACGATAAATTTGAAAATATAAATCAAATTAGTAAGCTTTACCTTTATAAAAATATTAAAAATGAAAATAATAAGAGTTTTTATCTCTTAAACTGTAAAAGCTTTAAAACAAGACAAGAAATTACAAAATTAAGAATAAGGGACCATAACTTACTTATTGAAAAAGGTAGACCGCTGAAAATTCAAAGGGAAAATATAATAAGATTTATTTCTTCTTGTATTGTGAAAAGAACAAAAATATAAGGCACAATTTTATAAATTTTATCGCTATTACATGTATCAATTTTAATAATATTACAGACATGGAAAAGTTGAAATTTATTCTAACGCCATCGACACCCAAACAAGTAGAAAAACTAAGTTATTTATAAAACAGTCATCAGAACTGAGGACAGGGGACTAAAATTGTATATACTCAATCTACTTTATTGTATTTACACTAACGTTTTTCTTTCTTGTTTTATTTCATTATTATGTTTGTCGCAAATCGTATTTCATGATTTAAATGACAATAAAAGTTTGAAATTGTTTTCGTGGTTATTTAGTGCTTGTTTTATGGTGTAGCTGTAACTCCTTGCTAATTTAAGGGATTGGGAAACAAGTTCTAATCCCTTTCACAACGTGTCCATGTAGCGGCGATTTAGCCTACTCTTATTCGACATATATGCGGCACTGTTTTTGTTTCGTTCCAATCCGAAGGATTAGACCATCATCGCTGCTTGTTGAAGACCAAATTCTCGTCCGTTGTTGTATCTTTTCCCTTTCAGTTTGTTGTATTGCAATTATCTTTTAAAGCAATGACATTTTTTTATTCCACATAAAATCATTCACAGATGGTGCTGTTATAAAAATTACTGCTTAAGGTGTGTAGGAAAATTAGATAAATATTAACAAAAACATACATTCAGAAGAAATAGAAATAAACAAACCAACAAATTTTTCAACGATATGAATTTAAGAGTACAGTGTACTTTTCCCCAATCAATTTCCATAATCTTATCTGACACTTGTTACATAAGAGCTTTACAATTAAAACATTATAGCATCTGTTATAAACAAGTCAATTAGACAAAATGATGTAGTCATAGATTTACAATAATTATGTTGATATCTCACACACTGCCATCAATGCAAATAGTATTTGGACTTTAAATCACCTATAGCCTCAAGCAAAAACTAATCGAATTTTGGATAGAGTGAAAAAGATGACATTTGGTGTCCTGTCAATCGCTTATTTAATACACGTTTTCTTTTTTTTTCTAGGCACATATGTCATAGGTGAAGACTATTAAACCATATCAAATACAATTTCATTTGCTTTATATATATTATATACATGTAAAATTTATATTACTCTTAATATTTGTATTCGGGTAATTCAACAGAAATCAATCCCTAATATAATATAACTACATATATATATATATGTGTGTGTGTGTTTGTATGTGTGTGTATCATTGTCATTAAGGGTCTCGAATATTAAGCAAGTTGCGTGAAATGCTTATTTCAAGTATACTTTTGTAAGACAGCCATATTTACTTAAACATTATGTGTTACAAAATCACACGAACTAGGAGTAGCAAATATCAAAGTTTGATAAGATTTGCTTGAAGTAGTTGCAATTTTCTTTTTAACATAATTTCACATAAATTTATTTATCAACTGGAAAATTCAACACTTGCATATCCACAAAATTTGTCATTGCCAAAGAAATCAATTGTAGGGGATTTCACCATGGTGGATACAGTTGGCCACGTTGGTAAAACGGGTCAAAAAATTTGGATATAGGTAATAGAGTACCGAAGTAAAGTATGAGAGAAAATGTATGACCTAATTCTATAGACAATGTAAATACGTGGAAACAGCGATCATCAAAAGAAATAAAGGTTTGTCTTGAAATACCTATGGGTGTGGTTACTGTATCACGATAGTTTGAAAGGGAATATTATCTCATGATGATAACATAAAAACTAATACAAAAAACATCGAATTCCGACTAATGTGCATCTTTTATCGACGAAATCTAAACATATGTCTCTTAGCAGTCCCCCAGCAATCGTTTCCGTAGACAGTTATTATCTAGATACAAAATAAAACGTACTTTAAATTCTGATTTTTGTGTCCATTTACTATAATATTGAGTTATTTATTAAATTGCGTAGTTTTTGTAATAGAATATAAAAAACCAAAAAGTGAATTTTAATCTTTGCGACATATATTATGTCGCAATATCGCAATAATAAAATCATCAAGTTCCAAATTTACAGTAACTGATCTGCATTTTACACAGGAACAGACTTCCTTTCCGTAACCTTTGCATACTTTTGTTCTTTAAATTGCAATTAGTTTATGTTGCACATCTGCAGGATCATGAGAATTGCTATTTTTCGTGTTCCAGGTTGCATGGTGCACAAATATTCGTTTTGTTTATGAAAAATAACAAGTGTACCAGATGATTCAGAAGTTTATTTTATACCATGTAATTAACGTAAAGCGAATTAAAACAGAACTGTGGTTTATCTTTTTGACTGATACTCTCTATCATCAATAATTCACTAATTTTCAACAGATGGTGTAATCATTTGATATTTGACTGATAATTCTACATTCGATGATCTTATATATTTACATTGTATATAATATAATTGTGCAACTGCTGAAAGATTGAAAGGCCCATGGTGAGAAACCAAAACAGTGCAGGACTTTATTCTTTTAATGTTTATACATGGAATATTGACCAAAAATCATAAAACGAAATGTCAGAAAGAGAGAGCAACAATAGGAATACGAAATTCAAGTCATCAAGCTAACCCAACATTATTCACAAGAGACCTATGTGTGTGAGGTAGTAAGCTAACCCGACATTACACAGCACAGAGTACCATGGATCAGTGAACTTTCGTAGACATCACATGAACCTCGAAAGGGAGAAATCACGTGCGTCGACGGAGTAAGCATCTCCTGCCATGCTACCACCACCCGTCATGTGATCACCAACGAAAGATCCATCTATAGGATGTCCAACTCGGTGAAATAATATCAAAGATGAACGAAAGGGAAGGAACTATGATATAACGAAGAAGTCACTCGTAAGTTGAGAGACCGAAACAGTATATCGATCAACCAACTCGTGATATCGAATTTGTTTTAACAAAATGTAAAGTTAAATGTTCCTAATCTACAGTGTTATCTCCAAACGATCTTATTTGTATTATGTCGTATAAACTTCAGTCACAACAATTTCGTGATAGCAACCAAAAGTCACACGCAACTGACGTAAAATACATTTATAACCTACGTGTAAATTATCCATTTCGTCTTAGCAACTAAAAGGAAAGTCACACTTGACGAGAAATATAGATTCTACAACGATGACCAGTTGATTATGAAATTTATCAACTCGAGATATTTATATTTTTATTTAAGTTCTATGACTAAAAAATAAACATCATTATTCAGCAAAGATGATGCTGCCGATACATTGTCTGCCATTCATGACAAATATGTTGTTGTTCCTGCAAGTAAGGCACCTAATAACATCGTTTTTGTATGCAAAAGTTACTATATTCAATGTTTTTTAACAAACTGGGGGTTGCTTATTCACTTGGCAGTCCTACCTATAAAGCTAGTACACTTTCAAAGGAAGAAATAACCGACAAACATAGATCGGTCTTATCGTCATTTGGTATTTCCATCAAAGATGATGATTGTGATCTTCTTACCTTGTACTGGATACCCAACTTACATAAGTGTCCATACAAACAACATATGTATGATCTGCCAAGTGTCCCACCAGGCTATTGTCTCAACTTCTAACTTCTATTTTAACAGCTGTCAAAACGGGCCTCCAAAGTTATTGTGAGACAAGCTATTCAAGATGTGGTATCAATCAAATGTGGATATTAAAGAACTCCAACGACGATTTTGGTCCATTTCAGTCTGTAACATCATAAAAACATTTGATTTCTCTTCCCTCTATACCATCATTCCTCATTCACAACTGAATAAGAAGTTGAAAGATTTAATCCATCGATGCTTCCAAAAAAAAAAAATAGCAACAGCAGATACACATACCTTGTCATTGGTAGAGATAAATTATACTTTGTTAAAAACCACTCAAAATCTAACAAAAAATATACAGAGAACGAAATTGTCCTGATGATTGAATGTTTGATCGACAACATATTTGTTCAATTTGGTGGTCGTGTTTTCCAACAGACAATTGGCATTCCTAAGAGTATGAATTGTGCGCCATTCCTGGCCGACTTGTCCCTTTACTCATATGAGGCAGACTTCCTTGACGGGCTTCTTAAGAAAAAAAAACAAAAGAAGTTTGATATGTTTGATTTCAGCTTCCGATACATAGAAATTAAGGATACCACAGACACTGCCAAGTCTGCATCTTATCTTGACCTTCACATCGAAATTGACACTAGATGAAGGTTGAATACAAAACTTTAAGACAAACGGGATGACTTTGACTTTCCAATCGTCAACTTCCCATTTTTGAGCGGCAATATTCCAGAAGCGACGGCGTATGGAGTATATATTTCACAACTCATACGTTATTCCAGACCTTGTGACATATACATTGACTTCCTGGACAGAACCCGGCTCCTGACAGAAAAGTTGATCAGACAAGGGTATGTTGCTCATAAAATGGAGTCATCCTTATTAAAGTTTGATGGACGTATGGCGGGTGTCCTGCAGGAAGCAAAGACTGTTTGCTCATCCGGAGCACCTGAGTCTACCCCGGGTTTTTTGTGAGGTCCATGTCGTTCATATATTTTTAGTTTTTAATTGTAATGCGTCTATTGTTTTGGTCTTGTCTTCGTTGTTCTCCGGAGTTTGTCAGTTGTTTCGATTTTTCCCTCCTTCGAATATCCCTTAGTATTTCTTGACTTTACATACAGCAAATATAACCATATTATATATCAATCAGCATTTTCCGATAAAACTTAATTGTTAAACAATCATGTTTGTTATCTACACTAGTTCTTTACTATATTCTAACTGCTCGCTCGCTAATGTGACTCTAATTTTGTGTTGGAAAATTCAAATTATTTGCCAAATGGTTTAGGTACTTCGTTTTAACTAATAATAAACATCCAAATCGTGACGAAGTGTGTTCAACTTTGATAAGGATATCTAGGTTTACTGTCATCGTTTTGATGGCGTCCTCTGCCAAAACAAAAGGTCGCATACACGATAAAAGCAAGTGCGCGTGTTGAAAAGGGTGTTAAACCCCGACAAACCGATCAAAACCAATTAAAGTTTTCTACAGTTTCTTTTTTTTTCATCTCTTACGGACGTCGCATTTCCTAATTACCATCTTTTAAATTTAATCAAATAATGGACACTGTGATGGGATGACCATTATAATTAAATTAATTGACGGTTGAAATGTTCTTTGTTACTATTGACAACTACCAGGTCATAGGAGGAACATAAAAATAAATCATCCGAAATATGATTTATATTTACAAAATATTGATGAACAACAGAGATGAAAGTGATGATAACTTGGTTAATTAAAAATCAGCTGGTAACAGATAAATCATTAATTACAGATAGGCATCAGGTAATAATGTTGTAATCACTCTCAACTTCTCGGTTCAACTTTTAAATCGTAAATAAATTGGTTACAGATATTTCATTCAACAATTATTTTGTTCTACTCTAGAGAACGACAATGTGGAATCTTTCTTACCTTGCAAGATTCACAAGACTGGCAAGGCGTTGATAGAAAATAGAGAGGTTATTATGCTACAATAACAAATAACCCGCAAGTCATATTACTTTAACAATGTTTTGCATGTTAATATCCTGAACAAAAAATAACATGGTCTCTTCAGTTTTATAAGAAAAACTTGAACATGACAACCTTACCATGATAACAGCGAGTCCTGCTCTCTTATATCTTGAAGTTTGTCGTAAGGTCTTCAGTAATGAACTAAAATCTACATCTGGATCAAGATGGTACCTTTTATAACATACGACACCCGCCATGTTGCTCATTTCAGGTCAAGTAAAATGCTATGTTTGTTGATAGAGAAACAGCTACACTATGAAAAATGGAAAAGTTCGGATTCCATCTGGGAAATTGATATTCCATAAAGATCTATAAGTTCGTGATGACGACCGTAGAATATTTGAAGTGATGTGAATCATTTTATTTTTTCATTTATAAAAAGCACTTTATCTTGAAGCATAATCCATGAAATCCGACCGATGTTTCTATCAAGCCGACTGAAGAATTTCTGGTATCAGAAATTATAAAACTTCGACCATGTTTCATGTAGTTTTGTTTACATATACATGTAACAGGTATAGTGATCGGTTCAACCACATGAAAAAGATCTCAAGAATTTGATTAAAATGAAGCCCTTTGGATATGAAATTAAAAATAAAAAATGTTTATCACAGTAAACAGACATAAACATATGATACTTGAAACCCGCAAAGAACTCATTTACCCTAAGATGTGAGAAGTCAGATGTGCAATTTAACGTATACATTATGTGTTTTGTACTCCATTAAGGAATGTATTGGTCTGCTTCATCCATGAGTAATACAAACCAATACCACGACAACACAACATAGTATCAAACTGGCGGGCTACCTTATCTCTAAATGTACCCAAGATGCAAGGTTTTTCTGTGAACTTGAAACTGCCGGTTTATATATTAGTTAAAAAAGAATCTAAAAACTTTGTATTGAAATGGCGAGTAGTGATATTAGGTACTTGGCGAGTTAGGTTAGTCAGCCAGTATAATGTATTATGTATATTGTTTTGTTTCTTGAATTATCTTCCCTTTTTAGCTATCTAACATTGGACTTTTGGGCGTGATAGCATTTTCTAAAAAATTCCTGAAAACCCCTTTATAGATTTTTAAACACTATCACAATTGTATATACCACTATCGAACTGAAGCCCTTAGGAGTATATCCAATACTTGCATTTCAGCGAATGCGCATGCAATTTTAGTTTCATGTATTTTATATAGAATTGACAAACACCCGTTTGGTTGTAGTTAACATAGAGACAGTGAACATGGTAGAAATAGGCATTAAGT
Organism: Mytilisepta virgata; assembly: GCA_028015205.1. NCBI lineage: Eukaryota > Metazoa > Mollusca > Bivalvia > Mytilida > Mytilidae > Mytilisepta > Mytilisepta virgata. The sequence goes on from CM051515.1 coordinate 50,897,401, forward strand.
TAACTTTTATCTTTGCTTAATAGCAACGACGACTACAGGTGAACCCACTGAGCATGCCCAGTTCTCTTCGGTCTTCCGGTCATATATTATATGTTTATATACAGAGGAAACTACTCTAAAACACTTGTTTATATTTTTCCCACTATGAGGAGGTTTCGTAAGAGTAGGTGCAAAATGAAGGTAACTGTAATGCTTGAAAATAAAACTTTAACCACGCAATAAACCTGTACATGTAATAAACATCTATCATAAAAGTTCTACAAGGAAAACCTTTTTCATTTTTTCTGCTTTGATCCGGGTTTCGTACGTGCGATTATCGATTTGGTGAAGAAACAACCCACACTTGTTGTAACTTGTATTTGGTTTTCTTTAAAAGTCTTATTATTAGTTTGCCCACATTTACCTTCATAAAAATAAACAATAAAACTGTTAAAACAAGATTTAATTTACAAAATGACATAAGATTCTTATCTCGGTATTTCGATCAGTATGCGACAGATTGATTAAAATGCATTTGGACCGCTGTATTCTTTTCAACCATGAAGTACAATGCGTTGTGCACTATCATTATAGGCATATTGTAAAACCTGGAGTGGAACTTGGAGTCATATTTGGAGTGGAGTTTGGCGTCATTTTTAGAGTGGAATCTGGACTTTCGGATTAACCTACTCCCTTTTATTCATTTTTAATTGTATGTGTTAATAGATTTCATATCTTATATTACATTTATTTATAAACAGAAATATTTAATTCCAGTAAAATGATATTGTGATTTCTGACATATAAATATTTTATATATCAGGAGCAGTGTCCTATTTCAGTAAATTTATAGTGCATTGTAAGCCCTGCTTGTAACCGCATCGTGTAGTTAAAATACTGATAACAGCTACATTAAAACAACACTAATGGTATGTTAACTTTTCTTTAGGGTCAGTCATCATCACATTTTTTCCAAAAAAATATTGAAGGAATTAAGAGGCTACTATAGAAAATTATTCTGAAATACAAAAGAAGGGAAAAAAGAAAAGAAAAGAAACGCTTCTCAAAAGTTTACAAATTATAAAGACAGGTCTACTTTGAGGGGGCATGGCATAACTGGCCTAAATATACCCACATATACATCAATGAGTGCATCTATCTTTCAATAAGAAGTTGAAATATATATGGGTGGGGATCTCAAAGGTTTCAAAGCTACAAAGACAAATCTATTTTGACGGGGTGGGGCACATCCCTATGGACCCCATATATACCTCATTGAATGCATCTTCTCATAACGAGTAAGAAAATATATGAGACCCAAAGATTTGAAAACTAAACTTCTAAAACCGTATTGCATAACTTTGCTCGTGATCGTCTATTTAAATGGCTAGTACTTCAAACTATGTTCTATAAAAGTCTTTAATGTTCACGACACTAAACAAAACTGTACATAAAGTCCAAGTGAAACAACAAACAGCAAACAATAAACAATAAACAGATAATGTCTCTAGCCAGTATTTCGAGGCACGGTCTCTTAACTTTTGGCTGGGTTCTCTTTTTATACTCTTTTAGTCACGTTCCCAAAAACGGGACTCATTATTTAGTAGATCGGTTATTAAAAATAAAGGTAAATAAACCAACATAAAACAGGTGCCATAAAAATGAAAATCATTTTAATGGTTCCTCGCTGGCTGGAAAACATATGTGGTCATCACTATCTGTTTAATTAACCTATTTAACTGCTAATAAAGTCCACTATCTATTTATGATAACATGTCTAAACAATCAACAATTTATCCAATTAACACTTTTAAAACGTATATACAATAACTATCACACTTGAGATATAGATAGTAAAACTGATAAATACTAATTATTTTATAATCTAGCCTAAACAAGCCTTCATCCCAATTATTTATTGTGTTTTTATATAATTATTGTACTTTGTGACATACAGTAAATTTGAACGTGTTGTACTTTCTCTTATTTTAATCCTCTAACTCTTTTTGCTGATGACCATTGTATTACAACTTCATACTTTCGTCAAAAGTGCTGGCAACGTATAACACCATATGTAGATGTTCAATAATAAGGTTTTAAAATTTTAATTTTTAAAACTTGGGTCCTACATGAGTCTAATTTCTTAAATTTAAAAAAAAATATCAGTTGAAGAGAAAATAAAGGACCCACTTATAGAATGTACATATATGGCTAAGCAACAGGAAAAAGAAAAAAAAAACAGATTTGTAGTTGGGGCAGCTCCAGAATTTGTCTTATTTATGTCATCAGATCGTAGGTTAGCTGAGGGGAGCAACTTTTGTACCAGTAATAAAAAGACTCCACTCCAAAAATTGACTCCAGACTCTACAGCAAAAATGACTCCAAACTCCACTCCATGTTTTATATCATTAGTGTTGTTTTGATTGAGCTATCATCAGTTATTTAACTACAGGATGCGGTTACAAGCAGGGCTTGCAATGCGCTATAAATTTACTGAAATAGGATACTACTCCTGACATATTAAATATTTATGTCGGAATTCACAATGATATCTGTTTACTCAAATTAAATATTTCTGTTTACAGATAAACGTAATATTTAAGATATGAAATCAACTTAAAACATACAAGTAAAAATGAATAGAAAGGGGTAGGTTAATCCACAACTCAACTCTAAAACTCACTACAGACTCCACTCCAAACATGACTCCAGACTCCACGTTTTACAATATGCCAGCATATATATAATAATCTGGATAATTTGTAGAAAGAATAATAGACTTAAATTCTGTTATAGAACAGAGAAAACTTTCTCATCTAACAACATGCACTGTGGTATCATTTGTCTAGTTGAGCTATATAAATATCTTGTTGAAAAGTGCTTTTTGTTTGCTTAGGATTGCAATAGTTTCATACCATAAGACTATGTTCTTTTCTTTAAAATAACAAATAAACTAGGTTTTCAATACGAGTCCGTTTTATCTTTAACAAGAGCTCCCAAGAGCCTATAATGCTCAACTGGGTATATTATTTGCATAATACAGAAGGATGGTGTGTCTTTTAGGAACTTCACCCGATGCAAAGATAAAGTGTGATAAACGAAGGATATCTTGTATAGTGTTTGTCATCGTGATATAAATAATTTTAATTTATTTCGTATTGTTTGATAAGAAAGAATGATTGTGTAATTTGTATATTTATTAAAATACCGTTTCGTGTTAGCAATCCAGGAAGTGACTTAATTTGAAGTTTTATTGATTGTCATCGTGTTTATTTTGCAACAATCAAATCTTATTAACAGTTGGGAAACAATAAGGTGTGTTTTAAGATAAGAAATTGTTGTCAGAATATTGTTGCATAATTTTTTTTAAAGTAACGCGAGTATCATGAATAAGGGTGTAATTTGGGCATGACCTTTCATGCATGCATTCTTTTCACGTGTATTTAATCTATTCAGATGGGTGGTTATCAGAATTACTTGGTATGTTATGTAAATCAGAATCAACCCTAACACGTGTACGTATGCTGAAATCCACAGTACTGTTTTTTAATTTCTTCATCTTCGTACAGAAAAGATAATGTATTTATCACAAGGCGCCATCAGAGACATGCATGGCACTGTGTGTCTATTTTCAAACTGCAAGTGGTTTTTCGGTAATTTCTCAAAGATTACTTTAAAATGAATGTTAAAAGTATTACACTACACCACCTTTTGTTTCCGATAATCGTAATGAATAATTGTCTTTTCCACTGTTGAAATGTCCCAAAATATTTTACTGTTCAGGGCTGATTTTCCAATTGTTGTGTGCATTTCACGAATTTTTACATCATATATGACGTCACCACAAAAAAAAAAAAAAAAAAAAAATGCGACGCTGCAAAATATGTGCAAGTCTTGTTTCCGAAAATCTGATCTATGATGCTATTTTTTATTCCATTATGGGCGGGGCTTATATTAGTTATTAAAATATTTAGATAATTAAGAAGCTATAACATCGAAGAAGTCAATAAGACCAAAATCAAAAAACAATGTTCAGAACAATAACCTAGAGAACAGATGATGCGTAACAGGAAAAACAAAAACAAAATAATAATAAAAAAATAGCAAAAGAAAGAAAATTAAAACAAGACATCGCACTAGGATTATTAACTCCTATATAAATTAAGATTTACGTCAGGTGCTTCGGAAGGGTAAGTATGAACTGCACTGTTGTCGGCAAAAGGATACATAAGCAATAAGTTTAAAAAAGGAGGATCAGATAAATGTATGAAGTCAAGAACCGGAAAAATTTAAAGAATTAAAATAATATAAAAATTTCTGGACGTGAGACAATAATGGCCGAAATAGATACAGGAAAAGCGAAATCATCTGTTTCGTAAAATTTAGATAACTTCTTGTCGTTAAGCACAATTTAATAGCTGCGTAAATTTAAACAGATTAAATATTTCGTACCTGTCGACCGACATAAAACATTGTTTACAGCTGCATATAAAAATACTCCATTAAAATCCTTGGGCATAACGACATGAAAAGAGGCATTTATAAAAAATATTTTTAAAAGTTTAAAGTCCAAAACGAACAAACAAAAGCACCACACAACTGTACATTGTTACCAGTTTTCAAGGTAACTGATCACATTAATTGAAACATGTTCAGAAACAGAAAATAAATATTAATAAAAGTTTAGAAAATGATGGAATTCTATCACCTTTGCATGTTTTTCTTCCTGTCAAATAATTATTTTAACTAGTTTTGTTCCCTTATCCTGTTCAAATTTTAAAACTATCAAATGCTTGTGGAAAATAAAGGGAAACTTGATAGGAGGCAGCTCAGCAAAGATTAGTTCGCGTGCATAATTTTATCACGCTAAGAGGATAGAATTAAGACGGGACTTCTAATGAAATTCATGACGAGAAAGTTGTGCGAAAATATGTTTCTTTCAGTATAACTACTCTTATTATTAGAATTTCTAATTTAGTTTTGTGTGGTTTTCAAATTCAAACAATTTTACACAGTAGAATCGGTAATGCAGGAATACAGAGGTTATATGGTCATTCTGTATCTGCTTTTCAACACTTTGAATTTAGTTTACGGCTTACAACTTGTTTTTGGCCTTTGGTACAACTGACATGTTCATGAATGTATCTCTAGACTTGCAAAAAGTCTCTGTGTAATATTTGTACCCTTTTATTATTATTTTTTCCTAAAGGATTCACCCCTACTATATTTGTTTATTTATTATCAACCAGTGTACATAATGATAATAAATAAGTATGGATTAAAAAAAAGTGCTTTATTAAAAATTACATAGACGCTTGTCTATAATATTCTATATTGTAGACACTTGCAGCAAATCTAGTAAATCTTGTATAAAAAGATATAAAATACTTATCAAAGAATCCTTACAGGCAGTTAAGAGATTTATGACAGATCACAGATGTTAACAAGTATTATACTAATAATCTGAAATTCCGTTCGAAATTGTAAATAACTGGCAATTTTTTTTACCTGGAAGTTTATCACAAGATCCATTATGTAATTACATTAAGATTAACGACTATCATAACAATACAGCGATAATAAACAAGGTTACTGAATAAACAATTTGATTCTTCATTCTTCATTTAACGACCACTTGAATCTTTACAGATGTAGCCAGTTTGTTCCTGAAATATCAGAATAGCTGGTATTAAGATAAGGCGCTATCAAAACTGTTTGGCAGAGTCTCCTTTAATCAGACCAATTAGTCATGAACTATATCATCGCCTGGTAGCGTGCTCGCCTCGAATGCGGAAAAGGTCGCAGGTTCGATCCCCGGCCGGGTCAAACCAAAGACATTAAAACTGGTACTTGCTGCTTCTCCACCAAGCACGCGGCATCTAGGAGTAAGAGCAAAGATCGTCTGGTCAGCTCGGAGTCAGTGTAATGTGTCCGAGTAGGGTAAAATGTCTTCCCTCGACAGTTACCTCGTGAGCTAGCATATTAAAAATCCGGCGCAGCGTGTCGGTCTAGTACAAAGCAGGGGTCATATTCATTGTCAGATCAACATGTTCTCGTCCTGATATGCACATGGTTGCCACTGGACGTTAAACAGTATTCATCCATCCATCCATTCATGAACTATATCACTTAGCATAAGTATATTAAGTACTTGATGTTTCATAGAAATTCTTACCCACGCCTTTTTTTGCTTCATTTCTCGTCTTCTACCTAGCTTTGTAATTACAGTTCTGCAAGTAATGTATTCATTTTCTTCTCTTATTTTGCCTTGAAAATCTTTCATTGTGCATTTTCTTCTCTTATTTTGCCTTGAAAATCTTTCATTGTAATATACACCAGGTCGCAGTTGTTCAAAGGTTAATGACTTTTTTTTCACTTTCCATTATTTTGAGTTTTAGGTAAAATTTCTGTATACAGAATTTTGCATGGATACACAAAGTCATAGGATTAACCCATTAGAAAATGTTCAGTTCTCTGGCATAATCAAGGAAATGAAAATTTGAAACTGAAAATTGTGGTTAACCTTTGAACAACTGGGCCCAGGTAACTATCCGTATCATAAAAAAGGTGGAATAGCTTTTCTTACCCCTGGGCAGAGCCCCTACCATTATCAGAGGGTGATATATTTGGGGTTTTTTTAAGCAATGGGTGAAAACTTTATATATTGCTCGCCCTACTTTGTCTTTACTATGACTTGTCTATAATCAATAACAATAAACTTTTATTGTAAAAACAATTGAGTCAATATTCAAAAGTAAACCGAACTACTTTAATTCCCTTCATGAACAAAAAAAATTCTCTTGTTATGTGCTATATTTGTGTAAAAATTGCTCTTTCTCACAATGGCTTAAGACTTTAAAGTCACACTGGCGTCTCATGAATACTGCAGATTGAACTCTAAGACGAGAAAGCATTAAACCCTTTATGGAAGTGTTATTTCAGATTTTTTCGTTTAGTAGAGCGACAGTATCCGACATGCAGCTATGAGAGCCTTAGCTCGTTTTAGAGTTAAAACGAGCACATTCTGACCCTGCTATCTAAATTATGTAACGTCCACTCTAATTTTCAGTTCTAGCAAGCAGTCACCTGGTTGGTAATCATACTGTATTGGTTTTTATAGTGTTTTTTATACACCAGAGTGTTAGGATAGATAAGGCGGAGGTTTGGGTACTCATAAAACAGGTTTAAGACCACCACTATTCACTGTCTATACCATGTCAGACTATCCTGACTCTGTTGTGTTCATGTTCGTGTTTTGTACTCTTTTATGCTATTTTTTGTATGACGATTGGTATATTATTTTTTACCTTTCCTATTATCCATTTTGTTTTTCATGTAACAGTTCATAACGTCAATGAAAATATCTTCTCAGAAGAAAACAAAACCGCTTGTATAGCACTTTGAAGATACCCTTAGGATAATATGACAGAAGTTAGAACTTTTTTTACTATGAATGATCATGTTTTACAATAAACAACGAAAGAGGTCGTAAATGATATGTAACGATAAAATCGTGGTTTAATTATCTAAACAACTGGTAATACACGTTTCATTTGCTATAATGGTCTATTCCGTCTGTCCCAAGAGAACTGAAACAATATAATTATAACTCAATTACTTTTTACTTTAATATTGACAGAGAATATAAATCAACAACTACAAAGCGTACATTCGAAAACTGAATAATAAAGATATTGGATTCTGAGAAAAGGAAATGTTCACTTAAATTAACCACCTTTACAATAAACATTCTCTTCCGCAACTTTGTTTCATAGATCAAGGCCGAAAATGTTAAAATCCAAAGCAATAATTAAAACGAATCGTTGAAAATCAAATTCAAATAAAAGGATTACCAAGAAAGGTTACAAACAAATACATTTAGTAAGAACAAAGCTGGGCAATATGTCAATTGAAGAGAATTTAGAAGATCTTTCTACTTTACGCCTCGTGTATAAAATTATCTCCATTTTTTTAATTTTAAGTGTCTCTGTGGTTTACATACATGAGGAGTTGGTTTTAATAATCACACCTCTATCCTTTTAAGTCATACAAGAATCATTCTTACAAGACGGATATCCTACATGAATGTTTTGATAGCTCGCGATACATCTCAAAACCATTAACTGTTTTTTTTTTTTCAGTTGAAAAATCCAGTTTACATCTGTTGAAGAAGATAACAAAAATTGTTACAATTAAAACAGATAAGGACTTTCCTTGTCACGTTTCAAGTTTTGCAATAAAGAGGCCCTGCCCCTCTATTTTTGGCGTAACTCTTGCGAAATAGATAAAATAGACAAAAAAAATGAAGTAGCAATATCTCTTTTTCTGAAGTTGGGACGGGCCTTTTTATCTTGTTTGTTTGTTTATTAATTATTTTTCTTATTTGTAGGAAGCAAGTTTTCCAAGGGTTGCTGAATACAAGTAGGGGGGGGGGGGCATTGTATTTATATTTTTCTAGATGCACAAGTGACAGTAAAAGTACATTTCTACTATTTTTACTATGTTTACTTCCATTTTAGGAACGCTGGATGACGTCCGTTTATATAGTCTGGACTTAGGTTATTTCTTTCTTTTCGAGAGAGGACGTCGTCGGGTGAACATGGCACAGGATAATGCATTTTACTGTTTGATGTGGAAATAGTCATAAGTAGACAACTGTGTGTACGTGTACACGTTTACTTATGTCAGAATGAAAATTCATGTAGAAATTTGATCTCACTATTTATTTATTTCGATTTCCATTGCCATTTTCAGCAGACGACATCTCCGTGAATGAAGTACTGTTAATTTGACGCGAAATTTTGACATTCGGATGCAATTAATTGGTAACATTTGGACGAATGTTGTTTTTTTCTGACGGAAAATTACTGCACTGCTCGAACGCTATTTTCAGGAAATTGGTAGGAGGAAGCTTCATAATTTTTTCTCATTAACAAAGCCCTGGATATCCCCTAGCTATCTGCCAAATATCAGCCATGTACGATTTGTACTTTTTGAGGAGATACGATCACATTTCCTATGGGGTCCCGCGTGGATTTTACCGAACTTTCTAAGAAGAATTGTATTTACAATATTAAAAATGTCATATCTACTATTCATAGCCTTTAAAGTTAAAAAATAAGTGGTTGCTAAGGACTTATATGTCGTTGCTAGGGACAAAATTTTCATTTCCAGTATTAAAAATGTCATATTTATATTATTCATAGCCTTCTAAGTTCAAAAATATATGGTTGTTAAGGTTTTTTACGTCGTTGCTAGGGACTTTGACATTTGACCTTGACCTAACTTTGTAGATCGTATTATGCTGAACATTTTTGCGATTCAAAGTTTCTTTCTATCTCTAACCTCGTTTGAGATATAAGCAAAAAATCTTCATTTCAGACCCCGAAAAACAGTTTTGGTGCCCTAGGTCCATAATGGTTTGTCCAATAATTTTGGACCCAATATAACAAATGTATATCTTTATAAGACACACATTTTCTCCATTACATTTTATCAGCCATCTTTTACAGTTATTGAGTAATTTCGATAACAAGCTAAGGTCAAAATCTAGGTCATGACCTTGACCTTTGACCTTGAGGCATTTTCAAGGTGACATGAATTAATGATCATTGGTGAAAATCCTAGGTGGCTACGACTTACGGTTTCTGAGTTTTAGGGGCCAACTGACATCGGTTAATTTTCAAAGGGGCATAACCCTACCAATGAGTCGTTGAATCTTTTCAATCCAAATGTAACGAAGAACCAGGGTCTGGTCCTGAACAAATTCCACCCTTCGGTTTTTTTCTACTTATTACGGTTACGGTGTTTGAATGATAACAAGGTTTTCGGTGTTAGGGGAGATAACCGCTCTAAAGGAAAAGTTACGGCGTGGTGCCCTAACCACAAGATAGCTTTTGGTCAACCGATACTTGATACTTAATATCATTTCAACATACTTTTTTTGGGGAAATGTCGTTAAAGTTTGGCGGAAAAAGAATAATAATCAGAAGAAATACAGTAAAATCTTTCCTTATAGTGAAAGGAAAGACCTTAATGATGTAGCTCCTGTGACAATTTTGATCAATGTCACAAGGGTTACAAATACAACTAAACTGTATCGGAGTTCATTCTCATTGAAGGAAGAACATTTCTGTAAAACATCTAAAAGTTGTAAAATAAAAACAACTGACGTTGTTAACAGCCTTGATGACGATTTGGAATAATTTTACACAACACTTAAAAACGACCGTAGATGATACAAGCCCTTTATCTCATTACATGTACCAAAATATGATGTATATAAATCCAAGCCCATGGACCTATTGCGTTCATTGCACAACACTTAATTTACGGAATAAAAAAAAACGTCTTGGGATTTACATAACAGCACATTTAATGGACAACATAAAAGAAGTGTGATAAAAGAACGTTAAAGTAATCTTTTCTTCTGTATAAGAACGTAGGAGCTATATATTGGGGAGTAGGTACGTGTATATTTGTATATTTTTCAATAGTTTCCTGACGGATCTTTTAATTCGAATAAACATAAATAAAAATTAGGAGCGGATACAAAATCCCAAAATAACTTGTTTGAAATATTTCAATAGATGATTTAAACCAGGTTTAAATCTGTCAAACAGTCTGGTTCAAAGTACACTATATGCTCTTTAATTATGCTAACGTAAAGAAAAACGTTTTTTCATGTTTGGTTCATTAGAATCCCAGTTAAAATTCAATATTTCAAAACTGCAAATATCCGTGGCAACCATAATAACGGCCTGATAAAATTGTAAGGTAACATGCAAAAATAGTTTTATATGCACAATTCAACTACAACGTATTATTTAATTTTGCTGTCAATTATTTCTAACTTTTTGTCAATTAAACTTCTTGTATTGTTGTTTGTAAACTGATATTGTAGAACGAATGTCTTCTTTACATGCATGTAACTTAAAGTTTAACAAGTACAGTTTCATTCAGTTTTAGAGACTTTTTTCATACTGAAAAAGGTCACTTCCGGTAATCTATCAGGAAATAACGTTGCGTAAATTCCCAACAATGTATATCGTAGTTTCCTGTTAATTCTTTTAAAAAAATGTTAACATATTCCTAAATACAATTAAATTAGTCATACTAAAACTGTTTATTGATGAATAAGCTGTTATAATCGAGTTTTGACGTAACGATGCTGTGTATAATTATTAACCTTTTAAATTAATTCAAAACTGGTATCGGTCATTAAAACTATAGAAGATTATTATAACAGTTGATTGTAACTACTATAAAAAACTATAAATGACCACTAGCTCGTCCAGTGAAGTATGAATGAAGTAGTGGTTTTGATCTGCCCGTGTCTGACTCCGATTTTAATTGACAAGCATAGACACTTTTCTTGCTGAAGTTAAATGGCTCTGGGCGTGTAATCTAGCATTGCTCGAGTAATAAAAACTGACCGTTTCAGTAAAGCCAACTAATGTAAAGTGACGTTAATTCAAATATCTTGATCAATTAAACTACAAGGTAAAGATATCACGTTAAAGGCAGTCCATGTTAATCAGAAATAACAAATCATGCTTCCTTTATTGATACACAATAAGTAAACAACGTTTTTATTGGTGTTTTTTTACTTTGAAGGTACGTGTAGCTCGAAGGTGCAGCTTATACCTCACAGAAAAATAAAGATCACCCCTTAATGACGACAAAAGTGTTACAAGCACTACATATCATTGACAGACAACCGTTAGTTATATGTTGACTATATGCGGAATGTGTCAATAAAGTTAATTAAAAAAGATGATAAATATCTCGATAAAACTAGTTAACAAAACCCGACATTCAGTTAACTATATATTATAGTAACAAAGGTTATTTTGAAGGAATTTATCAATGGTTAAACTCGGGCGATTCACTTTCAAACTAAATAAAGTCCGAAGGACTTTAAGCAAAGTTTGTGAGTAACATGCCCGAGTTTACACATTAGTAGTGCAGAAATATCACGTTTTCCATTTGAAATTAACATTTTCCTCATGCGTACGTGTTCATATTCACGCCGTCAATTATTTGGCGCAAAAGTTTATAAATAATTTTGAAAATGAAAATACATTGAAGAATAATGATTGGGTTGTAATGGGTGGAGAATTGTTCAGAAAGAAATGGCAATATCTGTAAGCAGATCAAATCATATCGTTGTTAATCTTACACGAAAACTGGTTTTTAAAATATATTTCAGTTATGTCCCTTTGAAAACCTCCAAAAAAAATCTTCCAAGACGATTTCATGGAATTAAGATTTTTGTGCTGTGTTTGAAGGAAAAGCGAATGAAAAACGATTATTGGTTGAATAAATATTTTACAAGGAGAAACAGGTGGGATTACTTCGGAGTTCCGTTAGATATCTGAAGAATAAACAAGACATGTACATACGAAAATGGGATAGGCTATAAAACAATAACATCAAAAGTAAAGAAACCAGACATGCTAAGAATAGTCCAAATAATGTAAATAAAATGTTAAAATAACAGTAAAACTTCCTGGCCTTAAAGTGTCTGTGTAATGATCAAATTGTCTCAGAAGGTACATAATTGTAGATAATAAACATTCTAATGCACCTGGTATAAATTTACTGTTCTGGCGATAATGTGGAAAGGGCAAATGGTAGTATTTACATTCAAGGTACTAAGTTGCTCAATTGTGTACCCTACCTCAGGTCACAATATAAGAACATTGTAGATTGAACAAAAATTTAGTTTGTACTCAGCATATCTTTTCAAGTTGTATGCTGAATTAGGTATGAAAATATAAAAGAATTTCAGGTGAAAATGATTTTTTTTTACAAATTTTGAAATTTTGAAAAAGGAGGCAAACGTTACCTAGTTCCGTAAAGTTGGCTGAATAGGAAGATTTTCATCATGCATTTTCAAATATATTTCCGAATACTATTATTAAATTGCTTTAATTAAAGTACTCTGAGTTTTTGTTAAAAAGTGGTGAAATTTTGAAAAACGCTATAATACCGTTTCCCATATGAAAATGGACCTGTTCCATTGATGTTATCCCTTCCTCATACCGGATTTGACATTGGCAGCATGGCGGGTGTCCTGCAGGAAGCAGAGACTGCTTACTATTCCGGAGCACCTGAGTCTACCCCCGGTTTTTTGGTGGGGTCCATGTTGTTCATATGTTTTCAGTTTTTATATGTAGTGCATGTATTGTTTTGGTGTGTCTTCGTTGTTCTCCTGAATTTGTCAGTTATTTCGATTTTCCCCTCCTTCGAATATCCCTTTGGTATTTCTTGACTTTACTTATCACTATGGCAAAATAAATACGTACCGTTTTCCCGAAAACAACAATCAAAAATATTGTAGTAGAGCATATTAAAATTCTTAAATGACAGAAATGTAATGTCATAATCAATGCAAGAAGAAATTATATATGGCATGTATGATATCTATTTTCATGCTCTAAATGTGAATATTTCTACAAATAAGTCTCAAAAGAAGTGCACACAAAAAATATTGTATGTTTATGAACCACCCGAACCGTGAGAGAGGAAATTCAAATGACCGCTTAAACCATTTTGAAGACTGTGCTCCCTTGTAAAGACGTCAATACTTTCAGTAAATAAAGATTCTGTGCATGACTACACAAACTATTATTATGTTGAAAGGAAATGGGAGTTTTAAAAAATTTATTACTATCATATAGAAAAGAATAACACCTGGAACTTTTACTTTATTTATTATTTTTTTTCCTTTTTTAATTTTCAACATTAGCATGTCTGCAGTTTTAAATGTTGGACTTTACACAATAGTTTATCAACCTCATATTGGTATAAAATGTTTTGTACCTTGACTCACTGAACGACTTACAATGACTTTAATATAAAGAACAACAATAAAATCTATATATAGTATTATAGTATGGCGTGGGTTAGTTCAACACCACACCCGTTTTTATGGTAAGTGAAGTTAAAAGAATTCATTCATGTAGTTTAAAACATACAGACGCTCATTAAGGTTAAGATATGACCTACTTTACCTGAAGTTGTGCTATTGTAAAAACAATTAATTACACAGAATTTTCTTTTGTATATTTTCGTTCCCTATGCAACTGACACAAATACAAGTCCTGTATACAAATGTTATTTATATTTGTACCTTTGGCTAAAAAAATCGTTACAATTGTCCCGTCACTCTATGGTACCAATTTTGATGCACTCATGCAGTGTATAAATGCTGAATTTATTTTATCACTGGCACTGATATTGGCCGAAAAGTGTAAAACTAATAATACTAACCCAGGCTGTTGTTGGGCAGATCAAATCAAAAAGTCAAAGTTTAAATGCCGTCTGAGGATAGAAATTTGCATGAATGCTGCAAAATTATAAAAAAAAACAGGCTTCTAGGATTGTATATATTTCTTCAAATGGGATTTTAAATTGACAAAGTTTCCAAAACATTCTATGTCAATTTTTTAGCTATGACACACGGTTCATAACGAAGAATTTTCAAACGGAGTTGATTTTGCTAATACATGTATCTCTTATACATATGCAAGTATTATTTTTCGTAAAGAAATGCATTTTTGATACCAATGATTTAATATTTAAGGCTTGAGCTCAACTGACGAGTCCTAAATCGGCGAAATATGCACATCTTGTGCATGAAAATTGGTATCATAGAATTTGATTCGTGCTGTTACAAACCATTGTTGACCACACGATCCCTGTAAGTTAAGTATAATGTTCAATCTAATGGGGGCGTTGTATCACTGACGCATATTTAATATCCTGTCATTTTCACACTCGATTTAATATAACAAATAATCTGATTTTTAGGAAGGGTCTATTGAAAGCGACGATTTGAGACTGTAAAAACATTGACATAAAAAAAGAGATCTGTCCACATGATTGTATTGTATTATGAATTAATACTGTCAGTAAAACACATTTCTTTTCACCGGTAACAGTAACTATATTCTTCAATGTAAACACATATTTCACTTTACGACCTACATACAATATGACTAAATAAAATTTTACATTTTTGGCGAAACTTATTGTCCAAGAAACCATAAATAATTGGATTTACTATGTTGTTTATGATAAAAGTTCTAGCTAATATTGGAAATACAGCTTTGGTTACATCGTTTGATGTAAAATTACCACTCGCTATGGAAGCATTAAGTTTTACGGCAACAAATGGCAAGTAGCTGAGAATAAAGCAAAAACTAATTGCAAATGCTATTTTAGTTACTTTTTTCGTTGAATTTGATGGTCTCATTGGAGATGTCCTTCTTTCTATCGTGTTGGTTGCTTCTTTTATTGCATTTTCTCTTGTTTTTGATTTTTTGTCAGAAAGCTTGAGATTCTGGTCGTCTTCATCGCTTTTGCTATCGCAATTGTAATCTTGATTAATTTTTATTTCAATTTTGTCTAGTTTATTTGTAGATGCTGTTGAATACTCGGCACCATTTTGTCTTATAAATGTTCCCTGAAAATGCACGTGGCTTAATACATGTTTGCCTATAAACGAATACATTACGATTAAAACGATCATACAGCCAATATATATTGCTAAGAGTGTCGAACTGTAAGCGGTCGTATAATGCTCGTCCGTATACCGGTCCGAAAAACTGCAATCCCACCCTGTAAGGTTATAGTCTAGTTTTTCTAAACTGATACCACTGATAACTGCTTCTGGCCATGCAAAAAAAAGTGCCAAAATACCGACCAGAACAATGGACCACGATGCTTGACGTGGTGTCATTTGTAGTCTTAATGGCTGAACCACTCGCCGCATACGATCTGCAGAAAGGGCGATTAATATGAATGAAGAAACAACAGCTAAAAATACATTAACGGCCCTGAAAACTTTGCATGCCCATTCGTCACTAAAAGTATACTGATGGGTCATTTGGTATATCTCAAATGGGACTGTTATTGTACATACCATCAGGTCAGCAATGGCTAAAGAAATAATAAACAGCCTGTGTGTAGTCCTTCTTTTTACAGTCAGTGAATATACAACAACGACTAACAAATTCCCTGGTATTCCTATAACCATTAAACATGATAAATAAATTATTGGTGCCAAACGACGAACAGTTTCTTGGTCATTTAGAAGCTGCAAAGTAACATTAGGAACACTTTGTGAATAATTAACACTCATTTGTGAATTTCCGCATTAAAACATAACAACGACAATTATTTCCTTTTTTTTCCTGAGGTAAAATTTTAAACTCCAGACGTGTGAATTGTATTTTTTACATTTTACACCGAGTAGAATAACATGAACGTATCGCTGCAATATCAGAATGTTGATTGACTTTGGTAATCCAGTATTTTATTTCAATACACTTCCTTCTTTATTTGATCATTTGTAGTTTTTACTATCTTTTTTGAATGTACGAAAATGCCGGAAAGTCCACTTTTTAAACTTTTATTGAGTATATCATTTAATCCAACAGAATCGTGTTGTCATTGTTCAATTTTTTCGTCTATTAATCCTTTAAGACAATACCAAGGTGACCAGCGTTTCTTTATCAATAGTTACATCAAATAATCAATATAACAAAACAATGATTTACGTGCTATCTTAGATTTTTTTTTTACAAAAAACTTGATAAATAAACTTCGTCCGTCTAAACACGTGATAATAGTTGTAGTATTGTCTCCTCTTGTTAATGACTAACCTTAGCAAATAAAACGGAAGTTTGTAGTTACTATACTCCCATCAGAATAAATAGGCTAGCCTACTGAGGGTTTCCCGGATGTTACATAGTTCCGACATTCATTCACAAAATTCATTCATAAGAAAACGTTGCATAACTACGCCAAAGATTAATACGCCGTGATGACCACACACAAATTCTGAAAAAAGATATTCTAGCAATCGATAAATCTATCGTTGTTTTCTTGGAATTCATATCACGATTTCCATCCTTTTAAACCTTTGGATAAAAAAACCTTCGCAAATAAACCTTGATATTGAGAAAGATATTGGATCTAGGATTAAAGAAGGGTTTCCCGGTTGTTACATAGTTCCGACATTCATTCACAAAATTCATTCATAAGAAAACGTTGCATAACTACGCCAAAGATTAATACGCCGTGATGACCACACACAAATTCTGAAAAAAGATATTCTAGCAATCGATAAATCTATCGTTCTTTTCTTGGAATTCATATCACGATTTCCATCCTTTTAAACCTTTGGATAAAAAAACCTTCGCAAATAAACCTTGATATTGAGAAAGATATTGGATCTATGTTTTTGCTCGAAGATTTACGGAAAGGCGTGATTGTTCAAAAGCGCGCGAAAACGGAGAAAAAGGAAGAGGCTCAGGGAATTTTATGGTAAACTACATTCTTAATTTGTTTATTTTGTGCAAAACACGTCCAGTCCAACATATCAGTATTGAATACTGACAGTGTCTTTCCTCATGTGTGTCATGTTTTTGAATGGACGTTCATCACTTAAAAGCATACTTCGATCTGGCCTGCAGTATATGAAGTACAATTACCGTAAGGCCTTTTTTTTGTAATTACTTGGATTACAAATCCTCCTTCCAAATTTTTTGAAAATCCAAAAAAAAAAAAAAAAATTTTTTTTTTTTTTTATTCCTTTACCCTTCAGGAATTTATGATCTTTGGCTAAAAAAAGAAAAAAATTGCTAGAAAATAACAGATTTTGTTAAAAATTTAAATGAAAATGAGTTAGTTTTGGTTAAATTTTAACAAAAATATTTATAATTGAGAAAAAAATCACTAAATTTGAGTCTGTCAGAATCTCAAAAAGGTTTTTTTTTCCCCCTTTACCCTCCCAATTTTTTTGGGTAAAATACCCATAATCCAAGTAATTAAAAAAAAAAATGGCCTAAGGCAAAAATTAAAATATTGTTTGTTTGCAGTTCACCTACCTACCAAAAAAAAAATGATCCTACCCAAAAAATTTCATTAGTGTTTTAATGAAAATATTTTTTTATTATCCTGAAATAGAATTTACAACAGTATTTTTATAAAATTAGGGCTTGAAATATTTCAATCAATAAAATATTTTCACTACCTACCTACCCAAGCCTTGGACTCTTGGGTAGGGGAACAGCAAACAAACATATTTCTATGTTTGGCCTAATTACAGGATTTTGAGGGGGCGCTTAAGGTTTTCAAACAAATTAAAGTGAAGTGGTGCTTATAACGGCAGGGGCGCTTAATACGAGGAATAAGGTAGTACAGTGATGATATTTTATCATTGGGTGTATTTTGAGTAATAACCAACATTGTCCCTACCTACATGCTCCTTAACAATTTTTCGTCAGAGAAAACACAAGTCTTTAATAAGTTAAACCAAACAGATTGGCAAACAATTACATAGATAACACGAAATACTATTAGCTGTCCTGTGCCACTGCTCCTTTTCTGTATTGAATAAGACATTACAGTTTCCCATTTCAATAATTTCATAGTTTCCATATTCTCTAGATACTTGGAAGAAAATCCCATGTACATTTTTTTGCAGGCAGATGATTTTAGTTACATTTGTACAAGTAGTTGATGATATGCCATAACATCTGCAGTCCATCACTTGGATGGCAGACATATTTTGTTATTTTTGTTCAAGTAGTTGATCATTAATGTCTGCAGTCCACCACTTGATGGCAGATGATCCATGCCATATTTTTTGTACATGTAGTTATAGAATTTGTAGTTGATGATCCTATATCGTCTGCAGTCCACCACTTTGGTGGCAGATGATTTTTGTTATTTTTGTAATAGTTAGTTGTTGATGATGCTATATCGTCTGCAGTCCACCACTTTGGTGGCAGATGATCCATGCCATATTTTTTGTACATGTAGTTATAGAATTTGTAGTTGCTAATGCTATATCGTCTGCAGTCCACCACTTTGGTGGCAGATGATTTTTGTTATTTTTGTAATAGTAGTTGATGATGCTATATCGTCTGCAGTCCGCCACTTTGGTGGCAGATGATCTTTGTTATTTTTGTAATAGTAGTTGTTGATAATGCTATATCGTCTGCAGTCCACCACTTTGGTGGCAGATGATCTTTGTTATTTTTGTAGTAGTAGTTGTTGACGATGCTACATTGTCTGCAGTCCACCACTTAGGTGGCAGATGATCTTTGTTATTTTTGTAGTAGTAATTGTTGACGATGCTACATCAGACATGTTAAATCTCTCGGATTGTCCGGGAGACTCCCAGTTTTAACAGATGATCTTCCGGGTACCGGACAAACCTTAAAATCTCCCGGTCTGATAAGAAGACACAAAACCTACATAAATCGCATAAATATGCTTCACTTTTAGTTGTAATATAACATTAATGTAGTTATTAAACCTTTAGATTCCAAAAATCAAAATTTGGTCACAGGAAAACTGATGTCAAAGCATTCATTTCCCTTTTTTTTATTCACACATTATTAAACTGATATGTAATAATGTTTCAATATGATTTTCTTATATTTTTATGAGCAAAAGTCAAGTGCTGCGCTACACAGAAGTTTTGAGATGACTCTATCGGACAAATTTTTAAAATCTCCCGGACAGCCATTTCTCAAACTTAACATGTCTGGCTACATTGTCTGCAGTCCACCACTTTGGTGGCAGATGATCTTTGTTATTTTTGTAGTAGTAGTTGTTGATGATGCTACATTGTCTGCAGTCCACCACTTTGGTGGCAGATGATCTTTGTTATTTTTGTAGTAGCAGTTGTTGACGATGCTACATTGTCTGCAGTCCACCACTTTGGTGGCAGATGATGTATTTTGGACTGCAACCATTTTTTATACAACTAGTCCTGTAATTCATATTACTTCCAATCATGAATCTTTTTTGTTGGTAAACTTTCATTGCCATGTTTTATTTACATATTTTTGTTAACTATTTATGTTTACTTAAAGTGTTACCTCAATACATTTCAATCACTTATACCACATAACATTCCATTTACAATGTTAGTTTTGCATAACTGACATGTATTGACTAATTATAAGGATTAATTATAAGGATTTATATGTATAAATATAAACACTTGCATTTCAAGAACAACATTCTGAAAGCAAAATGCTCATAGATCTATAATCATTTATAATATATCTACACACCCGTCACTACTTAAGCTAAGGAAAATTGATTGTTCGTTTCCACTAACATGAAAATAGTTTTAAGACCCAATAAGCACCAAAATTATTTTTTAAAACAATATTTTTAATCAATTTTGCAAATTTATTGTCTTTTTAATAACAGAAACATTGATATAGATGTTTTCTGTTGTAATTTAACTATAAAGCTTGAAAGAAGTTAAAGTTATTTTAAAAAGTTATATTGAACAAAAACTTTGCTTCTGGAAGGATCCGACAAATTAGTTTATAATTTTGTTTCTTTGAAAATGGCAAAAAATTTAAAGAACGCAGCACAAAAAAAAAAAACAACAAAAAAAAACAGTCAAGTCCAACGAAACCAACAATCATTTTTCTTTGGCCTCATTTTGTAAAATGTAAACATACAAATACATTCAAAAGACATGTTCATGAAATCTGAATATTTTCCCCATGCACCCCTACAGTACAAAATAAACCCTTAAAATTTAATTCACTCTAAATTTCATATTCAAACTTATTTCCATTCCAAATATATACATGTAGTAATAATTATGAAAGTCAATAAAGCACATACATTTCAACAAGACATCAAGCCATTTCACACTACATACATTTAGATTACACCTTTGTTTTGTTGTATATCAATATTTTATTTTCAATATTGATGAATATTGTATAGTTTTAGTGTATTTAGTTTCTATACTACTGTATGTAATATATTTTTCAATTCGTCCCTTTAAGCCCACCTGTATATATTATGCAAGTATTTCGTTACAAAGGAAGGCTTTCAATTAACCTTTTTCTCCCTATTTAAGACAACACAACATCTTAATTTTTGTAGTAATTAGAATAAACCTTTATTTTTCTTATTGATATCTAAATTTCACATTTAAAAATTATTTGTATTCTATTCAACTATTCCATTGAAATTTTACCATTATTTTTTTATCATTTTATCTTTCATTACTGAAGTGTTTTTTTTTTCTCAATTTGTACACCCTAACACTTAAGATCCATGATCCAAAGATAACAAATTTTTTAATCTTTTATATTCAGTATTAATTGCACATATCTTGCGTTTAAGCAATTTATTGTCTTAAAAAGTATTAAAAACTATCACCTATTTCATCAAAAACACCAAATTTAACTTGAAAAAAAAACCTGCATTCAGCCATAATAACATAATTCCTAGATTCTCATCCAACTATTTGTAAAATTTGGGGCGGGTGGGCAAATTTTATTTTTTATTTGTTATCTATTTCAGTGAAAAATACTGTCATTTTAAAAGAAATTCACCAAAATTTGTCACAACATCAAAATAACATTTTTTGAACAGGCTGAAAAAATCAGGTCGGGAGGGGATGAGAATCTAGGATATTTTTTATTTTGGCCTTAAAAAGATTTTCCTAATGATGCCTTAAATATACATTAAAAGTTAGTTGAAAGCCTAAATATATATTGTAAATGAACACACAAAAATTATTTTATTTCAGAATACGTACAAATTTTCTATCCAATTGCCTTACTGCAGCAAATTGCTTCAATTTTTCAACATTTCAAAAATAACGTCTGCATGTTAAAAATCCTCAAAAGCAAACAAAAGATTAAAAAATGGAGTAAAATAATCAGAGTAATAACAAAGACCAAATTCCTTTCATATGATTAGTTCAATTTCAAGTTCACCATAAAACTTATTTCTCGAGACATCAAATAATATTAATATAATTTTTTTCAAATCCTAATTATTACTACACTTAACACTTTTTTCACAAAACTCAAGTTTTCAAAACTTTAAATTTTTCCAAAAGGTAAAATTCTGAAATTAAATCTTCATAATGAAAACCATGTTTTCTAAATTACCATCAAATAATCAATAAATAAAGACATAACATAGTGTGATGCCTACTGATGAGTCCCAATCACACAGTTATTTATTTTTTTGTGTTCATATTAAGGGGACGAAACTCACAAGGCCTTACCGACACAAAAACTTTAAAAAACACTTTATATCTATAGTTATACTCATGTAAAATTTTGCTGAATTACTACAAATTTTTTATACATTAGAATTTAGTCAAAAAATGCAAAAGTTTGCTAAATTACTACAAATTTTTTATACATTAGAATTTAGTCAAAAAGGCCTTGGGAGTCTAGGCACATTGATTGTCAGAAATATTTGTTTCATTGCAATATGGAGCTAATTTCCTCTTTGTACACTGTATAATCCATGTAGACCTAATGTGCAAAGCGAAAATTAACTTAATATCCCATTGAAACAAATATTGATTACAGTCATTCCTTATTAGTAAATCTCCAACCAATACTAAATGCAAAAATTTGTGTTGTACAACAATGGAAAAATAAAATGTAGTGCACATTAAAATGAAAGGTAGTGCACATTAACACAAAAAGAGGTAAACTGGCAAAGTGGGCCTGTCTACATAAAATTTACTTCATTGACATACGAAACTAATTTTTCAACTAATCAAACCACCGCATTCAAGCTAAGGCCTTTTTTTTTTAATTACTTGGGTTACGGATCCTCCTTCCAGATTTTTTGAAAATCCAAAAAAAAAAAAAAATTTTTTTTTTTTTTTTATTCCTTTACCCTTCAGGAATTTATGACCTTTGGCTAAAAAAAAGAAAAAAATTGCTAGAAAATAACAGATTTTGTTAAAAATTTAAATGAAAATGAGTTAGTTTTGGTTAAATTTTAACAAAAATATTTATAATTGAGAAAAAATCACTAAATTTGAGTCTGTCAGAATCTCAAAAAGGTTTTTTTCTTTTTTTTTTTCCCTTTACCCTCCCAATTTTTTTGGGTAAAATACCCGTAATCCAAGTAATTAAAAAAAAATGGCCTAAATTTATTTATTAAAGACTCAATTATTTCAACAATTCTTAACAGTAATTTTCTACCGTAGCTACATGCATATAAATTTCCGCTTTCTGTTCTATTGTATGTCAGTATATATTCTTATGTTTTGATGAATATACAGTCGAACCTCATTCTGTCAAACTTGGTTGTCTCAATATCTCGGATAACTTGAGGTATCTACTTGGTCCCGGCAAAAATCCCATTGAATTCATGTTTTTACCTCTGTTGATTCGAACATCGGTAGACTCAAAATCTCGGATAACTCAAGTATAAACATAAGTCCCTTCACATAAAAAATAATGTAAATTAACTCATTTGTTTGTGTGGAAGTTCAAAGTTGAGAAATATCTATCGAATTTATGCTAAAAAATATTTTACTTACAATGAAAAAAAAATTTAATAACTGTTGAGAGTTAAGTTGCACACAACATCAAAGGCAGCATATACATCAGATAAGGAGACATACATTATCCGACAATATGTATACCCAAAATACAGTACTTTCCCACTCTACCTACACATGAAAAATCATTCACGTTACATTCGACCTTGGATAAGTTGAACATATTCCCAAAGTCATGCTTGTTATGTTAAGAAAATATAATAACGGTCATGTTGTAAATATGTTAATCTTTTTCCCACCAGTAAATTATGTACTCTGCATTCAATATTGCATAACGTTTTTAACCACTATAAATTGAGATATGTTATCCTATTGAAGAACAGATCCTAGTAACACGTGGTCATTTATGTCAATACTAATATTACCCATTCTTGGAATCGATTCTTCTGTCATAACGTCGAATGTTCTATTGAATCTTTTAATTCACCAACAATCAATTAGTTAATTATCTTTCCTTCGCTTATTTAGATATTGAGTAACGTCATGAGAATTAATCCATTTTACAATGTTTGAAACAAACTCGAATTACATAAGTGCCCTTGAAAATTCGTATCTGATCATATCTTCAATAGCTTTCTTCAAACTGTAATTTACAACCTTACCGAAAACCAGACGTTTAAAGCAAATACGTTAAACCTGAAGAGTTTATATATGTTTTCCCCTCCAAAACAAGGTCAGAATGTTTTTCTCTGTTCACCTGCATGAAAAATAGTAAAAATGTTGATTTTGACAGGAAATGAAAAAATAAGATCATATGAAACTTAACTACCTGTAAAGTTTAAATAGACACCTAATGTTTTACCTGGTGCATTTTTTGGTCAGCAGTTTCTATTCATATTTTAAAATAGCTGTTTGTGTTTTTCCTTTAAACCACAATTTTAAGATTTTACCGGATCTTTGTTTGTTAATCCCCGTAAATTATGTAAAAGATAAAATAAAGGTATCAATTTATGTTTTCAATGGTTTGATTGAAGTAAACACTTCCGAAAAATAAGACCATGAATATTAAATGTTGCACTAGTGTCAATGCACAATGCTTGAAGGTTGATAAATGATCTTCACTGTAGTGTAAGGGATAGGAACGCGTGGGCCTTGTGTCGTATTAGATTTCATTGGGTTCATCTTGTCAGTGTTTAATACAACAATCATTTAATACAGAAACACAAATATATATATATACACCACCAAACTATGAAATATTTCTAATTAAAGATAATATTTAAAATATAAAATAAGTCAAATTTTATAGTTCTTGATTCCTATTGATACAATGTATTTTCTTTCTTGATGATAAAAAAAACTTGATTACAATTTTGTACATTTCAAACGACACTTAGGTACTAGTGTCACAAATGGAAACTGGGTGTATCTTTTGACTGGGTTGTGTGTTGGCCTGCAATAAAACTGCACCGACTCTGACTCTCAGGACTAACTGTTGCAACAAAAGACGACCCTGGTTTCCACGATATATATATTCTGATAGTTCAGTATGGAAATACAATTTACAGAGTTGAAACTGCTGAGTTTAATAATGAATCCAATCTAATTTATTGAAATAATAAAACAGTATATATATATACAAAACAAAAATTACTTGAATAGACTTGACAACTATTTCTCTAAATGAGTATGAAATACAATTAACGGATTATAGAAAATGGATTAGCTTAATCCATCACACTTAAATTAAACAGATCTTTTAAAACATCTAAAAATAAAACATTAACAACATTACTTAGTGAAATATCGAAATTGCAATAAACAATGGTCTAAAAGTTCAAAAATTAAAATTTTATCCATTTTTTTCACTGCGACACTAGGGTCAACATGAATCAAACTTTTGGAAACAAAACTTAAACATATTTAGCAAAAACTTGAATATATTCAGCAATGTCATATTTGTTGTGGTGATATTATGTTTTACGTATAAAACAAGAATAATTCATTTTTATAAAATAGTTATATTTCGGCAGTAAAAAAGGACATTAATTAATAATAGATCGGTTGCCCGGAGGGGGGAGGCTTGTACCCCACCACTGTTTGTGTTTTTGGTATGTTATGCTAAAACGACTCTTTCCTCAAAGCATAGTTCGCTTTAATTAATACCAAAGGTAGAAAACGTAGAGAAATCAAAGTCGTCTTTGCCAGCAGAGACCACTTTCCTTGTTAATTTGATGACGATAATGTCAAAATAAATAGTGGAGTAGCCGTAGTGGTTTCCATAAACCTGTAGGTATAAAGGATCTGATTTTGCAGCAAGTTTTCTTAATTTGTTAATGACTTTGTTAATGAAAGATAAATTAACAAGCTAAGTAGTTGTAACAGTATGACATATGGCTGAACATCATACAAAGTATAACTATTCTTCTATAAGTTATAATTACAAATACCTCTGATCTAATTATCATCAGTGACGACAGTGATGCGATGAAATCCATTTGCTCTTCTAACATAATTGTCAAATATTATGCTATGGAGACTTTTACACCCACGAGGCCAATTTTTATTTACAAAATGTACCTTTTACCGAAGTCATGTGTCGACAATATTATCAATACATGAACATTATATACTACAATTGTTTTCTATGCTTTGTCGGTGTTATGTAATAAAGCACACCTGTCCAGTACATACGAAATGACCAGAAGAGTAAAGTCAGACACTATCTAAGAATAAATGTCCTTAGGTCATTAGTTTAAAAATAATTTTTTAATGTTCTTAAATAACCCCAGAAGCAAAATACGTCTTTGTCGGAAAGTGTCACAAATTTCAATTCGCGGCGTGTGCTAGAAATTTATTTTACAACATTGGTAAAAAATTCATTATTTATTCGCACAAGAATTACAAACGAGTATTGAACATTGATTTGGTGTACAGTAAATAATTTGAGAATTATATTTGTATGTATTTCGCGTTATTACAAAAGAAAGATACCTCCATGGATGGCTAAAACGGTTAAACATTTTAAGTTTGTAATTTGTTAGGCCTTGTGTAATTAAATACTACATCTATTAAAGAACTTGTTAATTTATACATTAGAACTAGATAAGTTTTACAAAATTCATGATTAGAATTACTCACACTTCTGTTGTGACTTATTTTCTTTTAAATAACATTAGCTTTTCATGAATATTTTATTACTCTAGTTTTAAATGAGGCATATGTCTAAAGAATCCTAAAGGTATTGTTAACATTGGACATTAATAAGGATTGTCAGGTTCTGGGGCTTATTCAACCAATACACACTGACCGTCACGATATAAGCAAATGCGTTGACAGTGGAATAAAACCCTACCAAACCAGTCATTTTGACTTTGATTCCTTGCAGTCATAGTTCTGTCCTTAGATGATTTTGTCTTTACCCCTTTTGGTCATTTTGGCATTTTTTCAATTTGCTCTTCAGCTTTTTGGATTGTTGTTTTGGTGTTCAACATTGTAGGTCTTGAGCACAACTAATGAGTTCGTAAATCGACAAAATGTGCACATCTTGTGCATCAATATTGGTATCAAAGAATTATATATACTATCTTTACAATATATTTTCAAAAGGCTTAATTAATGATAAATATTCATTCAGAGATAATATAATAAAAACGGTTAAACATTGACAAAAAACATATTCAAAACTGTTTCATGGTTCTATGAAGATCAGTTTGTTGTTTGTATTTAATCGTCTTTTAAAATGTAATTATCTGTTAATTTTCAATTAATATTTATAAAGAAAAGGCACCCAATCGATATTTTTGAATTTACAATGTATTACATAATTGCATTTTATATATTGTCTTGTAAGTCAGAAATTGGCTGGGTACCAATATTTTAATATATATATATATATATATATATATATATATAACTGTAATTGATAATTATTATATTGGTATGTGACACTATAATAAAATATTCTGATTCTGATTCTGAAATTAATAGTGGTTTCTTTACCAAAGGTTCTGCAATCTATTGATTCTATACATGACGATATTTTAATTTCAAATTTTACCTTTAATTTAAATAATATAATTCATTGGATTTCTTAGTGTGAATTTATTTGAAATGATACGAATAAATAAAGGGAGAGAAATCCGTATAATTTATGCATTATTATTTCGATATTCATTAAATAATTCAAACAATTCGTAAGTTTTCAGTAATTTAACGGTAAATTGGTGATTAAATATTCATTAATTCAACATAGAATCTTCACTTAGAGATACTTAACATTTAGTGTATGTGGAGGAACTATGAAATATTCGGCAAAAACGCTTGAGAAATCCGTGTAATACAGGAACAGTATGAATGAAAGCAAGCATTGTCTTTATGCCTTTTCTTTACCTTCTGAATGATAGCCAACATAATTTTCTATGATATAAATTATGCACAGTTCAGTATGTTATGACTATATAATCTGTAGTGCCGAAAAGAGAAAAGTATTGAGACCATAATCAATAAGCAAACATGTTGGGCAAATTTATTTGCCAAAAAAATGTCAACAACATCAAAGAAGAAAATTATCTAACTACAAAGCTACTTATTTCTAAGAACACTTGTTTGCGAGGCTCTCGATATTGATAAACTGTTAAATCACTTATGGTTTAAACTAAGTCAATGCGAATATATAAATATAAATAACACTCAATATTTCAATACAGAAATTACGGGAAAATAAACCAAAGTACACAAATGTATCTAAAGGTACATGTACTTTGAATTTTTAGATCGTGTAGGTATTTCTCAAATATATACACGTGTAACACTATCAATTTATTATATTTTTTCCTTTTTACATGCCAGTTTAAAATGCACGTTCGAAAGATATGACATGCTGATAACCTGTAGTGACTGATTATTTGAAACATGTTGTATTGAACCTTCCAATGTTAAGATCGACAAAAAGTTAAAATCAAATTGATAACCGAGAAAATTGAAACCACTGAAATATTTTAAAAGTGAAGTATGTTTATTCTTTTACCTATTTAGCAACAATCCAAATAGACATAATTTAAAGACAGCGGTAATAAAAAGAACAAATACAAGTAATACACAAAAACACTAAAAAAAACCCAGAAAACTACGGACTCCTATTAAAACCAAAAAGCAGTAGTATATCGACATCTTTTTTCTTCTTCTTAAAACGAGGACCAACTAGTCCTAAGTCAATTATCAGCGCAATTGTAACTCTATCCCAGAGGGTTAAACTGCAAATGTATTCACTGCATTTATCCTGTGGTTAAACTTAACCCTCGGATGAACGTGATGAGCAAACGGGCCTTGGTTATTTGCTAATTGATAAAAAACCCCTAATATATAGAATATCATATGAGTTTTTTTAATATCACACCTAAGACACAAATATTACCAACAGAGCATGGGTCGAGGGATTGATATGGGGTATGATACATTGTATGCAAAAACCCTCATCATATTATATTATTTTGGCCCAAGTTGTACTTTGAGATCACTTGATTATTAAGGCGTACGATACGGGTTAACAGGCGGATGATATAATTTGGTAAGTTAACTTTCGGCTGTATCATATGGGCAAAACTATACCTATATAAACCCTAAACATATATGATAAACCAGTATATAAACTCGTTTCATCAAACCACAACAGATCAGCAGTGATAAAAAAATAAGGAAAATCCATTGTTTTACTGAAAAAGCAGCTAATTACGTAAAAGGACAGACAAATGCGTGTATGGTACACATACTCTTACGGTACATAGTGAATTTTACAGTAGTCTCATCAGTACTATATATATGCTACTTAGTATATGGTATCAATTGTGATGCTCATAAAACCGGTGTAACCTCACCACCGCTCATTTTATGTGCGACGCCAGACTATGCTGATCCTGTTGTTTCCTTGATTGTGTTTTGTGCTCTTTTATATGTTAATTTTTTGTATGAAGTTCTGTCATTGTCTGTAGGGATGTCATTATTGACCTTTCATGTTATCCTATCTATATATTTACTAACCTATCGATGAAGCAAAAGTAATCAGTATCATTTTCTGTTTACCATGTTAGAATAAATATGCGTGAGAGGGATATCTAACTTACCTTAAATATGGTGATATTGTAAACAATATAAATATCATATATCATCAATGTGACATCACTGTATAATATTTACTTCATATTAACGCTATATAGTATATATTGGTCTATTGTGTTTAATATACTAGTAGTTTTTATTTTCAGTAGAACGGGACTTTATTTGTTTACTTAAATTTCTTTGTGGATAGAGCTAGATTTGAATGATTTGCGTAATAGCAAATTAACGGTAGAAAATAGTCGAAAGGGATGCATAATAAAAGGAAATAAAGAGCTGTATGACAAAGAAGTCCTTCAATACATACATATGACTTAGAGCTTCATTAAGGTAGCTACAGTGTAGTATGTAGGATTGTTAGTACCTTTTAGCAGTTAATTAATATTACACGAGTATAGCTTTTCCCGTAAGGAGAAAAGTCTAAAAAAAAACACCTAGTCAGTAGTTATATATCAAGTCGAACATTTCCTAAAAAAAACTGACTACCGGGGAACCAGGCCATGTAAAAGGTCCAGATGTGTGACATGTCCCTACACCATGGATACTAAAGAGATCTTGAGCCATGACAACAAATACATAATTCAAAATGGGTATATCTGTACTGATATAAATTTGGTTTAGGCAATCGTCTGTACGAATTGTGATAAGGTATATATCGGAGAGACATGTCGTCGCCGGCTTGGTGACCGCTTTGCAGAACACTTGCGTTCTATAAAGAATGGAACTGATTGTCCAGTGGGCAATCACTTTCGATTTCCTGGTCGGCTCGTCAGACGTCCGCGTAACCGGAGGACAGTTAACAGAGGAAGACAATACAGACAACGCCTTGAGCAAAAAATAAGACACTCTGACCCCGTGGAATTAATGTAAAAATTTCTTAATTTCAATTCATTTACTAAGTATGCACACTAACTTTTTGCGGTACAGTTATCTTATATATGGTACGTTTTCTATACATCATAACGTCAAAGATATTATTTTACTTATTTTTACTATATAGGTTTACTATCTACCTTGCCATTTATGTATTTTCTATGCATTACGTTTACTGATCGACACCCACGTCAAATAATTTTTTGTTTTTGTTTACTTTTTATGTACGGACTCAGTCTCGCTCTGGGTTTCAAAGAGTCAACACCTTTTTATTTGAATATTTATTTATTTTATTTTAATTTGAATTGTGTATTTCATACATTTTAGTCGTTTTACGCCCCTTTTGACAGCTCACCATTTCCATTTATTTTTCTTGTTATCTATTATTGCTGATACCTGTAGGTCTGAGTATCCGTCCCTTTCTGGTCGACTAAGGACCATAATTTAACAAGAGGGTGACTTTAATTTTCTACATCTCAGTAGTAATATACCTGCTTCTCCGGCATATGGAGTCTATATCTCTCAATTCGCTATGCTAGAGCCACTACTCGGAATTCCAAATATGACATAAGGGTCTGAGTAGTAGACTCATGAATCAAGTCTATGAAAAATCACGCCTTCTTCTTTCCCTAAAAAATTCTTTGGCAGATATCAAGACCTGATAGAAAAATATTCAATGTCTATTTCACAGTTTATAAAGGATAGTCTTGATGAAATTCCTTCAGATATGTTGACCAATGTTTTACTGATGTGACTTATGAGTCGGTTGTTTTGGCAGCTACTAATTTCCGTAATTAACTCAGAATTATAGCACGTGTCATAGTGGGAGGTTTGGCATGCCGTAAAACCTGGTTTAACCCAACATATTCATTTTAAAATGCCTGTATCAAGTCAGGAATATGACTTTTGCTTTCCAGCTGTTCTTGTCTGATTTTGATTATGAAATTTCCCTAGAGTCCAAGTTTGTTATTAAACTTTATGGACTTATCTGTTGGAAGTTTTGTTGTTCCGACATCGATTTATAGATTGAAAAATTCGGATTCAAGTTCGTCCCTAACATATGTTTGACTTTTAAAGCAAATAAAAGCCATCAAATCTTACCGAAAAGCAAATTTTTTGCCCTGAGTATTGGGGCGAAATCAATCATAGTATCTACGTTGTTCAAACACTTTATCGATGGTGAATTTTGAATGATATGTATAAAATTATAATTTAACAGTTCCTTTTTTGATGCATACTAAAAATACACATCACTTTTTTCCAATATTTTTAAAAGTGTTGTCCAAGTCAATATACAGAACAAACATACATTGTTGAGGAAAAAAAGGACCCATGATACATAAAGTATACTCTTAAAGCATATGCTCATATTGGTCAATCAATTTTTCCCAAATTAAGTTAAGAGGAAGGATGGGGCAGTCAGTGAAAAAACTATGTGAATTAAGTTTTTTATCCTACAGTGAACTTTTGATCTCGTCCCTTATTATGATAACTTAAAACTTTTTCGTTTTTTTCCTTTTCATTTTGTTCATAGAGTGAGATATATCCAATACCAGTACATTTTCATATTAAAAAATAATTCAAAAATATTCCATTAATATCTAACTTAATTTTTTCTGTCATTTTTCTATAGTTATTTTGTTTGACATTTATACGTGTATTGTTATCAATGTTATTAACAGTCCAATGATCAAATAAAGTCAGGATTAATCTTGTATCAATTGTTTATGTAAACAATCAAAGCTAAAAAATTAGGTTAATCTATTAGATGAGATATTAATAAAATTTAATCGCTGTTCTCAGCTGTTTAGGTTATGCATTGTATCAAATGTTTATGGTCAATCAAGGTTTTCATGGAAACAAAGGAATCACGAGTATAAGTACGCCTCTAATTGCATATTCGATATACATATTATCACCAAAAAGTTACAAAACCACGAAATTATGTGTATACCCAGGAAACATATAAAAAATTAAATACTTTACAAAATTTATATTCACAAAATAAACTCTACACTACATGTTGAAATGGTTTTACCCAATTATAGGGAACATTTAGGCCAGTTTTTACTAGTGGGAGCATGGAGTTTTGTTTGAAACTGACAATTCTTGTAAATTTTGTTCTATATCTATAAGGCTTCTCAATGTGCCCTTCGAACCCCTAGCCTAGATTTATCTACACATTGTATCATAGTATTGAATGGTGTAATTAATTTTTCCTGCATTGACACATACACATTGTACATGTACCCAATATCCTTATATAAAATAAAATTCTTTGATATCAATTTTTTATGCAGAAGATGTGCAGATTTCGTCGATTTACGACTCATCAGTTGTGCTCAAGGCCTAAAATTTTGAAAACCAAAACATTTCATTTAATATTTTCATAAATTAACGTGATAAGTAATATATCTAAAGAAGTAGGGTCACTTTTCCCTGTATTTGTTTCACTCATAACCATTTATTTTTTAATCTAAAACATTTACTTTTTTTATCGTAAACGATTGTATGTAATGTAATTTTATGTTAACAAACAAACATTGTATGCATAATCATAAGTAAGTTCGAGTACCATCGATGGTCGTGTATATTGGCGATTTGGCTCAACTTGTATCAGTTTTTGGAATATTGCCAAGAAGGACATTCAGAACCAAAACCATCCTTCTGTCATATGAAAGGAGATACATAAACTCACAGTAAAAACAAATCGGTTTGGTTCTAAGTGTCCTTCACACCGAAAAAATGTCTTAAAGCCGTATAATTCCATTTTAATTTGCATATGATAAAATACAAGAATTTCATTGCTCGGAAGTGCAAAATCATAAAAGTTTATGCATCAATAAACCCGTATTTCCTTCGGACTTTATTTAGTTTGTTAGTGAGTCGGCCGAGTTTACACATCGATAAACTCATACAAAATCGTATTTAATCCTATAATATTTGGCACATATGTCTTAAAACTGTATCACAAACGTTATGTCATGTATGTAGAAAGATGTTTAAATAAGTTGTTTGTTAGTGATTAATAGCAATTCTTTAGAGAACACCTACCAGTCTATGCCCTCAGAGATTTTGAAATGATTTAGGTGTTTTTTTTTTAAATAGCCCTACCTCTATGTTTGCTGCTTATGGATTAAAGTTTATATAATATGCACAATTTATTCATGGTTTATACACAAGTTCCGCAGAGAATATCGCATGATGTTATTAATATATTTATGACAGGATATGAAATCTATGTCCCGACATTTTTTACACTACAGATATGGAACTTCATCGAAATTAATACAACTGATTAAGAAATGGGAAAAGAAGGGAATTGTTGATTGAAAAACAATACAAAGATGTGCATGTATAGTCTCACTCGGCATGTTAAAAATAAATTTTAGCAGCTAGACTTTCGAATTTTTAAAATTCATATAAATGTTCATATAGCTAAGCCATTTCATCAGCAACTGTAAATTTTGAAATATGAATTTTACCCATACCAAATGGATTTCTTCTACAGTCTACACTAAATTAAGTATTAGAGCGTTAGCCCGATAGAGGTATATACAAATTATACCATGAAGGTGGAAGGATTCTTTTGGGAATTATACCTTATGCAATGATTTAATTTTATGGCAACATTAATTAATGATATAAGTACCCATATCCGTTTAATTCTCTTTGTCCATATTCTCTAAATGGTCTACATCCTTTTGTCTGAAAATTTAGGACAATGGAATATTATAATCATAAACTATTTTAAATAATTCTGTATTGTTTTATAAGTATGAATTCTATCCATTTATCAGTTGTCAAATAAAATGACGTCATAATTTCAATGATAACTATATTCGCTACAATTCGTGTAGACCCTTCATATAGTCCTAGACTAGCTGCTCTTTCAAATATCTCCATAACATGTGGAACTTGATGTTTCATTAAACAATGTATATGCGGAGATTTTATACAAGATATACCAAAATAATTGAATCATATTGTTCATTGCAATTTGTTTCGGAAACCCATTTCCTAAATTACAAGAATAAATAGCAGGCTTATCCGGCATTGAAGTTAAATTAATTCATAATATTTATTTCATTCATATCGGTATGGAGACGCACATTATGACATTTTTCCATAAATAGGGAGATCTATAATTGATTGATAACGTTATTAGTGTACAGAGATCTGGGTTTGGGTATCAATAACACAATGCTTTTTCTACAGTCTGATTGATCGAGTCTGTAATGGTAAATGACTGTAGACAATTTGTAACTGAAAGTAGGAATCTTTGACAAAATATTGTGTTACTATGCATTTCAGAAAATTGATTTTCTCAAAAACTGATGATTCAAAAAATAAAAAAAAAGATCCACGTACAAAACACCATGATAATGATGCCCAATTAACTGTTATATTTTTTTCCCTCAGAAGTGAGTTAATTATACTCGACATTGGACTGAAGAGAGCCCAAAATAATGAAACAAAGCGATACAATAACAGAATAGTAAATGAATTAATTTAAATGTCAAAAGTTTACTGACAATGAAATTCATAGTCCAGTCAAACAAAGTTTTAACCTCAAACTAATTGCAACAGAAAATGTTCTAATCTATAGCATTAAGCCCCAAATATACACAGAAAAAAGTCCCATAAAATCTAACTTAAGGAAAACTTAAAATCAGCATTTTTAATTTCCTATGGAAATTAACGTTGGAAAGGGGAGATAACTCCACAAAAATTAGTCTTTTTTTCTCAGTTTTTGGTTGATTTTCTTAAAATTCATGAAAAGTATGATACTTTGGTGGGGTTATAAGTTCGAATTTGACTATATTATATAATCTTCTGCTCATGAAATGTACAAAACTGAAGTGTTATGGGTATTTTAATTTATTTTTTTTTGCACATTTTTCATTAAAAAAATTGCAAATTTGTGGCTTTGTGACCATTTTAAAAAAATTATTTGAAAATTTAGTATTGTTTATATCTGTAAATCATATTTGTTCAGCATCTACCTTTAAAGAAACTTTAAACCACAAAAAGAAGAATATATGCTTAATCGTTTTTATTACATTTGAGATTCTTTACCTTGACATGTTAAAAATTTAATAAATGGTCAACTAATGAATTACGAAATCTAGGTTGTATCTTAATAAAAGATATGAAAACACCTTTAGAGTTGTTTGTTATACTCTAAAGACGACTAAAATATCAAGAATCAATTCATTCTGCTGAATAGAAGCGGTAAAGTTATAATTTTGTATCAATTTCTATTGATATTTCTGCCTTTTTTGCAGAGTTATCTCCCATTTTCAATGCAAATCTCCATAGGAATTTTAAAATCGTGATTTTTTAGTCTTCCTCAAGTTAGATTTTGTTGGAATTTTTTCTGTGTATATTTGGGGTATAATGCTAAAGATTAGAACTTAAAAATCTTCTTTTGCAATTACTTTAAGGTTAGGGTCAAATTTATGCTAGATTGACTAGACTATCATGCGATCAGAAAATGTACACATATGAGAATACCGTAAAGACATTATAGACAACATCTATGTAGAATTGCAAAATATCGATCAGACGTTGATGGACTAAAGTCCAGTACAATATCGGAATAATAATACGGAAGCAATAAGTGGACAAATTCAACAAGACAAAATCCAAAGATAAGAGAACACTAATTTAGCAAACAAATACTACAAATTCACAACCAAAGGAGTAAAAACACACACCAAACAAAACATAATCAGAATAAGACATCAAAAGAAAAAGGAAAAGAAATTTCAATACCGAAAGGAAGACTCAAAACTCATACGCACAGAGTAAGGTTTAGTTTCAAGAAATTTCATAAGATTATTAATTTCAACCCGTAACTGAAGTACATATTTAAAAACAAAGTTTTATTTGAACAGTAAAACTAGTGTTATTCAGTACTATTTCATACAAAGATATTGAAAACACTTTAGTATTCATGGAATTAGATCTAATTAGATTTACCAACATCGTTTAGATGTGTTCTAAACTATCACAAAGGGCAACTGTGATAAGCTAAATCAAATCCTATATAAAACTTGCCTAAGTGTTCACGTGGGTATACTTTTACAAAAATTATAATTATATAATCAGACATATAGTGGTTGAATAAAGTACAAAAATCTGTAAAATTACATGTGATCGAGTACGCATCTTGTAGACGCTGGTACAAGCACATATATATAGCATTTGTACTTAAAAGGGGCTCACTTCAAACAAAGAAAGCAAATGAATTAATTTACTTCTAAAAAAGTAATATCATGGTAAAGACTTGCATAATATAATTTGAAATGATCATGATTCGTCAAACTTCATAATTTTATCTTCAAGAAAACTATAGTCTGAGATCATTGAGGGCAGTTTCAATACAACAAAGCAATGAGGAAGTGTCGTTTTTTTTTAATACAAGCAAACTTAAGTGATTACAAATATGTTTTACAATTAATATTTTGTGCATTTAGTAAAATAAGTTATCAATAGAGAGTAAATCAGACTGATGTGGGCATAGCTTTTCTTTATCTTAGAGTTCATTGTAAGACATTAGTGTGACATCGCCACTTATTGTTAGATGTACCACCTAGTGAATGCTTGTGCTCACAGTTCTCGAGGGTATCACTAGCTCAGTTGCTAGTATTTTGAAACCAGCGTTAAATATATGCATTTTAAAAACGAAATTTTGTAAAATTGTTAAATTCTGTTTAAACGGAAGTGCAAATATCTATCGTTAGAAATGTTTTGGTTTGATTTCATCCCTTTTGTCATTTGTGGTATTTGGATCTGATCTCCAACACATTGTGTTTACGTTTAGGATTTTAACATTTGCGGTAATTTGCACAACTGATGGGTCATAATTTGACAAAATGAATATATACCTTATGTTTCTAACTTGGTATAATAGAATTGTTTTTTTTTCAAATTTTTCCAATGTTATAAATAGAATAATGGAAATTTGTTTTCTGATACTGACTTCATCTAGTTTATTATTAGACGAGGCCGTTAGGGCGAGACAAATGACAAGCCTGATAAAGTCAGTATCTGAAAACAACTTTCATTATTCTTTTAATCGCTACTTTTTACCAAAGTGCTGAAATTTTAAGACAAATAAGGAAAACAACTTTTTTAGCGGACGTAATAAGTTGTGCTCTTATCCTGACCGTCATCTCGAAATAAACAATGGAGGGAAGTTAACAATTAAACTCTATGACAAACTCAATGACTTTGATTTTCCCATTTTCAACTTCCCATTCCTGTGTAGTAACATTCCAGCTGCTCCAGCGTATGTATATAGTATTCATCTCCCAACTCATACGTTTTGCTATAAATTTCGGCCATTATGCCGATTTTCTGGATAGGGATCAGCAGCTTACGCAAAAGCTATTAGGACAGGGTTATGTTGCCCATAGATTGAGGTCGTCGCTTCGAAAATTCTACGGTCGTCACTACGATCTGATAGACGGATATGGAGTCTCAGTTTCCAACATGACAAAGGACCTCCATCTGTCATAGATGTTCTTCCTCCTTCACCGGACATGGCTTTCAACGAGCAGCACGGGGGGTGTCTTGCAAAAAACAGGAACTACTCATCCTTCCGGAGGTTTTTTGTGGGGTTCTTGCTGCTCGTTTTTGTGTGTGCTTTTTTTTGTGTTGTTTGTTACTTTGTCCTTTGTCGTCTTTTTGCTGTTCTAGGTTGTTTTTGTTTTTCTTTACAGACTTCCCCTCTTTTGACACCTCGGTATTCCTACTTTTCTTTTCATGAATGACGTTAAGAGAATTTCATCCCTATGAAGAGGATGTATACGTGACGTCATCCTTGGAACTAACCCGATTTTATTCTCACTGCCAGTTGATACTGACATTATCAGCTCGCACGATAAAAAGGAAAAACAAACGAATTGCCGATAATTATACATATTTTGTGTTGTAATTAAAAAATTATAAATGGTTTTGTTGCAGCTGAGAAGTTTTCACAGTATATTTTATATACATGTAACCACACTACAGTAAGAATAATTACCCAGAAATATATGTGAAATAGATCTGAAAAAGTGATAAAAATATTTCAAACGACAGTATTAAAAATTTTAGCTTACAATCTCAATTATATTGCCTAAAAACAGAACTGAGTTCAAATTAATATAATCTTCGTTGACTCTCAGTTAATAAGGAGCATTTGATCTTTCTGATAAAGAACCGGGTACTTTTTAGCTGAAGGGTCAGGTGAGCCATTGGCATCACTTAGCGTCCGTTGTCCTTCGTAATCTTTTACATTTTAATCTACTTATATGAAACAACTGTGTCAATTGGGACCAAACTTTGGTGAAATGGGCCTTAGCTGGTCTTAGCTGAACTTAGATTAACATAGGACCCTATGAGAAACTTCATTTAATAATCTTCGTGTCTAAAACCGCTTGGCCAATTGGAAGCACGCTACCAGCAATGGTCTTTAGGTGGTTCTCTTTCTGAATTCTGTCTAATAACATAAAATGCTAACCAAGATGGTCACCACATATATATTTCATTTTAACATACGACTATATGGGAAAATTCACTTTAAAGCCTTCTTGAGTGGAGCCATATATGTAATTGGAACTTAATTGGGCAGCTGTTGTCCTCTTTTAAAATTTTCTAATAATCCAGAATTCCAACAAAAATTCTTTTTCATAATTATCTCTGATGACTCGAGATTGTAGATTGATTGGAAAATCAATCCCAGGTAATCTAGGAGCCTCTACTTATAATGTCACTGATACAAATCTGAGACAAATCTGGTGGCACTTGATAATCGAAAACTTCGACCTAGAACTGTTTACAGAACTTGACTCATACTCGCAGGATGATCTTTTTATTATTCTACTTGGGAAAATACCGAACACTATACAAAGCAGCAATGATGATGCAATCAACTTCACTAAATTGTGCCACGCTCATGTTGTACAATGCGCCGCAGAATACAACCGCCAATTTAGACTTGTTCGTGATAACGTTGACGTGGATTGTACTAATACAAATATCCCCGATTGAAATGCATGTTTCATGAAATAATTGTAAATATTTGATATCTTTTTCCATTTTTTACATGTAATAATGCTTTGTTATTTGCTATATATATAAATTGTTCATATATCTCATGTATTTGAGGAAATAAAGTTATGAATGAATACATTGTGTTATACTTGCAGATCATAGATGGAAAACTAGGGAAGAGGTCGAGCTGTACATGTAATAATTTTTATCCCGATATATGTGTATGTGCCTACCTAGGTGTACTTGGCCCGTCTTCTGTAAATGGAATATTTTGAATAAATCGGATTTTTCCATATTGTCTGTTCATGTGTATATTTGAAACCACTATTTTTTGGAGAAATGCAATGCGCTGCAATTGATGAGGGCTATGATTGATTGTAGAAGGTGTTTTTTGATAATGATATGACGAATTATCCTAATTTACATCCTTTTATTTTCAATTTTTAAAAGATGGTGACTACTTTTCCTTGCTTTATACAATGAACCTTTAAAATGTTTATTGCAAGTATTTTCTGTCTAATAAATTCTTTGATACAAATTTTGATGCACATTTCGTCGATAAACGAGTCGTCAGTTGCTCAAGGCCTAAAATGTTGAAAACAAAAACAAATAATCCAAAAAGTTGAAGAGCAATTCAACATGCCAAAGGACAAAAAGGGAAAAGACAAGACAATTTAAAGAGCTATGCATAAGGGAGATCATCCTTAGTTTTAAAATTTAACACGCCTTTGTAAGAGTAAATAAAGTTGAAAATATTCGAATCCATTTCAGGCTTATTGTCTCATTGATAATTATTCCATATTCAGTTCATTCTAACAGTGCAAAAACTGCATCACTTGGAAATTATGTTGCATTTTCCGCCTTCGGTTTTTTATCCAGGAAATATCTTACTTTCTAAAATTGTACCTTACATTCAAACTCTAGAATTACAAACCGGTGACGCTTATCACGAAAACTGGGTTTTCCTACAACCTACTCACATATGTAAGTTTAACAGGAACCGCCATCTTCATTTAATTATTTACTAAGTACTTAGTAATTAAAACATCGCACGATGTATTATTTGTTCTATAATACGTATCAAAATAAGTGAATTATATAAAATGTATCCATAATTGGCTTCATGTGTTTAATTAAAAGTACTTTGATATACATGTAGCGATGTGTATAAACTCTTACTTATTACTCTTACGTATAGTGTGCAATCGAGGAATCGGTACATTGTTGTTTGAGAAGTATACACCCTGTTTTTTCGGTACAGCTGAATGATAATAGACAAATTGTTTGTTTGTTTGTTTTTTTAATTTAATGTTTTTACATTAAACTGTTACATTTTAACAGAAAACGTTTAAGCTGCATATTGATTTGAAAATTATATTATAAGAGGATATCTTGTGTAGAGAAATACAGAATTTATCCTTCAATATTGTTTTGACAACTTATAAACAATAATCCAGTCTTCAAGATAACATTTATAATATATTGATTGTCAGTTTGAGAAATATTTACAACTAATTGTAGATAACCATACACACATGTTTAGTTCTTGTGAATTTATATATAAACTATTTATTTTGTGTATGTTTTCTTTTTTTAAGAACTTTTCCATCCATTCATCAAGTGATGAGGTACTATTAGATTTAATTAATCTTGACTGAGTTTAATTAGTCAGTAATTTAATTATATACCAGAGAAGATTAAAGTAACCCATCCCTCATTTTCAGATCTGTATATACATGAGGTAGATATACCCTTTGCAGAGGGTGGAATGTTGGGATAATCTAAAATAAGACATTCCAATGAAAACAGTTAACTGATTAGTTTAGTTTGGGGTTTAACGCCGTTTTCAGCACATTTTGGCCATTTCGCGGCGGCCAGTTTTTATTGGTGGAGGAAGCCGGAGTACCCGGAGAGAACCACCGACCTTCGGTAGGAAAATTGGCAATCCTTGTCAATTAAGATCGGAGTCGAACACACCTCGCCACAGGTGAGATTCGAACTCACAACCCCAGCGTTGACAGGCTAGTGATCAGTAGTAGTCATGACGAACTACCTAGACCACTCGGCCACCGAGGCCCCCAGTTAACTGAAGAAGTCACCACCCCAAATTACTTCCAGAAAATACTACATAGTGTTGAACATTCAACAAATGCTATAAAAATAGCAAATGAACACGATCTTTCATCACTGAAAATACAGGAATGCGATGGCTTTCTTTCTAGAGGAAAGATACTTTGAGACTACTGGTTCTGTTATCAGTAAGATTGTTCATGAGAACGTCTTACTA
The DNA here is from genome assembly GCA_028015205.1 of Mytilisepta virgata. Taxonomy (NCBI): domain Eukaryota; kingdom Metazoa; phylum Mollusca; class Bivalvia; order Mytilida; family Mytilidae; genus Mytilisepta; species Mytilisepta virgata. The sequence continues at coordinate 50,939,019 of CM051515.1, forward strand.
TACTATACATTTTTGTAATTAGACTACGATAGGCAAGTATTTTTAGGAACTGTTCTATGGCATCCGGGAATTTGCTTTTTTCAACATATCATGCATAGCATTCTTGCTGTCAACAAATTCGGTAATATCTAAACGAAATTCTAATGTAACACTGTATGTAACGTCTATTTTGATTGGATGACGTCCAAATTTTCACGGCATCAATTACACAATTGATGGTGTGAAATTTGCAAGGCATGCGCACTTGTATTTTTGGGATTTTAAAATCGTATTTTTAACGTCTTTTCGTACAGTTACATTAGAATCGAGATAACAGTATTGTATTTTAAAATTTCACGGCATCAATTGTCGATTTGATGGTCGCAAATACCCGTTTACTGGCTCCGCTGACGCGTCGCCAGTAAACTCAATTTGCGACCATCAAATCTCCAATTGATGCCGTGAAATTTGAAAATACAATACAGTTATCTCTTAAATATAAGTTATAATAATCAGTTTCACTAAAACTACTCTGTATTCATCATAGACAAATGGTCAGAAAGTTCAATCTTAAATTTACATGTCTTGCAGGTGCTACATGTCTTAGTCACGACAAAAAATGAGAAATTCCTACTATTTTATTATCAATAAGAAACACACGTGACGTAAAATAAACATTGAAAGTATAAATATTATATTTAAAACGCTTCAAACTTAAACCATTATAATGGACTCTTAAAAATATCTTCGATAAAATCTATTCATGTACATGTATTATAAAATATGATCAATTGCACATTCTCATATCTTCATGTTTATCATATAAATATTGCAAAACAACTCCAACGTTTATGTTACTATATAATGTATTACAGATTTATGATACCAAGTAATAATTTGTACGTTTGAAGTTCATCTCAAACTCTGCCAGATATAGATTGTAAATTTTCTTACCCACTGATCAATGTACATGTACTTGATAAACTTTCCAGATGACAATACCATAGGTAACACCCAGTGAAATCGAAAGTCATATTTCACTTTCGGAAAATACGCGCACTCGTGAATGAATGTGTTGTTCGGTAATTCGTTGTAGATTTTTAGGTATTCGCTATACTATGAATACACCGTAAATCATAATTATGCCTAGTTCAAATTAAATTTTAAAGGACATTATAAATGCAATCGAATCTTATGCGTAAAAAACTAAGTGCATGATGAAATATACATCGGTAAGGGTATTGTTAATCGAGTTGGCCGGTGAAAGGCAAAACAAGATGCTATAAAAGTTTTGACACATAGCTTTTCTATATGGCGAATAAATTAGAATTTCGGATATGACACTATTCAAAAAACAAATTAATCTCTATACATATCTATATAGTCCTGTATATTTTTAATTGAGAAATCCCTATATAAATTAAACATATAACCACTTTAAAAATAATTAAAAAATCATTTTCTATCCGATTTTAAAATAAATGTTCACGACATTTTCCTTTTTACATTTCCTATAAAACCATTTATTTTTCAAAATTCATCCTGAATTTATAATCGGTGTGATTTGAATGATTTTTTTTTCAAAATGTGGAATTCGCATGCGGGAAATCGAGTCAAATCAAAAATATGCTGTTTCTCCAATAAGGATGCAGCATTTATCAATGAGAACATATACTAGTAAGCTAGAATTCAGTATAATGTGTCTGGGTGCATGGGTGACATGTCTTCATGGGGACTGTTACATCAGCATGCTAGCAATATCAAAATCCGGCTCGGCTTGCCGTTTAATAAAAAGCAGGATCCATGTCAGTTCCTCAAATATACTTTGAACATGATATAGCCGAAACATTAAACAACAAACATCCATCCATCCAAATGCAGAATTTAACCAGATTTCCTGTGATAATTATCATGTTATTCTATTTATCCTAGTTTTCATTAAATCTTTTTTAAAAACAACTGAAAATTGTATCGTTAGATATTACAATAGTTATACATTAAATTTGCTGTTTGAAATTTTAATTTTTGTTTAATCAATTATGGTTTCTTCAAGACAATAAAAATACAATTATGAAAATGACTTTGAAATTTCTGCATCTATAGTTCATTAAATCAAATCATAAATGTTTTCAGAAGGATAATGTTTTGTAAAAAGATGGTTTTACTTGAAAACTACCAGAAATTTTAAAACTTCCGAATACTTTTGAACTTGGACTGTGAAAAAAGTGCGTGTTTACCTTCCGCCGTTTAGAACCAGTTGTATATGCAAACTGTTCCCCCTTTATTTAAATAGAAACGATTCAAATTCATTGCAAATTAGTTCCCTTTTTTATGTTGTACCAAAAAGTTTAAAGATAGGACCCGCCTCTCCTACTTTCAGGGTATAAAATCGCTAAAGTAAGATGCTCACGATTGTGCAGGATCTATTATATACAAAACCCATCCATTAGCATTGGATGGGGACATTTAATTCGAAGTCCTGCACGGTAAAGAATCCTTGTACGTACAACAAAGCTCTTTGTTGAGTGGTCAATAGGTGACTAAAATACTAAAATGTAACATCGTCCACTAGTTAATCATGAATTAATCAGTCAATCAATTAATTTTATGGCCGGTCGCAAGGAATACCTATTGAGAAAATATTAGGTCATAACCGGTCATACACTGACGATTATTTCCTTTTTACAGATAACAAGTCTGATTTTTAACTCTTCATAAATTGTTAATTCAAAGATCAAATAATATATGTTGAGGAGTCCATTTCGATTTTGCTGTACTGGCGTACTATTTTTTTGGTGAAAAAATCGCCTATTATGCGTAGACAAGAAATGGGTTGTGCTTTTGCTTTTTAAATATCAGCAATTTCATATAGTTCTGTCTCTAATACATTTAAACATTGGTCAATGTTTATACATGATCGATGATACATTGAAATCACTTTTGGCATGCAGTCGTAGAAAGGCCTTTTTTGCTGACCAATAAAATGAAAACAAGATATACCTAGTTTCATTGATTTTTGTTTTGGTATTCTTCTCCCCCCCCTTTTTTTTATTTGGGAAGAGGGGGGGGGGGGGGGTATATTTGTGGTCTGATAGATCGCTTGTCAATGTATATGACGGCATCGATAACATCTTTGAGACATTTGAAACGGAAGGAATTTTAATAAGAAAAAATAATGTACAGGTTTTCATTTATATAAAAAGGGTACTATGAAATAACATATATACTGTAATTAGATGTAGTACTCGGGCGAAAAAATTCGCTTATTCATGCTATTCTTTTCATTTAACATGAGGTTTGAAAGTATAACTCCCAAAATTTTAGGCCTTATTCAGATGCGTAATGAATGTGTGAATCGAGTGCACCTTTTTGCCACTGTAGAAAGAAAGTGGATGGATGGATGGATGATTATTGTTTAACGTCCAGTGGCAACCAGGTGCATATCAGGACGAGAACATGTTGATATGATAATGAATATGATCCCTGCTTTGTACTAGACCGACACGCTCAATCGGATTTTTAATGTGCTAGCTCACGAGGTAATTGTCCGCAGGAAGACATATCACCTCACTCGGACACATTATACTGACTCCGAGCCGACCAGTCTTTGCTCTTACTCCTAGATGCCGCGTGCTTGGCGGAGAAGCAGCAAATACCAATTTTAATGTCTTTGGTTTGACCCGGCCGGGGATCGAACCCGCGACCTTCCGCAAACGGGGCGAGCACGCTACCATGAGACCACCGAGGCGGTTAGAAAGAAAGTGAGGCGATAGAGAAATAACAGGTTCAGCAATAAGAAAGTGAAGACAACCAGTTATTTATACTTTTCAAACATCAAGGTCTCAACATGATTGTTCAGCATGCATGTGTAACGTAAGAAGAAAACATAATGCTACATTTCTATAAAAAATAACCGCCCCCGTTTCGTGCGATTCGTCAAGTTACGCTTTCGCACGTTCGATCGTCCATTATCCTGTTACCTCTAACGGATTTGACTCCAATCAATTTAAATAATACATTTCACCGTTTTTTTCTTGTTTCCTTTTTTCTTAAAAAAATTGCTTATTAACGTTCATCGGTTGGAGCAGCATTGTTCGGAGTTAATTATATGTACCAAACCCCAAGAAAAAAAATGATTTTTTTATGCATGGCACAAAGCATCATCTTGTTGCTGTTTTCTATCTATTACGTTGAAATTTTACACATTGTTCTTTAATTTTCACTCCTTAAAATTATCCGACATCTGTTTGTATTTACAAGTGTACAATACAAAGGTTGTTTAAAGAGAGATAATAGCAAACATCGGTCGATACGTCATAGCTGGGTAATGAATATTCATTCTTTAGTCACGTGACCAAGCCTCATACAAACAATCTATGGCGTCTACAGAATCTTATCAAAAAGTTACTTTGACTTCTGACGATGTACCGGGAGCAAAAATTAATACCGATGATCTTGACAACTACGGGAATGTTCAGCTCAAACGCTGGCTTGAATGCAGAGGGTTGAAAACCGGTGGAAACAAATCTGACCTCGTTCAAAGGTGAGTAAACATCGAACAACGCCCACTTCCTTTGTGTCGTCCAACTAAATGTGACAGTATTTTACAGGTAAATGTTCACTGTAATTCGATTGGGGTTTAATCGTAAAAGGCGTAACGGGATATTTAAATCGCATTACCTGAAATTATTATATTTAAATAATTATTTATATTTATATATATGCGACTTTTTAGTACGATAAGCCTTTGATTTTTATCAATCTCGTTTTCTATTTACTTTCTGTTTGCTACACTTGCCGTAAATATATAAATATAAGAAAATATGAAGATACACGTCTGTACATTTAAAATAAAAGTGTGAAGAAATCATTAGAAATATTGACAAACGTTTCTGTAAGTAAATATGGCGGCGTCCTGTTTAAGCATGTTAAGCATAGTAGTTTTTTTTATCTCAGGTTTAAGTAAAGAGTTAATTATGTTAACTTGTATTTTCAGATGTAAGGACGCAGTTAAAGCCGGCAAGTCAGAAGAAATTGACATTGCTATTGATGGTGGGAAATGGTGTGATCTGAAAGCAGCTAAAACGAAAAAGGACCCAAGTCTCTCTTTACAGCTACTGATACCCCCAGTCCTAGGTTGGAAACCATTTCCTTCAAGGCAAATACCAGCAAACTTCAATTACGGTCACATATACCATTATCTTCTGGAAAGTGTTGTGATGGAAGGTGAAAATGGCCAAACTGAAGACACTGACCTAGGCCATTTGACATCAAAGCCACTTTCCAAAGGCCAACAGTATGTGAAGAGTGGTAGTGTGAGTAACATAATGGATAATGAGCGTAACCATCATTACTTTGTTAAGGCAAAAGTTGCAGCATCTATGCGCAATGAAGAAAGGATAGTGCAAGTAACACTATCCTGTTTAAGTGGAGCTGTTAGAGATGCTAGCTGTACATGTCCTGGGTCAGCTCTCGGACGTTGCAATCATGTGGCAGCAGTTTTACTCACAGTAGATAAACACTGTAAGGAGTTTGGACATGAACAACTAGCATGTACTAGTAAACAATGTGAGTGGGGAAAGGGACAAAAAAACAAAAAAATCCGGGAAAAATTACAGATGCTTCATATACATCTTACAAACCAAAACATCTGAAGTTAACAGAGTTTGACCCTAGACCTACAGATTTAAGAAAAGCCAATGATGTTAACATGAACAGTTTTTCGACGAATTTAAAGTATGATTGTGTTAGTACAGGAAAAACTTCAATGTGGCAAACACTAATGAAGTACACATATGCTGATTATGAAATTTCTCCTGAACATAGAGGAATTTTAAAGTCTCAAGCATGGGATTTTTTTAATAAAATAAAGAAAGAATGTTGCTTATCTGAAAAAGATGTTTTTATGATACCAAACACAAAATCGCAATCAGAATCAATCCAGTGGAAAGCATCCCGTTGGTTCCGTATAACTGCATCCACAGCTAAAAAGGCAAATACATTAGAAAACTTGCTGAAATCACCTCCAACAGATGCAAGTCTGAGAAAATTTCAGGCATACATCAGCAGTACCGTTTGGAATATTTCGTCGAATATGTATACATCACCAGACATGCTATATGGAATTGAAAATGAAGATAAAGCCAGAGATGACTATTATAAACTTATGGCATCAAAGGTTCCTGACTTTAAGGTTGAAAAGACTGGATTCTGGGTATGTAAAATGTGGCCTGAATTAGGATGCAGCCCAGATGGTCTCGTAACAGATCCATCAGAAACCCAAGAGCATGGATTGCTTGAGATTAAATGTTTGAAAATCTTCCGCAAAATAGCTCCATCTGACCTTTTCAAGAGCCTTGAAAAGAATCACATTTCCAAAAAGGACCTATACAGTGCATGTTTTGGGATACCCACAGATGACAATACCTCTCTTGTACGGGGCGCCGAATGGGACTCGTGTGGTTTTGTACTCGAAATTCAATTTTGTACGGACAAAAGTGGGTTTTGTTCAACAAAAATGAGTTAAGTTTAACAAAATTTGTAGCATACTACAAATTTAAATTTTGTCATACAAAATTGTCTTCCAGTGGACAAAAGTTACTTTTGTCATAACAAAATTCATTTTTGTATCACAGACTTTACTTTTGTTACGTAATTTGAAAATTGGGCGACAAAAGTCAATTTTGTATGCAAATTAGTTTAGTTTGGATTCTGTGAACTAATTTGCATACAAAACTGAGATTTTGTCACAAAATTCAATTTTGTGTTTATTTTTGTGTAGACAAAATTGAGTTTTGTTAAACAGAAGTGAAAATTTAACACAAAAGTCAATTTTGTGTCACAGAATTCAATTTTGTGTCACAAAAGTCATTTTTGTCACAAAATTCAATTTTGTGTTTATTTTTGTGTAGACAAAATTGAGTTTTGTTAAACAGAAGTGAAAATTTAACACAAAAGTCAATTTTGTGTCACAAAAGTCAATTTTGTATGCAAATGAATTCTCTCATCACGATTTTGTAAGAATGTCTCTCATTGGATATAGTAACCGCGTGTCTCTCAGGTACAAGGACACATCATATGGGTGATGCGCTATTCTGCAAAAGTAAGTATAAATACCTAATAAAGTATATATGGCAAATATAGGACATTTTGTAGAATATCGTTTATTCTAATATGATGTCCCTCTTTGGCTTTAATGTCAACAAACCCATGTTACTTATGGGATACTCGTGGTTGACGTCACAATTGAACTTCCGACGTCAGTTGTTTTTCAAAAGACGATTTAGAGTATCGTGTAGTCATCTGTTCTCGATAGTAATCAGTTCTCGATAACAATGCGCGTGGTTAAAATAGACATATTTCGCGAAATAGCACATGTTTTCTATTTGTCGGGATTTCAAGGACAAAACAAAAACTCGCTTCAAGCATCGTAATTTTGAAAATTAAAATATAGTTTGACATACAAATGGAAATTACAACAAAGCATATTAAAATATAATAAAACAAAGTAATCTCTATTTCAGTCAGGAAAATAGTAAACCTAAAAACATTAGTTTTTTGTTTATTTAGACAGTATATCTTCTAAAACATTGAAATACAACATGTATGTACGATTATTTATCTCTGGAAAAGGAAGGGGGATAAGTTGGGGGTAAAAAAAATCTGAAATTGGAGAAGGGGGACCAGAGGCTTCTTTATGTAGGAGGGATCATGTTTATTTTTTTTTTTTTAATTTTCTTTTTCAAAAAGCACCAACATTTTTTTTTTATCTTCTTTTGAAAAACCACTGCCGTCGGAAGTTCAATTGTGACGTCAATCACGTGTATCCCATAAGTAACATGGGTTTGTTGACATTAAAGCAAAAGAAGGACGTCATATTAGAATAATCACTATTGCACAAAATGTCCTATATTTGACATATATACATTATTAGGTATTACTTACTTTTGCAGAATAGCGCATCACCTATATGATATGTCCCTGAGCCTGCGAGACCCCCGTTTACTATATCCAATGAGAGGCCTTTTTACAAAATCGTGATGAGAGAAATCAGTTGCAGATCCAAATTTGCATACAAAATTGACTTTTGTGACACAAAACTGACTTCTGTCACAAAAGTCAATTTTGTGTTAAATTTTTCATTTCTGTCTAACAAAACTCAATTTTGTCTACACCAAATTCAATTTTGTCTCACAAAATTGAATTCAATTTTGTCTCACAGGAACAAAAGTAAATTTTGTATGCAAATAAATTCATATTTGCATACCTATTTGACAAAATTGAATTTTGTCATGACAAAAATGAATTTTGTCTACAAAAATGAATTTTGTCTCACAAAATTGACTTTTGTGTTTTAATTTCCATATCAGGTAACAAAAGTCAATTTTGTATGCAAATAAGTTTATATTTGCATACCTATTTGACAAAATTGAATTTTGTTATGACAAAAATGAATTTTGTCTACAAAAATGAATTTTGTCATGACAAAAATGAATTTTGTCTACAAAAATGAATTTTGTCATTACAAAATTGAAGTTCTCATAAAACAAGTCTGTATCACATAGTTTTGTAAGACAAAAATGATTTTGTTATGACAGAATTGAATTTTGTTTCCACAAAATTGATTTTGATTACAAAAAGTTCAAGTCCCATTCGGCGCCCCGTATCTTGAGCTTAAAACAACAAACATGTACTATTATCAAATCCAATTTCAGTTAGCAATAATGGGCCTAAATTGGTGTGATTTTGTCATGTGGTCGCCAATAGGAACACCTAATGTTGAGAGGATAAGACGCGATGATCAGCTTATTGGGGACATGATAGGAAATGTTACATCATTATGGCACCAAGTCATTGCACCTGAAATATTTGAAATGCGTGTGCCAAGAAAATTGAAACCAATTATTTTAGACTTATAAAATATATGTTCATTGTACATATACGTGTTATGTGTACACGTCTTAAGGTTATATAAATCAAACATGCCTGTTCATTAAATGGTAATGTTAATTTCTTTTACTATTTTAATCTTAGTACATGTTCATGTACTTATTTTGCTCAATAAAAAAACAGGTAAAACCCTTCTTTGATAATGATGTAAATTGTTACTATTACATGTAGTTCTTACCAAATTGATGTAAATATATTCATCGATTTTCACTTTGAGAGGTTCTGATGAAAATTTATTCATAAAATCACTTCAGACTCCAAAATATTATAGTCTTACAAACATGACAAATGTGCATATTATTAAACCACTAATACAATTGTTTTATCAATTTATAAATGTTTTGTCATTCATACAACAATGTTCATTGTACATAAAATCAGAAGATGTGGTATAATTGGGAAGGAGACAACTCTCAACTAGAGACTAGGATAGAAAACAGTGAGAAGTTAACAAATAAGTCTATAATAGGTCACCATACAGCCTTCAACAATGAACAAAACCCATACCATATAGTCAGCAGTATGTACATGTACATCACAAATTCCTGTTACTTGACAAGTGGTTCTTGAAAATTTACCAAGCAGCATGCTACAAAAACCATTTGGTCCGATATTTGTGTTAGTGATAATGGAATATTCCCACTCAGTAATTTAAATTTTTTTACTCTTTCAATCACTCTTTCTACATGTATTCTCGCCTTGGCAATGCGACGGGTCTGCAACTCTTCCTGAGCAGTAAATTTAGACCTTTTCCCAAGAAAAGGCGGAATGTTAAGGATTGCTTGTCTTGCCATTAACAAATCTTCTATCACAAAGCCTCGATCAGCCAGGACAAGATCACCTGGATTAATGTATTCCAAAAAGCCACATTTTTCAACAATTGCTCTATCACTTATAGATCCTTCATATAAATTAGACACATATACTATTGCACCATTTGGGGCTACTCCTATAAGACATTTATATGTATGATGACTTTTATATGAGGAATACAAATTTCCTTGACGCCGAAAGTCTCTTGGCATTTGAACAAAAAATTCTGTACAATCAATTGTGCATCGAATGTTTTTAAAACATCTGAAAACACGTGGCATATACTCTTTAAAGTGCTCACGTTCTGGGAACATAATATTTCTATAGTCGTTAAAATGGCAATATAAAAACTGAATCCATGTTGTAAATATCACGCTTACTGTTGAAGATGAAAGTCGAAAGAAGTGTGACATGACATCTAGATTGAATCCTCTTTTCAAGCGTACCAATGTTAGAAATAGTTCTTCTTTTGGCTCTAGTTTACGATTTCCTTTTTTTGCATTTTCCCTTATATTTTTGCCATCCCAGTATGTCAGTTTATGTACACTTTCACCAAGAAATTCAAATAATGTCATAAATTGATTATATTGTAGTCCTGTAAATAATTTCATTCTTACATCATCACTTTTTAAACTTTCTAATGACAGCATCGCATCAGAAGATGCATTTTTATTTTCCTGATTTTGTTCTACTTTCATTTTGTTTTTTAATACCATGTTTTCAATCTTTGCGTTTAGTATTTCTTTTCCATAAACAGTTTGAACTTCCTTGTTATGTTGAATGACTGATTCAGTTTGTACAGATTTCTCTTGATATGTTTCACATTGAGCCGGTGTAGACTGTAAAAAAAACAACAAATACTATTAATAAATAAAAATATATTTCTAATACATGTATTCAAGACGAGACTCACACTCAAATTATTAAAGCAGTTGTTTCAAATATTTCAACACACACAAAAAAAACATAACACTTGCATGACATGGTGCAAGGAAATAATCAAATATATAATATTGTTAAGCAGATACATGTACCCTTAGTGCCCCCCCCTTTTTCCTTGTTGCCTTAATCTAATATAAAGACAGTTAATTTTATCTTACCGTCATTGATTCAGTACAATCCTTGTCAATACTTGGATCTGATACAGTGTATTCAGACAACTCAAGAAGACTTTCAGCTGCCGCAGTCACATCTTTCCTTAAGATTTTTATATGTTGTTTTCTTGGTGTGGGAGCTTTTCTTTTCCTCTTAAAACGGTTAATCTGTAATAATATAAGTTAGGATAAAAAATTGTAAAATCTTGTGCACATGCATTAAAAGCATCTTAAAGGATTAACAAGAAAACTTTTCTACAGTGATGAACAACTGAAAGCGATGAAGCTAGAAATGGAAAAGTGTTTTGATATTTGTGATTTTACTCGCCCTACCCACCCTTTTCCCTTATCAGGGGAGGGTAGCATGTGTGATATACTTGTGCATTAATATTCAACTTTTTTACAAAAATATACAATAAATTCATACAAATAGACTTTCATAATATTTTTATTTATTACATTAAACTAATCACTAAATCAGGTATTAATAAAAATCAGGATACAATTTACACAAAAATACAAAAGAAGTCACATTGTACATGTTGTACACTATCATCGGTCCTACTAAAAGAAGCCTGCCAAGGTAAATGAAGCCTGTAGAAGCCTGCAAAAGCCTGCAGGTTAATGGCTATAGGTACGTGGAATATTTTTACATATTATGGTAGATGAAAGTTTATTTTTTGATAATATCGAAAAAAAAATGATTTTGATAAGTTTTTCGACTCTTAATCGATGATTTTCTATTGTTGTATTTGAAGCCTGCAAGAATGCGACGCCATCTTGTTTTACCTGAGATTCGAGTTGACATGTATAGTTAATTAGCCAGTGTATATTGTAGAATAAACAATTTTAACTAAAAAATCACATATTAACATTTTTATATAATTATTAAAAGGAATAACTAAACTTATATAAACTAAAAACAACTTGAAATATTCTCACTTAAATAAACAATTTAATTAATATAATTTAATAACACAATCATAGCTTTGAACTATACTGAGTAGTGAACTGGCTTCACTTATTAGGATTTATTATCATTTTAATGTTTTCATTATGTTTTAATTACAGCTCTTAATGGGCTATATGATAATAAAATATTTAATAAAACAAAAATTTTACGAAGCCATAAATTGACAGCTTGTGTCCCAATCACAGTTTAAAGAAATAATTGAATTAACTCGGTAGGATATAAATGCTGAATTGACAACTTTCTAAATCACTTCACTTTTTCACTTCATTTGCACACAACGTTATATTTGATTTAAAAAATAATAGTAGCTAATTTATAATAGTAGCTTTTTTTTGTTTCAAATTATTATTATTTGTTACATATTTTCAAAATAGTAGCAATTTGATATTTGATTTAAAAAATAATAGTAGGTTCTTTTGTTTCAAATTATTTTTTTTTGTTACATTTTTTCAAAATAGTAGCTGATTGTTTTATGTAAATATTTTGTGTATATATTTTGTTTAATATTCTGTATTTTTCACTTTTCGTATTTCTATTTATTTATTGCTTTAAAATGTCATTCCCTTGTGGAACTTGTTTTTTTGAGTGTGACGGGGATAAGAACATTGCTTGTGATATCTGCAATAAGTGGTTTCACCAGAATTGTGAAAATTTCACAAACACAAACTTTTCATTTTTGAGGAAATCTTCACTTTCATTCATTTGTTCAGGCTGCTGTTTAGATAGCTTTGTCATCGCCAACAGTGACCAGAAGCCACCAAACATTATTTGCTATACTGACGAACAGATTGAAGATATGCGGAATTGCATGACAAATGACAGTATCATTGGCATTGACCGGACGTTTAATTTAGGGCCTTGCTATTTGACTGCAATGGTTTATCAACATTTTAATTTGGTTAGAAAGGGGACAGTCACATCACCTGTTATGCTTGGGCCGGTATTTTTACACTGGGATGGTTTATATATAACTTATCGTGATTTTTTATCTAAAATTCGTTCTGCTTTGGGTTTCCACATCCCAGTGGACAAAATTGTTTTCGGCACAGATGAGGAAATGGCTTTGGTAAATGCCATCAAGACAACTTTTCCAGCCTCCGAACATATTTTATATACAAGACATTTGAAGGAAAATGCCCAAAGGCATCTTTTAGGCCAGAATGTCCCGGAAGAAATTAGAAACAAAATTATTTCTATGATATTTGGCAATTCCGGGCTTCAATATTCTGATTCACGTGTTTCGTATTTAGAACGGGAATCATAAATTTTGGAACAATTCGGGCATGTCGGGGGCAAATATCTTAGAGATAAATTGCTCCCTACATTAAAAGAAAAAATTTTTCTCCCGAGCCAAAACAATGGTAATATACCAAACGATTGGAAAAATAATAATTGTGAGTCAATGAACCACAAAATCAAAAACTTGGGAGACTGGAAGGTGTCGAAAATTCCTGATCTGATTGCCAGGTTAAGGGACATTCACGAGTCCCAACTTATTGAGATAAGGGGTGCACTTCATGGGAGGGGTTGTTTCGAATTAGCAGAACGGTCAAGGCATTTCAGGGTGACTCATGACATTTGGATTGACTTGACGGACAAACAACGCCGCAAAATTTATTTAAAATTTATACATTTTAGGCCGCAGTCAAATCGGTTGGTGTCTACAGACGGACAATTGGCAGTACCCGTAACCGCTCGACTTGCCAAGAAACCCGGTCAAGTCAAGCGGGTACGGAATGCAAAGACAACATCCGCCAGCAAGCGCCCTAAATTATAAAATATTTTTTATTCAATTTTGGTTTTTTCTTCTTCCGTTTTCGGTTAATGTTTTTCTATTTCTTCTTCCTCTGCTCTCAGTTTAGCTGAAAAAGATTTTTTTCAAAATTGATATTTTGTATATAGTTTTTTATTATGAAAAAAGTAAAAGTAAATGAATAAATTTAAGAAAAAAGTTTTACCTGAAAAAGATTTTTTTTTCAATATTGTTATTTTGTATATAGTTTTTCAGTATGAGAAAAGTAAAAGTAAATAAATAATTTACAAAAAAAAAAAAAAAAAAATGGACCCAGAAGTAGAACCACGTCCTCGTCGTTGGGTCTAGTATCATATTCATTTATGAATATGATACAGAAAATTCTACATTTTTATTACATTCAATTAACATTAAACTGAATAAAATTGTTTATTCTACAATATTCACTGGCTAATTAACTGCACATGTCAACTCGAATCTCAGGTAAAACAAGATGGCGTCGCATTCTTGCAGGCTTCAAATACGACAATAGAAAATCATCGATTAAGAGTCGAAAAACTTATCAAAATCAATTTTTTTTTCGATATTATCAAATAATATACTTTCATCTACCATAATATGTAAAAATATTCCACGTACCTATAGCCATTAACCCGCAGGCTTTTGCAGGCTTCTACAGGCTTCATTTACCTTGGCAGGCTTCTTTTAGTAGGACCCCACTATCATGACTTGTAAACGTTAACTAAAAGGTAAACAATAAAATAAAATGCACCTACCTGTTCCTCATTGTGCAACAGTGCAGGCAATGGGTCCGGATGAAGGTCAGTTGGTCCTTTACCACCGACGAAGTGTTTACTACACATGTATGTACAACGTTTGATTTTGTCCACATTAAAATCCTCTTTGGGTCTCCCACATGCCTTAATCCAACGTTCACATTTCTCCCGTTGCGTGATGGGTTTGGGAAAAGGAATGAAAAACACATCCTTCATGTCATCACGATGTCTATATCTTGTGTCACTATTACATGTCCCGTAACAACAATGCTTCACACCTTCAGACTTATGTTTTACCTGAGCAACTTCCATTTAACTAGATTTATCAGTAAATTTACGTTAAAATATCAACATCATACATACGCCATGTTTACAATGTTTGTATGACATCCGGGCATTTACTGATTGACCTGATTAGAGATTAAGATAAGAAATTTATTTTTAGTACAGCCGATCTTTGCTATTCCATTTTTGCTACTTCGGATTCGACTTTGTTTTTCTACAGCAGTTCATTAGAATACGTTTATAAAGAATCTTTCAACAACTAATGTCTACTTTTCACAAGAACAATGTATACAAAGTAATGCAGATAAAACAATGTAAAGCCAGACCCTTCAAAGGTACACTAGCATGCATCTATGTTTATAGCCGTGGGCATTGACATTGTACCATCAGGAAGCCGAATGCTGTACAGTAGTATTTGAAAAATGGTACAATCCCCATGCCTATGACTTAAACGTAGATAATCATAAAATTCTTGAATAAAATGGATAAAAATTCTGATGCACGAGATGTGCACATTTCCTCGATTTACGACTCATCAGTTTTGCTCAAGGCCTAAAATGGTGAAAACCAAAAACAATCCAGAAAAAGTTTAAGAGCAAAAGGAGTAAAGCGAACAGCACATAAGGACAGGGCTATGCGTGAGGTAGATACTATTTAGCTTTCACAAATAATTTTGTAACAGTAAATTTTAAGTATCAATTTAACGGATTTATCACAGGTTTTCGTCCTTTCTCTGGTAAAAATATTTGATATTCTGTTGAAAATCAAAGAAAAATTCGACGCCAATTTCATTACGCATTTAACATATATCAACTTTTAGCAGAAAATGTCTTTATTTCCATGTAGAGGATTGTATCTATAGTACCAAGTGAGAGGTTTTTTTTTTATCTAATTTTTATAACGAAATGGGTCTTATGGTGATGTATCCATTTTTCCTCGAAATGGCAAGTTCTACCCTATAATCCCTTTGACGTTATTGCCTTATCTCCCTTGAGTACAATAATATAATACATATAAATATATTTTTACTAAAGCACTGAGAATACAAATATACGTTTTAATAGGGTAACCAGTGTCCTTAACGAGATGGGGGCATGGGTTTGTAACCGACGTCACGTTAGTCAATCAACAGCCAACATTTATTCTATAACCACTTGCCTTTGAATAACCTATTTCAGACACAAGAATGTTCAACAGCTTGAAGGCTAGTCACATTTACGAATGTGTAATTATTTGGGACCTGATACGGAAACACGTTCAATAAAGAATGGTTGTCCAGTCACAGCTCGTCAGACGTCCGCGTAACCGTTTTAATGACAGTTAACGGGTTAGGCAATACAGTCAAAGGCTTGAGCAGAAAATAATTTTCAGCCTGGAAACACTACGACCACGTGGAATCAATGTAAAAAATTTCTTAATTAAAGTTTTTCTACTAAGTATATATGCACACTAATACAATCTTACAGTACATCTTCCTTATACATAGTACCTTTTTTATGATTTTGTATTTGTTTTTGTTCGACTTGTGCATTTTGTACATTTCTTTTGACAGCTCACCATTTCCATTTATTTTCCTCGTATTTTAGAACACGATGTAAAACGTTAAAAGATATAACTATTCAAGGTTATAGTATGACAAGCTTAGTAAATAAATAATATAAAAATGAAATTATATGCATAATCTCGTATGAATCCCGTTAGAAACACCAGTTCTTATATTTGTCAGAATATTTATGAAGATCTAGCTCCCTGTTTTAATTATTTTTGCTTTCGGCATTTTTTTCCATGTGTATGAATGTATGTTGTTACAAAACGTTCGATCAATTGTTTTTTTTTCAGATTTAATAAGCTCATTTTTGTCTTCAGAACGACAGCTATAATGCAAAGCAAGCAAAGCTTTGAGTCGTAGCTATCGTTATGGTTACCTGAAATGAGCTTTCTAGTATGATGAAATCAAGTGGCAAAAGTTTTAAACACATTCAGAGCTTATTAAAAATGTCCTGAAAAACAACTTTAAAGTGTACACGTATGTGGACACACGATAGTATATTGTATAAGACAAAAAAGTAAACAAAGCAATGTTTTGGTATTTCGTCTGAAAGAGTGCATGAAAACAATTTGAAAATTGATTTCAGTAAAAAATTAAACGTAACCATATGATTTTGAAGATACTGCAGTTTAAGGATGCAACATGTGGGGGGTGAGGGGATAGCTGTAGGTTTCCGTCTGATCTGAAGGTGAGTATGAGTTATTCTTACTTTAGCGGTAATTAGGAATATTGCCTTTTTGTAGGTAGACTGCATTTTTCACACCGTTTGATGAAATTTTGAAAACATAATTCGCATGTAAAAGATATAAATGTTTGCACAGTGTAATGCCACAAGTGTGATCATCGCTATGCACAGAACAATTCGACCTTCAATAGAATGAACGAAAACATGTAATAAAAAGAAATATATAGAACAAATTTTGCAATCGTACCAATCGATTTTTTTCTTCGTTGGAACTTTGAATTATTCCCCTTGGAACACGATTATGCAATTAATTTAAGCATTCAAATACACCCGTCAGAATAATTGTATACTTTATCAATTTAACTAGTGAATAGGATCCATCTGAAAAAAAGTCAGAGGAAATATAAACAATAAACACTGTACAAGTATCAGTTTTTTAAACACCCAAATATATAACCAAACCTGTCATATTACATTTCACAAGCGTTCTCTGTATACTTTTACTGTCTTCGTTTGTTGAAATGTTTACGGGACCATTTAATACTTTTCTTGTGTTTCTGTATCGGTTTTCCATGTTGAGAAATAGACGTAACCACGGTGTTCGATTCTAGAAACTTGAACAAAAAAACTTGCACTTCTTCAAATACGTGACTTCCCAGTGACGTCACATTTTACCCCCAAAATCAATGAATTTTACACATTAAAACGGAAATTTGCTTGAAGGACAATCAGTTCATAGCAGCTTATCTGTCAACACGTTTTATTAATCTGATAGTGCAGGCTAAGTGCATTGTCCGGAATCAGCAGTTCCAATACCTTATTATCAATGTAAACATTCATCAATCATCATCACGGTAATTATGACACATGGACGTGTGGTATTTTGATCAGCCAGGTACCGTTTGTATAAATTTTGCCTTTGATTAATTCACAAATAATCTATAAGTCATATTGGGAATATAAGGATGCATTTCAAAAAAGTCACCGATTCTGTCCGTAATAATAATATCTTTGATACCAATTTTGATGCAAAACCTGTGATAAATTTTGATGCACATTTCGTCGATTTGCGACTCATCAGTTGTACTCAATGCCTAAATTGTTAATTAATGAAAAAAAAAGTTAGAGAGCAAAATTTCAAACTGATCAAAACGGATTCTAAGGACAGAGCTACATGTATGCACGACGGAATTTTAAAAATATTTTTGTACTATCAATTTCGGGCTAGTATCGAAATACTAGCAACTGAGCTGGTGATTTCCTCGGGGATTTGGAGTCTACTATATAGCAGCGGTTTAAACATTTTCAAAGTCAAGAAAATAAATAAATATACAATATAAGTGTACTATAGAAGAATATAGAAAATACATGTATTTCTGTGTGGCTAAGGAAAGAAGGGGTGCAAGGCACCGCTGGACATTTCTCCACATTTTCGAGCCGAAAATGAAAGAACTTGAAGTCTGTTGATTTTTTTTCAAATTTCCCAACTTTGTGTATATCAAAATTATCTCACGTTGCGTCTGCACGCCTTACATGACAACAGAGATTGAAGCAAGGGATAGAGTAGACTAAATCCATGTCCCGGATGCCTGTAGCTTTGTGTAAAGACTATATACGAAATGGCTCTACGAAGACTGGCAAGACGAGCATGTGTTAAGGTGGTACAATTTACCTTACATATAAAATATACTAATGGCTTCAAGAATGAGCTATACAAGTAATTATTTAAGAATAGGCAGTATTGTCCAAAATTTATTTATGTATATGGGTAGGCTTGCTACAAGTCCTTTCGTAAATTTTGATTTTTAATTTTTACATTTCTTCTATGAAAATAAAGCATTACTCACTCTATCCATACTTATTATTATGTGTACAGTTTGATAGTAGAGTTGCATTTTTCCGCAAAAAAGTAATTATTAAAGGGATGAAATATTACATATAGACCTGTTGCAGGTCTAGTATATGGGTTGTATCAATTAGTTAAACAGATTATCGTGTAGGCTATACAACTGCATTTTACTTAATAGTTTTCTTAATTTACAGCAATATACGGAACGGAATTTTTTTCATCTACACTTGGTCAAGATTTCAACTTTAATTCAGTGTAGACATAGGAGTTTGTCGAGTTTTCCTTGCAACATATCTTTCTGAAATCCACTATAAAAACCTCCGTAGCCGAAATCAGCTAACACAAATCTCTGAATGAGAAAGCAAATTCCAAATTATTTGAATAGACGTGATATCATCAAAATAGAATACTGTATATAAATATACGTCTAAAGTATTAACCATTTAATATTTTTCTTGTGTTTCTGTATCGGTTTTCCCTGTTGAGAAATAGATGTAACCACGGTGTTCGATTCTAGAAACTTGAAAAAAAAACTTGCACTTCTTCAAATACGTGACTTTCCAGTGACGTCACATTTTACCCCAAAATTAATGAATTTTACACATTAAAACGGAAATTTTGCTTGAAGGACAATCAGTTCATAGCAGCTTATCTGTCAACACGTTTTATTAATCTGATAGTGCAGGCTAAGTGCATTGTCCGGAATCAGCAGTTCTAATACCTTATTATCAATGTAAACATGCATCAATCATCATCACGGTAATTATGACACATGGACGTGTGGTACTTAGTATTTTGATCAGCCAAGTACCGTTTGTATAAATTTTGCCTTTGATTAATCACAAATATTCTATAAGTTATATAGGGAATATTAAGATGCATTTCAAAAAAGTCACCGATTCTGTCCGTAATAATTAAATCTTTGATACCAATTTTGATGCAAAACCTGTGATAAATTTTGATGCACATTTCGTCGATTTGCGACTCATCAGTTGTACTCAGTGCCTAAATTGTTAATTAATGAAAAAAAAAGTTAAAGAGCAAAATTTCAAACTGATCAAAACGGATTCTAAGGACAGAGCTGCATATATGCACGACGAAATTTTAAAAATATTTTTGTACTATCAATTTCTGGCTAGTATCGAAATGCTAGCAACTCAGCTGGTGATTTCCTCGGGGACTTGGAGTCTACTATGTAACAGCGGTTTAAACATTTTCAAAAGTCAAGAAAATAAATTAATATACAATATAAGTGTACTATAGAAGAATATAGAAAATACATGTATTTCTGTGTGGCTAAGGAAAGAAGGGGGTGCAAGGCACCGCTGGACATTTCTGACTATTTTCGAGCCGAAAATGAAAGAACTTGAAGTCTGTTGATTTTTTTTCAAATTTCCCAACTTTGTGTATATCAAAATTATCTCACGTTGCGTCTGCACGCCTTACATGACAACAGAGATTGAAGCAAGGGATAGAGTAGACTAAATCCATGTCCCGGATGCCTGTAGCTTTGTGTAAAGACTATATACGAAATGGCTCTACGAAGACTGGCAAGACGAGCATGTGTTAAGGTGGTACAATTTACCTTACATATAAAATATACTAATGGCTTCAAGTAATTATTTAAGAATAGGCTGTATTGTCCAAAATGGATTTATGTATATGGGTAGGCTTGCTACAAGTCCTTTCGTAAATTTTGATTTTTAATTTTTACATTTCTTCTATGAAAATAAAGCATTACTCGCTCTATCCATACTTATTATTATGTGTACAGTTTGATAGTAGTAGAGTTGCATTTTTCCGCAAAAAAGTAATTATTAAAGGGATGAAATATTACATATAGACCTGTTGCAGGTCTAGTATATGGGTTGTATACAATTAGTTAAACAGATTATCGTGTAGGCTATACAACTGCTGCATTTTACTTGATAGTTTTCTTAATTTACAGCAATATACGGAACGGAATTTTTTTCATCTACACTTGGTCAAGATTTCAACTTTAATTCAGTGTAGACATAGGAGTTTGTCGTGTTTTCCTTGCAACATATCTTTCTGAAATCCACTATAAAAACCTCCGTAGCCGAAATCAGCTAACACAAATCTCTGAATGAGAAAGCAAATTCCAAATTATTTGAATAAACGTGATATCATCAAAATAGAATACTGTATATAAATATACGTCTAAAGTATTAACCATTTAATATTTTTCTTGTGTTTCTGTATCGGTTTTCCCTGTTGAGAAATAGATGTAACCACGGTGTTCGATTCTAGAAACTTGAAAAAAAAACTTGCACTTCTTCAAATACGTGACTTTCCAGTGACGTCACATTTTACCCCAAAATCAATGAATTTTACACATTAAAACGGAAATTTTGCTTGAAGGACAATCAGTTCATAGCAGCTTATCTGTCAACACGTTTTATTAATCTTATAGTGCAGGCTAAGTGCATTGTCCGGAATCAGCAGTTCTAATACCTTATTATCTATGTAAACATGCATCAACCATCATCACGGTAATTATGACACATGGACGTGTGGTACTTAGTATTTTGATCAGCCAGGTACCGTTTGTATAAATTTTGCCTCTGATTAATCACAAATAATCTATAAGTTATATCTATAATACTAAATTTACGAATTAGCCGAATAGGCGGCAAAACGCGTGGTTCAAAATAAACGATGTATGGTTCAGATTATAAAGGTTATTATCGGATTTGACAATCTGCATTTATAAATTTAAACTGCAGTTTTGTTTATGTGCAAATGGAATCTGCATGGACTTTTCCGGTATGAATTCTCCCAACATATCCCTTAGAAGGTTCTCGAATGCATCATTTTAACACATTCATTTAAATAAACAATTATGCACATATTTTAAATGTATTTTTGTTTGAAATTACGGAAGAAGAATAAAACAAATTAAAAACATTCTCCTTCGAGTGGGATGTTTCCGCTTCATGTATTCAGGATTGTTTTTTCTACAATAATGCAATTTCTCCTAACTATAAACATTATGAACTTTGAAGATTATGAAGAAGTAAGGCAAAGTTCAGAGGATTCCTAACTCAGTTGTTTTTTGGATTGCTCGGATGTTTACTTTGCACAAAGTGATAAAACCAGCCATTTTTACATTATTTGTCATGTGACCTGTCTAAATATATCTCTACCGTACAATTCCCTGTAAGTCCTAGATAAAAATATTTTTAACAAATGGTCATCTTTATCATTAATGGCGAAATTTATCTCGGACATCTTTATAAACGTGGACAGCACACTCAGCCACACACTAAAAATGCTTTTATCGTCTATTGGATTTATTTGTGAAATTAAGCCTCGCTTGCCCTGCCCATGATGACAATGAACAATTGGAACAATTATTTTCCAAAAATATGCTCTACTTAACTCACGGCATCTTTTGAAAAATTCATCCGTCACTAAGAAAATGTTTATTCACATTCTTTTTCATATTTATTCTGAATGAAAAAGGTAATGCATTATGAAATGTGTATTTAATGAAAGCTTTTCATCAAGTTCCAGTTCAGAATTAATTGTAACATAAACATATTGACAATTTATGTGGTTGTATTTTCGTCATAGATTTTGACTATGATGGAACCTTAAGGTCCATTTTGGTAATTCTACGTGGCATACAGTCCACTTCATGTATCATCAGTAGATACATCTTCGGTAGTAACGAACAACCATATGACAATTAGGTCACGTTGACCTACATTTCACGCTTCATTGACTTTGGTTAAAGTTTGTATTAACATCCATTTCTGGAATACTACAGCATATATAGTCATGAAACTATCAGTTGATACCACCTACTTGACAGGAAAGTTTATGGGAAGCCTGCCACAACATCCACATTGAGTTCCTGTTCCACGAATGCCATGGCCGCAAAAACTTTTTAAAGTCAATATGGCCACCACAAAAAAATGCGTATTTTCCCGAGCTCGCGCGGGTTCAATGTCTAGTAGGGAATATAAAGATGCATTTCAAAAAAGTCACCGATTCTGTCCGTAATAATTAAATCTTTGATACCAATTTTGATGCAAAACCTGTGATAAATTTTGATGCACATTTCGTTGATTTGCGACTCATCAGTTGTACTCAATGCCTAAATTGTTCATTAATCAAAAAAAGGTTAACGAGAAAAATTTCAAACTGATCAGAACGGATTCTAAGGACACAGCTACATGTATGCACGACGAAATTTTAAAAATATTTTGTACTATCAATTTCGGCCTAGTATCGAAATACTAGCAACTGAGCTGGTGATTTCCTCGGGGATTTGGAGTCTACTATAGTAGCGGTTTAAACATTTTCAAAAGTCAAGAAAATAAATAATATAAGGGTGCTATAGAAGAATATAGAAAATATAGAAAATACATGTATTTCTGTGTGGCTAAGGAAAGAAGGGGTGCAAGGCACCGCTGGACATTTCTCCAAATTTTCGAGCCGAAAATGAAAGAATTTGAAGTCTGTTGATTTTTTTTTAATTTCCAAACTTTGTGTATATCAAAATTATCTCACGTCGTGTCTGCACCCCTTCTTCCTTACATGACAGCAGAGATTGAAGCAAGGGATACAGAGACTAAATCCATGTCCCGGATGCCTGTAGCTTTGTGTAAAGACTATATACGAACTGGCTCTACGAAGACTGGCAAGAAGAGCATGTGTTAGGGTGGTACAATTTACCTTACGTATGGCATATACTAATGGCTTCAAGAATGAGCTATACATGTAATTATTTAAGAATAGGCAGTATTGTCCAAAATGGATTTATGTATATGGGTAGGCTTGCTACAAGTCCTTTCGTAAATTTTGATTTTTAATTTTTACATTTCTTCTATCAAAATAAAGCATTACTCACTCTATCCATACTTATTATTATGTGTACACTTTTTGATGGTAGTAGAGTTGCATATTTCCGCAAAAAAGTAATTATTAAAGGGACGAAATATTACATATAGACCTGTTGCAGGTCTAGTGTATGGGTTGTATACAATTAGTTAAACAGATTATCGTGTGGGCTATACAACTGCTGCGTTTTAATTGATAGTTTTTCTTAATTTACAGTAATATATCTACACTTGGTCAAGATTTCAACTTTAATTCAGTGTAGACATAGGAGTTTGTCGTGTTTTCCTTGCAACATATCTTTCTGAAATCTACTATAAAAACCTACGTAGCCAAAATCAGCTAACACAAATCTCTGAATGAGAAAGCAAATTCCAAATTATTTGAATAGACGTGATATCATCGAAATACAATACTGTATATATATACGTCTAAACTAATAACCAACGTTCGAACTTACTAGATGTTACTAGATGTTAATTAACGATCCAATGCAAACTAAAAAATAAATAAACGTCTAAAAAGTTGCAAAACATCAAAATAAAACAAATAAATTTTTGAATTATAACAATAATTCCAACTTAGCAAAATTTTCGGATCACTGAGACATCAGTGCTGTCGAGTTGCAACTCTTTAGACGTATATATAACACGCACATTCCGGTTATACAGACCTAATGAATATCCTCAAGAACATAAAGTCCGGACATTCCACCATCGTGGGGTCGGCATGTTGGCATAGTAATTACAAATTACAATAGGCATCATGTATATATATTTTATCAAAATAAAAATGTAAAATTTTAACTAAAAGCACAAAGACATATAGTCTATAAACGAAGGGGAGGTTATCTAGAATGATTTCAAATGTGTTATGAATACTAAACTTAAATATTTTATTTCAACAATACCAGATTACAATCATTGTAATTATGGAAATAAATAACCCTTATTTTACGATTATATTGAACATATGTGTGGTGTAATAATCTACGATGTGTGGTGTAAGGGTCTACGTTATATTTATATGTGTGGGGTCGCACTGGCATTCAAAAACTTGTCTCCAAAAAAATCAACAAAGCATTATTTTTGTCCCCAATTTCAAAATTTGTTTTGTTTTGGTTCCACATGATTGTGTTTGTTGATATAAAACTGGAAGTCACATCACAGTCTTTGCTGATTGGAAATTTTTTAAACACCTGTCAAATGTGTTAAAAGCATGCATATTTATTTTCATGACTAATAAGATTACCTTATAAAAATGTTGATTACATAAATATTAATACAGGGAATACGAATGACCGAAATACACCTAAAAAATCTAAAAGACACCTTTCGGTGTATCAAGGATTTAAATATGTTTTACTATTTAAAACTTTTAGACCGTTTTTGTTTTTACTAAATGTCTAACAGGATATTTTTGGATATATATTGGATTTATTACTTGTTGTGCACCTACTTGCGCAGATGATGTAGCGCTTATAGCCAACAACCCTTTAGATATTCAGATAATGGTAAACATAGCATATTTCATACATATGATTTTAGCAGAAGGGAAGGTTATTTACTCCAACCTCAGAAAAGTGTAATATTGTCGGTGAAAACCTGCACTAATTCAAGAAAAATAGATATACAAGAAGGTTTCTGGAAGCAAAACGGAAAAGATATGTCTGTCGTTAAAAATGCAGCACATATTGGTATTCAAACAATCAGAGATTAATTCTGCACATTGTCAATTAACAGTAGATGAAAATATAAAGAAATCTAATAGAGCTATGTCGTCTGTGTCCATTTGCCGTCGAGTTGGATGTCTGCAGTAGTAGTGGGGAGCTTTGGAGTCTGCTTGCGTCGGGCTCTGTATAATGCTGACTTGGCTGAGTTGAAAGTAGGAATTTTCTGTACAACTTCTCTCGAATCGTTGTCTCTCAGCTTTGACATTTCTTCTTGGTAGATAGCTGGAATTGGTCTTACTTCGGTCTTGCATTTGGTAGTAATCAGGTTCATAATGTCTTTGGCTGCTATCTTGGCTTGGTCTGCTGGGTGGCTGTGTTGATGTTGTCCTAGTCCAGTGATAATGTTGTCTTTGGTGTTGAGTGTTGCTTGGCAAGCTGGAACGGTACATTTCCAGTAGGTTCGGTCTCCACGCGTAGTCTTTACTCTGAACAAATAACCGTTGAAAGCTAAGTTGTTCCGTCCCTGTCTGTTTGGTACATACTTGAAGTCTAACTGTGCCATAGCCATGACTAGTGTGAATGATTCTTCTTTCTTTCTTTCTTTGGTTTGGTTGGCGGCTACCTGAACTTAGGTATTGCGCCAGATTGCCATATCATTAGGTACCATGACCTTTATTTTTCATAATTACACAAACAAAAGTTTGTTTTCTTTGAAAATAAGTTTTTGTTGCTGTGAGTTTTTATTTTTTCTTTTATTGCTGATTTTGGAAAAATAAAGAAGTTTAAAATAATGTTTGTATGTTCGATATTAAACTTAGTTAGCCTGACATTGCCCTTTTAGTATTATGCATTAATACATAACCCATTTCGGCTCATACGTCCTAGTGGGAATGTTATTCTCTGCATTTAGTAGAGAAAGAAAAAAAAACAAACTTAGTTTTCACATGTATCATTGAGTAAATACTGTTAATTGTATAAAATATATATATAAGTACACTTTTGTGTTGCATTTTTGTTCTTGTAACAATTTCATTTTCGATGAATGTATGAGAGGTGAGTCATGTGGTTTATTTTTTTTTAATTTTTTTTTTGTTTTGTTTTGTTTTGTTTTTTTTTGTTGTTGTTGTTTTTTTTTGTTGTTGTTGTTTTGTTTTGTTTTTTTAAAGCTTTTTTTCTTTCTCCCTATTATATATAATATTTGGTGCACGGAGCACCAAATGGTACATTCATCCCATCTACCACTCCTCATAACTTAAAAAAAAAATACCAATGATAAACGATATGCAAAATAAATAATAAAATACTTAAAAAAAAACAAACAGTTATTAATTTTGTACCGAAGACATTAGAGTTATCGTCCCTGTATACTAATACACACCACAGCACCATCCGGATATATACTTTTTATAATGCTGAAAAAATATATATCATGTATATATTACCATATTTTCCAATGTCAAGGGTTTACTAAAGGTTAGGTCGCTATGAGGGGTGGTGGGAGATGTAATCCTAACATAAGCTGGTTTGGGCATTGCTAGAAGTCCAGCCCTTACCTACTAAGTAAAAATAACCCTCTTGGATATCCACACCTCATCTCCCCTGGAGCCATTTCCTTCATAGGTACATATATAAAAGTATATGAAAATAATAATTAAACATGTAAACATTCAGTGTCCAAAGTAAGTAAATAATATTAGTGGTGGACAGTGGATGTGTAAATGTTTATTTCCCCAAAATTTTATGCACCAGGGGACAGATCAGGGGGTACAGTTTATATCAGGATGTGAGCTAATGTCAGACCAACTCAGATAATAGTAACAACAGAGAGAAAAAGAAAATTTCTCTTTTTTTTGTTTTTGTTTTCTTTCTTTCTGCACCACACATTAATTAAGATTGTTTTTAGGGTTACCATTAAAGTATATAATATGTTTAGTATGCCATATTTTCAAGTTTGTGATAACAATACCTATTATTATATTCATGTATTTAAATATCTAAATTATGGAGAATGGAATTATTAAATTTCCCACTTGTTAACATCAGATGATGAATACAGTATCTAAGGAAAATGAATAATAGTAATAATATATATATATATTTGATTCTTATGGGTATCATATTGTAATAGACTATTCTATTAAACGTATATTTGGTATTGGTTTAATACCGTAGTCTCATATAATTTTTTATTTTTATTTTCATTTTTTTTTTTTTTTTTTTTTTTTTTTTTTGGGGGGGGGATAGGCCTAGAATAGATATTCTATCGTATTATAGGTAGGCCCCTTTATTATAGTATGTAAAAAAAAAAAAAAAAAAAAAAAAAAAAAAAAAAAAAAAAAAAAAAAAAAGAAGCAAGTCCAGTTACCTGGGTAAATCTAAAATGGCAGATCAGTTTACATTGTTATCATGTACATTTTATTTACGAAACCATTTACCAGTGGCTGCTAGCTAGTTGCATAGTGGCACAAGTGTATTAGATAGGCCTTTTGAGAGGTTTTGGATTGTAAGATCACTCACTCCAGAATGCTGAAGTTTGTTAACTAATTCTGCTCTTTGTGTATTATATTTTAAACATGTGAATAGATAATGATGAGTATCATCTATTACATGGCATTTTTCACATTCACTGGTACTTGCTTTACCTATATCAAAAAAGAAATTTGTTTGTAGGTATATACCCTGACCTCAGTTTAAAAAGTACAACTTCCCTTTCTCTGTTTAATTTTGGAATAGTAATGTTAAAACTGATTTTCTTTTGAATGTTGTATAAAAATCTTCCTTTTTTGTTTCTATCCCAAACTTGTTGCCATACGTTTTTAAGCACATTTTTACAAAGACTTTTAATATCCTCTTTATACATGGGGGTAAATATATAACAGTCAGGGATTGAAAGTGCATTTTTCGCCGCTTTATCAGCAAGTTCATTACCATATAACCCGACATGACTTGGTATCCATTCAAATATTATATTAATGCCTGTTCTAGTTAGACTTGTATATAGATATAGAATGTCATATATAATTTGTGTTTTTATTTTAAACACACTACCATTAATTGCTTGTAGGGCTGACAATGAATCAACCAAAATAACCACATTGATTGGTCTATATTCTTCTAACCAACTTAGACATAGGAATATAGCAGTTAATTCACACATAAATATTGATACATGATCTAATAATTTATATTCTTTTTTAATTTTCAGTTCTGGTATCACAAATGCACATGCACTGGTGTTATTATCTGGATCTCTTGATCCATCAGTATATATCTTTAGAAATTCTTTATATTTAGAGTTGATCAATATATTACCCTCACTCTTTATAAGATATGGGTTATCCTTCTTTGTAATTACATCTTTTAGTTCGGTTTCAATTACAGGTTTTATTAAATGCCAAGGGGGGGTAGGGTATTCAGAAAATTTATAAACTAATTCTATATTAATCTGCTGACTACCACATACATCATCAGCAGTAATACAAAAGGGTTTTTGGCTATTTTTAATATTCTTACTATAGTATTCATAGTCAAACTTATTTTTCAGATTACTTTTTGTTGGATGTAAATCATTTTGACTTTGTATATTCAAATATGATTTAAGGATGAGACTTTGTCTTCTCAATTCATATGGAGGGTCACCCATTTCTACCTGTAGACTAGGTATACTGGCAGTTTTATGAGCTCCAGTACATAGTCGTAGAGCTTGGCTTTGAATATTATCTAGAATTTTTTTAACAGAGTTGGAAGCTGTATTGTATACTTCGCACCCATAGTCTATTTTTGATCTGATAAGTGCAATATATATATTGCGTAAAGAAGTGCTGTTTGCACCCCATCTAGTAACAGTAAGCATTTTCATACAGTTTAATACCTTGCTGCATCTTGTATTAATATATTGAATATGCTTTAACCAAGTCAACTTTTCATCTAAAATCATACCTAGAAATTTTATTTCTTTAACAATTTGTAGTATATTTTGACCAAATTTTAGAACCAAGTTAGGGATTTTCTTTTTTCTATGAAATACAAC
This sequence comes from Mytilisepta virgata, assembly GCA_028015205.1. Lineage (NCBI taxonomy): Eukaryota > Metazoa > Mollusca > Bivalvia > Mytilida > Mytilidae > Mytilisepta > Mytilisepta virgata. The sequence goes on from CM051515.1 coordinate 50,968,292, forward strand.
TACTACTGTCTTTGTGGGGGATATACTAAATCCCCAACTATTACACCAACCACTTATACTATCTAGGTCACTTTGTATTTTTTTTTGCATATAGGGTAGATTTTTTCCGGAGAGCCATATAGCCCCATCGTCTGCAAATTGAGACATAGCACAATGTTTTATACAATCTGATAGGTCATTAACCATGATATTAAATAGGGTAGGGCTGATACAACTACCCTGAGGGGTACCATTTTGTACTACATTAATTTCTGAACAAGTAGAATTGATTTTTACCTGTATAGTCCTTTTACTCAAAAAGTCATTTACCCAACCCAGTAAGTTTCCATGAATGCCAAGTGATGCCATTTTTATTATCAAACCATGTTTCCATAGCATATCAAATGCTTTTTGGAAGTCGATGAATACCCCTACTGTAAAATGCTTTTTTAGAAATGCTTTTTGAATATCATTATCAAGTCTGATAATTTGTTCCATTGTATTCCTGTTTTTCCTGAATCCACTTTGGTTAGGATTGTAGAGATTGTTTTTTTCTAGAAACCATCTAAGTCTGTTATTGACCATTTTTTCCATTATTTTGACAAAATTTGAGGTTAGGGCTATTGGACGGTAAGACTGTGGGTCACTAGGGTTTTTTCCTGTTTTAAAGCTGGGTATAATAATAGAGTGTTTCCACTGACTTGGGAGTTTTTGTAAAAACCATACTCTGTTTATAAATAATAGTATAACTGCTAAAGTTTTATTTGTGAATTTTTTAAACATAGCATATGCTAATCTATCTTTACCGGGTGAAGTATCTGAGGTATCTGATATGGCATCTTTCAGTTCCTGTAATGTAAAAGGCTCATTATATGAGGCAGAGTTATCCTTAAAATGTTGTAGTAGTTGGTTATATTCCTTATTTTCAATTTCTGTTTTATGCTTGACAAAATTATCTCTAAAATTTTCAGTACTGCTAACAGTAGTATAATTATGTAGTAGAAGATCAGCTTTATCTTTGATATTCTCATATTTAATATTGTTGTGAGTAAGGGTTGGTATATTTAAGGTTTTTGATGTTTTACCCATCATTTTTCTGACATTATACCATAGTGTTCCAAGAGTTGTATCATTATTAATTGTATTACAATATGATTCCCAATACATGTTTTGTGCATTTTTAATGGTTCTCCTGCAAATTGTTTCCAGTTCTCTATAACAAGTAAAATCCTCCCCCCTTCCAGCGTGCTGAGCACGGTTTCTGGCTTTATTACGTTTTTTCACTGCATTTGAACATTCATCAGACCACCATGGTACAATAGGTTTTTTGCAACTGTTGCTTCTATTTTTAACAGGGATGCATTTTGAAGCAATTTTAATTATTTCATCTGTGATATGTGAACATGTCTCATCTACATTATCAGAGATCATGTCACAAGTCAAAATTTCATCACATTTTACGGAAAATTCTTCCCAGTTAGCCTTTTTTAGGTTCCAGACTAAATCTGGTTCATTGGTATGTGTGTTATAATTACATTTCATGGTCAATGTCAAGACATGATGATCACTGCCATAAGATGATAATAAATCTACAGACCATGTAATTTTACTGGCAATATTTGAGCTACAGAAGGAAAGATCTATAGGTGACAATTCTAAATTAATTGGGTTGCAACGAGTGCCAGTACCATCATTTAGTAATACTGTATTTTTGTTTTCTATGCTATTGCATAATTCGATTCCTTTGTAATCCATATGTTTCCCACCCCATAGTGGATGGTGAGCATTAAAATCACCAACAACAATATATTTTCCTTCGACTTGATTAAACAGCTCATTGTAATTACATGCCTTTGTGTTTTTCATGGCATCATACAAGTTTACTAATGTTATATGACTACCATCATATTTAAATTCAATACATGATACTTCAAATTCAGAGTCAATATTTTTTTTTGTAAATGGGACACTATTTTTTACATATATTGCTGTTCCTCCCCCCTTAGTGTTTTGCGAGCAGAAAAGTCTGCCAGTGTATATCCATTAATTACAGGAAAATCTTGTTCATTTAATATCCAAGTTTCTTGGAAACATATTATATTGGGGGTAGTGTCCAATTGGGACAGATGCCATACATATTCTGGCCCGTTACTTTTTATCCCCCTACAGTTCCACTGATCAATACTAAATACCTCAGACATGAAAGTAATATAGTAAACAAAAAGATTGGTCATGATTAACCATAAAGAAAAAATATGAACTAACATAGTGAATTTAGCACGGGGATCTTGTACATTTCTTGGCTGTTCTCTGAGCCAGATCTAGGTCAATATCAGTTTCAAATAGTTCATGCACAGCTGAGGATACAAAATCAACAGTTTTACCAAGAGTAATTTCTCCTGGTTTTGCCATTGGTACCATATATTTGTATATAATAACACTTATTAGTGTTGCAACATCTTGTAGATTGTTGAGATTACTTGTAGTATTAGGTTGGGGTTTAAAATTTTCTTCATGGCTGGGGGCTGGTGTTTTAGCTTTCATATTTGTGGCTCTCTTAACCTTATTAACCTCTTTTTTTGCTTCAAGCATGCTTATATTTTCAGTTTTAGCCAACTTAAGTATATTTTGTTTTTCTTTTTTTGCAGGACATGATTTGTCAGTTGATGCATGAGTACCCTTGCAATTAACACAACAAAGGGTTTCAGATGAGCATTCATCTGTTTTGTGAGACTGTCCACATTTTATACATTTTACATTGTTCCTGCACTCAGATTTCATATGCCCGAATCCCTGACAATTAAAACATTGTATAGTTTTGGGTATGTATGGCTTGGTTTTGTAGGTTTTGAACCCAACAACAACAGTATCTGGGATGGTGGGGGTACAGAAGTAGAGTTTTACAGATCTTGATTGAGCCCTTTTTTTAATTTGATTATCATAATATGTCAATCGTTGTAATTTAACGACCTTTTGATCTGCTAACACTTCCATAAGTTCATCATCTGTTAATTCAGACGGGACATTATAAACTACTCCTATCGATGAAGTGGCAGATTTGGGTTGGCTAACCCTAATCTGCCATTCACCGACTCTGAGTAGATCTAATAATTTGCGCCATTGCACAGCATCAAAACATTCTACAAATAAATTCCCAGCTCTAGTACTTTTCATAGATTTTACGGGACCAATAATTGTGGACAGGGCTTTTTGGATTTTTATTGGATTTTGTGTTCCAATTTTAATATCTGGGTTTATACAAGTAATAATAGCATAATAGTGATTCTTCCAGTAACAAATATGGGTATATATACTAAGAACCCAAAGCTCATCATGCTTTAGCTTGGATAACTCATAGTACTGACAGTTGATTTGGAATTTAGCTTGGATCATTAAGCTAAGCACATTTTATTAGAGGCTTATTAGTTTTAGTCACAAATAGTTACTCTGTGTTTTATAAGCTTGGTATCTAATTATTAACAGTTAATTTTTCATCTATAAGATCACATTTTTTCAGATTTTTGTTACAATTATTTTTTTTTTAATTTTAAATTTTTTAAATTTTCACACCTTATAACCCCAAAAAAATAATGTATATTTATATATTTTTTCAAATTTTTATCATTTTTTGTTCATATTTCACCCCAAAATTTTCAAAATTTATATTTTCTCACATTTTTTGCTCATATTTCACCCCAAAATTTACAAAATTAATTTCAAAATTTATATTTTTCACATTTTTTTATCATTTTTGTTCATATTTTACCCTAAAATTTACAAAATTAATTACAATATTAATACATTTTGTCTACCTACAATTAACTAATTTGATTAATAATCATATCTAATCATGCTAATCATGGCATATAATCAAGCCCCCTTACTGTACCCCTTCATAACTACTAAAACAACAATATTGTGATTTTAAGAATGTTGGCACTCAGGGAACACACCAGCTTAATGGAGGCAGGGTTACACGGTGTGAATGGGTTAGATCCTGAAACTTCAATATCCCTACTGAAAACTTATATTTTATGAAATAGAAATGCTTCTACCAGCTGGCAAAATTTTAGACAAAATTAATATTCATTATAAAAATATGTTAAAACAGATATTGTCATTATATATATATATAATGACAATATCTGTTTTAACATCTTTTCGTAATGAATATTAAAATGACAATATCTGTTTTAACATCTTTTTGTAATGAATATTAATTTGGTCTAAAATTTTGCCAGTTGGTAGAAGAATTTATAATCAATAATATAAAATTGGTAAAATATATATCTACTGATAATATGTACATGCATATATAGCAGAGTCAGCAACATTTGTATATAAATATTGCTGACCCTGCTATTTATAGATTAATACATGACCTAATCCATATCGGACCGGGTATCATCCCGAGACTCCAATATCGGACCGAGGGATTACCCGGTCCGATATGGATTAGGTCATGTATTAATCTGTTTATCATATACTGCCATAAGTACATATTCCGAACGCACCCGGTCTGATATGGCCATATCAGCCCGACCATGCGACACAACCGGTCTGATATGGCCATATCAGCCCGACCACGTGACACACCCGGTCTGATATGGCCATATCGGACCGGGTGCGTTCGAAAAATGGGTTATCAGTCTGAGGTTTGCAATATGGCATGTTGACTTCCGGCTGTATCATATTGGCAAAACTACCTTTATCAACGCTAAACATATGATAAATACACATATTATCAGGTTAATTACAAATCGAAGCAGAAATTCATATCAAATCTTTGGCATTTTTTGGAAATATTACTAGAGCTAACCAATTCTCAGTTAAATGGAGATTAGCAGAGCGACAATTACAAGTCAATTCCTATCATAGTCATAGTTTTTTATTGATTTGAAAAAAATTATGCAACAAATATAATATGTTGGATCCATATAAAAATTTGGAAAATCCACTTTCAAAAATAGAACTGAAGAAGCTGGTGACTAAACAGGTACATCATTACTCATACTGGTGTGAGAAAATCCAAGAAGATAGTCAGTTATATTCTACTCTGAGGTATCTCTCCTCAGATTACAACATAGGAAAAGTACATCCATTAAAGCAATCTTATAGTGTGAACATAAAAGATATTAGAAGAATCCCTAATCGCTTGAAAATTGTCACAGGTACATATGTATTACAGTCCCGTGGAGCAAGCTACTCCAAAACTCTTTCTACTGTCTGGACTCCTCAGTTCATAAAATGGATTTTTAGCATTTTGAAAGTCTAAACGTTAGAATTATTTGACAATCTTTTGTTGGATAATAAACCTTACTGAGTCGTCCAAGAAAACATAAAAATTGTAAAGTTGTTTATAAAGGTTATGTTTGTCATATATGGCAAAATGCTGGGTACATTATTCATGGCATTTGCATCACGTGACTTCAGCCCTTTTAAGCAAATTACCTCCCTTAGTTGTAGATCGAAAATGATAAAATTGTTTGAATTACGGATAATCGAGTCTTTTTCCGTTTCGGCTCTTAAACTAATGTGTCTATGAAAACTTCCTTTGGCGGATATTTACAAATTGTTTGTTTAATTCTGAGGGGAAATGCTTCATATTTGAAGGATTACGCTATGGGAGACTTGAAATTATCATGTTTTAAAAATATTTTGGCCGAAAAGTTTAAGATGGCGGCAAGTGTAGACGCATAGTAAACTAGGAGCCACCCTTTTGGGGAAATTTAATCTAATTATGTGATATCAAATGTTAATTTCGAGCTGCAAGTGAGTGGAATAGACGTGGTTAACTGATGATTTCAAATTGTCGGACATTTATACTCCTGCAGGATATTTTTGCAAAGTTTAATATCGAACTATATACTGACAATGAACGACATGAAAATCACTCACAAACATAAACAATTATGGCGGACAACGACACAAGTGTAAATTCAGAGAAAGTTACTCCTGAACCTAAGAGATTTTGTAAGTACACATCTGAATCTGACACTAAACTTGAATCTCCTAATATTATTTCAATAATACCCAATATGGAGGAATCTGACACAGCATCAAGTAGTAAAACTAAACATGGCCAAGGTGACCACCACCCCCCCCCCCCCCCCTATAATTTTCCAAAGTTCTGATGGCCAGTCACTTGATCTGTCGGAAGTTATAAAGTATACAATATGCAGTCCAGGATTTATTGACTCCATCGGCCCCATATTAGCCAACTCAGTAAAGGCCAGTCTAGACAATGTAATGTCAAACTATGTGACTAAACTTGAAGCCAAAGTACAAGGTCTCGAGAAAACAGTCGATGAACTTAAGGCAGTAAATGAAGAGTTAGTAGAAACTAATCAATCGCTTACTAGTCGTGTCCAAACACTTGAATGTGATCTAGAAGCCTTGGAACAATATGGGCGACGTAATTCTCTCCGCTTCCATAACGTACCTCTAACAACAGAGAAGCTTCGCGCAACCGACGGAGAAATCATCAAAATTTGTAAAAACTACCTTCAAATAGAAATTTGTGAAGATGATATAAATCGCTCGCATATAATTGGTACCATTGACAAAAGCGGTAAAGCACAGCTCATATGTCGATTTAAAAACTGGAAAATAAAAAACCAAATTTATCAACAAAAGAGGAAACTGAAATCCAATCCGCATAATATTGTAATTACAGAAGATTTAACCCGATATAGACAGTTTCTGGTGAAAAAATTAAATATAGCGCGGAATAAGAAGCAGATTAACTCCTTCTGGACCGTTGATGGTAGAATATTTGCAAAAAAGTCATCGGACGCTAATAAAGTGTTATTAAACGATACATCCGACATTGAGAAACTCGTAAATACAGACAATATTTGATTTAATAAATAACCTCATTAATTCTCATTTTTTTTATTATTATAATGTGCTTACCTTTTTTTGTTGTTGTTGTTTATACGGTAGTCAAAATACTTACCTGTTAATACATGTATGCCTCAGGATTGTAGTGTGTATTGCCTACTGGCAAGTTGATCATGTCAAGGTCTGAAGTTGTATAGGTCAGATATGTGTAAGAGATAATTTATTCCGGCTGTGATATTCATATATCTGTGAAATATTTTCCGACCGTCAAATGATGATCTTGTGTAAAATATGAATCAGATAATATTTTATAGCAATCTTAAGTTTTATATAATGAAATATTTTCCAACTTTATTCCGTCAGAAGTGTATTAATATACGAGTTCGGAAATAATTTCACACCGGAAAAAATAAACCGTTACATATGTACGTCATACCTTCATTAGGTGTACTCGATCTGTAAATTTACGAGATCGCTGCTGTTTCGAAAAAAAATATTTTCAATTTTCCCGGAAAGGGTTTGTGGCATCCTATGTGTATTTTTTATTAGACCATGTTTGTCCATTTAAGATTATTTCTTTACTGTATATATACATGTATAAGTTTATTTTTTTGCCAGTTAATTAAATACCCCCTGCATATTTTTATGAAGAGTACTATCAATATCACGATCCATTACAGTTTGTGTTTTCAAATCAGTGTATGTATAGTGAATATTTGCCATTTCAAAGATCCTATTTTTGTCTTTACTGAAAGAAAAATTGTGTAACGGACAGTCATGGAAATTGATATTATGTCATATAGGATCAAGATTGGCATTTTTTATTTTGCATGTTACTCAATAGTCAAGATGAAGATGTTATTTTGTGTAAAAAAATGTTCCTTGTATTTGTCAATTATTAAATGCTTATTGTATATACTCAATGCATGTAAATTTGTATGTTATGAATTTGTTCTGAAAGAGTTTTGTTCTAATATTTGGTTTACTCTGTGTTTAATGTTGTTGATATTGTTGTGTAATTATATATCAGAAAATCCTGGTCCGTTTGAAGACGAAATTTCTATTTTTCATCTCAATGCCAGAAGTGTTCGTTTTAAACTGGGTTATATTGAAAGTATTGCGCAAGGATCCTCAGTTATTTGTATTACTGAAAGTCATTTGGACGATGATATGTCAAATCAAGACTTATATTTACAAGGATATCATAATTTGATGAAAATTTTACGAAAAGATAGAAATTGTTTCGGAGGAGGAGTTTTGGTATATTTTTCAGAAGTATTAAAATTCAAAAGAAGGGAAGATCTGGAATTTGAAAATTGTGAATTTGTATGGTCTGAACTTGATTTTCCAAAATATAAAGTTTTACTATGTGTTGTATATCGCTCACCTGGGGCAAACAATCCCTTCTGGCAAAATTTTCAATATTCAATTGAACAAGCTTTCCATTATACGTCAAAGGTAATTATAACGGGTGATTTGAATGTTGATCTGTGATATCAACGAAACCACATGTTACTTGATATTCTTAATGATTACAGTTTAGTGAATGTTATAACGGAACCCACTAGGGTCAACATAACAACCGGAAACACAGCATTGCTTGATCCGGTAATAATATCTGAAGATTGCGATTGCACTTTTTCAGATTTTATAGATGTAAACAGAGATATAAGTGACCATAATGCTACTATAGTTTGCATTAAGATTCCAAATTTCGTGCAGAAATCGTATCAACGTGCTGTCTGGTTATATAAAAATGCCGATTTTGATCAATTTAATCGCCATATTAAAGAATTCGACTGGCATAATTCCTTAGGTCAATTCGGTGATGATATTGATAATATGGCTGTATATTTTACCGAAAAATATATTGATATACATTTGTAGCCAAAGAATGTATACCCACAAAGATTGTGACGATTAGAACTACAGATAAACCGTGGTTCAACTCCGATATACGCAAACAAATGCGCATTCGTGATCGATTACATAAAAAATTTAGACTGCATTCGACCCCGTATAATTTGAATCGTTTCAAAACCCAGCGTAACATAGTAAATAATATGATTATTTATGCCAAGGAGCAATTCTTTTTTAATGCTAATGGATTGCTTGATGAAAAGGCTTTTTCAGATTCTAAAGCATTCTGGTCACTTGTTAAAAAAGTAATGGGCAACCGTCGATCATCCGTTATACCACCGCTTGTTAACCCGATATCTAATGAAACTGTAATTAACGACCAAGCGAAAGCAAATTTACTTAATATGTTTTTTTGTTCAGTATCTGTGTTAAGGGATGAAGGAATAGATCCACCAATATTACCACGCCGAACTAATAATTCATTGGATATCGGTGAGATAACGGAAGACGATGTTAAAGATATACTGTTATCATTGAAATTAGGCAAAGCAGCTGGTGAAGACTATGCTGAAAAATACAGCCAACACAGCTTATTTGCCATTGCTTTATATTTTTAATAGATCGTTATCAGTTGGAAAATATCCCGCTTGTTGGAAAATAGCTTTGTATTGGCGTTTTTCAAGAAGGGGGATAAATCCGTGGTGTCAAATTATAGACCCATTGCTCTTTTGAGTTGTTGTGGAAAAGTGTTTGAACGTATTCTATTTAAGTATATTTTTTATTAAATGATGGATAACAGACTGTTCTTTAAATTCCAATCCGGCTTTCTCCCGGGACATTCTACCTTCCATCAATTAGTTGAACTTTATCATAAAATATGTTTAGCTCTAGAAAATGAGGAAATCGTGTGTATAATCTTTTGTGATATCTCGAAAGCGTTTGACCGTCTTTGGCATAAAGGTCTGATAGAAAAATTGAAATCTTATGGAATCGAAGGTAAACTTCTATCTTGACTGAAAGATTATATTTCAAATAGAAAGCAAAGGTACTGCTTGGTAATTGTAAATCAGAGATTGGCATTTTGAAGGCAGGTGTTCCACAGGGTTCTGTTTTAGGACCCTTGCTATTCTTGCTATATATTAATGATATTGCAGATGATATTCAAAGTTTGGTTAGATTGTTTGCCGATGATAGCTCTTTAATGTATTCATCTCCAGATTCTGTTGAAATTGAACGGAAGTTAAATACAGACATGGTATGTCTGAATAATTGGGCTCATCAATGGCTTGTTGATTTCAATCCTAAGAAAACAGAATGTATGATGTTTGCATTCCGTAGAGATGTTCCAATGATAGATTTGGTTTTCAACAATGAATATATCCAATTTGTTGAGAACCACAAACATCTTGGAATAACCTTCTCTGCGGATTGTAAATGGTCAACACATATTAATAATATATGTAATAGTGTGACTAAGCAAATATTTGTCATGAGAAAATTAAAATATATTCTTTGTCGAAATAATCTATACAAAATCTATTTAGCGTATATACTTCCACTTCTGGAGTACTCATGTGAATTGTGGGATGGATGTTTTGCAAAGGATGCAGAAAAATTAGAACGTCTTCAACTTGAAGCAGCTAGAATTGTAACAGGTCTCCCCATTTTCTCTAGTAAAGAATCACTATATTTTGAATCGGGTTGGGAATCTTTAGCCATTCGAAGAAATAGAAGGAAATTAAGTTTATTTCACAAAATTCATAATAAGAAAGCCCCGGAATATTTGGCTGATTGTCTTGATGAATATACACCATTAGGTAATTATAATCTCAGAAATCAACCTCAATATCGAGTTCCTAGATGTCGTTTAGAAACGTTTTCGAAATCTTTTTATCCTTCTGGTATTCGTTCCTGGAACGCTCTAAATCCTGCTATAAGATCTATTCCCTCAATTTCAAGTTTTAACAAGTCTGTTAGAGGAGAAAAATCATTGGTTCCGTTTTATTATCTCATTGGACCTAGAAAAATAAATATTTTACATACTAGACTTCGTCATTGTTGCAGTCCACTTAAAGCTGATTTATTTAGAGTTAATTTGGTTAATGACACTAGCTGCATCTGTGGGTGCCCGTTGGAGGATGCTATACATTTTTTTCTAGAATGTCCCCTATATACACATCCCCGAGCTCAATTAATTAATAATATTCAACCAAACCATACAATAGAATATATATTACAAATGTATTATTTGGATCAGATATGTTGAGTGACGAAGTGAATAAAAATATTTTTGAAAATGTTCATAGATTTATACACCAAACAAAACGTTTTATAGAATTATAACATGGATCATCAAATAAGAACTCTTTTATATAGATGTACTCACCCCCACCCCACAAGACCCCCCCCCCCCCCCCCCCCCCACCCCAAAACCTAATATGTCCATGTTTTTACATTTATTACAATACTTTTGTATGCTTTATATTTATTTACTATATTATTTTGTGTACTTGCTGTCCGTCTTTACATTGTATATATATATTATATGGAGAGGATTTATGTAAGTTGTTATAACTTGTATCCAATCCAGATTGTTATTAGACAATAAAATATGTTTAAACTAAACTAAACTGAATCACGGGGTTATAATACATGTACTTAATTTTATAAAATTTCATAGGAAGATTTATCTCCTTTTTACATTGAAACTGTCATAGGCGAAAGTTTGTTGTTTCTGTTGAAGACATGATTGAACAAAATCAGGTAAGTTCAATTGTTTCAGTTACGACTTAGCTCATTGCATCTTTCACCAGAGTAACTAGAAAATTCACATTAAGGTATTCAAATTCTGAAAAAAAACTGAGGTGTCCAGACAGTAGTTCCATATGTAATTTGTGTAATAAAGCTGAAGAAACCCTACAACATTTTGTCCTTTCCTGTAAAGAATTACAAAGCAGCCTTTGATAACCAAAATAATAAGATTTATTCCTATGAAGAATAAATCCGGTTATCGGAGGAAAGTGGGCTTAATTTTCGGGAGTTATCCCGCTTTTGCCTTTGGTGGAATAGACGTTGATTATTTTAACGTTGATTACTGTGACGTCATTCTTTCTTTTCCACGCTGCAGCAGAGTGAAGACGTAAAAAATTGTGTTCCGTATGAATTAACAAATATTGTTTCAAAAGATACCCACCCACCACTATATTTTAAAAATAATTTGAAGTGTAACAAATATGAATATATAGATTCTCCTTCAGGTACGAGTGAGTTATGGAATTTCTCCACCGATATAGTTAAATTTGAGGGTGGAGAAATTCTATAACTATATGTAATATTATGTATTTTTATCCAACCCATTAAACACGTCAAGAATATGAGAAATATGTTATATCATGTTGTTCGTTTTTTGCTGAGGTTTTTTGCTGTTTTTGTTCTATTTTTCAGGTTTAAATGAGTGATGCTTTCTTTCGACTGTAATCACAATCCTTCGTCACGGCTTCAGACATAGACTTCGACCGTTTGTCGAAAATAGCAACACAACATCTACAAATATATTATGCTTCTTATAATGGAATTATGTTTCCGCTGAGCTTCTGTTTCCTAGAGCCAGCATCCGATATATTTTGGAAGCAATAATCTTAATAAGGATATTATGTTGATATAAGGAAATGACATTATAAGGAATAACAATCATGTGGAAATAAGGAATAAGGAATGGGCAATAAGGTTGAATTATATATACTAGGGACATGCCAATTATGTTTCTCGGCAGTCCCATTCTTTGTCAACCCGTGGCCGTACATTTTTTTTACATTTTCCAAATAAAATGTTTATTACTTTATATATGAGTGTCATTTTGCCCCACGTTGTCTCAGATAATTGATGAAGGAAGCAATTTACTGTCTAAACTCAACACAAATCTAGCAATAGATCTACTACAGTTAGTAATTAACTCTTTATCCTATATATGCTGCAAATCAGATACTGAAGTCAGCAGATGCTATTGGTCAATTCCTAGAACCACTGTGTAGACACAGCTACTATATATATAAGCTCCAAAACAGACGATATCAGATTTTAACAGAAAAATAATATTAAAAAAATATCACCATTCTTTCTAAAAGTATCACGATGCTTGTGAAAAGTATCCGGATGCTTGTAAACAGTATCCCGATACCTTTTAAAATATCCGGATGCTTTTTTAACATGTTTAAATATCCAGATGCTTTCGAAAAGTACCGCGATGCTTTTTAAAGTAAGGGTCTAAGATTATATTGAAAAAAGCTGTATTATGACGTAAGGCATCATTTTTGATTTTGTAAGCCACGCTGACCATATCATTTATTATATAAACATTGTTCAAAATGTTCTAATGTCCATATAAAACATCGTTGACAGACAGTTCTGGGTCACTATTAAATTTTCCACTAAGGAAAATAATTTTTAAGAGGCAAAAACTGAATATCTAAAAATAAATCATAATTAATTTTAAATAAAATTAATCTATATTTTACACAATTTTATAGTACTGTACAAAATGCTGTAAATATTTCTACCTAAGCATTGTCATCTGTTTGGTCACCGCCCAACCTCGATACCAGCATGAAAAAACGTGAACTAATCTCATAATTCAAACCGGTTCTTACACAAAATAGCCTCACGTATAATAGAAGATAAGTCAATGGCCTCAGTGTTTTTGAACCGATGAGAAAAAAAGTAACAGTCAGCATGTTTATTTGAGACCGTTTAAACCAATTTCAGCAATTTAACCAAAATTAACATATATATGTATATATTGTTTTATATATCCAGTTAAAGGAACTAATTTATTTTATTATACGATATTTGGCCTTATCTAACTATAAATTTATTGATTGAAATTTCATTTTCGTATACATAAAACTGTTGATTGGTTAGAATTTTAAATGGTGCGAATTGGTATGAAAATTTAGTAAATATTGTAAAAAAAAAATTGATTGGATAATGAGCATTTACTATTTTTTAACAGTTTTTTTATTTGTTTATCTTAAATAATCACATGGAAAGTATGAAACCATGAAGTCTAGCTACTATAATAGGAAAACGATTCCTTCGGGAGAAGTCCATTACAGATTAATAAAACTTTCTACATCTGGAGACCGTCTCCTGTGTATTGTTGCTTTGAGCTCTACTCTGTTGGAGGGACTTGGCCTTCAATTCAACATTACACCATTATGACCTTTTGTTTCAATTTTCGATACATTTGGTCTCAAGCATCGCTGAAAAGTCTCTAATTGCAAAAATGTGCATCCGGTGCATCAAGATATCAGCATTTATTTATTATACATTTATTCTCTACCTAGTTGGATTATAATAAGATTAAAAACTTTCATCAATATCAAATCTTAATGAGTTAGACTTTTACCAAAAACAAATGCAAAAACATAATAAATTAAACATATACAATAAAGCAAAATAAAAGTTATTTTAATTCTACTAAAACATTGAAACACAAATATGTACATGGTACTTACAATAAATCTGCTTGAAATAAACAACAGATAAAACAAGCAAATAAAAGTATATTGCGTTACTTTTTCCGAGTAATTGTCCTGTAATATTCAAGCTTTGAAGACAAAATTTCAGAATATATAAGATTGGCTTAAAATGTTAGCTACAAGATAATTTATAAAATAATAAATAAGTGTATATACATATCATCATAAAATCAGTGTCGTTTAATAAAATTTGGTATAAAAGAATACATGATTGTCTTACAGTGCCTGCGAAATGCTAAATCTAAACGGAGATAGATGAAAAAATTTGAAATATTATTCACCAGTTGAGTTCGTGAAATCATTGGAAAGAGAATAGAAACCGTCGGACTTGGTGGTATTATTTGTCCATGTTTGATAGCACCCAATAGTTTTATAATGGCGTAAGGCAGAAAGACAATGATAAAGCATATGCTCACAGCCAAAGCAGTTTTTGTTATTTTTCTAGGCGAATCAAGTCTTTTATGTGATGGTTCGACTTTTTCACTTGCCCGGTTACCTTTATCTGAATTTCCATGTTTCAGTATTTCATAATTTTCTTTGTCATTTTTATCAATGTTATTTGTAGCGAGGCACTGTTCTTGCTCATTGGCAGTATTAAAGGCGCTATTTTGATTTGTAGTTGTCATATTAAGGTGTTCTCTTTCTGTCCTATATTCATTTTTTCCCCCAATACAAATAGCCGTGGAAAGACATGCCATGGACTCCTTTTTAGATAAAATCAACTTGGAGAGCTTGAATTGATCACTGAATTTTTCATGGTCCACTATCTGACGGCCAATCAATATACACATAATCAGGAGCACAATCATACACAGTGTGAATAAAATCAATTTTCCTGAGCTGTAAATTGTTGGATAAACAGTATCGTTATATTCATGTGCGTCGGAACAATCCTTTCCTGTCAGGTTATTCGTAAGACTGTGAAACATGATTCCACTGAGGGCCACTTCTGGCAATGAAAACAATAAACAAACACAATAAATGGCGAAAATACATTGTAAAGCGTGGCGACAGTTCAATTGTCGGCGTAATGGGTGGCAAATCCGGCGGTAGCGATTTCCTGAGAGTGCTACTAAAATCATTGCAGACGACAGAGTTAAAAATGACCGTGTAGTCCGACCAAATTTACACAACCAGTCCAAATGGAAAGTATACTCGCGAGTCATTTGAGCTATCTCAAATGGAATGACAAAGCTACATACAAGAAAATCAGTAATGGCAAGAGCAATCACAAATATACGATGCACGGCTTTTTTCTCAAATTTTATGATATAAACATATATTGTAAGTATATTCCCAGGTATACCAAGCAATGACAATATTCCAAGATATACTAATGGCACAATTCTACGTTTAGTTTCCTCATCATTTAGATATTGCAATGTAATTTCTGATGACAATGTCTGATTCCTGGCAGATATGTTCAAAAAGGCCGGTAATGCATCCATTATAAATACTATTATTGTTGTTAATACACCACACACGTATTTCTTTCGATATATCGCTGTCACTTTACAGGACTTTACCCTGTTTCACAGAGTTTTATATCTGTTTTATTTTGCTTTTAATTATGTCCTTTGTACACTATTCGAATGACACATGGAAAAAGAAAATTGATTTACCGATAAAAACGTGTGTTGACATAGAATAAATATTTGACACAGATGTACAGTAAATCACTCTAAACAGTAAAAAGTCACATTATGTATTTAGTGTAACGTAGACTTAAGTCATTGTTCTTGGTATTCCTTTGTTTGAAGTAGCATCTTGATATAATAACATCATTAACCGAATGGTCAATCGGAAAACTCTTGTTTTCAACGTAGGTTAATTAGTTCAATTAGTTCCTGTTTGTCTTTGATCGAGTAGCCACAGGTGGTAGGTAAACACGTGTAAATAGTCATGTTTCCATATGCTTACCTGTGAGGAGGTCTGAAGTTAATTTTTTTTACGCCAAGATGTTGATGATTACAAGGAAAAGTGTTTTATTGTCAGTAAAGCTGTAAATAAATTTGAAATCTTGCGATCTTTTACTTTATAGCTATTCGTATTAACATTTATTATTAACGCATTATGAATTTCATTACCAGTTCAATCATTACACTGTACGAGACATTCTTGCAAAATATGCATTATCGTGTTGTGTATCATTTATCATGCACCAAATGTCTTCAGATCTGACAGAAGTGAGGTTATAATATTTGCTTTATACCATGATTTCATTAAATAAGCATATTTATTGTTCCTATCACGGGCCCTCACAGGGGGTAGATATAACAACATATACGATAAAATCCAAAAAAAGACTCCCTTTCCAAGGCCTTTATATACATTGATAAAGCCTCACCCGGCTAACAGTCTGCATGGGAGATATCTTTTCTATCATCCCGCACTAGGAGGCAATAATTTATTAATCTTATATTTTGTAACCTTCAATATTTTTATTATTTCATATAGCCTTCTTAGTCTAATAGCAAACAGGAAATGTTAGCCACTTGTATTTAACGTTGTCATACTTTTCAGTCAAGGTCGCGTCAAGGTTAATAATATATAAAGTTCCACGATCCATCAATTTCAACATTCCCACGTTATACACGTGCATTTGAGAATTTCTATATCAAATACTCCAATAAAAGTATTTTTTCGCGTCATCCACGGGTCTGCCTTTTTAGCTCACTTGGCCTAAAAGGCCATGTGAGCTATTCTCATCACTTTGCGTCCGTCGTCGTCGTCGTCGTATGTCGTCGTCGTAAACTTTTCACATTTTTATCATCTCCTCTGAAACCACTGAACCAATTTCAACCAAACTTCAGTGGAATGGTCCTTGGATGGTCCCCTTTAAAAATTTTGTTTGGTTTTCCCGTGCGCCATCCATATGGCTGCCATGGTCGGATATAGTTTAACCTTGGACCCTATGGGAATTTTAACATTTTTGTTATCTTCTCTGAGACCATTAGGCCAATTTGAACCAAACTTTGGTGGAATGGTCCTAGGGTGGCCCCTTTTAAAATCTGTGTTCAGTTTCCCCGAACGCCATCCAACATGGCCGCCATGGCTGGACTTAGTTTAACATTGAGCATATGGGAATTTTACTTTTTCGTCAACTCCTCTGAAACCACTGAACCAATTTCAACCAAACTTAAGTGGAATGGTCCTTGGATGGTCCCCTTTAAAAACTATGTTCGGTTTTCCCGGGCGCCATCCAATATGGCTGCCATGGTTGAACATAGTTTAACCATTGGACCCTATGGGAATTTTAACATTTTTGTTATCTTCTCTGAGACCATTTAGACCAATTTGAACCAAACTTTGGTGGAATGTCCTTGGGTGGCCCTTTTTAAAATCTATGTTCGGTTTCCCCGGACGCCATCCAACATTGCCGCCATGGTTGGACTTAGTTTAACATTGAGCCTATGGGAATTTTACTTTTTCGTCAACACCTCTGAAACCACTGAACCAATTTAAACCAAACTTAAGTGGAATGGTCCTTGGATGGTCCCCTATCCAGTATGGCTGCCATGGTTGGACTTAGTTTAACCTTGGACCTATGGGAAGTTTAACATTTTCGTTATCTTCTCTGAGACCATTAGGCCAATTTGAACCAAACTTTGGTGGAATGGTCCTTGGGTGGCCCCTTTTAAAATGTTTGTTTGGTTTCCCCGAACGCCATCCAACGTGGCCACCATGGCTGGATTTAGTTAAACATTGAGCCTATGGGAATTTTACCTTTTCGTCAACTCCCCTGAAACCACTGAGCCAATTTGAACCAAACTTTGGTTGAATATTCCTTGGGTGACCCCTTTCCAAACTTATGTCCGGCATCCCGACTTTCAACTGCTGTTACTAAAAATAGAAAAATGGAGGTTCTCTTTCAGAATGATGTCCGATATTCACTCAAAACTCTTCTGGTCTAAAACCAGTAAGTCAATTAGAACAAGACTTGGTAGCAATGCTCCTTAGATGGTTCTCTTTTAGAAATGTATCCATCGACTTAGACTGTCAACCATCTTGGCTGCAACAGCCGAACTTAGTTTAACATATAACCCTATAGAAAAACCAGCCAAATCTTTAGTCCTGCTCAAGATGAAAAGTTCATTGCAGGTGAGCGATACAGGCTCTTTAGAGCCTCTAGTTTATTTTTGGAATGCAGTTATTTTTTCCTTCAAAATATGCGGTTTGACTCCTTGTCCCTAACCTTAAAAATCAATTAGCAGTTGCCTTAATTATCAGGTATGTTAATCTTCTAGTTCGTTTATTTTTTAACTGCTTTGTAGGTATAACGTTCATATGACATTGGGTTTACGGGAATGAAACAATTTTATACAAGACCTGTAAGTATGAATGTACCTCGATTAACTGTTGGTAGGAGCTATAAACCTGGATATTTCCCCACATCAATACAAAATTATCAAGAGTAATATTCAAATCCGGATTTTGTTTCTCATATTTCAACCTGCCTTTTCCGTAATATTTTCTTATCAAGATTCTCTGTTGGAGCATGAATTTTTTTCTCCAAAACATCAAATGGGTGTCTAGGCACCTGTGACGGATCACGGGAGCTCAATTAACCCGTAGTGCTCAAAGCGCGACCCAAGAGACCGTCTCGTTTGGGGGTTGTGAGGTCATAATACGGAAAGCCTGAAAGGACCATAGTGGGTAACGTGTTTGGAGAATACCACACTCCCTGTACGCTAAAGACCCCTTCTGAATTTTTCGAAAAAGAGTAAGCTGATGCCGCTACAGAAGGCTAAATTATCCGACCCTACCCAACCATCCTCAAATTACGGTGTCAGTCAAAATTGTGCCCCATCCCACACCTATTTGAATTGTTTGATAAATTGAACTGATTCTAGTCTTGAAGAAGCATGAAATACTTGCCACCGGACGTTAAGCAATAATCAATCAAATGGATGTTCCTTAACACGTTTTCTTTTTGGGGTAGAAAGATGGTGCATGTTATGAGCAAGAGTTCAAAATTATTTTACAGCAAGTTTAAATAATGTTTTTATACATATGTATATATATATATACATATATACATTATACATATATAGATTAAACACAAATTATGGAATCCTATGAATATCACTTCTACAGTGAAACATACTTCCGTCGTCTTAAAGTTTCTTTCAAAAATTTTCCCTTCGCCTTTTCATCTGAAATTGGGTGTAAATAATTAATGATATGGACTCTAACGTTTCCTCATTTAGGGATCAAATTTGAAATAAAAAGATACTTACATTGCAAAAATAGGATTCTTTAGGGGTCCTAAAGTAGCAAATGCTTTTTTCTGATTATATTCGCAATTTTATGATCATTTATTCTGAAAACTTGGACTAAATGTCATTGCACCTAATAAAAAACTTCAAACGAACCATCAGCGAGAGGTTTTTTTTTTAATTATTTGAAATTTAAAATAAATGTTTTCTCTGACAGAGTGATAGCTTACAGTTTTACTTCATGAACTTATATATATATATATATATATATATATATATATATATATATATATATATATATATATATATATTTTATTTAAATATTTATTTCGCCATTTACAAAATATCTCTGATAATCATAAAAAATCAGAATATTCAATATACTCTTGTTGACAAGATTTTTTTTATACATGTAATTAAATCTTTGGACACACAAATTTAAAAAGGATAACACGTATATTCATGTACATGTACGCCCCACATGTTTCTAATCTATTAACTTGAAATAAAGATTTAATGGTTACCACAATTTAAATGACTTTGAACTTCGAATTAGTATCTACTTTAAAATTCACTCTCCACATAAAATTATACCACCATGTCAAATTATAAGTTTTAATGCGTCTCTTGAGGTCATAAAGGAAAACTTATTTTGATATTATAGGATTTTATTTCCTTCAACCCGTATAACTTATATGCTTTAAATTTGTCGCATACTTGAAAGATGAAAAAAAGTATCAATTAATGTTTATTTCGTTCAATCCCAATAGCCGTGAAACATAGCCGCATGCAATGTACTTTAAAGACACAAAGGTTCAGTTAATGTCTTTTGGTAAAAAGAGATACAAATGCAACAATGATCCCTTTGCAGTGTCTTCTAAATGCTAAATCCATTCGTAAATAGACAAAGAAATTCACAACATTATTCATCAAATGACTTCTTGAAAACGTCGGTAAAATAATGGAGGCGAGAACACTTGGTGGCATAATGTTTCCCTCTTTTACTGCATCTACTACTTTAAGTATGGCATATGGTAGGAAAAGTACTATAAAAAACATACTAACAACAACAGCAGTCTTTGTCACTTTCATTGGAGAATTCAACTTACTTCGAGATAACTTTGATTTTTTTAATTTACCATTGATATGCTTTTTATCCTCATTATATACACCATTTTGTTGATTTTTTGGACCGTTATTTAATTTTTGTTTTTCTGAATCATTCGCGTTAAGGTTTGCATTACATGCAGTTGTTCCAAATGATGGATTTCTTTTCGAAGTTCTGAATTGGTCCCTAAATTTTTCATGAAGCACTATTTGGTGTCCAATTAAAACACACATTACAAGCAACACTATCATACAAACTGTGAAAATAACAAGAATTCCAGTGCTATAAATCATTGGATAAATTGTATGTGAAAAAGCTTCACATCCGGAACAATCTTTTCCAATTAAATTGTTTTCAAGTTTGTGAAATTTAATTCCACTTATTGCAACTGCAGGTAATGCGAAAACAAGCGCACAGAAAATAATAATTGCAATTAATTTCATGGCCTGCTTATAATCCAGCTGTCGGTTCATAGGGTGACAAATCCGATAATAGCGATTAAATGAAAGTGCTACCAAGATGAAGGCAGAGGCAATGGTGAAAAAATATATCATAGTTTTACCAAACTTACACAGCCATTCTGAATAAAATGTATATTCACGGGTCATCTGAGATATTTCAAACGGAATCGCTAGACTACAAACCAAAAAATCCATCAAAGCGAGCGCTACAACAAAAGTACGATGCACAACCTTTTTCTGAAATTTTACGAGGTAAATATACATAATTATTGCATTTCCTGGTATTCCGATGATTGTCAATATCCCAAGGTATACCAGTGGGACAATTCGACGCCTTGTTTCTTCATCATTCAAATACTGTAATGTAATTCCAGACGACGCGTTTGAAGTAAAACTTTCATTTAGATTGTCCATCGATGCTTTGTATGATATATTTAACTCCATCATAAATCCTTTGTTTTCTCAAATGCGAAGATCCATTTTGATACTTTTATGAATTAATAAATTAATATGAAAAACTTTTAATGGAACTGTTAAAACTTCTATAACGTTTACTTGAAAATAATTACAAGATACGCACACTATATTTATTCAACTGATCTGTTATCAAATATGTTGACATTCTCCTTCTTAAATATCACACGTTTGAAATAATCCATGTATTTTTAAACAAATAGTCAAGTACGGGTCATTGTCCACTGCAAGTATCCTAACGGTCAAGCATCTGTTTACGATGTAGGAATTTTATCCTTCACATCTGGTAATTGTAAGAAAGAAAAAAGAAAGAAATTCGTATCTCCTTATTCATTACTTTACATACATCTTCTTTTCAAGTGTTTAGTGCTGTCTATCTAAAATCCATACAAAAGTTCATAAAGTTCACTCTCCAAGGTCAATTGTCGTTTCTCTTATCTTGCATATTAACCTCGACGCTGTTGATCAGCTGATTTCCCTTTGACAATATGCACCTGCCGTGTTATATCAAGGTCGTTAAACTACCCGAGCAAATAACAACGACCTTAAGTAGCTATAATAGTACATGTGAATATACACATGTTGTCAAACTGTTTAAATTTTCATTTCATTTCACTACAGGCGTATTTATATTATCCGTTTTCAAAATTGGTATAAAAATGCAGTGACATACGTATAAAAATTAAGACAAAGATAAAATTTAGCTGGATCCAGGAAATCATATAATTATTCGATATAATAAATTATATTTTAATTATTCTGCCTAGCTTTAGGTACTGTAAAAAATGTTGTGATGAAACTTAATTTTCTGTTCCTGTTACTATGTATAAATTATACAAATAAGAAAAACTCGATAATTTTCATACACTAAAAGAACACGGTAACTCTTTTATACTACATGTATAAAAATGGCAAATAAGTTCAATGTAATGCTATAAAATCCCAAGTATCCGACTATTCATGCGGAAATGTAGATTATTTTTCAATACTACACGTGTAGGTCTCCTAGGGGAATATTTTCGTTTAACACCTGGTAGGGCAAATGTTCTATTTGTAATTATGCACATATGTTACGTTAAAAAAAAGCACGTTGACTATTAGTACATACAATGAACATACACACATGTACGTTTCTGAAGTATTTCAGGTACACATTAGTTGTTCAATTTATTCAATATAGAATTGTAAAAATAATGTTTCAAAAATAATATTGAACATCATTTCAGACAATATGAATATGCCCCCCCCCCCCCCCACCCCTGATGTCAAAGGAAAGTCACTACGGACAGACAGAGGGATTAGACACATGATTCGCACAAACATGACAAATTGACAAAAATAGCGTTGGTAGGAAATGTGCACATAGGGCCGTTATCATAGAATAATTAATTTGATTTGAATACTGTATTTTGATTGGCTGAATATCATAGAACAACATTGGTTATACTGTAAACCTAGTTTGGTCTTGTCACATTATACCAATGGATTAATCCGACACTTATAAATTCAAATAGTTCCATGTCATCATGGATGATTGAATCGAGAAATCATTCTGTTTGAAAATTAAATTATAAGGAATGTTGAACCAATTTGTGAAAGGTTATACTGCAATAACCTGGTTTGGGTCAGTTTACGGTATTCACAAAGCGCTTCGTGGTTTATTATGCGTTAACTGATCCAAACCATGTTATATCGTATAACAGTGTATAACCTGTTCAAAAATTGGAAACACTCCTTAAAGTTTTATTCTATAGACTAATATTTACATACGTTTTTTAATTCCAGTAAAGTAATTTCTAAATGTATAGCTAGTATTGAATAAATTGAAATCAAATCAAATAGAATATGTTTATTTGTCAATCAAAGACAAACAGTACAAGCAGAATAATCAGGAATAATTACAATATTTAAAATTGATTGAGATAATTGTTAATCCCGACAAGCGCAACTACCCGAATGAAGAATGAACAAAAATCTTTCTTCTGTCACAATAATCGCTGCAAGTCGAAATGCAGAAATTATTATTTAAAATAAGATTAATAGGTATTAACACGATTTCGAAAGAAATTCCAGAAGTTTCAAGATTTGTGCGAAGTTGACCACAAATATAAAACTAATTATTTTTAATGAGGTCATTTCAAACTGAAAACAGCTATTTCTTCATGAAATAAATATGTTAATGATCGTTTTCGTGTCAAGATGGTTACTTATTCCTTATTTCAGATTAACACAAAACAAATAAGGAATAAATAAATATTCTTACTCGTTTTTCGATTGTCGAATAGAGAATAAATAATTAAATGTACTAAGGCCAGGCTTAAAATATTCTTTGTTTGCTGTAGCCCGACCCATACTTAGTAGGGCAGGGTAGGTAGGTAGGCATTTAAAAAAATCATATTGATGATTAAATTCATGAACTCATTGAACAAATTAATTTATGTGACTCTACTGAAATTGGAAATTAAAAAGTAAGTAATTACTTCTGAATAAGGAATAATGATCATGTAAACAATTCTACGTCCCTATAGAATCAGAGCGTATTACATTTGTATAAAAATGACACCGCGATACTTAAATGTCAATTGATACATGTAGGCCATTTATAATGACACAATAGTGCACTGCAGATAAACTCAAATTTAATATTTTACATATCAATTTTAAGGGGATTGTGTAAAATGAAACGGGCATGCATGGGTTGGAATTGTAAAAGTAAGGAAACATGTTGCTTTATATATAAAATACGGGAGATTCTATGTGACATTTCCTTCTGTAAAATAATTTACAGTAATGAAACAATCTGTGTATCTCTTGCATCAGTCGTATCGTACATTGTTGGTGTTTCTTGTTTATAAAAGCACCCTCTAGAGATTTAAATACGTTCACACGCAAACAGGACAATGAATTCAAAATTTTATATTTGCAATTTTATATGTAAACAATACATGTTTTCTCGCACAAAAAGACGTTAAAAATACTAAATATCACGTTGCATGCAACATTTTACGACGTCAGCTTTGATTTATAATCTTTTTAAAATTCTATACTGCATCGGTAATTTCCCACAATTTCAGTTTTCAAAAACAAATAAGGAAGATATATTAAGTTCCGTATAAAAAATATATCTAAAAATCGCCTTCTTATTGAATTTTTCGTGATTATATACCAAAGATTTTAAATAACCTTATATCCATATACATATATGAATAAAAACTATCCGAAACAGTTCATGGTTCTTTTCAATGTTTTATCTATAAAACATCAAACACTTCCGTACACTAAATATTGACAGAAGAAGACATGGAATACAACCTCTCTACTATAACCACATTATTCAAAATGGATAACATTTCTACAGTTGTAACGAATTTTTCCAGTACAACGTCAAGTCCGACAACTTCGTGGCCCTCTGGCATTACAATAGAAGACCTCAATACAGAGGAGACGAGACGTCGGATTGTTCCGTTGATATACCTTACTTTACTGGCAGTACTAGGAATACCTGGAAATATACTTATTATATACGTTTATACTGTAAAATTTCAGCGGAAAGCAACACATCGTACTTTTGTCGTAGCTCTTGCAGTTACCGATTTGCTAGTGTGTTGTTTTACAGTTCCGTTTGAATTAGCGCAAATGACACGTGAGTATACATTTTACTCAGTCGGAATGTGTAAGCTGGGTCGTACGTTGAATATGATTTTCACTTTTGCGTCAGCCGTTATTCTTGTTGCTCTTTCAGCCAATCGCTACCGACGTATTTGTCAGCCGTTAAGAATGCAATTGACTGTTAACGAAGCTGCCAAATCTCTCATTATTATTTCAATTATGGTCATTTTAATTGCTTGGCCAGAGGGAATTTTTACCGGACTAAAGACACATCATCTTGAGAACAATCTTACTGGATACGACTGTTCGTTGTCACCTGAATACGAGGACACGAGTTATCCACTTGCCTACAGTATCATCGTTCTATTGTTATATGCTGCAATAATGGTATCTTTATTTGTTATGTGTATTTTGATTGGACGACAGATAATGAAATCTGTTGTATTTCGTGATCAATTTAGACCGTCTAATCTGTTTACATCATTTCAAAACTCCAACGATTCTACAACACAATCTACAGCAAATATTTCTACAACCGGAAGCGAGAACCACGATCAGATCGAATCGCAAATCGAAGGCCAGTCTCATACAACTCCAAGACGAAGTCCGAACTCACCGATGAAGATAACACGTACAGCTCTATTGGTTAGCGTATGTTTCATAGCAGTTTTTATTCCGTATATTATTATTAAAATACTGGGTGCTGCTAAAGGAGACTTTTTGCCACCAAGTGTAGCGGTATCAATATTTATGCCATTGCTAGCTAGAACTCACTTTATCAATAATGTTGTAAATTTCATGATTTATTTGAAAATGGACTCGTCATTTCGAAGTCATTGCAAGGCTATATTTATTCAAATTTATTCCGTTGGCAAAAAATATCTTAAAAAGTCGTGAAAGTTGACAAATATACGTTTCTTTTTTTAAACAATATCTGTAATACGAATAATGTAGAAGTCTTAAAAATTCAGTTTTAAATTTTTACAAAATTAAAGAAATTTTTGCAGCAACATCCAGACAATATCCACATTTCAGGTAAAGGAAAGGCACTTTGATTGCTGTTCTTCATGTTTCAGTCACGGTGAGTACTTCAGGCTCGCACCTCACTGCAAGACCATTACGACCAGATTTAAGTGACACTATACAAATAACACATGACTGACAGGCTGATAGATAAGATTGTTACCCCGAGAAAACATTGTCAACCGGGGCAAATTGTAAACCGAGGGGAATCCTCTGTTGACAATGTTTCCTCGGGGTAACAAACATTTTTTGGTTCGTGTGCTCTATCTTAACTAATACATGATTGCAAATGTGTCAAAATATATCCACTCTAAAATAGACATAAATGTTTTAATTGTCTTTTTTTCAATTGATGTGTTTTATAATGTACATGGAGAAAATGGCCAATATTTACACAAAGCACGAGAGGCTGTTACATTAGATTAGAATGAAGTTACCCGCAAATTGACCAATAAATAACTTTCCTTTTTACATAAAGTATAATAATATATTGAGGGACAGATTCTATAAACTGAATGCATAAAGCACGCAAATTATCTACTAAATAGTGTTATAATTTTATGTTTGTTAAAGACTCATTTTTAGACAATTGGGATTGGTTAAGCGGTGATAATAATTACAATGTAATGTATGTATCGGATATATCCAATGAGGGCGTAGGCGCGACAGGGGTATATCCTATTAATATCCAGATATTCTAAATTGCAAATGGTAGCTTTTAATCATTTAGAAGGGGGGGGGGGGTAACAATAGATAATTGCTACTATATACATTTAAGTGATTAAAAATATAAAATAAAAATCTATTCAATGATATATTATGAAAAACCGAAGGAGGAATCAATAACAGTCTGAAAAAAAGGCCATCACACGTTTGCGCTAATTACAATTTTGAAAATATATTAAAAACGCAAATTTAAAAAAAAACATATGCAATATGAATATTTACATTTAACCTTCAAAAGCGCGTATTTACCTTTATATAAATCTGTAAATACTAGATATGCGATCTTTACTCAAAGAATGTATTCACTCAGTTAAATTTCAAACCATATCAGCTAGTATAAAACTTTAACTAAACTACAGGCAACAACTTACAGGTATATCAAGTTGAGAAGTACGAGCTGTTCGAAATAAAAGAAGCATTTTAATCTTGTTCATAGTTTTCTTCATATTTAATGTTTAATGTATATTTTAAACCAAGACAGAAATGGTTTTAACGCCATAGGCTGTAACCAAATCCCGCTCACCCCAACTAGATAAAAGAGAATGGTTGTCATTACTGAACACATTTATAACTTATTAGAAATCAACATTTAGCGCATTTGATATATGCGATTTACAAAATTCATTTCAGCTACATTGGCGCAAATGCATTAGGTTAAGCTGACAACGACTCAGACGCTAACGCCGTTAACTCACTTCCGGTAATTTTTGTTAATTTCTACCTGTGTTTTCTGTTATTTCAAATAAATTTAAAACAACGAATAAAAGCATAAAAGAAAAGTTAGAATATTTTATAGTTAAACAAATATTTATATTTGTTTTTTAAAAATAAGATATAAATGCACTGTTTGGCTGTGTACAAAACGGACACATTTCGTTGGTGATAAAACACATGTTGACCATGACTCAGACAGTTACAGTGAAATAAAAGGTTGACTATGATTTGGACACTTCAGTTTTTACACTAACAACGCATTGTAAACAATGTTTTGGATTAATTTTATATATTATAATTCAGGGCCTAGTTGTTCAAAAGTTAATCACTTTTTCACTCTCCATTTTTTCGATTGTTAAGTAATATTTCTGTACAAAATTTTGCATAGACACACAAAGTCATAGGATTAACCCATGAGAAAATTTTCAGTCCTTAGTCATAACGGAAGAAGAGAAAATGTGAAACTGGAAATTGTAGTTAACTTTTGAAAAACTGGGCCCAGATGATATTTTTTTATTACATAAATTGTATTGGAAATACTTGTATAAAGATTTATATATTCAATATTTATATCTGTGTGTTTACACTAATGATTTCAATACTTGGATTCTCAGTACAAAATGTATGTATTCGTGTGTTTACAATCTATGTATTTATTTATACCTGTCATTATTCTAATTAAGAATTCTCCTTAAAGGCAAGAATAAATTACCAGCTAAAAACCATCTGTCTTCTTTCCTTTTTTTAACAAAGTACCTGAGCAATGGATTTAGTGTTTTTTATCCTGCCCTTTTCTCAGCAAGGCCCTTTTCCCTCCTCAATGTCAAAAATTTCATTTCAATGATTACGTCACAATATCGGATTTTCCTCATTTTTTTAACTGCAGTTTCCCGTCCGTGAACCCTGAGCATTCTTGGTCTTCTGCGTCCCTGTGTAATTCAACAGGGTATCCCGAAATTAGGCTTCAATGAATTTTTTCTTCTTGTTCGCTATATAATACTTAACAAGGTGGTAATAAGGTTCCGCGCACCTTTTAATTTATTATTGGAGTCATTGCCTTTGGCATCTTCTACGAAAATCAACCTACCACCACAAACGTATCTTACGATTTCTTATTATCTGAAAAAACTACAAATAATGTAGAAGTCTTAAAAAATCAGTTTTCATTTTTACAAAATTATGGAACTTTTTTCAGCAACATCAAGAAGATATCCACGGTTTAGGTAAAGGAAAAGCGTTTTGATTGCTGTTCTTCGTGTTTAAGTCACGGTGAGTCCTTAAGGCCCGTACCTCACTGCAAGATTTGAGTGATAATATTTACTGAAGGACAGATGAATATATCTATTTACTGAAGGACAGATGAATATATCTAATAAATAGTGTTATAATTTTATATGATAATGTTTAAGACTCATTTTTTAAACAAGTGGACCTGGGTCAGTGTTCATAATATCTACAATGTAATGTATATTATAAAATCTACTATCTTAAAAATTTTTTGTTCAAAGGGAAGTAACTGCAATAGATAATAGGTCCATGTACATTGAAGTGATCAGAAAACAAAATAAAAATCTATTCAATGATATAACGTTAAGCCAAATAAATTATTGTGTAATGTATGAACAACCGAAGAAGGGTCCATACATTTGCTTATTTTTTCTAACTAAATTAACTGATTTGATCAAAATAATGTTTTTTGAATATTTATTAATTTCCATAAATAACATACTGCAGTTTTACCGAAAGATAATCATAAATTGGTTCATATGTGGAATTGTTCCGTTCCAGATAATTATGCGCTTAAACAACAAAAGTACAATAAAAAAACTGCTTAATGATATAATTTACTAGCATATTCAATAAAAAATGTAAATCATACACTATTAACAAGAATGTCTGTATAAAATATCGCAAACGGAAGTTTTATTTTCGCAGCTTAAACTGGTTTTCGGACGTTGCTAACGTGCAGTTTTTTAAAACTTGGTTCAAATGTGAATATATATTTTTGCTTTTTGATCTGGGACGATATGCATAAAACTATTAAAATTAAGATTTTCCTAAGAAATCGCTTTAGTTGAATAAACTTGCCTAAGTGGTATGCGTAAACCAACTCAAGTTAATTTGCTTATCAAAATCTTAGTTTATTGAAACCCCACCAACTCCACTTAAGTCATATGCATAAAACAAGATAACCTGAGAAATACTTAAGATTTAACTTAAGTATATGATACCTTTAGAGGGAACTGAAGTCGATAGTTTCAAAACCGATCAAATCATACAAAAATCCATCTACCTTACGTATATTTTAAGCCTTACGTTTCATTGCTTAGATATGTTATTTCGAAAAAAAACTAGCCCTTTTCCCACTTTTTTCTCTAATTTTTAAATATACCTAATTTGAACTTGGCGTAAGGCAGATTTAAACAAAAATCATATTTGGCTGATGAGGTACGAATAAAAACTTAGATAAAATGAACAAATGAAATTTTAAAATTACATTTAATTACACTATAGCTATTTAGAATTCAAGTCCTTAGTGCATATTTATGATGTTTAGGGTACTTAGGCTGTTGTAACCAAGGCATAGAAGAAAGAGGACAGATGTCATTATTGAACATCTTTATATTTGTAATAAATTTAGTAGAAATCAACTTTTGGCGCATTTGACATATGGCGATTTAGAAAATTTATTTCAGCTACATTGGCGCAAATATATGATACGAAATAGTAAACATGTATTTAGTCCATGAGGTACGAAAAGTTAGATGCATTTGGCGCATAGGGCATTTTTACGGTACGAGATGGTTTTTATCTTGGGTACGAAATGGTAAATGTTGGGTACGAAATGGTAATTTTGGGTACGAAATGGTCAAGGTCATGCTTCCTTAACATTCATATTGACATGTATTAAAGGGCTTTTAGAATGACTGTGAAACATCGTATTCACCTGTGGCGTCAATCAGTTACTACAATATCTAAAATCAGAATCTTTGGCTACATGCAATAGCATAAAAACCTTTGACTTCTCTACACTACCATACCACATTCTCAATTAAAATATCGATTGAAACTAGTTCATCAATTTTTTTTTAAACTGACACACGCAAGTATAAATTTCTAGTTTTAGGTAGAGGAAAGGCTTATTTTGTGAAGAACCACTCTGATTCTGATTAAAAGTATTCTGAAGATGAAATTACAAACATGTTAGATTTTCTCATAGACAACATATTTGTTGAAATTGGCTTTCGATTTTTCACCAAACAATCGGCATTCCAATGGGAACCAACTGTGCTCCTCTCCTCACCTATCTGTTTATGTACTCATATGAAGCAGACTTCTACGTGAAGACAAAAAGAAACTATCCCAATCCTTAATTTCACTTTTCGTTTATAGATGACGCGTTGTCGTTCAATAACGACAAATTCCAATACTTTCTACATCTCATCTACCACAGTGAGCTTGAAATTAAGGATACTACAGATATATCGAAGTCCGCTTCATATTTGGATTTGTTTCTTGAAATAGACAATGAGAGACATTTGAAGACAAAACTTTATGACAAGCGTATTGACTTCAATTTTCCTATTGTTAACTTTCCCTTCTCAAGTATCATATACCAGCATCGCCTGCATATGGTATCTACGTTTCTCATCTTATCACTACCTGGTTTTATAGGTGTTTATTTGTTGTGCTTGTGGCTGTTCATTTGTCCTCTCGCGTATATCTGTCTAATGGATTACTGTTTTCGGTTTGTCCTTTTTAGTTATAATTACATCCAACACACAACATGTTGTGGAGAACAAATATCTTTACCTGTAAATTTGCTTCAGATAAAATCACATAAATATACCCCAAAAAAATTCGTTTTTCTTGTCGGTTAAAAAAATTATTATTACGTGTATGTACTTTTGCTAGTTTGTATAAATTGGTTATAAATTTTATATTATTAATTATTGTCATAATTTCATATATTGGAATAATAATCGTCGTGGAATGTTATAATGTACATGTAATACATATTTCAAAACAAAGTTTGGAAATAGCGAAGCAAGGAGTACGTGCTGTAATCAATACTGGGTTATCGGACATGAAAATGACAAAATAGTTGGATATGGAACACGTCCATGCACTCAAAACGACTGATTCATAATAACTGCTTAGATAACAGTGGTGAAAACTAACAAATATGCTTTGAGGGGTAAAAAAAGGAAAGCCAATGTGGATACAAGGTGACCCACTGGTGTGTTTAGACACTCAAATATGCAAATTAAGTGATTTGAAATTAGCAGAATATTGTAAACCGTATATTCGAACTACGATAATGTGCTTCTATAGCATAAAAAATCGCTATATTCTAGACTATATTGCGATAAGAAGTATCAGAGACTTATATAAACAGTTGTACTGTTTGTTAGATATTGCGTTTCATCTGTTTCCGCAATTACTTGACGGATTTATTTCATCCAGATTGTTTTCCTGTTATACATTACTACTGTACCTCCCACAAAGCGTATCTGCAGAATAGAATTGCGTTCCTAATAATTTAAAGTTGACAAAACCCAAGCTTATTATTTTTCATTACCAGACCTCTTATTTCCAATAATAAAAATTTGTTATATGGTAGAACTTTTTTTTTCTGTTCACGACTGAATTGCTTGATAAGACCTTGAGTCAATCGGCTCATATTTCCTCATAGTATCTTCTCATTGTAACTGTCATTGTTCAAATTTTGGGGAAACTAAACTAACTACATCATCCAAATAAGATACATTATATCTATAATACTAAAATTAAGGGTTCGATTCCTTTGGTCTGCCATAACGTAACAACTGCAAAGACGCAATTCAAATCAGGATTTGACTGGTTGAGGATGAATGTGTGGTCAAAACATTTCACACGTTTCAGTCGATATGTTTCTTTAAATGCTGGAATAATCGATAAGTTTACACGATCCGGACAAATCCGACATGTTTCCATGTTTCATCATTCGTCTATACTTCCTTTCTAAGGATAATTGTTCACCATAAGATGACCAGAGGTAACCGGACATATTAATATGCCCAGTAATTATATCTCAGATGATACTAATAATAAACTACTTTGAGTTCTTAATATTGAAAGAACGGATGAATTTGAGATGTTTTATATAAGCAATGAGAAGGTAAGACAATGACATATAAATTATGCACTGAATCTTTTTTACGCAATACGGACTAATAATGGAACAATTAATTAAGAAAACTTTATTTCACACTTCGATAAAAGATAGAATCATAAGTTTTACTGAGCTTTTAAAACGAACATACTTAATATAGATACGACAAGATAACAAGAGAACGTTTTTTAATGTAGGTAATTAACGTATTTCGGTTTACTTTTGAATATTGTTTCAATTTATTACAGAAAATTGATACCAATAAATAATTTTTGTTATAGAGAATAGACAATTCATAGTAATAACGAACTATTGCGAATTTGATTAGAAAAGCAATATAATGTTTTTTACCCGTTGCTTTAAAAGAAACAAATATCTCACCCTCCGAAAATGGTGGAGTGCTCTGTCAAAGGGGTAACAAAAGCTATCCCACTTTTTTCTGTTTTTTTTTTTTTTTTTTTGTGTATAAAAATCGAACATGAAAGTACAATTCATATTAAAAATACAGTGCTTTCCTAATGAGCGTATGTCAGTACGAGGCCTTGTATTTCAGCGATATCATTTCACACCAGTCATGCACAGTATATATTTCATTGTCATTTTACAATGTTTGACAAATGTTGGATCCAGAAATCCATATATAACAGGATTAACAATATTGTTAATGACAAAAGTTCTACCAATAACAGGAAAAATCGCGTTGGTTAATGGCGTCACTGTAAATTTCCCTTTTGCAATTGCACCGTTAAGTTTAACAGCTGTAAAAGGAAGATAACTTAGAATAAAACAAAAACTTATCGCAAATGCTATCTTTGTAATTTTTCTTGATATATTTTTTCTCGATTCAGTTTTACACTTTGCACATATTCCCTTTGATATAGCCGTCTCCGGTACTTCCACACATATATCCTTTGACAAAGAAGTCTCAGGATCCTGTACAACTGTAGCTATCACACTTCTGGTTGTGTCACTTTTATGTTCGGTTGTATCTTCGCTAAGGTAGCTCATTGACGTCATCTCAGTTCCTGCTGTACAGCTGTGAGTATGAATTGGTTTAAATTCTGTGCGTTTAAAAAGTCGTTTTCCAACAATTGAGTATATCACAATGAGAATTAGCATACAAGCTATATAAATTGCCATCAAAAGTGTACTGTAAATTGTCGTATATTCTTTATCGCTATATCTGTCAGCAAAATTACAATCATAACCTGTTAGGTTGTTATCTAATTTCTTTAATCTTATGCTACTTATTACTCCTTCTGGCCAGGAAAACAAAGTGGCGGCAGTGACTACGATGCAGATAGATAGTAAGCCCTGTTTAATAGTGATTTGTTTCTTCAAAGGCTGACATACCTTCCGAAAACGATTTCCAGACATCACAACTAAAAGAAGTGCTGACGTAAGCGACAAGTGCACACTGAGAGATCTGAAAAATTTACATCCTGCTTCTGAATAAAATGTCAACTGATGTGTTTGCTGATATAGTTCAAATGGTACTGCTATGGAACATACTAAAAGGTCCGTAATGGCTAATGCCCGGATGAAGAGCCAATGTGTACCTTTACGTCTTTTAAGTGTTCCAAAATACACTGTAATAACCAATATGTTACCTGGTATACCTAAAACCATGATGATAGAAAGAAAGACAATAGCTGATGTCCTTTCACTCGCTTCCTGGTCGTTTAAATCTTCTAAAGTAAATCGTGGTTCACTTAAATTTCTATCCATTTTTTCAAAGGATTGTTTCTAAATACAAATATATGGTTATGTTTATTTTATTGCCGAGTGTCAATTGTCCTTCAAATGATTTAAATTTCTTCAGACAATTTTTTCCATCGCTTTTGTACACTGTACACTATAGTATTGATAGTAAGTTTTATTATTTCTTTTATTTATATTTTTTATATATATAAAAAAAACACTCCCCGGATACATGTACAAGGTCAGTAACATCTAATGTTTATACAGTTCGACTGTTTTCTTAAGTTAATAATCGGAAGCAACAGTTTGTACATATAATAATATACGGGGTAGTCTTATGAGGGAAAATGACGCGCGAGGGCTGTATATTGGAATTAAACCGCTCTTTTCTCAATGCTGTAATTTTATGAAACCAATAATAAATTAATATGCCTTATATGGATATATTATCTAAAAAAGAGAGGTTAATAACATTTTTTTTATATTTTGATATTTCATATAAAATGTTATGTACACTTGGGTCTTAACATATAATATAGAAATATAGAAATATCGGCAAAAGAATACCGAAGGTACAAAACAGGATATATCTGT
This sequence comes from Mytilisepta virgata, assembly GCA_028015205.1. Classification (NCBI taxonomy): domain Eukaryota; kingdom Metazoa; phylum Mollusca; class Bivalvia; order Mytilida; family Mytilidae; genus Mytilisepta; species Mytilisepta virgata. The sequence goes on from CM051515.1 coordinate 51,003,295, forward strand.
CAAATTTCTATGAGACAACATGAAACTCATTCATAAAAGAATGACACAGGTTGATTTCAATCTTCATAATTTTATGGTATTTTTCCAGTTATCTTCATATTTTATATAGCTGTTGTTTGAGGTTTACCTGAATGTGCATTGTGGTATGGATAATTTCCCTTATAGCGTTGTTTTTATAGCATTGTGTACGGAAGTGGTTCATAAAAATGTCAACAAAAACAACAGAACTGGTAGTAAATTAAGACAAAATATATAAAGATGGTATATCATTATATTACGATAAAAAAGATATTTTTGTCGCAATATTTTCTAGCTCTTGATTTAAAAAAAAATCCGGTTTTAAGAGAAGACTACTTTCATATTTTTGCCACCATAGTTATAACAGTTGAAGCAATATTTTTAGGGCTGATTTCCCTAAGCACGAAATGTCAGTAGAACAACTTCATACCCTTTTTCAACGAATAATTTGACAAACAAAAACACATTTAATACCTAGAAAGTTTTATTTATACACAAAGAAAAACTTTAACACCCCTGATATATTGAAATATAGCATGTTACCGCGAATTTCAATTTAAATGCAAATATTGATTTTAACAAGACAATTGTTCCATTAAAAAGATGTGATCATACAGGTGTGACAGGTAATTAAGATATTGATATTGACCCAAACAGCATCTTTTTGATACAAAAAAAAAGAAACAACTTATGATTTAAGAAAACAATGTCGATTAGAAATAGACACTTGAAGAATAAATGAAAGACAAAAAACTAATTGATTCTAAATTCACAGACACCAAAACTTTCTTTAGAATGATAAGAAATCAAAGAGGAAAAATGTCAGAATACATAGATAAGCTCAATGTATGTAATCATGTATATCGCAGTGATCAACAAATTATGAAAGGTTGGGAAATACAGTTAAAGACAGTTAATCTCTAGTTTGATCAAAAACACTTAGAAAATGTAGAAAGGGAAGTTTAAGTTATATCGGATATTTGTCAAAACAGATATACTCATGAACAAGTAACCATTGAAGAAATTGAAAAAAGCAATATGCAGTTTAAATAGAAATAAAGCTGCAGATATATATGGAATAACAGCAGAAAATATTATATATAGTGGTGAGGAACTAAGAAGTCATATGTGTGAACTTATAAATATGTCTTTCAAACACTGTTTTGTCCCAGATCTACTAAAAATTGGCACCTTAATTCCAGTATTTAAAAATAAAGGCGATGCTAAAGATGCTAAAAATTACGGTGGAATTACGGTCGCACCTACTTTGTCGAAAATAATAGAAAAGACCATAAAACAAAGAGAAAATGGAAAAATTATTTAAACCCAAAACACATTGCAAAGTGGATTTACTGAGGATACCACCCCTCTAATGTGTGAATTGATCATAGAAGAATATGAGAGAGAAAATAAAGACTTAAAAAAAAGACCAACTTACAATGCGATGTTAGATGGAAAATCCGTTTTGGATGTTGTTGTCCACTCACATTTAATTAGAAAGCTTTTCCAAATTGGGATATCTGATCAATCTCTACTAATGATTCAAAATTTATATCAAAATGCTGCAACATATATTAAGTGGAATGGGCAAATCTCTGAACCCTTCATAGATCAAGGAGTACGTCAAGGTGGGGCGATAAGCGATTATTTATATAAAGTTTATATTAACCCTCTACGGAATTTTCTGTGTGAAACAGGACTTGGCGGAAATATTGGAAACATAGACTGTTGTGCACCTACTTGCGACGATGATGTTGCCATTATAGCATCAAATCCACTTGACATACAGTCAATGGTTAATATTGCTCTTGACTTCATTCACAGAGAAGGTTACTTATTACAACCAACCAAAAGTGTAATATTGCCTGTAAAAACAACTTCAAAAACAAAACAGATTGGAGACGGATTTTGGATTATGGATGCCAGTGGTAAAAACAGCAACGCACATCGGAATACATAAATCAGATTTTTTTTATCAGACAAAATTTCTATATTGAAAATAATATAGACTTAGTACAACTGATTGTCAATCCTTTTTATTATGCTATAGACCAACAAAATATTGATCTTACTAACAGAATCAATGAAAAACTAGAAGCAGTGTGTAGACAGCTTATTAATAATCTGCACTTGAAACGATGTGAAATGCTCACTAAACAACAAAAATGTGTTAAGAAAAGCCATATATCGTTCAGATAATTATTTAAAATCTAATGAAAGTTAATTAAAAAACTGATGGTCAGGGTGGGATTTTCCACAGGTATCATCAATATCAATCCCATATGTACATTTCATGAGAACATTTAAGTTGATATGTAGTAACCTTTAGTAATTTGACTTTTGTATGGGTGCATACGGACTGCAAGGTTAATTCAATTTTATCATTTTATTGTGAAGCTATTTATAAACTGTATATAACTGGTGGTGGAACAGAGGAATTCACGATTTTAATATTATATACTTGGTTGGTGGATTGGATATACTTTTTAGCTCACCTGACCCAAAGGGTCAAGTGAGCTATTCTCATCACTTGGCGTCCGTCGTCGTCCGTCGTCGTCCGTTAACTTTTACAAAAATCTTCTATCCTGAAATTACTAGGCCAAATTGAACCAAACTTGGCCACAAGCATCATTAGGGTATCTAGTTTAAAAATGTGTCCGATGACCCCGCCTGCCAACTAACATGGCCGAAATGGCTAAAAATAGAACATAGGGGTAAATAGTTATATCTCAAAAACTAAAGCAATTAGAGCAAAACTGACATGGGGTAAAAATGTTCATCAGGTCAAGATCTACCTGCCATGAAATTTTCAGACGAATCGGTCAACCCTTTGTTGGGTTATTGCCCCTTAATTGTTAATTTTAAAGAAATTTTGCAGTTTTAGGTTATTATCTTGAATATTATTATAGATAAAGACAAACTGTAAACGGCAAAAATGTTTAACAAAGTAAGATCTACAAATAAGTCAAATGACCAAAATCATTGATTGACCCCTTATAGGAGTTTTTGCCCTTTAAAGACGGCATCCAGCGTAAACTTTCCTGTAAAGATCTTTTCCTCTCAAACCACTGGGCCAATTGAGACCAAACTTTGGTGGAATGGTCCTTGGGTGGCCCCCTTCCAAAATTATGTCTGGCATCCCCGACATGGCTGCTGTTACTAAAAATAGAAAAAAAGGGGGTGAATTTCAAAAATCTTATATGAAACTACAAGGCCAGTTGGAACCAAAGTTGGCAGTAATGGTTCTTAGGAGATTCTCTTTCAGAAATATGTCCAATGACCCGGACTGTTAACCAAAATGGCCGTCACAGCCGAACTTAGTTTAACATAGGGCCCTATGGGAAAATTCATTGAAAAATATTCTTGCTTAAACCACTTGACCAATTGGAACCAGACTTGGCAGCATTGGTCCTTAGATGGTCCTCTTACAGACCTGGACTGTCAACCAAGATGGCTGCCACAACTGAACTTAGTTTAACATATGGCCCTATAGGAAAATTCATTGAAAAATCTTCTTGTCTGAAACCAGTTGACATATTGGAGCAGGACTTGGCAGCATTGGTCCTTAGGAGGTCCTTTTTCAGAAATGTGTCTGATTTCGTGGACTGTGAACCAAGATGGCTGCCACAGCAGAACTTAGCTTAACATAGGACCCTATGGGAAATTCACTCAAAAATCTCCTCGTCTGAAACCACTAAGCCAATTAGAATTAGACTTGGTAGCAATGGTCCTTAGATGGTCCTCTTTCAGAATTTTGTGCGATGACCCAGACTGTCAACCAAGATGGCCGCCACTCCCGAACTTAGTTTAACATAGGGCCCTATGGAAAAATTCATTGAAAAATCTTCTTGTCTGAAACTACTTGACATATTGGAGCCAGACTTGACAGCATTGGTCCTTAGTAGGTCCTCTTTCAGAAATGTGTCCAATCACCCGGATTGTCAACAAGATGGCTGCCACACCAAACTTTGTTAAATATTGGACCCTATAAGAAAATTCATTTAAAATTCTTCTTGTCTTCTAGTTTACTTTTAAACTGACTTGCTAATAATATGTGTGGTGAAGGATAAAATTTAATTGACTCCATTGGAGGTGTGCCTACATTTGCAGAATATATATAGATACAGATAACAGATATGCCTCCCATGCAATATCCAAAATTCAGTACCGGTATGCGGTCAACGGGGATGTCCCTTAAAGCTATTGGACGTCGGATGGGCTATCACTATACTGTAGTCAGCCGGTGTGTGAGAAAACACATCCAAAACAACTCTTTCAAAGCCTTGCCAAGATCCGGTAGACCACCCGTGACATCGCAGCGTGAGGATAGGGCACTGCATCGCCTGGTTAGACGAATGCCATTTGCAACTAATCCTGTTCCAAAAGACAATGGTTACTGTTAATTCGGAAATTTTTGCGTGCACTTATTATTGCGATTCTTCTACTCCAGGCAAAATTGTGAGGTTTAATTATTTCGACCGCTGCCCGCGTGAAAACAAAAAAGTTTTATTATTGCGATCGGAGATTGAGTAAAAATGGAAGATGGAAGTTTTATTAATGAAATGTTTTAATTAATGGTTTTAAAAATATTAGAATTAAAAATGTCATTCATAATAATAGCTGTCTAAACATTAACTATACAACTAAGTATCTGCCAATTAACCTGTGTCCGGATGTCGGCAATCCATGACCAGAAACTTACCTGTGCAAAATTTAACAAAAGGTGACATATCTAGAATAAATCGGACATGAAAATATGCATTAAAAATGTGAGTTTTTAATATTGCGATCGGTTTGGGATCGCAATATTAAAAACTCCGCAATTATAAAAACATCGCAATAATTTCCATATTTACAGTACCTAATAGAAGTCTATCAACAAGAACAGTGAGGAACCAGTTAAAATCAGCAGGACAGAAGTCAAGGAGAGTAATTGACGTCCCATGTTATCTGATCGACATCAACGATTGCGTTTGGCATGGTGTTTAGCGCGACGTGGTTGGGACTTGAAGGCCTTGCGCAGGATCCATTAGTCGGACGAGAGCCGGTTTCTGCTGCATGCAAACAGATGGACGAATGAGAGTTTGGAGACAGAAAAAAATACGGCGCATACCACAGGAACATCCAACCAACTGTCCCTTACGGTGAAGGCTTTGTAATGGTATGGGGGTGCACCGTCATGATTGCAAGTTGGAAACCTAACAGGTGATCAATACATCAGAGAAGTTTTTCAGCCAGTTGTTGTCCCCCATTTTGACAACCATCCACTAGCTGAAAGACCTGTGTTTATGGATGACAACGGTAGGTCGCATCGTTCAAGGGCCGTAACCGCCAACCTTCAATGTGAAGCCGTGACTTCTCTTCCATGGCAAGCCATGAGCCCGGATTTGAATCCGATAGAGCATGTTGGGACATGTTAGGCCGTCGTGTACAGGCAGTCGAACCTCCTGTACAAAACTTAAGTCAGTTGGAAGCAGCATTGCACCGGGAATGGCGACATTTACCACAGCAAGAAATCAAACGACTGACTGGAGGGATGAGACGCAGGGTGTCACTCGATATTAAACTTTGACCATAGATGTCGTTAATTGACTTGAAATTGACGTTTTACAAGTGAAATGACAATCCTATCGGGCATTTTGAACTCAGAAGGTCAATACTTAAATTGGACATGTTTTAGTGTAATAACTGGGCTTGTGACAATCTATTCATTAAATTATCATTTCTGTTGATATTTGTTGTTTTCTAAAAGCTAATATAATGTCCTAACAGGCCACATTTGTATTTTTGCCATTATTTGGTTCGTAATCTCATGACACTAATTGTATTATTTGTCATTTCAAAAAAACTTGGGGGTGCTGAACATTTTTCTTTGTGTATAGATCAAGAGCTTCCGATATTCCCATTCGTTGGTAAACAAGTTATACCATCTCAAACAGGTCAAAATAATCCCTCTTCCCTCTGGGGGTGGGAGAATAGATCTTGTAGAGCATTGCAGTCTACTATTTTTGACATCTACCCGGTGAGTTGTTAAAATCCTATGGGCGTTGCTCTCCATTTACACGGGACAGCCATTTTTCGTCCCATGTCGATAAGGCGTCGCAAATTTAATCCTTGAAATTTTCATCTCAAACAGAATTGATGAATGGACCAGTTACTTCGAATTTGTAGTCCAATTATGAGCTAGCCATTACACACGGCACCTTCGCGTTCTGTCCACTTATAATTTGTCAGAAGATATAAATAATGATGTAAACTGTGTATGCGACATACATAAAAATGTAAATACATTCTGTAACTGTTTTAGTTTGAAACAATATTTTTCCCAAAGAGGTTTAAATAACGACATAATACAAGTAAAAGGATACAGGAGAAATCCATAAATAAAAACAAGAGTCACATTTTTGTGAGGACATTAACACAAAAGATCAAATACTTTGAAGATTTTACCAAAGGAATAAAACAAAATACAAATAAAACAAAACATCAGGGGCAAGTTATACAAAAGTTAACCCAATTTGTTACATTTTCAATTTTTGCTTATTTGGTTCTAATGGATGGACTGGACATTTGAAGAATGACTAATCATTCATATGGGAAATTAACAATTGTGATTACCTTTTGAACAAGTGGGCTTTGAAAGGGTAAGCATGCCCTACGCGTTTAACGAACAAACAAAAATATTGCGCTGGTATCAATTTATTCTGAGACAAGAATTGTTGATTTAAGATGTAAAATCCAACTTTTCATTCATTTTTCTAGTAGGAACAATCAATCTAGTTAAACATAAAGTTTCATAACAAAACATGGAACTCCAAGGGAAATGTCATACATGTAATCAATGTGCGACAAACTGGCAAAGCCCAGATACGCATATACCCAAGAACAGCTAGAAAGTAACGGTCATGAGTTTGGATTCCTGTTTCTTTTAATTGTTTTGGTTTTTGATGGTTGTGCTTCTTAATTCATCATTATATCTTAAACCGGTTTTCCAACACTTTGATCTCGAGCACTACTGATGAGTTGTCAGTCAACGAAATGGCCATACAGTGCATCACATCTATTTTGGTATTTTGTGATACGTTTTATTATATAGAATATGCAATATGCATTGGGCTTCTTATTTCTAATCATTTAAGCAAGAATTGTGTAAATACAGTTTCCTCTAATTACCGTGGGTTTGTGATTTTCATATATTATATGAGTCACTTAGATATATATCTAAAATTACTGTAAAATTACATTGATGTCTAACCTATACCGTTTGCATCAGAAAAGAACGATAAAGGCCGTTAGATGTCAGTTCAATTTCACTGTAATATAAATTACACGTGTCTCTCGATTGAACAAACATTTAGCCTTATGGCCCAAGGCAAATACAAGGTATAAAATCTAGCAAGATTTACAAATTCGTTTAGAAATGCATGTACAAGTAAATTAAATAACTATATGTAAAACGAAATAGATTGCATGTGTGTACTCTTGTATTCGTTGACTTCACTTCTGTCCATTCATGCAGAGTATATTTTTCATTGTCAGTTTACAATGGTTTACGAATGTTGGATCCAGAAATCCATATATCACTGGGTTGACAATATTGTTAATGACAAATGTTCGGCCCAAAATAGGAAAAATAGCGTTTGTCAGTGGTGTCCGTGTAAATTTTCCTTTTGCAATGGAGGCGTTTAGTTTAACAGCTACATAAGGGAGATAGCTTAGAATAAAACAAAAACTTATGGCGAACGCTATCTTTGTAATTTTCCTTGACGTCTTTTTTCTTGATTCAGTTTTACACTTGTCACATACGTTCTTTGGTGTTTTGGTTACATTACCCAATGCTGTCTCGGATACCTTTACAACTGTTGCTTTTTCACTTCCGGTTGTTTCATTTTTATGATCAGTTGTATGGTCGCTTATAAAGCTGAATGACGTCAACTCAGTTCCTGATGTTACATCTGGACACCGGTGGCTATGTGTCGCTTTCAAGTCTGCACGTTTAAAAACTTGTTTGCCAACGATTAAGTAAATAATAACGAGAACTAGCATACAAGCTAGGTAAATTGCCATCAAAAGAGTGCTGTAGATTGTCGTGTATTCTTTCGCGCCAAATCTGTCAGAAAAACTACAATCATAACCTGTTAGATTGTTATCTAATTTTTCTAAGCTTATTCCACTTATCACTCCTTCTGGCCAGGAAAACAATACAGCTATAGCTACCACAAGGCCAATTGATATTAGCCCTTGTCTAAATGTTAGCTGTTTTTTCAGTGGCTGACAGACCTTCCGCAATCGATTTCCAGACATCACAATTAAAAGAAGTGCTGAAGTCAGGGACAAATGCACGCTGAGAGATCTGAAAAATTTGCATCCTGACTCTGAATAAAAAGTCAGCTGGTGTGTCTGCGAATATAGTTCAAACGGTACTGCTACAGAACATACTGAAAAATCAGTTATTGCTAATGCCCGGATGAAGAGCCAATGTGTACCTTGACGTCTTCTTAGTGTTCCGAAATATACAAAAATAACTAACAGGTTACCTGGTATACCTAATGCCATGATGACAGAAAGATATGAAATAGCTGATGTCCTTTCAGCTGTTTCCTGGTTGTTTAATTCTTCTAAAGTAAATTGTGTTTCACTTATATTGCTATCCATGCTTTCCAAGGAAGGTTTCGTTACACAAATAAAAAGATTCCAATCGCCACTGTTGTTTTAAAATGCCGACTATCAATTTATCTTCAAATTATCAGTAATGATATAATTCTTCAGATACCAAAATAATTTCCCGGCCTTATATTTCCTTATATTTATACTGTAGCAAGATAAGCCCATAGTAACATTCTACGCTCCTTTTTTTATAAAAGGACACACTCCGGATACACGTGTCTGTGATAAAAACGCATAGCATTAAAACTGTGATACATGTCATGTTCATATTCCTCTACCTTTTTTAACGATCAAATTTTAGGACACATAAATTAAGATGTAAAATACATACAAGTTATAGGTATAGTTTTCTTATACAGTAGTCGAACACTTTCCATGTATACATTTTCCCAAACAGCGACCTGTAATTCTTTTGTCACATTATTATATAAGGTTAAAATTTGGGAAAGTTTTTTAATTTTAATTTTTGAAGTATGTTAAATTGAGTGACACAAACTGAAGAAGATTTAGAGCATGTCTTCTTATAAAGGGATACGAGTCATCCTAAACAGGTCATACGTGGATCCTCGATTAATGTTATCTAACGTATAATAAAACGATTTGGGGTATGCGTCGATGAAATACCATAGTATCAGAAAATACAGGACTTTTGTTGTCCATCCATGTATTTGGATTAATGCTTCTATGAGGATTGACCTGTAGGAACTTTCTCAAAATCTTTCTATTGAGACACTATTCTAAATGTATCTGCTTCTATTAATCCGCAGAGTTCAGACTATCTATATAGAAAGTTATGTATTATAAAATGCATTATTTATCGTTGATATACCATCATTTTACTGGAAAGCAGTTGGGAAGCAAGTCGCATAGTATAATATTATAGGCAGGTCAAAATATTATCAATAAAAACGTAAAATATACTTCAGTTTACCGCTGATAAAATTTCTTGAACTGTAAACATTTTTAAAATGAGGTCTAAAAACTTCGGGTCATCAATATAATTAAATTATATGTACTAAAATTTCATTTGGAGAGAGTGAGACTGGCAAAAATAATATTTATACGTCAGAGCATTACTTCAGTGTAAGAGTATTGAGTTTCAAAGAACAATATCTTTGAAATGACAAATATGGAATACGATTAGTTGTGAATATATAAGGCAAAAATAAATAACAACAAAATACGCATCTGTTGATAGCACCTGTGCAAATTGCAAGAAACTCCTTAAAAATCTTTATCGTGCTGTCTGAATAAAAACGTTTAGGTCAGTGGGATTGATTCTTGACAGAGAATCCTTACATGCACTTTACAAACGTCCAAGAAAACGAACAGCCCATACATTGTTGTTTTTCATCTGATAACCTGAAAATCTTAGTACAGCATTTAACGTTGTTTTTTTAAGCAAATTAGTTTGACGCTATCTATCTATAATGTATAGAAATTGTACAATGAAATGCATTTTATATGCATGCCTACCTATTTTTTTATTGGCTTTTACATCACTGAAGAGCCACACTAAATGCGCTGTGGTGCATCAAACTTGCTATCAAAATGTGTATTACTAGGCTCGGATAAAGTTTATATAATAATGTGGCAATCTACAAATTTATTGATTAAAAATTTGAAATTAACTTATTTTATTAATATAATTTAACTGCTGACTTTTACAATTTCTTTCAATGTAGAAAATAAATAAAAACCAAAATGTTCAGGCTTTATAAAGTCAATGATACCTTTCAGTTGTTTACATACGCCGTTGAAATTTGCATAACAACTATTTTGACAGAATTACATTTCAAGGACACGTTAAGTGACATGACACACTTTTTTCTGCCACAATCTCTCATTAACAACGCAATCAGATTCCGTCGTTTGTAATGTTGATCCAGTTTTAGTTATTTTGTTTTCATGCACAATATATACCTGATCATCATCTTACTATGTTGACGAAATGTAGGATCCAGAAATCCGTATATTACTGGATTGATTATATTGTTTAAAACAAATGTTCTGGCTAATATTGGGAAAATAGCGTCCGACAAAGGTGTCCGAGTGAAGTTTCCTTTAACAACTGATGCATTCAATTTCACAGCCACATAAGGTAAATAGCTGAGAATAAAACAGAAACTTATGACAAATGCAGTTCGCGTCATCTTCGATGTCTTTTTTCTTTCACTTGTTTTGAATTTTAAATGCCTTTCTTTCACCATTCTCATACTGGTATTCAAAGCAATCCCTGACTCCTCATCCGTTTTCATCATACTGTTATTCAATGCCATTGCTGACAACTCATCCGGTTTCTGAAAATTCACAGATTCATTTTTACCAATGGAGGTTTTTTCGGTAGTTAGTGACTCGATTCTTTTCATTGATTTTTCGTGTCTAGATGTTCGAATCTTTGCACGTGTTAAAGCATTTCGACCCACTATAGAATATATAACAACTAGAACTAACATGCATGTGAGATAAATGGTCATCAAAAAAGTACTGTAAACAGTTGTATACTCCCTCGTTCCAAATCTATCCGAAAAACTACAGTCATACCCTGTAAGGTTATTGTCCAGTCCTTTCTCCAAACTTATTCCACTTATTACTCCTTCAGGCCAACAGAACAGCACAGATACTGCTATTACGACTCCGACTGTTATGTATGCTTGTCTTGTATTCAGTTGTTTCTTTAGTGGTGCACAAACATTTCTAAGACGGTTCCCGGACATTGCAATCAATACAAGTGCTGAAATCAACGATAACTGTACACTAACAGTGCGGAAAAATTTACAGCTGGCTTCAGAATAAAAAGTAAGCTGGTGAGTTTGTTGGAACAATTCAAAAGGTATTGCCACCGTGCATACTAAGAAGTCGGTGATTGCTACTGCCCGGATGTACATCCAGTGTGTTCCTTGGCGTCTCTTTAAAGTTCCAAAATACACTGCAATAACTAAGAAATTACCGGGTATCCCTAACGCCATAACGATAGACAGGTAAACAATTGCAGATGTCCGTTTTGCTGTTTCCTGCTCATTTAGATCGTCTAAAGTAAGTCCAGGATTGCTTATATTGGCCATCATTCTTTACTATGTCCAATTTGTACAGTTATTAAAAATATCCCCTTTTTAAGCTAGGTTTTTAGACTAAATCCAATTTAACAATAGTGAACGGAATAATCAGTAATTCGGTATCATCCTATGACGCTTGCCATAACAATCGACACGATTGCTTCCTTCCTCTACTAATTGTTTCATCTACACAAGTGTTATTCATTCTAAAACTACATAATAGTTTGTATATATTTTTCAATGATGTTGTATAAATGTTTTGATATTTCATGTTATATGCAGCATTGATAATTAACAGAGCACTTGGTTTTGTATGAACTTAATTACCAATGATATATGTACATGTATGATTAACATTTATTATCGACTTAATCACCGTACAGCCATTTAACATAACAACTTTCTACAGAAATATTTTATAACATTTGAGTGGTGTTATGAAATAACAAATAAACTGGACACGCTTAATGAACGGAATCGGGTACATTTTTTACGTACATGTTATCCGAAAAAAAACAACAACATTACAACGATGTCTTATTTAGAGTAGTTTTCCCACCATTATTATTATACATTGGAAGTACATGTATGTACTTAATTTAAGCGCTTGTCTTTAAAAAGTAAACTAAGAACAATGTCCCAAATTAAACATTGTGACGAAATTATCAATATAAACTAAATATATGTCTATCATATATATGTTTGAAATGAAATGAAAGAATGTGTAGAAATTGTTCCATTGGGGAGGTTGAAGACGAAGAACATTTTCTAACCAGGTGTTAGTATACTTGTGAGGAAAGAACTATTTAAATTTATATGATTAAAAGTCCCCCCCCCCCCCTCTTCAAAAATTTATCTGACAGACAAAAGTGATATTATATTCTCAATTGTGAAGATCCTGTTATATTAAACTCTGTTGGCAATTTTTTACATGTTAATATGCCATGATTGTTTATATTTTATAAAATCATTATTTATTTATTTATATTGAATGTTTTCTGTCATGTAACCGCAGTTGTCTAATTTTCTGTCAATCCAGTACCTTCTTCCCTTTCAATGTTTTTATTTGTTGCTCTGTTACTTATTGCCCCATTGAGAGCCCTTTATTGTTTAATAAAGATTATCTTATCTTATTGTATGCTTGATATAGCGGTTAAAAAACAATGTCTTAACATAAATTCCCACATATACATGTATAAAAGATTCACACAATGGAAAGACTATATTTATCACTGCTCTACAACACTCGGAAACCTTTCCTGCAATTTAATAAACCGGATGACTGAGATTCTTTGCTGTGACATCTTTGAACATGCGTACAAAATGGTAAAATAAATTATACACAATGACAGGCAAAAGTACATGTACCTTACAGATAGTGTCATATTGTGACAGAACGTACTGTGTAATCCAAACACGACAAACATAAATAATCACAGAACACATCGAAGTGCGCTCAATAATTTCGAAAAGGAAATACCTATTTTTTTTTTATGTTAGGAAGGCAAGGAAGACAATTTGACGCCAAATCTGTCTGAAAAAGGCATGACAAAAATTGGGGGGGGGGGGGGTAATCCAGGGTTGAATATTACCTGGATCGATTTTAGTACATTTACATTTTTTTTAAATTGCGCTTATTCACACTGGAAAAATGTCAAGCCTATACATGCTGCAAAAAATTTGTACAGGCTCCTAGATCATTGATTCCCTTCCCCCAAAATAAAAATCGAATGGTTGCTCACTCAAAGTTTATACTTCTCACTATCTATGGCTTCAGCTCATCACAAGAAACGATTCTGCCGATATACATACATATACAATGTATAATAATGTAAATGTTGGGAAGAGAGGAAATAACTTGATTCTTGAAACAAAATCCACAAAAAATGTTTAACAGCATAGGAACCTCCTTTGATCCGGGGGGTGGGGGAGGGGAACTTCCTATATAGCAGTATAAATGGACGTGCGGCTGGAATTGGTCTACTTTTTGAGCCACCAAGTATATGACTGGGTAGGATATAAAGCCTTAGATGTATATCAATGGGTGGTAAATTGAGAATAAATAGTATATCAATTGGTTATAATTAGTTGATGAGAAGATAACCTGCTGCCTGAATGCTGTATCAATTGGGCTCCTGCTGTGGTAACAATATGTTGTAAATAAGTCTGCTCATCTTTAGATAAAGTGTAAAAGTTGACATAGAAAGAAAGCATCTTGTATATGAATGGGTCTGGTTTTGAAGCATCTAGTATATAAATGGGTATGGTTTTTGAAAAATTCAAAATATCAATGGGTAGGGTAATAAAAGTTCTGACCGCACGTCTGTCCCCAAACTAAGGCCAAGTCCCCCTCCACCCCGGGGCCTTTGATTGTAGATCCTCATATTAATGTTATGAGAACTACATAAAAGACAAAGCTTTGTGTGCGTCATCGTGTTAATAAAATCGTGATGTTTTCAAAGTTACTACATCATACCAAACACTATATGGGAAGGCGACATAGACAGTGATATGCTTTACAACAGCTGTAAGGGAGTAACAATTTGATTTTTTTTTTGGGGGGGGGGGGGGGTGCTAGGATCAAATGTTTGATCCTGCCTATTTTTTCCGACGAAATTTTAGTCCTGGTATTTTGTTCGACCGCTATTGCGGCCAACATTTTTATTTTCATTTAAACCAAAGAGTTTCCTGATTGACACAGGTCCTGCATTTTTTTCATACCTAAAGTGATCCTGTCCTTTTAGTTTACCAAAATCCTCGTCCGACCTTTTTATTTAAAATTTGCTCCTAGCCCCCTCCCCCCCAAAATAAAATGGTTGGTCCCTTAGAAATTTAACGTTAACATTTTAAATTGTAATTGTGTTGACACGGTTGTAGATCAAGGACATCGGATGTTTTTATTATCTAGCCATTGATAATCTAGAGTGTCATATCCACTTTGAAGAACAAGAAGCATAAAATTTCCTTCATAAAACTTCCGGAAGCTATGGACTACAATTGAGCCTTATTATCTTAAATGTATTGCCAAATGTAGTGTGAAATATTGTCTTTTACGGAACATGGGTAAAAAGATACCTTCAGTCATGATGTACATGTACAAAATGTATATACAAAGATGTTTCCATACTCGTACATGTAATTTACCACAAAAAACATTTATGTAGAAAGAGTCATTTACTTTAAATAGCAATATCGGAAACTCTACTAAGTACGCATTTAATTGTTTACATGTTATACAAAGTGTATGAAATTATATCAAAAATATGTGGGTGACACAATAATGACTTCGTCATTCATAATCAAGTATAATATATTTAGATTCTTTAATGTTTGGAATCCTAAGTTCAAATCTACTTCTTGCAAATGCTGAACTACTTGTTAATAGATAGAAACATCAAACATATTTTATTATTTAATCCTACAAGTATCTTTCAAGTTAGGTAATTGTCCGGCATAAATTTCTGCATCCTCAACGTAATACATAATTGTGTATAAAAACAAATTTGATGTTATTAATCTAAAGGGTTGCTGTGGATACTTTTATTAAAATAAAAAGTGCAACGGGTGTATTCTGTGATATGCCATTCCTGATTGGTACTATAGTGTTATTAACTGGCTGTTTCTGTATTGGCACTAGTATAGATTCAAGGTTTGCTGTATTGGCCTCGAGACCGGTAGGGTCGAGGGCCAATACAGCTGACCGAGAATCTATACAAGTGCTGATATATATAGAAACAGCCAGTTCATAACACTTTTATTAAATAATCCAACTTCTTCAATACAGACTTGTTCTGAATGCTGTATTACATACATCAAATGTGAATATAGGGCCAATATTTCCAATACGGACTGGCAATGATGTGAATATAGGGCCAATATTTCCAATACGGACTGGCAATGAAACGACCGGAAGTGAAAAGGCTGTATTAGCCCTAGGGCTCATACAGCCTTTTTCAGTATTGGACCGGCCCGAAAAGCAATATAGATCACGTGATTTATATGACCAGGACGACGTCATCAGTATGACACATGCCGTTTTGGTAGTATTAGGGCTGTTTTAATCGTATTATTTAATAAATGTATATATACTATCGGTTGTCTCTTCGACATACATGAATATGTCTTACTTGGGTAGTATTGATGCATTTTAATTCCTATGTACTTTTCGCATATCAGAAGAAAAAAACTAATTCAGCCGTGACTATTCGTCCATAACATATATGTTCAATCCACGACAAGATATAAAATTTCAAATATATATATATATATATATATACAATATATTGACGTTTTGCAGCACTATCTTGCACTGCGTATTATTCAGAGATTTACACTTTGCAATAATTCATTTTATATCCAAAGACAATTATTTATTGTTTTTAATTTTTTTGTTTTTGTTGTATCATTATAGAATTTGTTCTTTGTAACTGTCTTTCGATTTTGATCTTAAGGGTTTAATATTTTTCGTATTTCTTTGTATTGCCATTTTGTTCAAGAACTACATTCAGTATGGGAGTTTGAACTTATATTGAACAGCTAAAATAACATTTCTTTCTGTATAAATATTTTAATCAAAAGATTGCTAGTATTACAGGAAACAGTTTTTATTGTTTTTAACGTGAATAACCTACATTTTCTGTTTGTACAAGTCCGATAGATATTATAATTTTATTCACTGAATTCATATAACATTAATTAATCACGGAACGGTTATAAAATTATAATTTGTTTACAATTCTATTCACACCTGATGATGTTAATGAACACGGACGTTTATATATCTAAATGCGTATACAGTTGTCAGTTGTACACGTATGATAAGTATTTAAAGGTTAAACATACATCAACCTGGTACTTTAACACCGCATTTGCCTATAGACTGAACAAAATAATTTTAAAGAGCTAGGAACCATTAATTTCAATGCAAAGGTAAAGATTTTTCCCCCAAAATATACCTGTGCTACTATCGGATTCTAGGTACACATGTAATACTCAATGCTTTCGTATTTTGACACATTTTAGCATAATCGGTTAACCTACGTTTTGATTCTGGTTTTTTTTCCAATTATTTCCTCACCCATCTACAAAACTGAAAGAGAAATAGAATATGCACAGAAAGAAAAAAATTGTTTCAATAATCATTTTTGATACCAATTTTGATGCAGAAGATGGATACATCTCGACATACTGATCTCTTCGGTATTGCACAAAGCCATAAAAAATAGCCTACCAGTACATGTAAATGATAGACATTCTTTTTAAAATCAGATTCATATGCTTTAATTGTCTAAATAGGTCATTATAAATATCGAGATAAAAAATTTATCCATATAATATGGAAAAAAATGTCAGGTGCTGATTCACAATTATATTTTTCTTCATTGTTTTTAATATACTGTTAAACTCCAATCGAGTATGTCAAGTATTGAAAATTAAAATTCTAACATCTAATTGCGCATCTTTGTACCGTGTGTTATAATACTGTGAAGAAATAAAAATTTAAGATGAAAGATGAGTTTAGGTCACAGGCTTAAATTCATATTTTGAAATTCGATTACTGTGGGCCTCAATTTTTAGAAAACCTTAACTGAATCGGGAGTTGATTCATAAGAAAATCAGAAGGGACACATTGATTAGTATACATAAATTATGAAAAACCCGTTCGGTGAACCCAGTTTTACAGACAGTAAGCCTAACTAAGCTGGCATTATACATATCTTTTAGTCACATATTTAAACGACCATTTGCTCTTGTTTAAACTGTCTTTATTTTCTCAATCTAAACATTTCAAACAAAATGAAGAAAAAAAGACCAAATTGTTATTATTGTCTTGAAGTTTATCAATTATAATATCCTCGGTAATACTGGTATTTGATTTTGTTCCGTACAATAACCCTCGTCTGGCATGCTCGTTACTAAAATTTTGGGAAGCCGAAACACAACTAAAACCTTTTGAAAACGAACGATATCTCTCTTAGGCATAGTTAGACGGTTTGGGCTTTATCCTTTATCGGTTTGTCAATGTTCGTGTTCTTGTTTTGCCGTAACAAAACGTCCACATCTGGTGCATCAAAACTGGAAGATGTGAATATGTGTTTGACCAATACAATCATAGGGGTCAATCGAAGAGGGGATGGACATGTTACCATGAGACAGGT
Source organism: Mytilisepta virgata (assembly GCA_028015205.1). Classification (NCBI taxonomy): domain Eukaryota; kingdom Metazoa; phylum Mollusca; class Bivalvia; order Mytilida; family Mytilidae; genus Mytilisepta; species Mytilisepta virgata. The sequence goes on from CM051515.1 coordinate 51,021,194, forward strand.
ATAAGGGAGACGGAGAAGAAAGGAGTGGATGGTAGAAATTAAAGGAGATAAAAACATGTGGAAGATTGTATCTGGTAGTGTAAACGTCAGTAAAATATGTTAAAAAAATCTTTTACGACTCCAACATCGTAGATTTGGAGATATTTCATCTACCTAATTGAAATTATGATAACCATTTTACTGTAATTTCTGCTGTCTGTCGCCAATTTGGACACGTAATTTCGGAATCCCCCTCCCAGACATCAAAAGAATATGCAGCAACAAGGGGCGATAGAAAAGGCGGAGAGAAAGGGCAGAAGAAAGGAGAAAGGGAACTCACCTGTCCACCCCCTCATACAAGGAACCCAAAAGTCGGTATTTTATCTTGTCCTCAACTGATTTGAATGAGTCTTGAATTGTAATTCCCTGTTACCTGAATTGTTTATTTTTTAAATAAACTTTAATGTTTACAATATAAAAGTATAGATAATCTGTAGAGTATTTTGCTGTTGTCTACGTAACATTGCATTGTGATTTATAACATAAAAGTATAGATAATCTGGAGTCCTTTTCACAGAATACCTTAAGAGAAAATCATTCGTAAGTCGTACTAGAATCTGTATGACTTAAGAGTAATTTTATTCTTTATATTTTTTGTGAAAAGTGCTACTGTAGTGTATTTTTCTGTTGTCTACCTATCATTGTTTGGTGATTTATAACATAAAAGTATAGATAATCTGTAGTGTATTTTTCTGTTGTCTACGTATCATTGTATGGTGATTTATAACATAAAAGTATAGATAATCTGTAGTGTATTTTTCTGTTGTCTACGTATCATTGTATGGTGATCTATAACATAAAAATATAGATAATCGGTAGTGTATTTTTCTGTTTTCTACGTATCATTGTATGTGATTTATAACATAAAATTATAGATAATCTGTAGTGTATTTGCTGTTGTATACGTATCATTGTATGGGGATTTATAACATAACAGTATAGATAATCTGTAGTGTATTTTGCTGTTGTCTACATATCATTTTATGGTGATTCATAAGATAAAAGTATATATAATCTGTACTATACTTTTCTGTTGTCTACCTATCATTGTATGGTAATTTATAACATAAAAGTATAGATAATCTGTAGTGTATTTTGCTGGTGTCTACGTGATTAGTAACATAAAAAATATAGATAATCTGTAGTGTACATTTCGGTGTTCTACGTATCATTGTATTGGGATTTATAACATAAAAGTATAGATAATCTATAGTGTATTTAGCTGTTGTCTACGCATCATTGTATGGTGTTTTATAACATAAAAGTATAGATAATCTGTAGTGTATTTTATTGTTGTCTACGCATCATTGTATGGTGAATTATAAAATTAAGGTATCCGGACCATAATAGATCATGAACGAAAAGTGTATTTCTTTTTGACCGTGAATGGCTGAACCAAAAAATTTAAAGCTGGAATTTTGTATATATATTTTTCTCAAGTTGAAACACATTCTGTTGCTTATATGCAGTCTGTAAAAATAAGTTAGTTATATTGACATTTCCGAAGTTTGCCGATAATTACCGAGGTTATTTCAATTGCGTTGTGTGGAACATCCGGGAACTTTCGAATAATCACGTTGTCATTTATGGTCCGGATACCTTAAAGTATAGATAATCTGTAGTGCATTTTGCTGTTGTCTACGTATCATTGTATGGTGATTTATAAAATAAAAGTATAGATAATCTGTAGTATACTCTTCTGTTGTCTACGTATCATTGTATGGTGATTTATAACATAAAAGTTGTATTTTGTTGTTGTCTACGAATCATTGTATGATGATTTTTATAACATAAAAGTATAGATAATCGGTAGTGTACTTTTCTGTTGTCTACGTATTATTGTATGGTGATTTATAACATAAAAGTATAGATAATCGGTAGAGTATTTTGCTGTTGTCTACGTATCATTGTATGGGGATTTATAACATAAAAGTATAGATAATCGGTAGTGTATTTTGCTGTTGTCTACGTGTCATTGTATGGTGATTTATAACATAAAAGTATAGATAATCGGTAGTGTATTTTTCTGTTTTCTACGTATCATTGTATGTGATTTATAACATAAAAATATAGATAATCGGTAGTGTATTTTTCTGTTTTCTACGTATCATTGTATGTGATTTATAACATAAAATTATAGATAATCTGTAGTGTATTTGCTGTTGTATACGTATCATTGTATGGGGATTTATAACATAACAGTATAGATAATCTGTAGTGTATTTTGCTGTTGTCTACATATCATTGTATGGTGATTTATAACATAAAAGTATAGATAATCGGTAGTGTATTTGCTGTTGTCTACGTATCATTGTATGGTGATTTATAACATAAAAGTATAGATAATCTGTAGTGTATTTTGTTGTTGTCTACAATGTACGCATCATTGTATGGTGACACTGTACTTTGCTATTTTTTTACAACATTGTTTTTCGGACAATTTTATAGTGCTTGTCATGAGGTGGTACTGTTGATACGCTACTACCCATAGATATTATCTTTTTTCCCCATTTTCAATCCTATAGGACGTTTTCTTACTTTTATTAGACCATTAAAGACAAATTGTGGTTTTTGATTTCTCCATGATATCCTTGAAAGTACATGTAGATATGAGCAAGGTTTCTTAACAGAATTTGTATTTATTTTGTGAATTTAATTGTTGGTTTGTCAATCAATTATGAGTTTTCTTCAGCATGACAAAGGTCAAAATTCCATTTTAAGTTTATAAAACGTACTGTATGACTAGCTGGTACTCCTGTTACATTTATTAATTGCAGTAATTTTACTATCAGATGTTGATTTAAATGCCCCCTGCCATACAATTTATGAACATTTACTTGTATTTAAACTTGACAACATGAAACTTTACACAAAAACTGCACCTTGACGTGAAAAAGAGGGATTAACGCCAATAGATAGGTTTTATCACATTATATATAATGTATTACAAAGTACATGTAAAAAGCAAATTGTCTGAAATATATTTTAAAAACGAAAGGACGTCAAGTACAAGAAAATTAAAATAATGACGATGAAACTAAATATTATTGCTATAATTATATTTGAAAAACTGACGAACTGACTGACATATGTTTTAGCTACATGTACAATAACAACTATTTCTCCAATGTTAAGGACAGAAAAAATTAAAAAGTCGGAAAATTAAAAACCAAAAACTACTGGTAATCGGTATCAGATAAAAACAGTTTTACAGAGAGACGCCAAGCTGGTTAGTAAAGACTTGATTGTGTAATGAATTAGCTATTCCTTTTCCGAATATAATACATTTGACATTGATAAAGGCATAAAAAAACGCATCCTATCATGAATAAGAAATTACTTATTCTCTATTCGACATTCGAAAAAGGAAAGATCTCTTGGCTACGACAGTCTGTTTATTCAGAGTTTACCTTTTCATATGTTTTAGACTTTGATTGCAAATTGATTGTCCTCATTTTCAAGAGTTTTTCGGATCCATGTTGTTCATACGTTTTTAGTTTTTAATTGTAGTGCATGTATTGTTTTGGTCTTGTCTTCGTTGTTCTCCGAGGTTTGTCAGTTGTAATGATTTTTCTCTCCTTCGAATGTCCCTTTGGTATTTCTTGACTTTACTAAGTTTCTAAGTAGCATGAGATAAAAGTGAACGTTCAACTTTGAACTGCTTCAATATTGGAAAGATAGATTTGTAACTGTTGGTCTCTATTAAGCTATAGATACGGAGAATGAACTTTTATTAATGCTACATTCTCTAGGTTGGATCATACCTTAATTTTCTCGTTTCGTATATCTCCTGGTTTTTAGTTTTTTGTTGTTGTACTTGATCATTTGACTAGCGTTTTGTCCGTACTTATGAATTATGTAATTTTGGATCGGTGCCTATGTATTCTTAATCATTTAACAACCATTAGTATACTGCAGTCTGAATCTTCGATTTTGTCTTTCTGCCACAAACAATGTAAATTGATTACAAAGATGCACTTGGTCGCGAACTCTGTAAACTTTCGTCATGATGAAAATTTCAGATGTGTGGTCCGGGTATTTGTATAGAGAACAAATGTACAAATTTCAACAAATTCTGAGAAATTATCTGCGGGCTGTACTTAAAATTCGATTCTATAAATAAACGCCAATTTCTTGCCATTAAAAAGTATTTAACAGACATCTCAAACACAAATCGTCGGTGTCTGGTAATCATTAATTTGTCTTGCTTAAAACGTAAAATGTATCTGACATGTTATGTTTATTATTCAGGAGAAATATGTTTATTCCGTTTATATCACATACAATAGGATCAAAAGAATGGTATCTTATAAAACTAAAGCAAATTTCTTAACATGATGTGTCAGATTTGCTTCATAGTATAAATGTTGAAGACTGGAAATTTGTTATTACCAGCATTGTTTTTCTTTTTACAAGTGAATAAGGCAAAATTTATAAATATCCCATGATATACACAATGAGGATAAGGAACTGACATAATAGCTGGCTGTTTTACGTCTCATAAATGCACATAGACAAGCCAAATGCTACAAAGTACAAAGTACTAAACTAACATAAAAAAGAATCAAAAGATTGTAATCTCTAATACATGTAAATGTATCAGATGGATGGTGGACTATTCATAATAATTCGCAGAATACAAATGTATTCACAAAACGGAACAAAAACCAATGATTCATATTGATTCCAGCTAAAACACAGGACCATTGTATTAAACATGCTAGACTGCTAATTTTAATGTTTTATTTGTATACTTCAACAGATCATATTTAATCTGTAGTGTTCAAGGCCACAAATTGGAGAGCCGAAAACAATTTATCAAAGAGGACAAATATATCTAAAGAACCAAAAAACGCAGTCTATTAGACAGACAAAACCCGGGAAGACAAATGAACAACCACAAGCACAACAAATAAGTAGTGAAAACTAAAAAACAATGAACAACCCGAACTCCTATAAAAAAACAGGAGTGAACTCAGGTGCTCCGGAAGGGTAAGCAGTTCCTGCTGCGTATACGGCACCCGTCGTGAAGTTCAACAAGGTTAATCCGGTGGTAGTCACAAATCGGCGGAGGTACATGAATGTGGGAACAGGTCCAACATCAGCTTAGATATTGGAACACTGTAACGGTCAACCCATTCAACAAATATGTTGTCTATGAGAAAATCTAACATGTTTGTATTTTCATCTTTAGAATACTTTTTGTCAGAATTAGAGCGGCTCTTAACGAAATAAGCCTTTTCTCTACCCAAGACAAGAAATTTCTACCTGCGTGTGCCATTTTTCTTGAAAAATATATTTCTCTGTATAAGAGTGTTGTTGGATATGTTCGAAGTCACTCCTGGTTTTCTGTAGGAGTTCTAATTGCTAGTGCTTTGGTTGCTGTGCTGCTCAGTTAATTATGCGCTCTTCAATCTTTTTGTTATACATGTATCCTTTTGCCTTTTTTATATTTTTGTGTTCCTTTCTCCTGACTTTGTCTTTTCCTAGGATTTTGATTTTAAAGACTTTTCCCACTGTTTTTGTCGCTTCGGTATTCTTTTGCCGATATTTGAAATTTTATAACTTTTTTACTGTTCATTTACAATGTATGGTAAAGTTTGATGCAAGTACTAGTAGCTGAACTGGTAGATACACATATATCTCTAATTCTGGGGTGAAAATGCGAAACGATAAGATCGATATGGAAAATTTAAAATCGCGTGCAACAGCTGCAGACTGGTGAATATTATGAAAACCTTATCCCAAAAATCTGTAGTCCGCGTTCGCTGGCATTCGTTACAATTTATTACTAGATTTAAGTTTGAAAATAAGGAAAACATTTTTAATTACACACTTTAAATATTGTAAAGGGATAAGAATAAGATTTCGAACGACTACCAATTAGAAAAAAAGAATAGCAATCGTTAGCCGCCTAACATACGAAGTTTTTGTGTATACAACGTAGATATACAGTTCCTTTTCATACATACTTAAATAAATGGATTAAAATTGCATGTAGACTTGCAATATTAACTGCACATTTTCACAAAAACTGATATAAAATCTTACAAATGCGCCCCATAAGTAATAAAATGTTGGTTTTCCAAGGAATAGACGAGTTATAGAATAACAAACTGCATGAGATTTTGGTCGGGGAAAAAACACAAGAATGGATAAAAAAATATTAAATTTATTTCAAAAGTTATAAATAAAGTTAATATGATACTGTACAATAAACAAGAATTAAAATACATTAATTTACCATATGATTTTTGTTAGGAGGATGGTGCAAGTTATTGTATAAAGATGCCTAAAATGTATTTGTTCGTGGTACCCATGTGTCTGCATTTTGTTCCAAGGCACGCCCAACTTTTTACCAAAATGTTAGGCCAAGTAAAAAAATGTGTGGGGTTCCTGTTAGATCAAGATAAAAAAAAAAGTAGGGTAGGTAGATAGGAATGTTTTTTTATTTTACAATTTTTTAACATAGTCTATGGTAGAGACAGTGTGACTTTTAACAGTGCTTATTGAAAAATGTTTAAAAAAATCTTTATATATGGTAGGTGCCAAAAAAATATGATAGGTAGGGTAAGAGGAATCACACATATTTTTTTATTCGGTCTTATCGGGTGATTTCAGGTGATAAGGTCATATCCAAATTTTTCATTCACCTCTTTTTAGGCCACACCAAAATGATTTTTAGTTTTTCGGATTTCGCCGCTCTGATTTTCGGACTTTTTAGATTTGAAGAAACATGTTTTTCAAAATGAAGCAAATTCGCCTCAAATTCTACATTTTTCAAAAAATTAATAATATAAAGTGTTCGCTCCCTCCTAAAATTTGGAAAAAAGTATTGATTTTTTCCATTTTTTTGCAATATTTTAGTAAAAAAAAAATGTGGCGCACGTACATTTGATCTTCGCTTGAAATAAACTAGTATTAAAGAAAAAAATAATAAATTAAAATTTCGATCGTTCGCGCCTATTTTTGCCATAAAAATCCAAAGAACTAAAAATAAATTTGGTGAGTCCTTAAAGCCTGTCTCTTTTCCGATTCTTTCCTTGCCTAATGAAAATCAAATGGTTGTCCAATAAACATTAAGATATACAGTACACTTTTGTTAACGTTTCATGCAAAATATATACCTCATAGTAAGTTTGCAATGTTGCAAAAATGTAGGATCTAGGAATCCATAAATAAGTGGATTGATTATATTGTTTATAACAAATGTTCTAGCTAAAATTGGAAAAATTGCATCTGTTACTGGCGTTCTTGTAAATTTGCCTTTAGCGACTGAAGCGTTTAGTTTGACTGCGACATATGGGAGATAACTCAGGATAAAACAAAAACTTATCGCAAATGCGATTCGTGTTACTTTCTTCGATGTCTTCTTTCTTTTGTTAGTGTTAGATTTTTCACACTTGTCCTTTGGTATTTTGCTGTTTTTATCAATTGAAGTTTCTGTGGCCTTAACTACTTCGACGATGACGCCTTTACTCTCTACTGCTTCACTTCTATCGTCGATTGTGTCGCTTAAATGTTCCGTCGATGTGTGCTCTGTTGTTGTTGCCCCTGTAGCCGCATAACTAAGACGATTGTTTGTTTGAAATTCACCTCGTTTTAATACTTCCCGTCCTACAATTAAGTACATAATTACAAGAGCTAGCATACACAATAAGTAAACAACCATCAAAAGTGTGCTATAAATTGTAGTGTAATCTTTCCCTCTAAATCTGTCTGAAAAGCTACAATCGTACCCTGTCAGGTTATTGTCTAATTTTTCTATAGTGACCCCACTAATTACCGCTTCAGGCCAACAAAACAAAACAGCAACAGCGACTACAATCCCAACTGTTACATAACCTTGCTTCAAAGTTAATTGTTTTTTTAATGGCTGACAAATCTTCCGAAGACGATTACCAGACATTGCTATAAGTAGTAAAGCGGACGTTAGTGATAAATGTATACTAACAGCTCTGAAAAATTTACAGCTTCCATCTGAGTAAAATGTCAACTGATGTGTCTGTTGGTATAGTTCAAACGGAATTGCAACTGTGCACACTAAAAAATCCGTGATCGCTAGAGCGCGAATGTACATCCAGTGTGTTGCTTGACGCCGTTTCAATGTTCCGAAATATACTGCTATCACTAGGAGATTACCGGGTATCCCTAAAGCCATGACAATCGAAAGGTAAACAATAGCAGATGTCCGTTTGGCTGTTTCTTCGTCATTCAGGTCTTCTAACGTAACAGCCAATGAACTAAGATTTCCAGCCATTGTTTCAAGATACTCCAACTTGAAATTATTCCAATGAACAACAAAACTGCATGTTGATTACTATGAAATTAAATTGATTCGGTGTGAGAAGTGGTCTATTGCATTATGTTGTGTAACCAATAATCCTTTTGTCTTGCACATTTGAATCTGAAATGTTAAAAAAACTAATTCTGACATCAAAAATATTTTGTACAAATTTGTATATTAACTACATGTCTACAGTAATGTTATTTTTTTAATACTTACGGCGGATATAAGGGATTGTGGGTAATAAAAACAGATGTACATTTGATACATGTCATGCATTAACACATGTCAAATAGCTGGCTTATTGGTAGGTAGTATGTTTAATCATTTGTGTATTTATTTTGTATATATACAATTTGTTCATCATATTTTTTGTGAAAAGAAGGCATTATAAACAAATTATATCTTTCTGTAAGACTTTATGAATATAATGGTCTTTATCAACTGAATTCATTGTCAGGTTTATCACAAAAATATTATCTTTCAAATCTTATAATATTTGTTTTGGAGTTTTTTTCTACATGGGTTCTGTAAACAAATAATTGTTTATGTTATGGGAATCCCTATATATGAAAAGGAAGTATAAATGTTCTCTCTATATATGTAAATTTTCCTTTAATAAAGCGTCCAGGAAGTAGTCAAAGTTTTTGAATTCTCAAGCAGGTAACTCTTCCCCCATGGTCTACCAGGAGAGTGCTCTGTTTAAAATTCGATGCAATCCCACTGTAAGCTTTTATGGACCTTTACGGGAAGAAGATTGATTTTAAATAAAAACATAAATTATACGAGTTTATTATTGACATGTCACATAACTGTATTTATATTCTGTTGGTTTGAATGGTTATTGTTTTTATACAAGAGCGTGCAAAATTGTACAGTATAAGACTTGTCTGCGATACATCTGAGGTCAAACGACATTTTTCTCAAATTGGCTGTAGACGTAGGACTCCAGAACACATCCTAGTGACAAGTACTCTTACGTCCTTTATGGATTTGCTCTAACGTCCTAAGATAGTAGATTGAGAAAAAGTCATCTGGTGCCAGAATCTCGGAACTACATATGGACTAACGAAAATTGGAATAGAAGGAAACTATATTTTGGAATTTTCTGAGTTACTGTGCGAATACAATCATTTCCAAGTTCATATTCTATGTGTAAACGCCTTTTTTCAAAATATCATCTGCAATATGTTTTATATCACTAACTTATGAGCCTGAGCTCTGAACATGTAACAACTAAAACATAACTAAGAAATGAACTATATTTCATAAGCTGATATCTCCTTCGTGTTGTCTGAAGCAAAACCAAAGAAATGGTAATGGAGAACCGCAGGAGTAAAACCGATGATTTATTATCCCAAGGAGCACGTGTTAAGACAAAGATGTGTACAATATTATTGTGTGATGATCTTACGAATTCTTTAAATAATCTCAAACTAACTCTTTATTTATGAAGTTGCACACTCTCTATTTAAGACCAAATAAAAAATGATGCGACCATTTCTACCAAATTGTGGTACAATCGGCAAGGACAGAGAGTGGTCGGTATTTGTGGTACAATCGGTAAGGTTAGAGAGTTGTCGGTAGTTGTGGTACAATCGGTAAGGACAGAGAGTTTCGGTAATTGTGGTACAATCGGTAAGGATAGAGAGTTGTCGGTAATTGTGGTAAATCGGTAAGGACAAAGAGTTGTCGGTAATTGTGGTACAATCGCTAAGGAGAGAGAGTTGTCGGTAGTTGTGGTACAATCGCTAAGGACAGGGAGTTGTCGGTAGTTGCTCCTAAAATTAAATGTATTTAATTGTTAAAGTAGCTGTGGATCTCCTTTCAATAGATTTTAAGACAACTATATGTACTTCTTACTTTACTTATCCCCGCACGCAGCTTGCAAGGAGTACTTTACTTATCCCCGCGCACAGCTTGCAAGGAGGATTTTATCTATAAGTATTGTATGATAAACTTATATGAATATTTCCTTATTTTGTAAAGCGTAATACTCAAAACACAGGTATTGACATAATTTTATTTGGTTCCTTGTCGTAAAAAAACCTTCTACATTGTATATAAGAAATGTCCACCATAGAGACTTAAAAAATATCTATTCAATAGGTTGCTTTATAATTGTAATATATATACAACACCATCCCACAGACATCAGTTGTAATCTGATAGTCACGCTTTATATGATCTCTTTAAAATATAGTTTTAGACTAATCGAGATACGATCATACAAAATTTGCCCCTGTCCTTTGAAATAATTGTAGTAATTATATATTATATGTAGTAAATTGAAATACATGAAATAACTTATTCATAGCCGTTTTTAGTTAATTTCTTTCCCACGTGGGTTAAAAATATTGTTAAATTCAATATACGGCCTACACAAAACTAAAACCTGACACAGTTTGTCATATGATATAGTTTTCTCAACAGATCAAACATTTACTTGGGGGGTGGGGGGGGGGGGGGAGAAGGAAATGAAATTATATATATCATGATTGGGGAGATACTAAGATTCAGGCTGAATCTATTTTCCCCATTTGCCCAAGATATTTCCGTTCCCGACTGCATATGACAACGAATAGTTTTGCGGCAGATGCTTCCGTCTTGACAAATACCCGCCGCAGCGAGTTGAAATAACGGATCCTGATACAAATACTCCATGACTAAAACTTGTGAAATCATATGGCTACATCTATACAGCAAATATCCAAAATATCCAAAATCTAGGATTCTTACATAGGTTTAAAACATTTTGTCAAAAAGAACAGGCCCCTAATAGTGATTTCTGATAATAGTCAGGATATTCACCCAGAGGTTAGTCCCCTGTTTTAATATGGCCGTTAGACAACTGACAATTATAGCATTTCTTCTGTAGAATAATCTTCTCACTGGTATCTGACTATGTTTCCCACTACTGCTTTTAGATTTTAAATCTAAAAAACTGCATGCTCTAAGATATATTCAAGGATCAACTTAAAAATACATCGGTTGGAGCAGAATATCGAAAAAGGTTAAGAAGCACGTGCCACAGACCCCCCCCCCCCCCCCCTCCCCCCAACCCCAATAACACCGTCAACTAAACCTTCATTGCACTTTCGTTGTCGATAATAGTATAGATACAAGATATGTATAATAGATGTATTTTTTTTTATATAATTATCATATAAAATGTAGTGGTATCTTTAAGTAACTATTTGGAAATAAAAATGAATTTGCTTTTTCATAAATTACTGAATGTACGTACCTAAACTGACCCTGAAAATCATCACTGTATATCCCATTCACAGTGGTATAGATGATTGTCGTTTATACATTCAACGAAAGATTTAAATATCTAGGTAAAGTAAATATTTTGACTTGATTTATTAATTGAATGAAATGCTTTTAACATGAAAATCAGGTAACATCAAAATATTTTCATATATTCTATTATCATTAAATTGACATAGTTATTTTACCTATTCAACAGTTTACGTGTAAAAACCCATGTCAGGTTTTAGTATATTTAACCTTGTCACAAAAAAAGAAAAATAAATAAATAAAATCAGTCAAATGTGGTTTTAGATCAGTACTGGATGTCAAAGAACTTAAGAACTTAAGAAATAATACAGAGCTTTCAGTAAAAAGACTATTTTACATACTTCAAATGATTATTTTGAACAGTTTTGCACCTACAATGTATGCTTTGAAAAAAACCAAACTGATTTGAAATAAGACGATTGTCATTTGCAAATACTAGTATCAACAAAGATCGGTCTTGATTAATCAGCACTTTTTCAAGTTATTAAATAAATGTAGCTGTATTCTGCATCTGTAAATTTGATTGGCTGATTGCAAAGCAATCAAACTTTATTAGAGCGACCGAGGTTCACCTGTGCTTCCTTGCAAATTATACAGGTGTCATATTTCGTATAATTCAAGCTTCCTTTAACATGAAATCGATAATGCAGTAACTGCTTGCATCGTCTTTCACATTTTCTCCCTATTGGTGTCTGGACCAAGAAAATCTATCCTCTAGGAGCACCAATATATACAATTCATGAATGGAAAAGAATTAAATATAATTAGGGATAAAGGTAAATCGACAGGGTGTATGTGGTTTAGATATCAGTTTTGATGAACCAGGTGAGCATTTCAACAGATTATGGCTTTTTATACATGCGTTTTCATACATTTTATCTCAAGGCCAAAATTTCGGAAATTTTAACCACAAACCTCAAACATCGGTATTCAATATTTACATGTGTCACCAATGGTGAAAGCAGGTCTAGTAGCCGCTCAACTTCGTCCGTCCGTCCGTCTTTCCGTAACGCATAGGGGTACATAATGTGTGTAATCTGAAATCGGACTGTATTGAACCAATATTTTTAAAACTCGTTTACATGTTGAAGATGTGCACCTCCTATTTTGGACAAATTTTACAAATTTTTACTATGAATTTTTGCATGTTGAACTTAGCCATTTTTCAGAAATACATACTATGAACGGTGCATACTTTGTGTATCCCGTAACACCGACAGTATTGAACCAATATTTTTCAAATTTTGCATAGTGTTTATATACATATTGAAGATGTGCGCCTCATATTTGAGGGCAAATTTGACAAATTTTTACTATGGATTTTTGCATGTTGAACTTCAGCAATACATGGTATGAACGGTGCATACTTTTTGTAATCTGTAACTCCGACTGTATTGAACCAATATTTTTTTCTTCAAACTTTGCATAGTGTTTATATATACAATAGCATTATATCCTCAAACTTTTCAGAAGTGTTGTGTGATTAAAGTCTTTCAGTACACTAAAGTGGTCAGGGTTATAAGATAAAGAAGGTATAAATTCATGACACAAAATCCCTATAAGGTCAATATCCTGAAAAATATAAACGCAATCATGATCTGAATAATACAAGGTAAATGGAAGCATCTTTTTATCTAAACCACATACATATTAGTTATAATAATTTTGCCCTGACAAACATAGGACGGTGACACAGGTCCAGACCTGTAACCGGTCTTGTAACAAATTTTTGTGGTCAATTTCAAAGTTCGTGTTTAAAACGTATACCATGCTGTTTTATTGATTAAAAAAACCTATATCAGTTTAGCTGGTTATATACCGTAGAACTTCATTCATTGACGGGGATATTCTAACAAAACGGTAGTATTTTACAATACATATTGCATAAGCTGGTGATATTCCGTAGAACTTCATTCATCGTACGGGGATATTCTAGCTACCAAACCCTAACAAACGGTAGTATTCTACAATACATAGTACTTGTAAATGTCAATTCAGTATTCCAGAGAATATATTTATTATTCTTTTATTGCCTTCATGGAAATTATTTTTTAAAGTATACTCCATTTAAAGTGAAAAGGGGGACAAGAACAGCCCAAAAATATATATCCAATTCTATAATAATGGCACAAGAATGAATATTTTAATCTTCTGACACCTCGTACCATTCACACATATCTAATCGTATCTAAATGTCGATATGCTCACCTTGATCACAACAAGTCGAGGCCCAGCAGGGGCGGACCCAGGAAGGTCCGATGGCGCCTGGGTCCCATTACAAAACGACAAAAAAGTCTGCAATTTAGCCTAAAATGTCTCAGATGCAGGATTTTACACCAAAATGTCAAACATTTTCTTGGGAGAAGGGGGACACATACCCCGGACTCCCAACTAAAAGTGGGCCCCCTTTAGCAAACGTTCTGGATCCGCCTTTAGACAGAAAGAATACGTTTCATTTGGGAAACTATGATTATATTCTTTAAAGTTTAAAAAGTTTTTGAAGCGATTATTTCAGACAATATAAACAACAACAAAAATAAAAAACAAACCAAGACAAAAAAATCGAAAGATCAACAATGACACGCCAACCAATTAATGTCATTTAATCGACAGACCCTAAGACAAAGAAATATCATCAAATCGCACAACGTTAACATAGTAACACCAAAGAGTCAGGATAAACCGGTGTTATTGATATTCAAACCTCCCCTATCTATCTTGACAGTCGGTGTATAAACGGAGTCTTCGTTAGACATCAGCGCACTGGTAACAAGCCCAATTTGCTGTAAATGTAGAATTGAGGCTTAACAATAAGAAAAATTGTTGAACAAGTTAGTTGTAGATGTTTTGTTTTGCAATTTATCTCGATATTCCATAATATAACATACAATGATAAATATTAATATTTAGACGTGATATTTAAGAAACTAAAATAAATGATTCATATTGATTGGCAATAAATGAAACACATATCTTTATTTACTAATCCTATTTGATAAGATTAATAACAAAATTTGTAGTCTGTATAAATCTGAGTAATGATTCAAATGTGTTGATAGCTGGAAAATGTGAGAAAATAGTAACAAGTTTTGAGTACAAATTAAAATCTGATCTGTGTCATCTGCATCCTACATGGACCTTGAAAAAGTTTGTCATAGGAAATTCCGAGATCTACAGGAAACAAATACTTCCTTTTTCCAAATAACCTTTAAAGGTCCACTGCATATGTACATCATGTATCTTAAAAAATATTTGCACGTCAAAAAACCAGTATTTTTAGTACTTCTACAGAATTCATATTAAGATATTAATCTTTTTGCATGATTTATGTACCGTAACAGTATTTTCACTGTCAGCAAACTGGTAAGGGGGACCCATATTGCGACCAGTTCCCATATAAATAACCTCCAAGAAGTTAACTGGTGTTGTAAGTAAAGTCAAGGAATACCAAAGGGATATTCGAAGGAGGGAAAAATTGAACTGACAAACTCCGGATAACAACGAAGACAAGACCAAAACAATACAAGCATGACATAGAGAATAATACATGGTAAAATCTGTATCACATCCTGTATCAACCCGATAAACCAATATCAGCCAGAGAGCCTACACTTTATCATATCTTTAAACAGAGGATTTCAAATTTTCCAAATTAAAGTCTACTGCCACAAATGGAATTGATTGGGGATTATATTTTGTGAAAAGTTTTTTTTAAAAATGGGGGGAGATTTGAAAAAAAGTCAAATAATCGGGAGAAAAATTTAACATTTTTTTTTTAATTTTTACCCTACCCCGCCCCTCCCCCCTTCAAATGATTATTTTGCCTATTTGTCAAGATTAAGACTAAATCTCACAGCCTATATAAACCCAAGTATTGATCCAAAAGCGTTGATAGTTGGAAAATGTTAAAACACACATGTGAAAGTGCAATTTATAATCTGATAAGCATTATCTTCCTTGATTTTTAAGAAATGTGCATACCATGAAAAGGATTGTCATATGAAATTCTCAGAACATTTTATCAATTGTTTGTCTTCAAAAACAACTCTAAATACTTCTTTTTTTAAAACACGACTTTTTTAAAGGTTTAATGTATATACATGTATATCTAGTCTGAAGCGGGATTGCAACTGTACCTAAAAGATATGTCCATTATATTGTTTATATCTAAAGCGATTTATATAAGTTGGTGAAAGTCACACCAAAATTGAATAATTTCACGAACATGTATCCCAATAATACAAAGACTATCATCAGTATTTATTAAAATCTTGTTCATATTGTTAAGTATTGCTGGTGCCCTGTAGTAGGAATAACCTTTGTCAGTAATAGTTCATATTAAATGATACTCTGGCAGATTTGATGTGGTATTTATGTATATCTTAACACATATCGTCATAATAATGGAGACCGAACACATGGAAAGGCGTAACATAACCAGGTGTGATATAGAGCATGTTCAAAATCCCGAAATAATTTTCAAACTAGAGGCTCTCAAGAGCCTGTATCGCTCACCTGGATTTAACTTTTCACCTTGAGCAGACCTAAAAATTTAAGTGTTGCAGTCAATTTGGCTGGTTTTTCTATCTTGGTTGACAGTCCAGGTCAACGGATACATTTCTGAAAGAGAACCATATAAGGACCATTTCTGCTAAGTCTTGTTCCAACTGGCTAAGCGGTTTCAGACAAGAAGATTTTTAAATGAATTTTCCTATAGGGTCCAATATTTAACAAAGTTCGGTGTGGCAGCCATCTTGGTTGACAATCTGGATGATTGGACACATTTCTGAAAGAGGCCTTCCTAAGAACCAATGCTGCCAAGTCTGGCTCCACTATGTCAAGTGGTTTCAGACAAGAAGATTTTTCAATGAATTTTTCCATAGGGCACTATGTTAAACTAAGTTCGGGCGTGGCGGCCATCTTGGTTGACAGTCTGGGTCATGGCACAAAATTCTGAAAGAGGACCATCTAAGGACCATTGCTACAAAGTCTAATTTTAATTGGCTTAGTGGTTTCAGACGAGAAGATTTTTGAGTGAATTTCCCATAGGGTCCTATGTTAAACTACGGCCATCTTGGTTCACAGTCCACGAAATCAGACACATTTCTGAAAAAAGACCTCGTTATGCTCCTGCTCCAATATGTCAACTAGTTTCAGACAAGAAGATTTTTCAATGAATATTCCTATAGAGCCCTATGTTAAACTAAGTTCAGTTTTGGCAGCCATCTTGGTTGACAGTCCATGTCATGGAACACACCTCTGTAAGAGGACCATCTAAGGACCATTGCTGCCAAGTCTGGTTCCAATTGGTCAAGTGGTTTAAGACAAGAAGATTTTTCAATGGGCACTATGTTAAACTAAGTTCGGCTGTGGCGGTCATCTTGGTTAACAGTCCGGGTCATTGGACATATTTCTGAAAGAGAACCTCCTAAGAACCATTACTGCCAACTTTGGTTCCAACTGGCCTTGTAGTTTCGTATAAGAAGATTTTTGAAATTCACCCCCCCTTTTTTTCTATTTTTAGTCATAGCAGTCATGTCGGTGGGGAAGTCTGGGATGCCAAACATAATTTTGGAAGGGGGCCCCCAAGAACTATTCCACCAAAGTTTGGTCTCAATTGGCCCAGTGGTTTAAGAGGAAAAGATCTTTAAACGAAAGTTTACGCTGGATGCCGTCATTAAAGGGCAAAAACTCCTATAAGGGGTCAATCAATGATTTTAGTCATGTTGACTTATTTGTAGATCTTACTTTGTTGAACATTTTTGCTGTTTACAATTTGTCTTTATCTAAAATTTTCAAGATAATAACCTAAAACTGCAAAATTTCCTTACAATTAACAATTCAGGGGCAATAACCCAACAAAGGGTTGACCGATTCGACTGAAAATTTCATGACAGGTAGATTTTGACCTCATTTTTACCCCATGTCAGTTTTGCTCTAATTGTTTTAGTTTTTGAGATATAAGACAAAAACTTGTATTTACCCCTATGTTCTATTTTTAGCAATGTCGGCCATGTTGGTTGGCAGGCGGGATCATCGGACACATTTTTTAAACATGATACCCTAATGATGCTTGTGGCCAAGTTTGGTTCAATTTGGCCTAGTAGTTTCAGAAGATTTTTGTAAAAGTTAACAGACGACGACGGACGACGGACTACGGACGCCAAGTGATGAGAAAAGCTCATTTGACCTTTCAGGTCAGGTGAGCTAAAATGTAAACCCAATAACTGCAATGTCACAGGTAAGTGTTTCGGAGGCGATAAGGAAAAGAAGTTTCATAGTCTGTGGTCCATATAAATTCTTGAAAACTGGTATGATTTGATTATTTGGAACAATATATACTTTTTGAAGAATCCGTGAATGTAAAAAAATTCCGCCTATAATCTGATAATCGTTAGCTTCCATACTTTTGAAATACCCTCGAAAGATGAATAGCATCGCTTTATCGATAACTAATTTATGAAGAGAAATTGGGAGAACAACGAAAATAAACCTTGAAACTACCAATCCACCTAAAAATCAGACACTGTTAAAACTTTAATTTCAAATTCTTCCTTTTTGAATCTAGATCGGATGGAAGGTTATGTCTAGAAAGGCTAGTACGGTCGTTCCTTCATACATTGAAAATCGCGCTCATTTTAGAAACTGCAAGCGTGTCTAAATATATATGCTTTAATCTTTAAATCTACACTCAAATTCCATGAATAACGTTTTTTTCTGGTGCCCTTTGAATAAAATGTATCACAAAATACCGAAATAAATTTGATGCACTGTATGGCCATTTTGTTGACTGACAGTTCATCAGCAATACTCGAGTTCAAAATATTGTAAAACCGGTTAAAGATATAATGATGAATTAATCAGCACAACCAGTAAAAATCAAAACAATTTAAAAAAAAAACAGGTATCCAAACTCAGCTAAGGGTTACCTCTGCATCAAAAGGAAGAGCCTTAGAAATGTCTGTTAATTTTTGTCAAATTTTGAATGGAAAATTTAAAGGCATTCGAGTAATGAATCATGTCAGGACAAAAGTTTTGGCTACTTGGCTGATAATACCATCGGCGACTAACAGTTCACCAGCAGTGACATAGACCCAGTGGTAGTAATAAAACGCATCACGAAATAACGAAATAAATTTGATGCACTGTATGGTAATTTGAAATGATAAATAACATATATCCCCCTATATACAGTCCCTTGACTTCTATAAATCTTCATAAACAATTTATTAAATTTCCATTTCCAAAAAATTTTTTTTTTTCAATCTAATGATATTTCTTATACGAATTTGAATACTTTTTCTTGAATTTTTTATGTATTGCAAATACCTCCAACGTACATAACTCTGACCTTTGCCTTCTAGTACATGTATCTACCCTACCAACAATTGTCTTTCCATTTTGTCCGTTTTCTGTCTTGATCTATAAATCGATACATTATACAAATCTTCCACATCAAACTTGATATCAGAGTATATTATTTTCTCAAGCGTAAAAAAAAACGTTCACGTAGCGTTTCCAACTTTTTAATAAAATTTTGATAGTTTTAATTCAGAGACTAATAGAAAAGCTGATGTACATGTTGTAACAGTAAACTACAAATGTATAAAACTTACCTTATATTCAGTCAGTAGCAATATAGATATTTATACGTTCTGACAAAGCAATGTTATAAACATACAGTTTACACCTACTCAGTAATTATAGTTGGTAGCAGGGAAGTTACCGCTTATCATATTTTTATCGTGGAAACAATGGAAAAGAAAAGTTGGGTTTTTTTATATAAGAACAAATTATAGATTGTAACTTAAACAGCATGGACTGTTTTCTTAAAAAAATTTAACACATACTTACACCTAATCAGTAATTATAGTTGGTAGCAGGGAAGTTATCATATTTTTATCGTGGAAACAAAGGAAATGAAAAGTTGTTTTTATATAAGAGCAAATTATAGATTGTAACTTAAATAACATGGACTGTTTTCTTAAAAATTTTAAGAAATTCGCACTACTTCTGAATATTTTTAATTATTGTTTAGCGACTCACAATTTACTCGATGTTTAGCGACTCACAATTTACTCGATAACTGTGGAAAATATCTATTAGAGATGCAATAAAGGATTTTATTTTGTTACTTAATATAAAAATAGCTACTAGCAGAAGAAAGAGGAAATTCCGGGAATATTGCGACTATCTCCGTCAGTCCGTACGTCACACTTTCATCTGACATTAACTTCTCCTTCACTTTTGAGTTTAGGAATTTAATTTCTATAGAATGGTTGCATACCACCTGTAGATGCGCAATAAACGTTTTTTGAATTTTGATTTTCTAAACTTGGGTCCCCCAGTGGTCGAACTTCAAAAATTGTCAATTTAAGTTTCTGATGTAAACTCATCTTTCATCTTTCAATTTATGCATTTTATTTCTATAAACTTTTGTCATGAATGATGTAGATGCGCAATAAGGATTTAGCATTTTAATTTACAGACATTTGGGATGACAGGGGTCAAATTTCGATAATTGTCAATTTAAGCTTGTGACGTAAACTTCCGGTTCACCTTTCAATTTATGCGTTTTAATTCTTTACATTATTGTTATGCACTATATGCAGATGCGCAGTTATGTTCTATAATTTTGATTTACTAAAATTTGGGCCCACAGGGGTCGAATTTCGAAAATTGTGAATTTAAGCTTGTGACCTGAATTCCTCTTTCATTCTTCAATTTACGATCTGCAGTATTGTCATATACTATATGTAGATATGCAATAAAGTTTTTGAATTTTGCTTTTAAAAAGTTGGGGCCCAATTTCTGCAATTGTTAATTTAAACTTGTGACCTGAAATCCTTTTTCATTTTTCAATGTATGCTTTCAGTTTGTTTACAGTACTGTATAAGAAAGAATAAGAAACCGAAGCGTTTAATTGATTACAACTGACCAAGAAATTTGGATACATATGACTATCGATGTCGAGCACTTTTGAAAAGGACAAATCTGAGGTTGGTTTCTAATTATAACGTGCAACGTAGTGGTGACAAAATTTACCTCGCCCATTGGGCTTGGGAAATGTCACGTCTCTCGACTGGTATTTTTCGCAAATTCCCCTCCCAAGCATTATATGTCTGTATAAAACTTGGACATGTTTGTCACTGAATGCTATATATAGTTTGTGTTCAAATAATTTTCCAGATACATCATTACAACTATGCATTTTAATTTGGTGCACATTTTTCACAAGATTTCTTGTCGTTGTATGCTCTGGAGGTAGGAGGTACTTCGCTCGTGCAATATTCAATCGGATGTACAAAATTCTATTGAGAGTGCGTATACCTCATATTTTTTCAATTTTATTTAGAAAAACCCTACCGATGTTCAATGTGGAGAATTTTTTAATATTCTCGTTTCATGGGTTTTCGCGGTATCAGGCATACATTATGACACAATGATACATGATCTGTTGAAACTTGCATATCCAGTGTATTAAGAGTGGTATACTAGAGTTGTTATAATAAAATAATTGCAGAATGTAGCAGATGAAAATAATGTAGTAATTAGCTTATAAATAAATATACATTCTCATGCAAAAGTGACAGTTTTCATCACTCTCTCGTGTAATATCGGTGTGCTATCATTATAGGTAGTTATTCTCATTTTTCTGGAATCCAGAACTGTCTGAGACAATTTTACTTTTTACAAACTAAGTATACCATTTAATAGAAAAGAAATGAATCTATAAATTATCTTAATAAAATAAGAATTATGCATTTATTGTATATCAATATAATTCGACAGAAATATTCGAGATGCGATTTGAACAAATACAAGGTATATAGTGGATCACAACTCATGTCAATGATCCCTGGCGTTTCTAGTGGTATGTTACTTAAATCAGCTCCGTTCTTCAAACTCTGTTCTGGTATAATATTGTTATTGAAAAAAAATATTTTCTAAATTTTTTAAAACTTTGGAAAGTGGAGTATAACCCTGTCCTATAGTTAGGCATATTTTAGCATGCTGGCTGATCACCTCTGTAGCCTATCCTCGATACTCACATTGATCTGATGCATGTACCATAAATTCCTGTTACAAATATGACCCATTTTGATATTTATATTTCGTTAGAGATGCTCAAAAGATATATAATTTTCATTTTCAACTTCCTTCCTTCTGTTTTATAAATCATGTTAATAAAACAACATTATATGAATTAGTTACATTTATTACTATCTCTGAAGCTCATAAATGGTACTTAAAGATAGATTCTTTTCGTTTGTATAAAAAACATTAAAAAGTTATTATCGACCACTCAAAAAATATATAAGAAACGAATTATCTTAATTCCTTGCAATATCATTTTCGTATATTGATTATGATAAACTTATTTTTTTTATCTTTTCTTTGCTAATTAAAAGTACATTTGGAAATTATTAGGCGCCTTTGGTTTTTTTCACAAAGCCAACATGAAGTAGACTGAGAAGGAAAAAACAGAAGAGTACAGAAAGGTTAATTAAGACAGAAGAAAAAGCAACCGAAACGGCAAGCTTGAACCCTCTTCATTAGTAGCGCTACAAATTGTCAAATGCCAATTGGCATAAAATTCTTAATTACTGCACACATGTGTAGTCTCTACACCACCAATGTGATTAGTAAAGTACCATATTTTCAAGTAAATTCCTATGTCATTTTGGCGATTTAACTAAGTACAATGTATGATATCGTAAAAAAAGTAAGGAATATTGTAATTAGTAAAATAAATATTTTGAAATTAATTCCAATGTCACGGCATTTTGGCGATTTTAACTAAAGTACAATGTACGATATCGTAAAAAATAAGGAATATTGTAATTAGTAAAATAAATATTTTAAAGTTAATTCCAATGTCACGGCATTTTGGCGATTTTAACTAAAGTACAATGTACGATATCCTAAAAAAGTAAGGAATATTGTAAATACATGTAGTAAAGTAAATATTTTGAAGTTAATTCTAATGTCACGGCATTTTGGCAATTTTAACTTAAGTACAATGTACGATATCGTAAAAAATTAGGAATATTGTAATTAGAAAAGTAAATATTTTGAAATTAATTCCAATGTCACGGCATTTTGGCGATTTTAACTAAAGTACAATGTACTATATCGTAAAAAAGTAAGGCATAGCAACTTACCTGATAACATAACAAATGACGATCTTGATTATATTGGAATAAGATGAGATACACTGACATACCTATTACATGTATTAGAGTAGGAAGTTATCTCATATAATATTTTTACGTGGAAGCATTACAAAAAGTTTATTGAATAAGAATATTCATTTATTATTTAAATTACATTGACATTCATACATGGCGGAAATATTACATATCTTAATCTGAAGTAGACTAACTTAAAATTCCTATCTAAAAATACTTAGTTGATGAAACTCAAGATTGCCCGTACATGTACTATACCTGCTTTTGTTTGTGGTTTATTGTACACGAGAACTTATACAAAATATTTCTGAAATAATACCAAAAAGTTGAATAGCCAAAACATTCACACATGCAAACTGATAAGCTTTTTTGTGTACTAATTTATAAAAGATAAAAGACTTTAGCTGAAGTTGGGGTAAATTTCAATGTAAAAATCAAATAGACATGTACATGTATACAGAAAGGAGATGAAGTTTAGCATTATCTATTTTATCTATATCATAATACTGACGATGAATACAAATTGATCACTTTTGTTGGTGCATTTAAACTTGAACGCTGCTTTAACACTTCAGTGGAAAAAAATACAAAAATTCACTGCTTGCAACCAGAACATGGCTATAAAAAGGATATTACTAACCATTTATTAATACCCGCTACATATGTTCCTTCCTTAGGGCTATATCATTAAAAGAAAAAAGGAAAATAAACACAAATGAAATTGTCTCACAAAAATTAGGAACCAATAAAATCCACGGAAATAATAATACAAGACAAATATAAAGTTAGTGGTATTATGTAATACATTCACTTACACTTCTCCCAATTCTGTCCTGTAGGGATATATTACTTCTCCCTACAGCTAACGTCTAGTTTATACCCCGATGATAGCTTTTAAATTGGGAAGAGGGGGGTCTTTCAAGAATTTCAGTGATGCAGTGTGATGCACTGCATAAGTATGGTAAACCCAGGATATCTGGTTATATTTTTGTCATTAAGGTATAAATAAAGCAACAACAAAAAAAATAAAATGTTGCAAAACTGAATGTATACTAAATAATCAAATGGTAAAAGTTAGTGAGGTTTAAAACGGGCATATGTTATAGAACCAAAAATAAAAGATCTATTGCTCCATTTATGTGCTCATGATTTTGGTTTTGGTCGTTTTTATATTTGGTTTTCTGCCTTTAGCCACATCGAACTCTCAATGACCTTTTATTATTATAAAAAAGAATGGGCTTCTATGACTTTTATAATGATTCTCTTTTATTTATGTATACATGTAGTTTGAATGGAGATATATGTACTTTATTGTTCATTAGTTGACATGTTATGATATCTCAATATATAATTATTATACATGTAAGTGTTCCAACGATGCATTATATATAATATTTTGTAATTAAAAATATGTTATTAGGTAGTTATCGTTATAAAATCGTATTACAAGTACTATATATATTTATATATATATATAAGTAAATACTAGATGGGAAGTGCTTTATTAATACAATACTACAAGTGTCTACTTTGTAACTTCTAAATAACAGTGGTGGGTCACCTATTTGACGTAACTGGTACTTGTGTACTCATAAATTATTAAACTGAAATAGGCAGTGAAGCTATTAGGGTGAGGCACGTGCATCTATGTAAAATACACAGCTTTAAGAAATTAAAATCGACGCTGCAGAACAACAGCTTCTGTCATTGACAATACAAAAGGTATATGTATTCAAGATTTATCACAAAGCATCAATTAAGTAACAACCATGTAAACATATTTTGTTTAGGAAACAAAACAAAAAAGAATTTGATATATACAAATGATCCAATGGTTTGAAAATTCGATGAAAATATCGACGAAAGACTGTTACCTGGAATAACATAATCATGGATTTGAAAAAAAAACGCTTCAAAATAACAGAAAAAAAAATATTCTCCTGAAGTTCAAGGGTCGAGATCATTGTTTATGCCTTCTCCTCATTGACATGTTATGATAACTTAAAAGTCAATGTATGGACAAATACAAATGATACATGTATATAGTCTGCTCACAGTGTATATGGCACACTTTGACAAGAAATAGCTTGACCTTTCTGTCCACTTTGGTATTATAACTGCTTAATAACAGTACAAATTTTGAATTTGCGTAACGACTTTCTACGTATGCAAATGAGGCGGGTTGTGTAATATGTATCATTGAAATCAATAACAAAATAAGAAAAAGAAAACTATATGTTGCTAAACTCGATTCTGAGATATAAATGGGATAAAAATTTAGCGGAAAAACGAGTTTCTCTAGATTTTTCCTTTGGTTTGAATGGAAAATGTGATGAACTTGAAAGTTGTATAAAAATTAAACTAATATATAGAATTACATAATTTTTTTTTTCATTAAAATATGTATAATAAATTAATGAAAAGAAAATAGGGGTTGCTGGTGATAAAATATCCCATACTATAAATGGATTAACCCTGAGGAGTTCGCATAATCTGACCAAAATTCAAAAATCTCCTTAACTCACACTTACCTGAGATAATCCTATTATCTGTTGTAGTATGAACGCGGACTATGGAAATCAGTAGAAAAACCTCAAATCTTTTGTTACACAGACATTATGATTCACATAACGGGGTAAAAACTGATTTTTTAATTTTGGGTTGAAAAATGTGATTTTTGAAATCTCACAAAATGGAATTTTTCACTTCAAACGTTTTGCACAAAACTCATGCTTTTGATGAGAAAACAATCTATTATGAAAATCAGACGTGTGGATCTATTTTTCTGCTTAGTACAGCTATTTGATATTATGAATATATGAAAAATGCATTACCCTGTATCGTTTCTTTCGTTGACTAGTTCAAAATGATGATAAACAAAAGGAACTAATTATTATAACATGATTGATATTAATTAATTAATAAAAATAATCGGCAAAAACTTGTATATGAAAAAAATATTATTCTAATGTGAAAAAGTGAAAAATGTACATGCTATTATAACAGAACATTTAATATAACTTACATACTTAGGTCTTCTGTGAGAGCAATTGCATCTACTCAAGGTTTATCTTGTGTTATGTCAACAAATAAAAATCATTGTGTGACGTGTACAGAAAGATGGAGGAAGTAAGCATTTATCAAGAGCAGAAAAAATTGACCTTTAAATTATCACAAAACATTCAAAAACGGTTTAACAAATTTTGTAGTTGTTAAACTAGAAGTAATTTGGTATATACATGTATTATCATCTAAATTATCATAATTTTACTGCTATTGTCGATTCTATATAATGTATTTCTCATGATAAAATGTTCTGACATATTCATACACCTAAGTGTATTAGTTATAGCACCAATTAGTTGAATACCCGAATAAACTAGGGGAGAATGAAAGAGGGGGAAGCGAAGACATAAGAATAAAGAAACCAAATTTGCATATTCAAACACAAAAGATAGAAAAAACAACTAATGTCAAATTCCAAACAAAATTGGGATTGACAAACAAAAGTGTTCGCATGTTCTTCTCTTCCAAATAAAATTTTTAAATAAATGTACTTTAAACACGCCCGCTTATCTTTCATATTCATAACAATTCGTTATTCTTAAATTTTTGGAAAATGCTAAGTAATTTCAAAATTTTGGGAATGTTATAATTCTCGTTTTATGCGTGTGTATTGCCCCATTTAGATACATACAATTATTATGTAATATTACAAGTCATATTGGTTTTAAAAGTGATTGAAAATTAGACCTTTTATCTCAAGTTTTTATTTATATATGTGGTTTCTGGGGTGTTGTTTCTAGGCTGTAATATAGTGTCCTGAACATAAATATATATGGTTGCAAGGTACTTTTCTATCGGTTCTAAGGACTTTTTCAATGACCTTGATGTTTGACCTTTGACCTTGGTACCAAAATTTAGATCTTTTGAAACTGATCATTTTATGTATGGGATTTTCTTCCTATCTATTATAGTTTGCGAGATATAAAATAAAATATATGGTTTCTAGGGTGTTGTTTGCATAGTTTCTAAGGATATTTACCATGACCTTGACTCTTGACCTTCTATGTTGCTTGTATAGTTGCTCTGAACGTAATTATATATGGTTGCTAGGTACTTTTTCATCGGACCCTTGACCTTCCATTTTCATCTGTAAAGCTGAAATATGGCATCCTGAACATAAACATATATGGTTGCTAGGTACTTTTCAGTCGGTTGCTAAGGACTTTATCGATGACCCTGACTCTGGACCTTCCATTTTGAATGGAACAGCTATAATATAGTGTCCTGAACATAAATATATATGGTTGCTAGGTACTTTTCTATCGGTTGCTAAGGACTTTTTCAATGACCTTGATGTTTGACCTTTGACCTTGGTACTAAACTTTAGATCTTTTGAAACTAATCATTTTATGCATGAAATTTTCTTCCTATCTATTATACTTTGCGAGATATTAAATAAAATATATGGTTTCTAGGGTGTTTTTTGCATGGTTTCTAAGGATATTTACCATGACCTTGACTTGGTCACGAGAAAGACCTTAATAAAACCAGAATTGCACTTCAACAATCAGATTATTTTTTTGCAAAAGGTTTTGTGCAACTTGATATCATCCATTCAATCGAGAGAAAAAAACAAATAGTACAGTAAATATATAGTATAAAATAATTTTTTCAGAATTTTGCCTTTTTGTGTGAAAATGTATCATACATCTAAAACCCCGAATAATTGATGTTTTCATGTTGTTGTTTTAGCTGTTTTTTAATTGTTTAATTTTGCTTTATTTATTTATTTTATATTTTTTTTTTTTGGTCGCCACTTCTTTAGTGCTCACGATCGGTAGAATTCCTTAGTACTTTTATACAACAATTATTAGAACTGTGGAAAGGAGACACTTAAACTGTGTTAATATACATGTACATATTTTTCCTTTTTGTGTTATATATGTATATCTGTCTGTATATTTGTATGATATGTCTGTATTGCTATGGACCAAATGGTCTTTTTGTTCGCAATAAAGTTGAATTTAATTGAAATTATTTACAAATATTGATGTTGTTTAAAATATTTCCCAGTATTTTATTTTCAGTAGGAAGGGTGCAAATAGTTAACAGAAATAGTTGAATGACATTTATTGGATGACGGAAATAAAGTATTATGAAACAATTATAAAATGTACGCCCATTACTGGAATGATAAGTAAATATTTCCATGTATTTTAATGTAATTCACTTTAGAAATTCTTAATATTATCTTTACATGTATATAAGCACAAAAGCTCATCTTTATCTCTGTGTGACAGCTAGAGTTCACATTGGGAGTTTCACCTAGTTTAAAACTTTTAAAATGTTACTTATTTGTCATTATATCATGGGTTTTAACCTTCAGTTAGAAATATCAGACTATCCTCGTAATAATAATAAGGGTTTATTCATGGCAGCCACCGTATAGGTAGGGAAAATATGCAGAATTACAAAGATTTTTGCACACAATATTGGAAAATTTCAGATGAGAAGATTGCTGAAATCAAAATAGTAAAAATAAAGATTTGTTTATGGAAGCCTTGTTCCATGCGGGGAAGAGTATTACAAACTTTATATTAGGCCTCATAACACGTTTCAGCTTCAAGAAAATTAATAGGACGGAAAGACGACTAGACGACGGGCGCAAAGTGATGACAATAGCTTGCATCGCCCGAGGGATAAGTGAGTTAAAACAGACAGGAATAAACACGTACATGAAAAACAGAAAAACAAACACCTTTTATATTAATAATGTTCTATAATTTATTCAAACAAAATATACAAAAGTGGTAAAACATATATCTCAAAGTTACAGAGGTGGCCTCCTGACCAATACCAAGACCTATACATTATTGCAATTAATACAAAAAGAGGTCTCTATTATTTAGCCAAAGGTGTGAACCATGACAGATAAAAATTCAAACTTAACATTTACCCTGTCCTCTTACTTTTGAATACTTCTTTAAGAGCAACCTTAATATACGATTCATCTAAATATTAAAATACATTGGTCCTTTTATGATTGCAAAATCCAATGCGACTGTGTACTTCAACAAAAACTCATTTCTGTAACTAGAAAAGAATTGTTTGCAAAGACATTAACAAAAATAGATATATTTGATGCAGTTTCACACTTGACTGACATATACCCGATTTTGGATCTTTCTTATCTTTTCCTTCACAGCAGGTGCATGTTTTAATTGCTCAGTTGTTTTCATGACAATCCAAACTGAAAAAAAGCTCCAGAAGAAATGTGAATGTTTTGCTGACTGAAGTTATTTTAAATGTACAAGGATAGTTGTTATACAAAAAATAAAGAATGGTTCTGCTAATCTGAGATGGAATATCCTTAATTGGCTATTTTCAGTACTTAGTTTCAGAAATCCTCCAAACAACAGTTATTTTTAGTATTTTAATGTATGTTTCAGAGTGGCAATTTTCATATTTCTGGTAAGATGTACGAAAATGCCTTTTCAATTAGAATAGAGGAACGTTCCACTAATTGCAATTGTATACATGTAGGAGGTGATTCATGTGTCTAAGTGTCGCGATCTGGCAGATTTCTACAAAATATCCGATATATTAAAAGTTTACAGTTGTAGAGAAATGTCGAATCTACGCACATGTATATCAAAGGATTTATAATATTATTTAATATATAAAACCTACTTAAAATTGGGAATATTGCTTTAGTAACAGAGTTTGAGACAAATCGACCTTTCATTATGGATGCATTTAACTTTATTACGCTGTATGGTATATAGCTCAAAATAAAACATATGCTTATGGAGAATGCAATTTTGGTTACTTTCTTTATAACCTGTTTCCTTTTAAAGTATTTTTGCGTTACTGGTAAAGTATTTGATATCGAGGCTATGTTTTTTATGTGCCCAGGGGAGGGTTTCACCCTCTCTCGACGAAATATATCCTTTGCAATGTTAGCATACACTAAGATAATTATAAACATACAAATAAAGTATATGAGACATAAACACAAGCTGTAAATAACTGTATAGTTTGTTTCTTGAAATCTGTCCGAAAAACTGCAATCATGTCCTGTTAAATTAAACTGTAACTGCTCCAAACTAATGCCACTCAGTACCGCCTCCGGCCATGAAAACAAAATAGAAATAAAAAAAGCCAAACAAACGTTTCCCGATGCATGTTTGGTATTCAGTTGCCACTTACATGGTTGACAAACTCTTCGGAACCTATCAAGAGACATCAAAATTAAAAGGGAGCATGAAAGTACTGACAAAAAAATAGTTATCCCCCTTCCAAGTTTACATCCGATGTCAGAATAAAATGTGAGTTGATGTGTCTGCTGATAAAGTTCAAAAGGGACGACAATTAAACAAACAAGAAAGTCAGTTACTGCCATACTACGTATAAACGTCCAGTGTGCTCCGTTCCGTCGCCTTAGTTTTCCATAATACACTAAAATAACAAGAGCATTTCCAAAAGCCCCAATGATCATTGTCACTGAAAGATACACGATGGCAGGTATACGCTGAAAAGTCTCATCATTATTCTGGGTATCTACGGTAATTCTTGAGTCTGATGTATTTACCTTCATTGGACCAGGTATGACGGTGATTTGCAAAACTGAAATTAAAAAAAAAATAAATAATATGAATTCATGGATACCAATGTGATAATCAATTTTATTACCGAATACTTTATCGTGGTGTAATTTTTCTCATATGACATATTATAAATTTATATATTCGTGTACAGCAAATGAAATAATATTTCTTTTTCTAAATTAAAATTCTGTTATCCAATCAATGTCCCGACAAAATATACGAAAATCACTAGCCGCCAATTACTAAATAAACACTAGAAGTATCGATAGAAATACAACTGTTAATACGCCATGCATTATTTCTTTTTCATTTAAGACCGTTAGATTCCATATAAATCCTGACTTTTATAGGCTGAAAAATCTTCATCTTTGCTGACAAAAAGCAAGGCCCTAGTTCTTTCCACTGATGGTGGTTTACTTTGGTTTTTCCTTGTTTAATATTAATAAATTTGTGTACTTACTGTTATTTATTTCCAATTTGTTCCTCTCTTCACTGTGTATTTTTTCATGTAAGGGTTGGAATTTTATCGTTTATTACTGAATACGGTTACCACCCAATTATTTGGGCAGTCATAAATGAAGTAAAATATTTCCGGTTATTTGTATAAATTTAAGCGATATCTAACAATTTCATTAATTCAGTTTGAAATGTCAAATTCCTTCCCTTAGTTTTGGTTTCGGTCTCTTAATTATACTGTAACTATTTTATTTTTATTAAATCTCATTGTACCTTTTAAAACTGAAAATCCCAGGACATGATTACTTCTGACGGGGTACAACCGTGCAGACATTGAACCAGTTCTGAGAGTATATATTTTAGGGCATTTAAATTTATCTTTACACTATTTTTAATATCGAAGTATTGAGTTTGATCGCTCATGTTTTTCGTAGACCAGTGTTATATATCAGTTTGGTATGGTCTGGACGTTTGGTGTTTTAGGGTAAATATGGAGAGTTATCTCTCTTTATCCATGCACATATACCAAATAAATATGGATATGGTCCGGATTCTGAGTTGTAAAATATCTGGACTGTTCTACCATAGAACCATTTATGCCAGTTCTACCCTAGAACCATTCTGGACGGTTCCACCCTAGAACGATTTATGCCAGTTTTACCATAGAACCATTCTGGACGGTTCTACCCTAGAACCATTCTAAATGATTCTAACCTAGAACCATTTATGACCCTGGCAATAGTTTATGAATTTTGAACATCAAAATTATAAGAAATAAAATAATTTATTTGTTGTCATAATTTTAAAATCAATGTTTATCATACCGAAATATATTAAATAGTAAAAGAAATGAAGAAATTCACGCAGAATAACGTTTTTACTAAAAACTAAATGATTTTACACTAATCGGTGTTATTTGCTAGTACATAAAACATTCCTCTACAAGAGAACACTTTAAATCAAGATTTAGTCCCGTCCCTTCTCAATTGAAATTATTATGTAAAATGTCCATATATGTACGTCATGTCTATGTAATTTTTCGATAAATTGGTGAAATGCACCTCTTATTTCAAAATGGCGGTACTCATCCCAATTATCTTCTACCTTCCCATAACGAAATATCGTTCATACGAGCAAAGATAATTAATTATATAATATATCAAATGTTTACCATATAAACCTGGTAAAAAAGAAACTAAATTGAAATGTTACTTATCTGACATACATACCTGTATACATACATATGTATCTGTGTACCTTAAAGGTTGGACAGTCAAGGTACAATATACATGTCAAAAACCTTAATTAGTTATAATTACATGAAACACACAACATGTTACGGAGTACAAATTTCTTTACCTGTAAATTTACTTCAGATAAAAATCACACAAATTTTAGCAAACACAATAATTCGTTTTTCTTGTTGGTTAAAAAAATGAACTGAAAAAAAAAACACTTGCACCATAGCTCTATATTGCATGTATGTACGTTTGCTGTTTTGTATAAATTAGTCATAAGTGTAATATTTTGAAATTATAATAAATGTGGAATGTTATACATATTTAAAAAAAATGTTTTTAAAAGTTTGGAAAAATCGAAGACAAGGAGTACGTGCCATATTCAATACAGAGTTATCGGATTTGAAAATGGACGGTTCTACCCTAGAACCTTTAATTACAGTTCTACCCTAGAACCTTTAATTACAGTTCTATCATAGAACTATTCTGAATGGTTCTACCTTAGATCAATTTATGACAGTTTTATCATAGAACCATTCTGAATTGTTCTACCCTAGATCAATTTATGACAGTTCTATCATAGAACCATTCTGAATGGTTCTACCCTAGATCAATTTATGACAGTTTTATCATAGAACCATTCTGAATTGTTCTACCCTAGATCAATTTATGACAGTTATATCATAGAACCATTCTGAATGGTTCTACCCTAGATCAATTTATGACAGTTCTGTCATAGAACCATTCTGAATGGTTCTACCCTAGATCAATTTATGACAGTTCTATCATAGAACCATTCTGAATGGTTCTACCCTAGATCAATTTATAACAGTTCTATCATAGAACCATTCTGAATGGTTCTACCCTAGATCAATTTATGACAGTTCTACCCTAGACCCATTCTGGACGGTTCTACCCTAGAACCATTTATGACAGTTCTAAACTAGAACTATTTATGACAGTTCTAAACTAGAACTATTTATGACGGTTCTACCTTAGAACCATTTATGACAGGGTTGGTTGTACCCTAGACCTGTTCTAGAATGGTTCTAAAACAGTTCTCTCTGACAGAATAGTTGATAGGTTAGAACCGATCTGAAATGTAGTTGAAAAAAATAGAAAATATTGTTGTGTATAAATGTGTTCATCTTTATTTATGCCTGATGAGCTGCAGCATAAAACTAGTGAACGTAAATAATTGTCACCAGGAAAGAATCATAAGGGGAACAAAACTGCAAAGGGTTTACGTGATATCGATAATGAACCTCCAAGAGATAATTAAAATTTCGTCATAACGTTTCACTGTCAAATTTGCAGGTGCTGAAAAACTTCCTCCATCACTACACACTTCGCAATGTTATATTGTAGGTGCTGTAAACTTCCCACACCTCTACACACTACGCTACGTTGAAGGTGGGTCCTCGGTGGCCAAGTGGTCTAGGTTATTCGTCATGACTATTAATGATCACTAGCCTGTCAACACTTGGGTTGTGAGTTCGAATCTCACCTGTGGCGGGGTGTGTTTGACTCCGATCTAAATTGACAAGGATTGCCAATTTTCCTATTGGAGGTCGGTGGTTGTCCCGGGTACTCCGGCTTCCTCTACCAATAAAAACTGGCCGCCGTGAAATAGCCAAATGTACTGAAAACGGCGTAAAACCCAAAAAAAACATACTAAACAAACGTTGAAGGTGCTGAAAAACTTTCTTCACCGCTACACACCACGCCACGTTATAGGTACTGAAAATTTCCTCCATCACTACACACTCTGCAATGTTATATTGTAGGTGCTGAAAATTTCCTCCATAACTTCACACTCCGCCACGTTATATTATAGGTGCTGTCAACTTCCTCCACCACTTTCACACTCGCCAAGTGATATTGTAGGTGCTGAAAACGTACTCCACTACTACACATCTCTCCACGCTTTTATACGTAAACATTAATGAAAATCATGTTAATCGAGCTTATACGTAAGCACAAATCGTCTGTGTATATGTAACGTAACAGTATAATATGAAAGAGAGTTTTAATGGATTTATGCATTATACAAAATATTTGCATACACATTACAAAAGTTTACACAAAGAATCGCGCATTTATTGGTCTTCTTGATGATAAAAGTTCTAGATAGGCCTGATAGACTTGTATTTCAGGCGAAGCATGTAGTACTAGTCACTCCAGAAAATATATAGTATATAGTGATATTGTATAGAAGAGCCATTGAAATTTACCACAGGTGGGACAAGGCGTGCAATTGTTTTCCTGTTACAGAAGTCATGAAATAATAGGCTTCCGTTAAGTCTGAAATTTGTATTGAGACATGGGAGGTGTCTCAAAGCGATCGCCATAGACTGACACATATCCAGTTAAAATTTCGGGGTTTGATGTCAGATTACTTTTTCGGCAATTTGAAAAATCACGAGCCATGGTAAAAAATCTCCTTCCGCAAAGCAAAATGTACCTCTTTCATGCTCTCCATGTAGAATAAAATATTTTCTTGGTTTTATTTATTTAATCCTTTCAAACTTTCTACGGCAAATGTCTAAGGTAAATACAGTTTTAAAACAACACTAGTTATTCAGTTATCATGGTTGGTTTTGTTACAGTAGGTCCATATATCATAGGTCAAAGTTCATTATAGGTCTTGAGCCAGGTTGAAGATGGATTACCCGTGAGAATACATGTAAGAGGTACGCTAATAAAGGTGTTTTGAACTCATCTTCAAGTGACAAAGTATCTTCCTCAAGAAACACTGTTCTAGTGATCAACCTTTTAAAGAAACAGTTTCTCTCCCTCCTTTATGATAAGGTAACAAAGTCCAGAAACAGTCTGCAACCTGCAAACCAAAAGCAGAAAAATAACAGAGTAAGGAAGAAGGATCGACTTTTGTAATTTTATTTGAACTTGTTGCCCACAGTGGTCGATACTTCCAAAAGTTTGAATTCAAGCTTATGACGTAAACTTCTCTTTCACTTTTCAATTTATGCATGATATATCTTTACAGTGATCTTTATTGTTATACACTTCATGTAGATGTGCAATAAATTTTCAGAATTTTTATTTTCATAACTTTACTCCTACGGGGTTAAACGTGGAAAATTTAGAATTTAAGCATGTATCCTAAACTCATATTTCATTCTTCAATTTATTCATATTATTTCTTTACAGTATTTTCACACACCATATGTAATGCGCAATAAAGTTTTAGAATTTTGATAGTGAATTTGAGCTTGCGACCTAAACTTTGTCCAGTTTTCATTGGATTTAGTGATTTAATTTCTTTAAAAAATGATTTTATAACGTTTTACTTTTGCCGTGCAGGGGATGCGGGGATCATTGTCGATTCCGTTAGTAGCTTTCTAGTTAAATATGAATTTTATTCTAATGAGCTGTTTGTCTGTTTTGTATCCTCGCACTTCGAATGAAGTTCGGGGATATTTGTAATCGGTCCGTTTGTCCGTCCGTTAGATAACCTTGTCTCCAGAACTCCCCGTTCATTTGTACTTTCATGCATTTAATTTCAATACAGTATTGTCACATACGGTATGTAGATTAAGGTTTTTAGAATTTTGAACATTGGGGCCCACAGGGGTCGAATTTCGAAAATTGGAAATTTAGGCTGGTGGTTTAAACTCCTCATTCATTTTTCATTTCATGTTTTTCATTTCTATACAGTATTGTTGCATACTGTATGTAGATTTGCAGTAAGATTTTAGAATTTTTATTTTCAAAAATTTGGGCCAACAGGTCTCGAATTTCGAAAATTGTGAATTTAAGCTTGTGACCTAAACTTCTCTTTCATTTTTCATTTGTATTTAAGATATGATTGTGAAAAGGGTGCACAGGGAAACATTATATGGGGCAGAGGGGATAGCGGTCGTCTCAGACTGCCTTAATCTAGTTTTATTTATACTACTATTTCACCTCAGAAAAGCGCTGGTCATGCTAACTGTGTGTTTTTGAACATTATACGGTAAAGAAACAAATGCATAAAATGAAAAATTAAAGAGGAGTAAAAAATGAAAAATTAAAGAGGAGTAAGATCAGAAGCTTAAATTCACAATGTCAAAATTCGACCCCTATGGGGCTCAATTTTTGAAAATAGAAATTTAAAAAACCTGTCTTAGAACTGCTTACCCTTCCGGAGCACCTGGGTTTTTATAGAAGTTCGTGTTGTTCATTTTTTTTTTTAGTGTTTCTTTGTTTGCGGTTGTTAACACGTCTTCCCGGGTTTGTCTGTCTAATGGATTGTGTTTTTTTTATTTGCTCCTTCGGTATATTTGTCTTTTTGTACATCTACTAACAGTGTAAGACAATATTGCAATGGAAGAGGAGTTAATGTCACAAGCGTAAATTCAGAAATACAAAATCAACCCCTGTGTGCCCAAATTTAAAATCAGATTTAAAACCTTATTATACATCTACATACAGTGTTTATAAATGAAATCTAAAATGTAAACAAAAGAAAGAGGAGTTTAGGTCACAAGCTTAAATTCCCAAGTTTCGAAATTCGCACCTAGTTTTCAAAATTGAAATTCTCAAAACCTTTTTGCGAATCTACATGCAGTGTATAATAATGCTGCATAGAAATAAAATGCATATAGTTCAAAATAAAAGAAGAGTTTGTAGTCTTCCTCATCTTAGCTTAAAACAGGCTATGAAAATGATACAAGGGAGGTAATTGTTATTACTTTTACAGTTTTTCAACCTTTCACATTTTCACCTGGGTTTGTATATACATATAACTTTCGGTGTGTGATATAAACATGTTTGAATAGTTGACTAAATATAAGGCCAAGCAAAAAAGATGCTTAGGTTCTCAGGTCACTTTTTTAAAAAATGGATGAGGGAGGGAGGCTTTTTTTATTTTTGTAATTTTTTGGGGAAATTGACATTGAATTGGCAAACAATTTTTAAAAATCACCATATATGTGATTTATATTATTCCTGGGTTTCATTACAGATTTGCAAGAAAAATAACCACCGTTTACCTTAGCACACAATGAAGTTTAAAAGTTGTTTTACAATTATGAAACAATTGTGATGATTGTGAAATTGTAATCTTTTTACTGATTGCATGAATATAACCCAATTCATAATTTTACATAAAATTATATGTACAAAAAAGTTTGGGAAACACACTTTATCCAAAAGAAGAATACAATTTTTTCTAAAAATTAATTTTTTATTTGTTATTCAACAATTAAATATAAATTTTATGTTTTCCTTGTCAGAAAAAAAAAATTGAAAGAAAATTGATTATCAAAGGGGAGCAACTCTGCAGATTTTTTTTCTGTAACAGCAGAAGATACTTAAACTTTGAACTTAATTTGAGCAATTAATGACAACAAAAACGTGTTCTGAAAGAAAGGGTACATTTATGAGACTCAAAGGGCATCAGTGGTGACCAACCCTTCAATTTGTTTAGGGCAAGCTATAGCAGTATAATAATTATTTATTTTTTATCGACCGTTTCCGGAGCGGACTTGAAAAAATTCCGGATTTTACTAAGAATGAAAAGCGCCGACGCGGGATTTTTTTTTCGGATGCGGCGGTGCCTGAGAACCTAGTACCTTTATGTATTTATTTTTTTTTGCCTAAGGCGCTATGGCTGTTCTCTCTCGTTATTTTGTTAAAGATGAAAAAGATGGTTTCCTTGAAAATCTATGATGCGAATTGAAGGGTACATTTTTACGATTATATAAACTAATTACCTACCGATAGATGTTTGTTTGTTTGTTTAGTTGGGGTTTAACGCCGTTTTCAGCACATTTGGCTATTTCGCGGGTGGGGGGGGGGCTAATTTTTATTGTTGGAGGAAGCCGGATTGCCCGGTGAGAACCACCGACCTTCGGTAGGAAAATTGGCAATCATTGTCAATTAGAGTGGGAGTCGAACACACCCCACCACAGGTGAGATTCGAACTCACAACCGCAGTGTTGACAGGCTAGTGATCATTAGTAGTCAAGACGAACTACCTAGACCACTCCGATAGATGAGAGAGATACAAATGATACATGTATTCATTATACAATATCAATTCTAATGTACATGTACATTTCTGTACTGTCAGTCATAACGAAAACAACATCTAAAGCATGACTTTCCAGCATATTATAAATAGGAGAATTCGGATGGCTTTGACAGCAATGTGGATAAATACATTTACATCCCAGCTCCTTTGTTTTTACAGGGGTGATCTGAGACGGATCACCCCTGCCAGATCACCCCAGCAAGAGTGCTTTGTTAGTTTAAAGTTGGCGGGAACAATTTACTCACGATTAAAACTTAGAAAATTTATGCAGAAACATAAATTACAAATTAAAAATTAACATTAAAATTTAGAAAGAATGTACCGAGAATCGAACCTGGGACCGTTCGTTTATTAGCCATACACGTTAACCAATAGGCCAGAGAAGCTCACACCGATTAACGTTAATTTTACCTATAAGAATATTAAGTCCGGGGTTCCAGTGGGGAATACAATATATAATATATATAAAAGTATATTATAACGTAAAACAGTACTGAAATGTTTAATTTAAGTTTATTATTATTTATCACGGATGAGCTGGGATGTAAAATAGTTATCCCACTCGGACTTGGTGTGTCTGTATAAGATCATCCCTCGGGCCTCCGGCCCTCGAGGTGATCTTATACAGACACACCGCGTCCTCGTGCGATAACTATTACGTACATTATAAATCTAATATCAACATAGTACACAGCTTTTCAAAGTTGTAAAGGTTCTCTCCATCGGTGTTATAAGAGCTATATTCATTCATTAAATGTATGGTGGAAAGATTCCTAAGTATATATTATCTAGCAAAATTATTTTAATATTGTTGACAAAATAAACATTTCACTTCTGTATCTCCTATCTTTAATTGATTTTCAATAATTCATATTTCTTCTTTTTTTTATTTAAATTCCATGCACTATTGTCCTGAATGAATAGATAATGTTATTGATCTAGCATATCCGGTGACAATATACAATTGTAAATATATTCCCATGTGCTTTCAAAGTATTACAAACAAAAGTATTCCCCATATTCATAATGAAAAAAGTCTATATCATCATTCTAATATACTAAATGAAACAGTATTGCATTGATAGATAAGGTTATTATCAGTGAAATGCATGTGGCATCGTAATAACTTTATAGATGTTCTTACTTATATTAAAATCATTAATAATTCAGATGAAACCAGGGTGTAAAATGTCATTTTTCCAATTAGTAAATTTGTATCATGCTATATATGACATGTCGCGACGTTTGTTTTCGTGAGCTTTTAGTCTGACAAATGGATCCACTAAAGTTAGTCTCGACAATTGGTGGCAATTCTACTTTTGGACATTCACCTAATTTATGTTTAGAAGATGAAGGGGTGAGTATTAATTAATGAAAAATCTAATACGCTTTGCAAATAAATATGTATTAAAATTGACGATTAATTATGGGTAAAACATGTCTGACGTCATTAAATTACAACACCATTCTTTTAAACATCACCAAATGAACTGTCAGGACGGAGAAATATTAGAACTGTTTGGACTTTTTGTGCTAAAAAATGAAATAAAACCTAATGAAAAGTACGTTTTATTCTTTTCGAAAGTTATTTTATATACTTCTATACCGTTTTCGATTTTATTTTTATCAGCTGTCAAATTGAAATGGCTGTCATTTGAAAAGCGTAATAGTACCACTTCGGTTACCTAATTTCCGTTTTTGGCATATTATAGAATCGAAATAATCAATGGCAGTCATACGTTTGTATTAGATTTTAACTTGGGCAATATTATTTGCTTACAATTTTGTTCAATAATTTTACACATATTAAAATCTCAAACAAAGTATGGCTGCCATGAATTAATTTTTAAGTTTTAATCTGAAATATTGTATTTTTCTATCAGTGTAATTTAACTTAATCAACTATAATGAAGCATAGTGATTCGTTTTGCCCGTCATGACACATTTGATCTATTCTCCACGTGCAGATATTGGCGTTGTCTCCTATATGCAAGAGTTATGTCCCTGACATAATGTGTCATGTAGGGCAAAAATTACTTATAATTCTTTTTGAAAATATTGTATTAGAGAAAGCCTACATAGTCCAGTCAATCTAGCATAAATTTGACCCTAACCTTAACATAATTGCAACAGAAGATTTTTAAGTTTTAATCTTTAGCATTTTACCCCAAATATACACAGAAAAAAGTCTAACAAAATCTAACTTGAGGAAGAGTAAAAAATCATGATTTTAAAATTCCTATGGAGATTTGCATTGAAAATGGGAGATAACTCTGCAAAAAAGGCAAAAATATCAATAAAAATTTATACAAAATTGTAACTTTTCCGCTTCTTTTCAGCAGAATGTATTGATTCTTGAAATTTGAGCCATCTTTAGAGTATAACAAACAACTCTAAAAGTGTTTTTATATCTTTTATCAAGCTACAACCTAGATTTCGTAATTCATTAGTTGACCATTTATTAAATTTTTCAACATGTCAAGGTAAAGAATCTCAAATTTAATAAAAATAATTAAGCATACATTATTCTTTTTGTGGTTTAAAGTTTCTTTAAACAAGGTAGATGCTGAACAAATATAATTTACAGATATAAACAATACCAAAATTTCACATTATTTTTTCAAAATGGTCACAAAGCCACAAATTTGCAATTTCTTTAATGAAAAATGCGCCAAAAAAAAAAAATAAAAATACCCATAACACTTCGGTTTTGTACATTTCACGAGGAGAAGATTATATAATATAGTCAAATACGAACTTATAACCCCATCAAAGTATCATACTTTACACGAGTTTTATGAAAATCAACCAAAACCTGACAAAAAAGACTCATTTTTGCAGAGTTATCTCCCCTTTCCAATGTTAATTTCCATAGGAAATTAAAAATGCTGATTTTGAGTTTTCCTCAAGTTAGATTTTATGGGACTTTTTTCTGTGTATATTTGGGGCTTAATCTATAGATTAGAACTAAAACATTTTCTTTTGCAATTAGTTTGAGGTTAAAACTTTGTTTGACTGGACTAACACCAGACATCTAAAAATGTGGGAATATATACCCAAACACATATCCTTATTGTGTACAGAGGAAGTTGTTAGGAAGAAAAAATATTTTGCGAGAAAATGACAATTTGTACATTTATTTCTTTGGAAGATACCTTCCCCAAAGAGCAGATAACTCCGTAAATTGGCGACAACTCACATGTTCCAAAAACGGGGTATATATTGATTTTTTTTTTTTATTAAAACGCATTATAAGACTTTAGGTCGTTTTTACATTTGAATTGCTCTTCTGAGTTTTTAATTTTCAGCCTTACACAACAGATGGGGCGTAAATCGACGAAATATTCATACATGTAGCTTTTGCATCAAAATGTGTATCATATAAGAACACTTGTTATTACCACTGAGTTTATGCCTAAACTGTTGTACTCAAAGTCTCCAAAACTATCACCACACATATTGCCATATTTCGATACTAGCGTCCGCATATTCGGCACTGAGCACAACTGATGAGTCGTTGATGGACGAAATGCATGCATATCTTGTTCATCAAACTTGTTAGCCCACATATCATATACATAGTGATTCCGTTACCACTTGTTACAAAGTTATTATATGAGAACCCTATTTGTTTCTTGATTCATTTATTTCATATTATTTTTTTACATTTATTTTTCTGATAGACAACAAAATGGATAACAGATCACCAATGACATAGATGTGTACCAATCAATCACCGCCACCTAAAAGACAGAACCCTTTGATAAATAACAAGGGCATAAAACACAAACATAGAAACAACAGAGTTAGGTTAGTCTTACTTGGTACACACTGAACATTGGTGGGGTAAAACATATCTTCTAACATGTATTTATACTTTCTATTATATGAATAAATGTTTCTATTCCTATTTCTCTACCTATAAAGGATATCCAAGAATTAAACGAGGCAGACAGGTATTCACAGGAAAGTACAGGCAAACGGAAATCAAAGAAAATATCTGTTCTGCATCCACCAGATGGCGGTAAACTCGCCTGGAAAATGTTTGTTGCATGTTTCATTCTTAATCTCTGTAAAGAAATTCAGCGCAACCTGATAACGCATTCAGATGGGTTTGAGGATGATCTTGGAATTGAACTTGCAAAAGACATACGTATAATGTACGAAGGATTTTCCAAGTTTGGAGGTAAGTACTAGTATCCTAGCACTAACACAGTCCGTTCGTTACACTTTCTTGTCTCAACTCTTCTTTCACTTTTGGGTTTAGAAATTTCATTGCTATATAGGATGGTTGCATACGACCTGTAGATGCGCAATATGGTTTTATAATTTAATTTTCTAAAACTTGGGACCCAAAGGGTTCGAAGTTCGAGAATTTGAATTTAAGCTTGTGACGTAAATTTCTTTTCTTTTTCAATTCGTGTATTTATGTCGGTAAAGTATTGTGAAGACCCACATGTAGATGCACAATAAGGTTTTGGAATTTTGATTTTTAAAATTTGGGCCTACGGAGGTCAAATTTATTGTCATACACCATACTTTATGCGCAATAAAGTTTTCTAATTAAATTTCTTGTCTCACCGAATGTGATTTATTTCATTATTTCCCTAGTCAATATTCCTAACTGTTTTAATTAAATATTTTATCTCCATTTGTGTTTATAGAGCAAGTAAACTATCATTCGATCAGAATTTATACCAAGTAAATACATATTTATTTTTAATCTTATAATTGTTGGTCTTAAATACTGTAAATTCTGAAATGATTGCGATGTTTCTATTATTGCGAAAAATGCGACAGGGTTGTAATCGCAATAATTTACACTCGCATTTCTGAATTTTTTGTATGAATGAAGCGGCATTTTTCTCAATATCGCAAAAATTAAAATCGTATTTTGGTCTAAAATGATAAAATCGCAATAATAAATGCACGCAATAATTTCTGAATTCGCAGTATTGAAAATTGAACATAATTTACCTACATAAGGATATGTATGTTGTAGGTGTATTTGCAGCTATGTATACAATTAAATATTGTAATTACACCGTGGTTGCCATCACTGGAAGTATCTTAGCAGCAGTTGCACCTTTGTTAGCTTCACTGATTCCACCATCAGTAGGTGGTTTGATTGCTTTTCTTGTCAGTTGCATCTCTGGTAAGTATCTGGCTTAACATAATTCGAATGCGTGCACGTATCATAAATAGGATTTAAGTACATTGTACTTACTAGAAAATTCAGAAGTTTTATCGCACCACATTCGTATTTTCCGGTCTCATGCCATCACCCGAATTTTTAGTGGCGATTTGTCTGTCCGTCTGTTCGTCCGTCACAATTTTTCATTTTTATAACTTTATGCATTTTATTTTTACATGT
The DNA here is from genome assembly GCA_028015205.1 of Mytilisepta virgata. Taxonomy (NCBI): domain Eukaryota; kingdom Metazoa; phylum Mollusca; class Bivalvia; order Mytilida; family Mytilidae; genus Mytilisepta; species Mytilisepta virgata. Next base: position 51,064,733 of record CM051515.1, read on the forward strand.
ATACTGTATTTTCAGACAATATGTAGATGCGCAGTAAGATTTTAGAATTTTAATATGAAAAACTTTGGGCCCAGTGGGATTGAATTTCGAAAAATTATGAATTTAAGCTTGTGAATTAAACTCCTCTTCCATTTTTAATGTTATGCATTTTATTTTCATGTAGTATTGTTATAAACTATATGCAGTTAGATTTTATAATTTTGATTTTCAGAAAGGCACAAGGGGGTCGAATTTCAACAATTTAGGCTTGTAACCTGAACTCTTCTTTCATTTTTCACTTGATACATTATATATAGTAATGTTAAACTCTGTCTGTAGTTAGGTATTAAGGTTTTCGAATTTGTGAATTTAAGTAACGACTTAAACTTTTCTTTGGTTTTTCACGTATACATTTTATTTTAATGCAGTATTGTCATACACTGTAGGTTTTAGATTTTTGATTTTCAGAAATTGGGGTCGACGTTAGTCGAATTTCACATTTGGAACAGTGGCTTGTGATTTAAACCCTCTTTCATTTTTTTCAGTTTATGCATTTTATTACCATAAAGTATTGGAATACACTATATGCAGAAGCGCAACAAGGTTTTAGAATTTTAATTTTCAAAACTTGAGGCCTACATGGGTCGAATTTTGAAAATCATGACCTAAACTCCTCTTTCATTTTTAACTTTATGCATTTTATTTCTATACATTCTTTTCATTCACTATATTAAGATGAACTAAAAGGTTTAGAATTTTTATTTTTCAACACTTGGGGTCCACATTGGTCAAATTTGAAAATTGGGAAATTTAACTTGTGACCTGATCTCCTCTTTAATATTTTTCCGTATATGCATTGTATTTCCATAACGTATTGTCATACAATATATGCATATGTTCAAGAAGGTTTTAGAAGTTTGATATTCAGAAATTGAGACCCATATTTGATTCATATGATTGTGAAAATGTTGCCGTATTTGATACACCAGATCTGCAACATATGGAGAGTGCTGAGATTGCTGTCGTTTTCTACTTAGCTGTAAGTCCATTTATTATTTCTTTATGTCTCCATCTTCTAACAGATGGTAACACATCAGCCGTTATTTGGTCCCATCAGTGAAATATTTTTTTGGGCAAGGATGTTGCTCATATAAAAGTTAAATTTTTGTTTTTTTTTATTGATTTCTTCACAATCAGCCACCGTTGACAGCATATTGCCTCTAATACAGAAATTGCTTGTTGAAAACAACATATGTTCCTTACTTTTGTATTGTGGAATTCAAGCGGTCAAATCAAACCGAAATGATTTGGTAAGCCAGTAGATGTATCCAGTCAGTGGCAGTATACATGATATACGCCACTTTATTCACAAAATTTGTTTAAAAACAACAAATACGAAGTTGAAAACATTCCTTTTTATTCTTAAGTCTTGTATGTCAATTCGTTTTTAGGTATTGGGTGTGGCTTCATGGAATATGTTATTCTTGTGGTTATTTTGGAATACTTTGTCACAAAGAGAGTGAAAGCTTTAATACTTGTCAACATTGGCACTGCACTAGCGGATGTAACATTTACAATATATTTGGAAGTAAAGAGGAATGACTCAAGACTAGTGTTACCCTGGAACAAAGCATTCCGTTACCAAGCTATTGGTATGGCTATCGCTGTAGTGGCTGGAGGTTTTATTCGAACCCTTGAACTTGAGCCTGAACCAAATATCAGGAAATTCCATCGCCATCATCATTGGCAATATTCCGATTTTTCTCCAAAGGATTGGAATGGTTTGTTAAAAGATATGACGTTTTATCTTTACATGGTTTTTTTCCTATTATATGATTATGGTAAGTCAGACAAAATAACATTGGAAAGATTTCTTTGTCAACCTGTGTGTGCATATTGTTATATCTATTTAATTTATTGAAGTGATATGGGGTACATGTAAAAAATACAATGTAAGCATATTAAAAAAAACAAAAACATCCGGACACAATTCACCGTATAACAGCCAACAGAAATTGCAAGGAATAGTATGCCCTTATTACAGCAGTCCTTGTAGCCCTCACCTTCCACCTCCCCAAAGAAGAGTGAATAGATTTGCACGAAACCACGATTTTCTGAAATAAACATCCTAATTCCAAAACGTACAAAAAACACAGATGAGAAAAGACAACTATTGGAAAAGTTCTTTACTTAGGGTTTTTTACACCATTACGTCTGGAGCCATTTAGTGCTTGTCTCGTTGTTAAGGGACACAACACACCCTCTTTAATCAATCTTTTTGTTCAGTGGTATGGGATATCGAATCATTTATGTTTACCCCATATCCGTACATTTTCATAAAGAATTCTAACAATGAAAAATATTTTTGCTGGTTGAGCAAACACACCTTCCATCTAGTCCACTTTGATATGACGACATATTTGAAAGTCTTCAAATTTTATGAAGGTTATGATGCCATGATTCTGAAACACAGGAACATGTCACAATAACAGTTTATGTATACAATGTATCAATGTTTATCTGTATACAGGATGTTGGCCGTTGTTTGATAGCCTTGAAATGCTCATTTTTGTACTTAAATAAAAACACCTAGTACATGTAATATGGACAGATATTTATTAATGTGATAAACAAAGTTAATGTATTACTCACTATGGGAATCCTCAGCATCAATTACAATAATTGCATCAGTAGATAGATGACATAATCTATGAATTTATTTGATTTGGTGACATTAACTATATTTCACCACTGCCCATTACCGAGAATATTGTTACTGCACACTCAGGACAGATGATTATATTTGCAATTGCTTCATGAATAACTGAAGCAAAAAATAATCAGTACATTATCTAATTCATTAAAATTCGTACATTGTATTTAAGAAGAGAACTGCACCAAAAGTACTTTATATATTAATATATAGCACTCATGCCGCCTTGTCACTGTGGATAAATTTAATATCTGTCCGTACATTTCCGTAAGGAGTTTCACTTGGACTCAAGTAAATACAATGTATGAAAGAGTAGGGACATTTTCCCTAGATTTGTCACGTTTGTGTCCCACTACACTTCACCTGCATGATGTCTTTCAAAATCTATCAGGACATAGCCTGGAATGCCTTCTCTTTAAGATTTATAGATGATAACTATCAAATTATCTGCTGGAAAATATCCTGCATGTCCAAACAACGCCTTTCGAGATAATGTTAACACAAAATATCCTTTTTGGGTCTTTAAGGCCGTTGTTCCACTTGAAAGACAATTAGAAACAAAACCAACGTTTTGCTGTAAGCAAATATATATACCCCCTTTCATGTTTTTTGTTAAATGGTTTTGGTTGTAAGGTACTTCATGGCGATATCCGAAAAAATGGTGCCAAAGCCTTTGCAAACTTCCAAAACCGCCCTTATTTAACACCTTTGCGGGTAGAAAACACAAATGTATTAATAATTAAGGATCTAATTTCGGTTTGTGAACGAGTGGGGTGATATGTCTTTCTGCAGACAGTTACTTCGTGAGCTAGCACATTAACAATCCGGCTCAGCGTGTCTGTCTAGTAAAAAGCAGGGATCATATTCATTATCATACAAACATGTTCTCGTCCTGATATGCACCTGGCTGCCACTGAACGTTAAACAACAATTCATCCATCCATCACTTCGTAAAAATTCAAATGCATTATACACCACCATTAACGATAAACAGGACATTATTAAATTTTTTAAAAATAAGGAGATAAAAGGGAAAGACCTACAGGGAAAAGTTAACTCCTTTGCCTTAATGTCTTCAGTTATAACCTTAAATCTAATAGCCGTTCCCTTTTGGAAGAGGGGCGGTATTAGTATTTTATTTATACGGTGTTAACTAACATTTCGAAGAGTTAAACATAATAACTGCTATACTTTTCAGCCGAACATCTTCCAAATGTTCATGATATAACAGACAATAAAAAGGAGATGTTTAATTCTGATGAACTTGTGACAACCAGATTTATTCCGTACATGGGATTTGCTATTGCTGCTCTTGTAATGTGTTTCTGGAAAAATCAATCATTTTCAAATATTTTAGCTGCACTAGGACCAATCAACTTTATCATGGGACTAGCTACATGTGTTATTCTACCTTATACAAAGATTGGTCTTATTGTATTTTATGGAATTACATTTGTTGTTGCTAGAAGTAAGTATAACAGGTTTGATACATATGTTAGAATAAATCGATATGTCAAATTCAAAAAGGCAAAGTGTACATTCTTTCATGTGTCAATTTATGCCTTTTATTTCTATACTCTATATGCAGATGAGCAATACGATTTTTTTTATTTTAAAAACATTGGGGTCCACATGGGGTCGAATTTCAATAATTGTGAAATAAAGTGTGTGACCTAAACTCCTCTTTCATTTTTCACCTTATACGTTTTATTTCTTTACAGCATTGGTATGTCTTCATTGATAACCTTAAATCTAATAGCCGTCACAAATATTAAAAAAACACCTGTTTCCGGTCAAACTTCTCTCCTTCCTGTCCAGTGGTTTTTGCAAACTGGTTTCCAATTTTATTGGTAGATAACGCTCTTTGAAAATGGGGAACCAGTTCAAATAGTCTCTTTATGAAACGCCACTTTCATTTTTCACCTTATGCATTTTATTTTTATACAGCATTGTCATACACAGCATGTAGATGCACAAGAAGGTCTTCAAAAATTGCGGCTCTCAGGGATCGAATATCACAAATTGTGTATTTAAGCTTGTGACTTTAATTGCTTTTTCACTTTATACATTTTATTTCCACAGTATTATCATACACTATATGCAGATGTGCAATAAGGTTTTAGAATTTTGATTTTTTTTATCTTTTTTTTTTTAAATTGGAGCCCACAGGAATCGAATATCGAATATTGTGAATTGCAGCGTGACCTAAACTCCGCTTTCTTTTTTCATGTTATGCATTTGATCTCTTTATACTATTGCCAATCACTATATATCAGACAACAACATTTAATATCCATTACATATACATTTTCAGAAAAGTTTTACTCCTCGCGAATAAGCTGAGAAATGTTCGGTAAACATTGAATTTCTGCCTGTTTATAAAGCTCACACAAATACTGAATAATTTCCTACAATGTATATTTATTGTATAATACAACTCTGGATATTTGCACTGTAAGGTTTCAAATAATATACATCAAAAACTCTTTTTTCAGAGCTGGAAAAAATGAATAACGTTATTTAAAATTGTTCTATGATTAAATAATACTACTTTGATATTGTTATGGTTGAAAAAGATAAAACGACAAAAAGTGTTTTTTGTTAATGATAATACTTTAACATTTTGTCAGATGAAACGGAAATGCGCATTATTTTGATGTGTGTAATGCTTACTTTAAAGTGCCTCTAAATGTAATTGTAGTTGTATTTGACGTATACATAAATATAATCTAGGTAAATGGCACAACTACAAATGATAACCGTAAATATGGAAATTATTGCGAATATTGCAATCGGTTGAGGATCGCAATATTAAAAACTTGCATTTTTAATGCATATTTTCATGTCAGATTTATTCTAGATTTGTCTCCCAGTGTTTACATAGCCCGACATCCTGAGAATTGTTAATTGGCAGATATTTGTTGTATAATTATCGCTTGGACAGCTATTATATATATAATAACATTTTGAATTCTAATATTTCTAAAACCATTAATCAAACCGATTATATTAATTCAATAAAACGTCCACTTTCAAGTTTTACCCCATCTCCGATCGCAATAATAAACTTTTTTTCTCACAGACGGCAATCGCAATAATTAAACATCGCAATTTGCCTGGGGTAGTAGAATCGCAATTATAACAGCACGCGAAAATATCCGAATTTATAGTATGTATTTATATGTTTTCATGACCACAACAGGGTTTCCCCTGATCTGAAAGTTTTTAGTGTAGGCACATACGCCCTGGATCAGACATGACATATTAAGCTGAAATAGTAGTATATGTATTTGTAACATTTGAAACCAAATTCTAAACACACAGGGGACGAACTTCGGAAATTGTCAATTAAAGCTTCTGACATAAACTCCCCGCTCATTTATATCCCCGAACTTCAGAAGAAAGTTCAGGAATATAGCGATTGTCTCTGTCCGTCCATTCATCCGTCTGCCTGACCGGCCGCCGTCCTTCATACTTTCATACCACCTCCATATGCATAATAATGTTACAGAATTTTAATTTTTCTAAACAAGAGGACCACAGGCGTCTAACTTCGAAAACATTGAATTCAACTTGTAACGCAAGCTCGTCTTTCATTTTTCAATATTAGAAATTTATTTCTATTCATTATGTCGTGCACCATATGCAGATACGCAATAAGGTTTTAGCATTTTTAATTTCTAAAATTATGGTTCACAGGGGTCGAATTTCGAAAACTAGTCAATTTAAGCTTGACGTAAACTCCTCTTTCATATTTCAATTGATGCTTTTTATTCCTACATGTATAAATTTGTGTCATGCACCATATTTTGATGCGCAATAAGGTTTTAGAATTTTAATTTTCTAAAGCTGGGGCCAATAGAGGTGGAATTTTCGAAAATTGTCAATGCAAAAGTCCTCTTTCGTTTTTGAATTTATGCACAATAAGGTTTTATATTTTATAATATTCTAAAATTGGTATCCATGGAGGTCGAATTTTGAAAATTGTGAAATTAAGCTTGTGACGTAAAATCTTCTTTCATTTTTCAATTTATGTATTTTATTTCTTAAAGTATTGCCATGCTCCATATGTAGATGCGCAATAAGGTTTTAGAATTTTAATTTTCAACAAGTGGGTCAAATTTCAAAGATTGTGAATTTGTGCTTGTGGCCTGATCTTCTCTTTTCTTTAATTTTTGTATTATGCTTCTTACACAATATGTAGATGTGCAATAAGATTTTAGAATTTTGATTTTCCAAAATTGGGGCCCACAGGGATGACTTTCAAAAATTATGAATTTAAACTTGTTTCTAAGCTTCTTTCATTTTTATTGTATTTAATGATTTAAGTTCATAATATAATGGTTGATTGATATAAATAAGATTTATATTTTTAATTTTGGTTAAGTATCCAAACTAAATGTGGGGAGTGCGGGAATCACTGTTAATTTCGACAGCAGATTTCTAATTTAGCTAAAAAGAACATTGTCAAACTGAAAACCCATACATGTACAATTTTATGCTTTCGTGTGTTATCTATTTGTATCTTGACCGGGGACATGACAACAAATTTGACTGCAAAATTATTGTACATCTGTGTATTTCGAAAGTTCACAAGATTTTGCACTGATAATTTTTTTTACAATATCTCAGTAATATGTAAATTTATATACAAATATGCGTTTTAAGGTCTGAATAGAAACTCTAGATTTTGTCAAGTATCCGGTAAAATATATAGATCCATTTAAATATCGTCGTGTGCTGCACTCTTCATTTTCTGAATTTTGTGTCTGTTGAAGTTTTGGCTATGGACGTGCGTAAGTAAAAAAGATTTGTCTATAAAAAGCGATTTCTGCTCTGTGTTTAAGTGTATTATTAGATAAAGTCTGATAACTGTTGAACTCCACAAGAAGGCCAAGATATTCGGAAAGCGATACTGAATACAAAGATTCAAGAGCCAGTCTATTTTTTTTTCTTTATGTGTTTTTCAAAAATAATATGCATGTATGTATACCCTCGTGGTACAAATGTATTAATGAGCAGAATAGGTGATCAGTTCTTTCATAGCAAAGTTTGATAAGATTCGTTCTCAATGGCGCATACCCAGTATTCTTACATTTCTAATACAAAGTAAACTATTGTCTTTCAGACTGTATATTATGGATGATGTTAGATGTAATTCCAGATGAATTTGGGAGAAATAATACCAGAATATGCCTTGGGGTTATCTGTTTTATAGCTGGAACGTGTGAGGTCGGTTCGGCATATTCAAAAGGCAAGTTCTTAACTATTCAGTTTGGTTTCTTGAGAATTCATTTCTCTTTTGGTGCAGTTAGCTATTTTGAGGCGGTCAGTTTTGTATTTTATTGTTATAAGAAGCTGAGAGATCCACCGACCCTGTCAATTTAGATTGGAGTCACGATTATTACTAAAAAAAAATCATCTCTGAGTCAGTGTTTACATCTTAATAATTCAAAAATGGGAGCCGATTTCTTTATAATATATATATTACATGTATTATTTTTCACTTTATTCTGACTTACTACATCATTATGAAGTATCCTGTTTAATTACATGTACGTTAACGAAGATTAAGCATCCAATCAATTTAATATATTAAATGGAAAATTTCCTTTGCTTATTTTTGAACTTGTACATTGATGAAAACACAAATTGTTTGCATGGATATCAGGTCCATTGAAAGGCTAATCCGCTGCATCAAAGTTAACATGAGATAAGCATCATACAATGTACGTGTAGCGAGTGTCTTAAAAGAGGAAGGGACTACTAAACATGGTGGTTCGACTCGAGTTTAATGCAGGCATTTGTCGGGGTCCATCTTGGTCATTACATTTGCCAGTCTTGGTGTTGTGTTGTGTGTTTATTGTTTGTTTATTCTTGTACTTATCTACAATCACAGATTTATCTACAATTTTTATATTCCAGAATCTGCAGAGAGTTATATTGATGAGCCAACAGAGAAATTCAAAGCAGTATTTATATTAGCTGGTGCTCTCATAATGGTCTCTGGTTTGTTTGCCATCTTCATTAGATGTTTAATTGTGTTACATAAAGATCCTGACACTCGTCGATTACGTGCTGATTGATCATTTTGTCGCGGTCACATAATTTGAAGGTGTCGCAATTTGATACAAATATAATACACAGACAGTGTGTGCCTGCATGTGTATGACAAACAATGAACTATTCGTTATGTCGTAATTTTTCCCTGAACATATGTTGTTTATTGAGATTGTCACTGTTTTACTTCATGAAATAATATAGATGTTATAATAATAGAAAGCACATACTATTCGTATTGCGAAAGATATTTCTATCAGTGACACAAAGACCAATCATCTTTATGCTAACTGTATTGTTGATGGATAACTGATATACATTTAAGTCCTTCAAGCTCTGTTATCTGGTCTCTTAAATGTCTAATAAAGGTTCTTCCCCTTTATTTATGTTGACAAAAAAATTATAAACGCTATTGACCGTTGTTTATCGATATTACACGTTACAATTGGTCTTAAATAAAATTTTAAAAGACATGCATGTATATCAAAGAACTGGCGATTTTTTCAACGTTTCCTACTTTTCCAATTTACTGAGTCTAATACAGTGTATATGAGTTTCTATTTCTAAATTAATGTGTAAGGACGAATCATTAAATAAAGTACACTTGGAAAATAGTCACGTAACTTGTTGTTATATGCAAATACTGTTATTTATTTTTGAAAGAATTAAAACTATTTTTAATTTAAGGTCACTCTAAGATTATGATTAGACAAATATAATTTGCAAAAGAATAAAAACCTTTTAAAACTTACGATGATAAATAAATAAACCAACAATTAAAAAGAAATGAAACCAACAAAATTGCTGTGTTAATTCTTAAGAAATTACCCCATTAATTCAGTTACAATCCGTCCTGATATTTCTGTAAGGGTCGAGTTTTTGGCTCATTGTTGAAGACCGTATAGCGAAGTTTTAGCTTAAGATGAAACATTAAAGCTTTGTTCATTGTCTGTGGTAGTATGTCCATGTACATGTATAACATGGGTAAGTGTCTCATGTACATGTATAACATGGGTAAGTGTCTCATGTACATGTAAAATATTGGTGTCTCATGTACATGTATAACATGGATAAGTGTCTCATGTACATGTAAAATATTGGTGTCTCATGTACATGTATAACATGGATAAGTGTCTCATATACATGTATAACATGGGTAAGTGTCTCATGTACATGTATAACATGGGTAAGTGTCTCATGTACATGTAAAATATTGGTGTCTCATGTACATGTATAACATGGATAAGTGTCTCATATACATGTATAACATGGGTAAGTGTCTCATGTACATGTAAAATATTGGTAAGTGTCTCATGTACATGTATAATATGGGTAAGTGTCTCATGTACATGTATAACATGGGTAAGTGTCTCATGTGCATTCATCCCTCTTTTACCATTTTACAATTCAAAATATCTTTTGTCCATTGTTAAAGATATATAAAAAAAGATTTATCATATATACTCAGGATATGATTTCAAATATATATCCCATTATCTACTAATATTTGCAATGGATTTTATTTGTTGTTCAGTCTATGCTTTGTGTAAAATATTCTATATAGCTCGCACCTAAATGTCTGCATTTTGAGAACAGTAACTCTATTATGACTTTTTAAAACACTTACCATTAGTTAATAATTGTATTTATTTTTAAATTCTCATCAACTTAATTATTATTAGTTTAAAGATTATAAAGCAAAATCCCAACATACGGATTTATGTCACTATTATCCAGTTTTGTGAATAGAAATAAATTTAAAGATAAAAAGAACAGAGAAATACGTGCATACAATTTTGAAAACATACATGTAATTATACCCAACTTAATTGATTATAAAATCATGTTGGGTGTTTTTTATCCATTTGTAAAAGGTTTTAAAACATAATTAAATAATTATATGTTATATATATAAATTGGTGATTGAAAACATGACAATTCCGATCAAAAAGGGATTATTCGCTGCCACCACCCACTCCCCCCCCCCCCTTCCCTCCGATTCCGATAAATGACTCTTTTTTGGTAATTCGTCAAATAAATTCAATATTCTATGATACAAGTATTGATACACATGATATGAATATTTCGTCAGAGTACGAGTTATCGCTCGTGTTTCAAGAAATGTCGAAACAATATGTTCCCTAATCTGTTGAGTAAATTCTAAAATGATTTGAATGGAAACAAGACTGATTATATGTCTGGACCTGCGTCACTATCATATGTTTATTATTATTCGAATATGTATTTGGTTTAGATTAAAAAAATCTTCCATTTACCTAGTATTATTCAGGTCATGATTGTATTTATATTTTTCCGTTAATAGCATTTATTGCTGAAAAATGGCTAAGTTTAACGTGCAAAAATTCATAGTAAAAATTTGTCGAATTTGCCAAATAGGAGGTGCATTTCTTGAATATGTATATAAACACTATGCAAAATACTGGTTCAATACAGTCGGAGTATATGTTTATAGTTTATAATTGTAGTGCATTGGTTTGGTCTTCTCCGGAGTTTGTCAGTTGTTTCGATTTTTCCCTCCTCCGAATGTCCCTTTGGTATTTCTTGACTTTACTTACAGATTACACAAGGTATGCCCCGTTCATATCATGTATTGTTGAAAAATGGCTTAGTTCAACATTCAAAAATTCACGGTAAAGATTTGTTAAATTTACCCCCAAATAGGAGGTGCACATCTTCAATATGTATATAAATACTACGCAAAGTTTGAAAAACATTGGTTCAATGCCGTCGGAGTTACAGATTACACAAAGTATGCACCGTTCTTAGCATGTCTTGCTGAAAAATTGCTAGGTTCAACATTAACAAATTCATAATTTGTCAAATTCATAATTTGTCAAATTATGAAATCAGATAGGAGGTGCACATCTTGAATATGTATATAAACACTATTTAAAGTTTGAAAAATACTGGTTATATACAGTCGGAGTATATGTTTTTAGTTTTTAATTGTAGTGCATGTATTGCTTTGGTCTTCGTTGTTCTCTGGAGTTGTCAGTTGTTTCGATTTATTCCAATGTATGCACCGTTCATATCATGTATTGCCCAAAAATGGCTAAAAAAACAACACTATGTTATTTATGTTATTATTATGAGGTATTTCTTTCATCACTTTATTAAACTGGTTTTATATTGCATATACTTAATTTGGTAAAATTGTATGAATAAATATGTATATCAAGTATGGAAATATAATTTTTTATTATATGAGATCAAAATTGATAAATAAGAAAATTAATTTGCAACATTACTGCAACAAACACATGGAAATATCTTCCCAATTAAAGAACGTATGTCATTTCGGAATTTCCGGTCCATAAATCCATAAATAAATGGATTGACAACATGGTTGAACCCGTAAAATCGTTCTATCACGGCCAGAGTAGGATTATGCAGGGAACATGGAGATATCAAATACCATCCAGTAACATTTTCATGAATATATAGAATAAGTATAGGTAGGTAGCTAAGAATAAAAATTAAAGTGATTAAAAATGTAATCTTCACAATCTTTTTTGTAGAAGCTTCAAATATTTTTCTACGCCCAGCACTTGGGACGCTTGTCTTCTGCTTTTTTAAACTTCTAGTAATAATTGTCATTTTGAGATTTATTCTTCCGTAGATTTTTCTACCGATTAAAATGTACATTGTGACCAACAGTACATTCAGCACTGAATATAACACTAACAGAATACTATCATATGCAACATTAATGGGATTTTCATCTTCATTGATCTGACAACTAAAGACTCCCTCCGAGTTATCAATGTTTAGTCTACGCACAAAAGTAACCGGCAGTGCCAGAATTAAAGAAATACCAATGGCAACAGTCATTGATATTATAGCTATCTTTGGCGTCATTTTCTTCTTTGTAAAATAACAGATATTTCTGTATTGGTCAAAAGACATTTCGGTGACAATGAGAATAGATATGAAAATAAGCATGTGATCTACAGTTCTGATAATTCGCCCAATAATAGAGTCATAAAAACTGTACTCGTACAACATCTCAACCACATTTATAGGCATTACAAATATACAAACTAATATATCCGTTATAGCAAGCCCAATTATAAATGTTTCGTGTGTTTTGTTAGCGTATTTCCATATTCTTATTCCTATTACAAGAGAATTTCCAATTCCACCAACTACTCCAAGAACTAGACAAAATACAATTGCGGCTTCGTTATTTGGTAAAGGACTAGATACACTCGAATTAGAAGAGTTAGTTTCCAAAGACATATTACAACCTTGTTATAAATTATAAGTGTATAAAAACTGCAATTTTTTCAATCGTAAACACGATGCTATTTTTTATACTTCCCGTTGGACTAGGAAGTGAAATTTGTGTTTATAAATAAAAGTATATATTCAAATCTTACAAATATGTACAAGAAATGGTCTGTTGCACTTTCTAAAAAACATTTCCTTATACAAACGGATTTTACCGTACAAAAATTAACGGTTTTTTTATACGGGAAAATTCCATTCATTTCATCAGTTTAAACTATATTATCGTCCCTTTGATACCTGTTTGTGAGAGAAAAAAAAGCTCCAAAAGAATGAAAACTCAAAATTGGATAAAAAAAGGAAAGTCTGGTTTCTATAGGTTTTAGTTTCCGTCCTCTTGGGTATTTCCAGTTCATTTGTAGTCTGTAGTTTTATCTGTTCATAATACCATTCTTTGATACTAATTTTGATGCACAAGATGTGCAAATTTGGTCCATTTACGACTCCTCCGTCGTGCTCAAGGCCTAAAATGTTGAAAATCCTAAACAACAATCCACAAAGTTGAAGAGCAAATTACAAAATACCAAAATGGCCAAAAACTGTAAAGACAAAACCATCTTAGGACAGAGCTATGCACGAGGGAGATACTCCTTAGTTTTCACAAATTTTACAATTTTGTAACAGTAAATTTTAAGTATTTATTTCTGGCTAGTATCGAAATACTAGCAACTGAGCTAGGGATACCCCTGGGGACTTAGAGTCCATCAGCAGTGGCATCGACTCAGTGGTTAAAATACAATTCTTTGATACCAGTTTTGATGCACAAAATGTGCACATTTCGTCGATTTACGACTCATCAGTTGTTCTCAAGGCCTAAAATGTTGAAAACTAAAACATAATCCAAAACGTTGAATAGTAAATTAAAAAATACCAAAATGACCAAAAACTGTGAAGCTAAAAACATCATAGGATATAACAATCGGCTAATTTCCTATTATCATAGAAATTGTCATCGCTGGAACTCATACAAGTTTCATGTGTATGCAGACGAGAGTAACAAAAATCAATCGTTAACTTATTTAAGTGATTTTAAAACCTGTATGTGTACTTGTGATTATTATAACATACCTGTTACAAAATCAAAACTGCAAATATTTATGACAGCACGATTCAAAGAATGATTAAGTCTACTTCTCACTCAACACTGACTGAACTTACTGACAGTTGTATGCTTTGGGTTGCTCTGAAAGTATTTCTGTCCATTTTAGACCACCTCTGTCAATTTTAGACCACCACGTGCTCGCCCCGAGTGCGGAAGGTCGCGAATTCGATCCCCGGTCGGGTAAAACCAAAGACATTAAAACTGGTAATTGCTGCTTCTCCGCCAATGCACACGGCATCTAGGAATAAGAGCAAAGACCGACTGGTCGCCTCGGAGTCAGTATAATGTGTCCGAGTGGGGTGATGTCATCCATCAACCATCATCTGACCATTATAAATGAAAGAGTTATGATTACGCAATATTCTTTAATAATGAGGGATGAATTATTGTTTAACGCCCGTTGGCACAATTAGGTGCATATCAGGAGGACTTAAATAAACGAAAAACTATGTAAAAGCTATCAATTATATGAGGTCTATCATTTGAAAAATATGTCTTTTAAGCAAGAACTGAAAACATCAAATGCACAATTCTAACCATTTGCAAAATATTATGGAAAACAATCTAATAATAAGCTTCATTATCACATTCGAATGCGACATTTTGGTTAAACGCACTATGCTCTTTGTTCCTATGAACTATTGGAATTAATTGTCAAGCTCCCCTGTTTTAAAACAAATGTACATACTTTCTTCCTTAACGATTTTAGATCATCCCTAAAACGTTTATCTAAAAATCCATATATTATGGGATTTACAATATGATTAATACCATACATTCTCTCCACAGCGGAAATGGTTGGATTGTAGAGAGAACATGGAGAAATTAAGTACTGTTCTGACACATTCTCTTGAATGTACAAAATTAAGATTGGCAAATAACTGCAGATAAAAAATACAGTAATAACAAAAGTTATCTTGACAATCTTTCTTGAAGATGCTTCGAGTGTTCTACGTCTTCCGATACTCGCTTCGCTTCTACTGCTACAGGTTTTACTAGCCAGACTGACACGAAAGTTAATTTTTCCAAAAATTGTCTTCCCAATCTTGACGTAAACTACAACCAGTGTTATGTTAGCAGTTACATAAATGACCAACAGCAGCATATCATATGCAATGTTTTGGGGCGTTTCACTTTTCATCTTGCAATCAAAGACTCCTTTTTCTGCTATACTGTTATCTAAATTCACCCTGCGAACAAACGTAACCGGTATAGCCAATCCAAATGCCATTAAAACAGAAATTATCATCACAATTACAGATGATTTTGGCGTCATTTGCTTTTTTGTAGGATAACAAATCTGTCGATATTGGTCAATTGACATAGCGGTAAGAATAAATATAGAACAAAATACTAACCAATGGTCCATTGTTCTAATAACACGACCAATAGGATCAGCATAAAAACTGTATTCATAGACCATTTCAACGACATTTATAGGCATCACTAACGCACATACCATGATATCTGTGATAGCCAGTCCTATAATAAACATCTGATGAGTTGTTGATCTATGTTTCCATATTTTTATTCCTATAACTAAAGAGTTTCCAACAACACCAACACAAGCTATCGTCAAACAAAATATGATTGCAGCTGTATTATCTATCTCACTGTTGTTCACATACCTTGAATTGTTTCCTTTCACCTTAGAATGATTTTCAAATGTCGAAAAATTCATCTTCATGTACGAATATTTTTATAAAACTTTAAAATTATATAAAAATATATTGATTAAAAGCGGCGAATGAAACATTAGGAAGAGGAAATATTAATCTTTTTAGAAAACCCACAACCAGGGAACGAAATGGACGAATTATGTATTTAGCCAAATCTCACAAGTTAAGATTTAATTTATTACCGTATTGCACATACGAAATTAATTTTTAATTCTACTATCAACAGGAAATTTTGATAAATCAAAAACTTCAGTTTTACTGTTCATCAGTTCTGCCTTTTGTTCATATTAACTGGTATTTATTTTATAGTGTAAATACTGGTTTACAGAGTAGCCAACCATTGTTCGAAATCTGATTTTGTACATATTTATATAACAAAAAACGTTTAGGAGTCATGATATCACAAGACAACCTCTTGAAATAATACTGAGTAAGAAAGATCAATTATAAGTTAGAAAATATTTTTTTACGCAGAATACTTAATAGGTATCTAACTTCGATGGAGTAGTATCTGTACAATATTTCTATTGATGTATCTTAATTCGTACTATACTGATTCAATGTCTGTACCAAATCAGGCTATCCTGTCTCTTTGTTGTGTTTGTTTGTGTTTTGTGCTCTTTTATGTTATTTTTTGAACGGGACTCTCTCTGTCGGGTAGCGTGTCATGTGTCATTGGTACTTGATATCCCTGTCCACAAACCACAATAAAATATGGTTTTAATTGTTACTATATTATAAACATAAAAGGAGAAAACAAAACAAAAAACGTTAAAATCGAAAAGACATATCGTGAGATTACACATTTCTTCTAATGCACTAAGTTCAGTAACTGAACAAAGTATTGACGGGTGGACAGATAGACGGTCACTGTAAAGTGTCCACTGAGCAAAAAATATATAAAGGTGTATATTTGTCTAGTTTTTATTAAGAATCAGTTCGCTTTACAATCATTTTTTACATAAACAATTACAGCAAGAGAAACAAATAACAACATTTTTATGTTTGTTTCGCCCAAATATATTTCATCGATATTGAAAATCTTGTTTTTCCATATTACATATACTTATTATCGCATAATCCTACAGATATGTCAGCTCTTCATCTGAAATACAGAAAAAATACTTTAATCTATTATCATGCTCAAATGCAGAAATAGAACTCCATAGCATTATCGATATTGATAATTAATTCTCGATTCACTGGGTGTGTAATCCATGTTTCTAATCTAGTTTTATAACTTATCTGGTGCGTGTCCTAGCCAATCCATAAAGTTTGTTCTGTAAGAGGGGATAAATTCCAATTCATGACATATTTTTGTTCCTTTCGAAACCACGTCGACACATGCGAATTTGACGCTGTTGCACAAGGGCAAATTTATATTGTTTCCAAACTTTCGAACTCTAGAACAAACGTTATTGTTATTTGAATGTACAGAATTTTAGTTAAGCTACAACATTTTTTACAAGGATTAGTTAAAATTGATTAACTTGAAGACTTGACAGACAGCAACATCTGAGATTAAAATGACTACCTGGAAGACTTGACAGGCTGTCAACATCGGGGATTAAAGTGATAATTTGGAATACTTGATATAGACTTTCGATATCAAGATTACATAGAAGACTTGACAGACTGTAAACAACCGCGATTAACCTGATTTCCTGGACTCTAAACAACGGAGATTAAAGTTATTACCTGGAAGACTTGAAAGGCTGTCAACATCGGAGATGGCATTGTACTTTACAGTCATGTTACGATTGGGTGTCTTCTCATCTCCTGGAAACTTATTATTAGGTGCCACATGATTTCTGTGAATGAACGTTTAAACAATTGTTGACCAAAAATAATAAAATATAATGAAATAAGTTTTTTTAAAAGTAGCAAATCTTCCTGTCCTTAAAAGAATACTTCTTCAAATGTATGTCTTCTTCCAGACGGACATAAAGAAAGTTTCAATAGCTTCCGTAAACACATACCGAATGTGCTAGCGGTCTAGTTTATTTTTACAATAAAACATAATATAATTTGCCAATGCTAGCCTTTCTATGTAATGAAAACTTTTATTCTTAGAGGAAAGTCTTAGATAATAGTCTGAAAACAAGTAAATGGAATAAACGTTCTTTTTAGAAATGATTAAAATGAATAAAAGCATTAAGAGACAGGTCGTTTGCTCAAATTGTTGCGTATATTTCGGAATTTTTGTCCATAATTAATCCACTATCTCCAACAATATTTAAATGCTTACGTATCAATATATCCAGTATGTTTTTCTATTTTGTTACTTTCTGGAGGTCCTACGTATACTCCACCAAAATCTTCTTCCTCATCACATGATGTCTGTCTTATCTGTGTCATCTTTATACTCTGGCCCTTCCTGTTAAAGATTTGTACATTTTCGGTAAGAACATATTCAATAAGTATTCCTTGATACCAATTGTGATGCACAATATTTGCACATTTGTTGATTTATGACTCATCAGTTGTGCTCATGGCCAATTATATTGGTGTAATACAGTATAGCAATTATACCACACAATATATTTAGGTATCATGCTACTTGTAAGGTCAACTTAATGGAAAAGCATGTTAAAGTATATTTTACAAAATTGCAAAACAAATAATAGAATTTTCTAAGATAGAGATAGATTTTGTATCGATATATGTTTTTTTTTGCAAACCTCAGATCTGTTAATTCTATACTATCTGTATTTGTATCGGAACTGGTGAAAGACTTCGGCGACATCATTAAAAGTCTTCTTCTTACTTGTGAGGTATCAACAGACCATGTGTTAGTATATTCAGAACATGTGGACAGATCTTCACAGTCAGCCGTTGATGACACTAAAATTAATATTTTATCACATGTCAAATACATTTTAGCAGCATTTTGCATTTTTTCTATGGAATATCACAAACATAAATTATGTACGTTTTCGTGTTGAAAATGAGATACCGTTTGTAAACATTGGGTTGTCCGAAGTATTTCAACTTTGTGTGCATTTAAAATATTCACTTTGTGAAAAGAAAATTGGTTCAATGTTTTTAACAATATTGTAAGGATATAAGTGCAGTGTACACACAGATTATGTCAAGACCCACTGTAAAATAGCAAAAAGACATCATATTACAATGTATAAGGTCGAAAATATATCCAGTTCAGTAGAAATGAAAACTTCGACGAAAATTGAAATAATAAGACGTGTGCGCCGTATCCTTGCATAACCATACAAATTCGACTTAATGTCTATATCCATCTGTTATACGTCGACGCAAATTCTCTCCTTTATTAAATCATTATAATATACAATATACAATAGTTATCTCTCTTTAATAAGGCAATTTTATTGTGTAATACATGCAGAAGATATAATTATCATACAGGGACAGAAATGTATCTCATAACAGTGAGAAGTCTATTTTTTCTTAAGCAAGTGCGTTTTCACACATGCAGTGCCGGAACATAAAAATTATAATAATATATCGTTCCATTAAAATGACTTAATAACGATACGTACAATAACATACAATAACTTTTAAGAAATAATCAAATAAGAGTAAACCTAAATAAGAGTACTCAGCAGTATACAAACAATACAATTTTTACACATTTCTCACCTCTAGATATTTTAGTAGGTGAATCTGATATCTTTAAACCAACAAATCGTTTCTTCGGAGTATCATCAAGTTTACACTTTCCCATGTAGGTAAAGGAATCCGGATCTTCACCAAGTTGTTCCAATAGACTTCTGATTTCTGCATGTTTCTTTATAGTAATGAAAACATTATCTCAAGTCAAATGAATATGAAATATCAAACAGTAAAGTATACATTCAAGTGCTTACAGTCATATCTGACATATTGCAACATAGAAATCTTATTTAGAATTTAACCAGAAGCTCAAAACGTTACCATATATATTCTGAACAGCACCATCTCCGTAATACAATTTCCCTAATCAAATGTTATTATAATTAATGTGCAACGTTGCAATTAATAATTTAAACTAAAAACAGAATTTCTTGTTCGCAATCTTAGTTTGCTCCAAGGTTTTAATATTTCAAATTCTATTTCAAAAACCAGTTACAAGATTTAATGGCAGTATTAAACGTTTTGAAAATATAATGTATAAACACAATAAAGCAGGCTCAAACAAATTCTCTGTAATTCGTTAGTCCAATAACAGACCAAAATGTGGAGGTTGAAATGTTCAAAATTGCTTGAATTATAATGAGATGAAGAGTGCAGATACGATATTAAGCATCTCCTGCCTACTATCCGTAAATCTCGCTCCGCGAAATGGATGTTTCTAAATTTGAGTACAATTGTTTAATCACTTGGCTAACAGATGCAATTAGGTAAGTTGTAACTGAAACAATTGAACTTACTTGATTTTGATCAAGAGAAACAAAACAATGTCGCCTGAATTTTCAGTGTCAAAGTAAGATAACTCTTCCTATGAGATTTCATTGAATTAAGAATTACATGCATGAAATATGCACAACGTGCATTCAAATATTCAAAATTATGATTTTACAAATTTTAGGATATGTCAGAATAGTAATTTCAATATCTTTTTTTTCCAAAATTTAGAGTGCATTAATTTTTTCTTTGGAAATTCCAAAAAATGTCTAAAAATAACTGTTATAAATAATTATTGTAAAATTGTTATGTTTCCTTGGACGATTCAATATGGTTAAGTAAGCAATAAAGTTGTCATATTTCTAACATTTAGATCTTCAAAATGTCAGAAATTCATTCCACGGATTGAGGTTTAGTCAAATATTTCTTTGTTATATTTGCTTATATAATGAAAGCAAATTCCATATATTAAACTTGCAAATTTCCGATGATGTCTAAAATGATTACTTACTAATGTTTTGTAATGCAAAAATTTTCTTTCCCGGTAACCCTATGAACCCCGCTTCTATAACCAGTTTTGTGTTTAAAAAGTTTTGAACTAATATCCCCGAATGTTCCTTCTAATGCGATGACTTCAGACAGACCTTGGACTACTCATGCTATGGATGTTTGGTTTTAAAGGATTGAGCTGCCAGGTTTAACGATTAAACCCAGTAGCAAACAAAGAAATACCCCCCAGCAAGTACCTGCTTGATTATTTCTTTGTACTGTATATTAAGTTCTTCGACATCCTTTATTTGCTGTTTAAACACTGGACCATTTTCTTCTTTCTTTTTCCCTTTTCTTTTCAACGTGGCTCGTATACGTCTGTCTTCTCCTCTAGGGTCGGCTTTCAATTCGACAATCTATCAATTATTCAATAATGTTAACATACTTATTACTTGTCCATATCATAAATGCTATTTGGATATGTTTTTGTAATTATGTGTATCGACTTTAACTCGACCGCTAATCTTGTGATAGGTTTAAAACTTTTAGATCACTGCTGAAGGCTTGATGCTGTCTAGAATGAACTTGTAAATATCGATGAAGAACAGCAATAAAAAAAACTATAGAATCTTTTCCAGGATTACATGGCTAGGTATCTCAAGTATGTTAACTGTGCATCCGTCTTACTCTTATTTTTTAATAAAAATATGTTATTTTACAGTGTACGGATGTAGCAATTTTTGCATGCAGTCACATTATACCGATCAATTGATACATATAACACTGCATGGAATCTAAAAATTTACCTTTGGAACAAAGACGAGACATTGTGTTATAGTTGTACAGAAAATAATTAGAAGACTGATGATTATAAAAGCAGGATTTGGTTTGTCGTTGATAACAAATGAAAAAGCAGCTCCAGACAGGCACATGATTACCACATTATATACACTCATTCCTATATACTTAGAATCATTCAGTGCTGATATTGTTACATGTCGAGTTTCCCATGCTAAGAAACACCCAAACACCTAGAAAAAATAAGAATTTTGCGATTTACCAATTGACATGCATTTGAAGGCGCACATAAAATTGTAAAGCCCATTTTTGCTTTTGATTACACATTATGACAAACGTTATTAAAACAATAAATGCATTACATGATTAGAAATAAACATGTAGTTGCAATAATGAGCAAAATTTCTTTTATACGATGAGTGTTAACGTATCTAAACATTTGCACTATGGAATATTTTTGCTTCAGACTCACACCAGATTTTGAAGTATCTGTTCAAGTGTCAACAGAAACATTTTTCATGAATACGTACTAACAACAGTCCTTTATAGGCATAAATAATACCCATCCATATCGGCATATAACTACTAGTACAATACTCAATCACTGGTATAACTTCATAATCATCCATTATCTACAAATAGGAAAAATATAGTACCAGCATGGGATAGTTCAACCAAAACTGTAATTAATAAAACTACGTGACAATGAACTTGAAATTGACAAGAATCAGTAATTATTTTTTGGGGTAGTGTATTAGTTGGAAGCAATTCCATTAATAAATCTATTTGGTAAACATGAAACAAAAACCTACTATTTTTTTCACAAATAAGGAAAAATACTTAAAGTTCCAGATAGTATTACCAGCTCAGTTGATAGTATTTCGATAATAGCATAAAACTAATACTTTCCATTTTAATTTGTGACGAATCCTGCATGCAAGTCTTTAGCATGTTTTGACTTTACACATTTGGTAAGTTTAGCACATTGTAAGTTGATCTTTAGCGTGTTTTATTATTGTTTTGTTTACAACATTTTGAGTCTTGATCACAACTGATAAATTGACGAACTGTGGACACATTGTGCATCAAAATTGGTATGATAGAATTGATTACACTGTACTTACGTAAGAACTAAGATTTTTCGTGTCTTTATATAACGGGTCTATTATCTGCCAGGTAGATAATATTATCGCATCTAACAATACCAATGTAAATACAATACAGAACAACTTGTAATCGTGGATTATCTGAAAAATAAAGGGAAAAATGTTTACCCTATAATCAATAAGTAATCTGTACGTTTATATTCAAAGCTTTTCATTTATCTAAATATATTAAATAAAAAGTGGAGCCGTTAAATTCATATTCCTATGTTTCAGTAAAAATTAAAGCATTAGTTTGAACAGTATTTTGGAATTAGTCGGTAAATTCATCTCTTGCAGTTTTTAATTTTAGTCATATATTTGCCTGCCCGGGACCTGTACCTCGACTGATAAACCAATAAAAGGTCAAAGATCAATAAAAGTGGGACAAAATTATCTCAAACGGTCATGATCTGAGGTTTTTTTTAGAAAATAGTTACAAATAGCCAGACTAATTGTAAAATTGCACATGTATTTATCAAAGGAAATTAAAAAAAAACTGAAACAAAAACATTTCATATAATATTACCTTACATAAAATTAAAATCAAATTATATTTGTACCTTTTTATTCAATTTGATATTTGTAAAAATTGCATGTACTCTCCAAGTCTTTGTGAACATGGCCCCGAATGACAAAGAAAATCCAATAGCTAAAAACCAAGAACGTATCTGAAAATACAAATACATACTGATAATATTCCGGATTGTCTATCAGTATTAGTTATTTTAAATAAATCAATATAGAATTAGATAAAAGAATTAAACTGGTTGTTCGATGCCGTCCGGTAAGTCCCCCCTCCCCCCAAGGCTTAAACTGTACGACTTGCGGTATTTCTGTTTTTAAGAAATAAAAAAATTCAAATATTTATATAGGCGACTATATTAGATATTGAACTCGATAGTTATCTTGTTATATAATCGAAAAATAACGAAAACAAAATGCAGATCAATCAAACGTGAAGCTTATCTGTGTTTACATTCTGCTCAGTCACATCCGCTCAATCCGCCCATTCTTGAAATATTCTATAGCGGGTTGAAATACTTTATATTTGGTAGGCGGTAAAGACACCAAAGCTACTTCTTCGTGATTTGTTACTGATGTCATAAGAAATTCGTTTCAAATTTATCAAAAGCATTAAATTTGAACTATCCGGTTATTTAGTTCACACGTAAGTAATACATTAGTAAATCTACGGTGTTTTTAATGCTTTTTTGGTACTTACCAAATAGTAGTTCACTTCAAATTGGCTTTTTGTTTGTGAGTACATTCTCTGGTGCAAAGTAGCTGACGAAGTTTAAATTGGATATGGAAGTGTCATTTGCGAAAGTTGATGGGTGGATTTACCGGACTCTAGTAAATAGTACCAATATCTAATCTTACATGTACGTTTGTCTAGACATGCAGAAGAACTGATGCCACATGTTAGATATTTTCAATATAGCTACAGTAACAATATAGTATGATGCCTTGTGATTGCTTTGTCAATAGAGCGCTCCTCCTACAAATGTATATTTATACAAGGCCATATGCATATTGGCAGCAAACTGTGAAAGCTTGTCTTATTCAAAGACTATAACAAATGTTGATATGAAGGTTAAAATCATGGCAGCAACCCCATCCACTACTAATAACGTTAAATTTAGGACAATTTTATGGTTTTCCTATTGCATCGATCTTCATGGATATTTAAGCAATGCAACTCGGTAGTGTCGGATAAGGAAAATAACAATATTCTCACACCAATATCCACACAAACTTAACGATTATAAAACCTAAATATTAATAATATGGAAAGCGATATAGCATATTGAGGCTACCTACCACACATACAGATGATGAACGTATCCGTTTATTACC
The DNA here is from genome assembly GCA_028015205.1 of Mytilisepta virgata. Taxonomy (NCBI): domain Eukaryota; kingdom Metazoa; phylum Mollusca; class Bivalvia; order Mytilida; family Mytilidae; genus Mytilisepta; species Mytilisepta virgata. The sequence continues at coordinate 51,089,225 of CM051515.1, forward strand.
GTCTCCTTCCGCTCCAAGCAGATACACACTGGCGTAGGACACCATACAACCAATAATGATTATGTTGTTCATATTTGGACTTGACATTTTAATATATCTTTAAAAGAAAAATGAAACAAGGTAGCGAATTTAAAATAATTTAAAAAAAGAACCAGCTTTGTACATATTTTTTATAAGCTGTTGAATGGAAACCTCTATTGAAGGGATTTCATTATTACGGTCAACAAAAAGCTTTGCTTTCAAGGAGAAGCATAACATTGCAGGCTGGTCTACGCATTTCAAATCGGACAAATTAGATGGTAGAATTAGAGACAGTAGGGAAATAAAAGCTCATATTTCATATTACTGAACATAATCACGGTCCACAGAGGGTTAATAAATACGACAGATCAATGCGATACTAATACATTTTTGGAATTATTTGTTTAATCCCGTCCAAACAGGTTTTGGTCAATATGGAATTGGATTCTGTTAGATTATTGTCAGTTTCGATTTGGTCTTTATTTACGTAAAACTGGTCTCAAAGAATATTTATTAAAAAAATCTTAAAATTGGAATTATATGTGCTGTAGCTCTACTACTGATTCGGTAGACGTTGTTATGTTAGCCACATTTATTGCGATTTTCGAATTTTTGAAACAACTGAGACATAAAAAACTATCAATTGTAATTAAAATGTTCTTCGCATTCTTCCCCTTTTGGCGCTTTATATTATTTATATTTATCGATTTTTCTGTTTTGTTTTGAACAAGGACATATAGAAATATATTTCGGTATGATCAACATTATCATAAGCTTGGAAGACTGTGTATACTAAACCAAGCAACATGGTCCAGTATCAATTTTCTTAAAGATTAATGAATTACCGTTAATTCATTCTTCAGAAGATAATAAAAAAAATAATATCTTCAGTTTTATAGTATTCTGTTATTATGCCAAAATGTGTCTTTTGCTAAATATAAAACTGATATTACTTAACACCGCTTTCAAAGGAAGTGAGATTTACCTGTGATGCCGGAACAGTATATTGATGACCAGGAACACAAACGCAATAATAATTCCAATACTTGCCAGGACACTTATACCAGAATATAATACCGCCGATACTCTGAGCATTTCTGTTCTTATAAGGTTTCTATCCATTGGAGGTCCGTTACCTAATCAAAACCAAAAAAATGGCTTTAAATATAAAATAAGCGGCAGATAACAAGCTCGGCGATATATATGTCTATTCCGTGTCAAAAAACTTTAGATTGTACAATTAAATCGAAATAACACTTAAACCGCTATATATTATAAAATAACAAATAATTATAAAATTTAAAAGAACTGAATAATTTTTGGAAATATTTGTGTTCTGCAGAAAAACTTGGGAGTCGATAATGTTTTGTGACTGTTTAACAAACTCCTTTGTACTAAGTCATTGCGTCCAATATTATATTTACAGTCAATATTGTTTGCGTATTGTTATGCTGTTTAAATTGTCGTGATGTAATCATTTAAGCTGTATTGCTTTCGGAATAGAGTATTATTATTAAAATATGTAATCAGTATGGATGATTTTCAGTTTTCTCTTGGACATTTAGCCAATAAGTTTATTTCATTTTATTTAATGTTTGATGTATGAAACTTTTCGTGTATAATACTTTACCTTCAATAAAAAATACTTCATAATATTTCATTTTTTTAATGTGAAAAATAAATTGAAAGAATCACTTCATAACTGAGAAATAAGGAAGGAAGAAATAATTATTCAAAACAACAGACTATCAAAGTGACAAAAACACATAACAACACTTACCTAACCATCTAATTTTAGTATTAATAGTAAGTTCATCGATATCTCTGTCATACTGTCCAATCTCTTTTAATTTTCTCTCTATTCAAATGTATTAAAACATAATGTCCAGTTGTCAAAAGACCACTACCATGTATACTTTAAAACGGTATTACAATTTAGAATGTGATATCTTTTTCAAAAGAAATTTCATTAATTGATACGTTTTTCTTTTGCCAATTTTTATACACAAGATGTGCATATTTCGTCGATTTACTAATAATCAGTTGAGGTCAAGGCCTTAAATGTTGAACACCAAAACAATAATCCAAAACGTTGAAGATAAAAATAAATGTAGTTTAATAACGATATAACGAATCAGGATAGATTGTTTTAAATTACCACAAAAAAACTCTGAAATAAAGGATTTGTAAAAATATTCAGTTTGTTGTTGTCGCTCTGTCGTGGTTTATATATGTTGCCGGAATTATTTCCGAGCAGTTGGTTTAGTTTTAGTTTTTGCCCTGAGACCTTCAAAATGTTTGACTAGGGTAACAGCATGGGCTTTGTCAATTTTCTGTTCTGTGATTGGACGTAAATTGTGTTATTTTTTTTATGTTCGGAAAACAGTCTTTCTTGTGTTATGCTCAGTACGTTAAAATTAATATCTATATAACTAAAATCTTAGTGTTTGATAAATAGCTATTTCCTACAATTAAAATGTGGACAATTTTAATTTTTAACACCAACTATGATGTGAGACAATGTGATCGTACGATTACACTCATTTCGAAGTGTTTAAAGTATACATACATAAATGATGTACACAGAACAGCGCACAGGATCTCTTTTTATTAGTTACTTGTTGAATGTTAGATTTATAACCTGTTTCCACTGTCGTAACCTTTCATGTGCCTCCACCGATTTGTGACTTCCCCCGGATTGACTTTGTTGAACTTCACGACGGGTGTCGTATACGAAGCAGGAAATGCTTACCATTCCTGATTTTTATAGGAGTTCTTGATTTTTAGTTTTCTGTGTTTATTTGTTGTGCTTGTGGTTGTTCATTTGTCTTCTCGGGTTTGTCTGTCCAATGGATTACGTTTTTTTTATTGCTCCTTAGGTATATTTGTCCTTTTTATAACACTTAGAATGAATTAAATTTCTGAAGAAAATTGTCGTAAGCCCTATGACGTAAAACAAACATTTTCTGACAGATCGTCATACTGTTCTGCCACACTAGATTAACCAGCATGTCAAAACGGATACAATATCCATTTTAATGATTAGAGATTCCCCACGGATCATTAAGTTAGCGTTAATCGCATTTACCATTATTGGACAATTTGAAGTAATGCCTATTTGCGCTTGATTAATTGCTGTTAACCTAATGTGTAGTCATACATTTTGAGTCAATTACTGACTGATACTACCGTACGGTAATAATTGCTCTGAAGTTCATCAGATTAAGAGCTTGATTGAAAAAGGTTTCTAATAAAAACGTCATTAAGTCGTATTGCTATTACAGACAAATGCCCACTTGTGTGTTTCTTTTTGATAAATTCTACTTTTTATAATCATCTCTTGAAAAGCTTGTAACATGTGTAAAGAAACTAAGAAATTGTTCAGTATGGTTCTTTCAAACAGTTTTTGTTGTGTTGGAAATCAAGATATATACAACTCGGAAAAAATTCAACGATTGCATTAAACTTCCAAGGCAGTAAGTAGTAGTTGTGTGTCGACTGGGTGGCGTTAATTGATCGGTTTGTCATTGTTGACCTACGGTAATTTAGACATTCCAGTTTTAATTGGTTGTTGATAGACAACACAATTTCAAGCAATTGCAATCGTTAAATAGAGCATATTTTTCACAAGACTTTTGTTTTGGTATTTATATAAGTTTTAAGTTTTACATACAAATTTCTAACTCTAGGCCATCTTTTTTAAACTTAATAATCTTATTTGTAAAATGACAATCGCACACTAATCTAATATATTGAACAGAGAATTGGTATTGGTGTGAATACATTTTCAAAGTGTATATTAGCTTTGTGTATAAAGTAAGAATATGTAGATATGTTTGACTGGCATATGTAATATTTTTCCTTTGTTTATTCCTATAGAATGTTTTCTTGCATTTTTATATTCAAATACTTTGTATGAGGTAATACTGTATGGACTAATTTTATTTGGAAGAAAATCCAGTATTCTTTTCCCAAGAAACTTTGAATAAAACAGCTAAGTTTAAGACTTGAAGACTACGCTTTTATAAATCTAAACTTACCCTGTAACTGTTTCACTGACACCAAACCGATTCGATCCGGACCTTCAAAATGGACACGGCCCTAAAGACAAATCAAACTGAGACATTTTTAAATCTTTATTCTAGTACATACATTATGTACTATTCAACTTGTACATGTTGCAACAATTATATTTTCTTAACTAATCAGTCTTTAGTAATTTCTGTTAGAATACAATTAGATAAAAGATAGATGTATGGTTAATATGCATTAAAACATAAACTCTTTTAATACTGGAACATAACACTAAACACTAGCGAACAATACTTCTATAGCTATTCTTCATCTTGAAGACAAAAGTTTACATCTTTAAGGAAGATTATTACAACTTCTAGGGACGATATAAGCATCAATATATTATGATTTTTCACCTGAAAAGTAGTAAATAAAGCTTACTGTAACTCCCATAAAGTCTGTCTCATTCATTGCCGCCGCCATTACATCTCCTCTGAAAAATGTATCTTCCAATTGACTAGGATAATTTCTGTTCTTTAGTATAGTATCCAATGCCTTGGCAATTACCCATATACCGTCAAATGCGTATCCATGGAAAACACTAAACTCAGTATCGCGGACATCATCGTATATTACCCTGTACTCTTTCGATGTCTATGGAGAAAAATATTGACATATTCTTACATGTTCGTTTTTAGTGTTTGATGCAACTAACCTTCAAAAATAATATATTTATATACACCTCTTTAAAATGCATAAAGTATTAAAGTTAGTAAGCGACTTTTAAAATATAAGTTAAGAAATATGAAGTTTGTTTTATTTAACGTAAAGGTTACAAGTACACATTACCAATCCTGACACGGTCATGTCGTTGCTGTGTGTCAGCATAAGTGCTTCCATCATAACTATTCCTTCGACGGCTGTGGCTAACTCGTACTTCGTGCATGCAATTGACTTGTCAGATGTTGCAAACCATATTTTAGAATAACCACCAACCAATATCCATTGATATTTCTGTCCATACATACCACGTTGATAGGCCTGTAAATATGAAAGAGCATTACGTGGTGTATTTTTATTTGAGTATAGATCTGTTTGAGTTTTAGTTGTCAGTAAAAACCAACAGCTCAACACAGAGACCAACTTTCTTAAGTATTTTAAGTCAAAAAGGCGAATAACAGCAAAACACGCTGATCTGAGAGAGGCAAACTAAACTAAGACTTCCCAGATATTTACTGGATGTGATGGTTCATTATACATTGTATTTACCCACGTATATTATGAAGAGCATTGCATTACTTACTTACACGACAATATATTTTTCTGGCCATTGTTTCATTGAAGAAGCCAACAATAATTCTAGCGTCCATCTTCTAAAATAAAATAAAATTCTTCACTAATACATCACGTATTTAGTTTATTGATTGTTTATGTTGGTAATAAAATCTTAATATACAAGGATAATATTTTCCAAAATAGACGCCAAAATTTTCCTCGTCCTTGTTTATAACATCAAAATGACGATATTTGAAATCCTTTACGATAGGATAAGATATTTCGTGTTTTAAGGAAACTTAGGAAATTTTACGGTCGTCATCACGAATTGATTGACCGTTACAGTGTTCCAATATCTAAGATGATGTTGGACCTGTTCCCACTGTCGTAGCATTTCATGTACCTCCACCGATTTGTGACTACCACTGGATTAACTTTGTTGAACTTCACGACGGGTGCCGTATACAGAGCAGGAACTGCTGACCCCCGGAGCACCTGAGTTCACTCCTGGTTTTTATAGGAGTTCGTGTTGTTCATAGTTTTTTAGTTTTCAGTGTTTATTTCTTGAGGTTGTGGTTTATCATTGGTCTTCCCTGGTTTTGTCTGTCCAATGGATTACGTTTTTTGGATTGCTCCTTAGGTATATTTGTCCCTTTAATTTATTTTTGTATTGAATTCAAAAGTGATAATTCCGTTTTATTATTATTTTTTTTTAATTCAGTTTATTGGACTAAAATATTTTCGAATATGTCGATTCATGTCCTTATTGTGAGACTAGATTAGGCAATGATCATGTAAAAGAGGATCGGTAAAAGGTATGCACGTATTAAACATTTATGTACCTGCAGATTGTCAACCGCTGAACTTGGATCATCCATGAAACTCTCGACTTTTGTCACCTCGATGTTAGCATCATATAACAACTGTATAAACTTGTTGTGAGCCTGTTCATAAAGTATAAGCAAATAGTCAGAATAATTTCATCAATGTGCCTGTAGTATCATCAATTGGAGGCAAACAACGCAAAAAGGCCAGCGAATTACAGCAGAGAAACGTATATGTACATGTTCCTAACAATCAATTATATAGATACAAATAATATTATTGTAATGTTTGTTGCAAAATAAATATTTATTTAAATACATAATAAAACTGAATAACCGGAAATGTCAAAATGTTGTACTATCCACTAACAAGAAGTTAAATTAAGATCAGGTATTGCGGATATATTGGTTGGCGGTTTGTGTAGTCATTTGTTTCTGATTAGGATGTCTTAAAGTAAATTTTCCATAAGCTTCATATATGTATTTTAATCTAAGTTCGGCTTAGGGATCACTCTGAAACTTTCGGGGAATTTTGCAAAGGTTCCTATATTAAACTAAATTTTGGGAGCAGTCTCGATAATACGATATGTTTCTGAGAGAGGATCCATTTCTGTCAAGTTTGGTATAAATTATTTTGGTATTTTAGAGAAAAAGATTAAAATATAAACGTTTGAGAATTACCGATCCGCGATTAAAGCTGAGTTCACAGACCTTTGGTGCATTTGACATATTGTGTCTACGTTATGTTTATGTTTTGTAATTACTGTACTTGTGTTGTTAATCATACATTTCTATTTTTGTCGGTTTCTACCTTGTGCGTCAGTGATTGAGAACTATTACTCGATACCAATTTTGAGCACAAAATAAGCACATTTTGTCGATTGTGCTCAAGGGCTAAAATCTTGTAAACAATAATCCAAAACGTTGAAGAGCAAAATGCCAAAATGACGAATATGGCAAAGACAACATTATCTAAGGACAGAGCTGTGCACGAGGGAGACACTCCTTAGTATTTACCAAATTTAACATTTATGGAACAATTAATTTAAACTGTCATTTTCGGGCTAGCAAAAAAGCTGGTGATACCCTCGGGCACTTGAAGTCCATCAGCAGCGGTGATAATAATTCTCTGTTTCTTATAATGATTTATGTTACGTTTCATTAATAAACTCCTTTCAAAATATATATTGCATTATAATTGTCATACTGTTTTCGAAGCTTCGATAACAGTTGATGTAATAGGAAGGAATCTACGTTTTCAGTAAACGTTAAAAGAAGACATTGGTATCGCCATTCTTTGACTAGTTTTGATAAACTTTGAGTTAAATTCAAAGATATCTTTAAGTATTTACAATGAAATAAGTAAATTGTTTATCCAGAATTACATTGCTCACTGCCCATATTATGAAGACCTAAAAGCTTATACATCTACATTTACCCACGTGAAGCTTAAATAATCGATGATCTATACAAATAAAACAGATAAAATGCACAAATCCTCATCAGTAATTGAGTTGTTTAACAAAAATGTACTTTATGAATTAGAATTTCTAAACGTATACATTTAGGGGGATTCGGTTAATAAATAAATACAATTGTGTTTATTTCTCGTTTTGTAATTAGCTGTTGAATTTTTTAAATTATAGTTTCTAGCTTGTGCGTCTTGTGATAGGTCTGTTGGGTCTTATTAAAGACCAAACGATGTTCCCGGATGTAATTTAACTTTCTGTGTGTTCGATCGACAATTTACATAAAATATTACATTCTTTTAAAAATAGAACGTCAGACTCAAACCCCATATCTTTACATTTTCATCAGGTTTTAACTTTATCGTTGATAGCATTAAAGCAGAATGTTGGAAATTCTACAGCGTTCATGGTTTCAACATATACGAAATCTCCTTTACACCTCAATAAATGAGATATGAATCCATCGTCCTACGAGGACGTTAATTGTGTTGTTTTATGAATGTAGCAATTTCGTACTACGGTAGTCATGTCATTAGTTGTGGAATTCAAAAGAAATGTCAACAAATCAAAGATGACATTATTGCAGCATTGGGAAATTAAATCGATGGATCAGAGAATTAATATGAAAACTAATACTATAAATTCTTTGGTTAAATATGATTTATTTCTAATGAGAAAAGAAAGTCATTAGAAGCTAAAGGCGAGAAGCATACGTCTAGATATAAACTAAGTAAACACATTTATGTATCACATATCCGTTTAAAGAAAGATGGACATAATGGATTTGCTGACAAAAGAACGGCCTTTTTATTGTTTTTCTTTATCTTAAGCCACAATGCGGGCTTTTACAAGTAAAAATCTCGCTCATCACTGCAAACAACACTTTAGCACCGGTTTGAAGATATTCTTTGCTAGACGCGTCAAAATATTTGCCATAAAGCTCATTCAATACTTAAGCTTTTAACAAACGTTATCATTTGACCCGTCAAAAAATCTGAAAATCATGTCATATAAGACACTAGACATTTTATAAGAATTCAACAATGACTTCAGAAATATGACTGCCAGCTTATGAAATTTACTGCCGTCAAGTCAGGTGCACCAGACGAACAGATTAAAAGTGTTACTACTATTAATATTTATTTATTAGGATAGTTTCATTCCGTGGCTGTAATGCGATAAACAAATATAAATTTATAATATTTGACAATTAATTTTTAGATAACTTTTTCCTTAAACACATTTATGATTTTAAAATAATCAGTAAAAAACCATGCATTAGAAGGTAGAGTAGACCTTCCTAATATATAAAGCTACGTAATATTTTTGTAACGTACAACACCATATCTGTCTGAACCAATCGATGCGTCCTGATATAATGTAGAAACTCTTGTCCAGTTGAAATGTTTAAGAAAGGCTACTTTGGCAGGGTTAAAGTCCTTATCGCTGGGGACTGTTCGAAAGAAATTGGAATACGTTGATCTGTCTGATAACTTTGGGTGAGTATCAGCATATGACAGCTAGAAATAAATGTAATATTGATAACTCAAAAATGAGACCAAAAGATATTTAACGATGAAGAAGCTGAAATTCATCATTGATAAACAAACAATTATATAAATGTACATGTATTCTATATTGACTACATTGAAATTCAGGTTTAAATGTTAAAATATCCTAAAACATAAACTAAAACTCTCAGGACAGAATATTCACGATGAAGATACAAGTTGTAACGATTTAAGTTTACATTTGTTGTGTATAAAATAGTAAATTTGGATGTTTTATTGTTTAAAAAGGAACCTTTGATACTGCATCAAACCAGAATATAAAGTTAATAGCTTCAATATAAAATTTCACATAAACGAAAACGTATCATATCACTTACTTGTGTCATATTCCACCACTTAGAAATTTGTGCTAATGGGCCGGTTACATTTGGACATGCGTCTCCAAACAACATGACCGTTGTTGTGTTCTCATGCATCATATCAAAAAATATTTTTGTCGCCTTGGCCATATCACACTGAAAGAAAAAACATGTTTACTATATATTTAATATACATTGTATCGGCAAAAGAATACCGAGGCGACAAAACAGTGGGAAATGTCCACAAACTCAAGGTCGAAGGAAAACACCGTCAGGAGAATGGAACACATCGAACAAACTCCATAAGGATATGTGTATAACTAAAAGAATAAAAAACATATAACAAACTAAACAAAACTATAACAAGACCGCACAGAAATTAAAACACTAGCAATGTGAACCCCCAATAAGAACAGTGAGTGACATCAGGCTCTTTATTGTTTTTATAAAACAAATAATAGAACATGTCATGATTTAGCTCCATCGAATTAACATACCATAAAACAACATAAAATGAACACAAAACACAAATACAGAATCAATGGAAAGTAATGTTAGTCTGACATGATGCAGACACTTTTAATAGTTCATGACACTGAGGGTCATATGGCAGTATATGGACCCTTGGTCGCCCGACAAACATTATATGGGTCGAAGGGAAGATGAGGTCCATATAACTTTTGGTGGGCGACCAACCGGTCCATATACTGACATTTGACCTGAAGTGTCATGAACTATTTGTTATATTATACTTTTCTGCGATTTAATCGAATTTAATCGATCTCGCCAAAACAAGGTGGTAAATATAATGTACAACCGGTCCATATAACATTATATGGACCGGCTTAGATAACATAGATAAATAGAGTAGTAAAAAATAAAAGTATAATATTTAACAAATAGTTCATGACATTGAGAGTCATAGGGCAGTATATGGACCGGTTGGTCCCCCGACAAAAATTATACGGACCGAAGCGATGCTGAGGTCCATATAATTTTTGGAGGGCGGCCAACCGGTCCATATACTGACATTTGACCCGAAGTGTCATGAACTAATTGTTATATTATAGTTTTCTGGGATTTAATCGAATATATTATACTTTTACATTTTTACTACTCTATTTATCCATGTTATCAAACCCGGTCCATATAATGTTACATGGACCGGCTGTACATTATATGGATTGCCTCGTTTTGGTGAGATCGATTAAATCCCAGAAAACTATAATATAACAAATAGTTCATGACACTTCGGGTCAAATGTCAGTATATGGACCGGTTGGTCGCCCTCCAAAAATTATATGGACCTCAGCTTCGCTTCGGTCCATATAATTTTTATCGGGGGACCAACCGGTCCATATACTGCCATATGACCCTCAGTGTCATGAACTATTTGTTAATTAATCGATTTTGCCAAAACGAGGCGGTCCATATAGCATTATATGGACCGGCCTAGATAACATAGATAGAGTAGTGAAAATGTAAATGTGTAATATTTATATTTATTATCATTTGATTAACTTGTATGAAGACAATATTTTTCTGTATAGCAAAATGTGACTTCCTCCTGTATGTGGCAAATTATCTCCTGTCTTTAATATTTTGATGTTGAGAGTAAAAGCGGCATAATGTTAGAGAAAGATTATCATTGCTTAGTGACCAGTAAACTAAGGGGTAGGAATTTTATTAATTTTGTTTAAACCTACTTATTTTGTCCAACACCAATCAATCATTTAAGGCACATTTATGATTAGATATGCTTTTAATGAATGCCTGTTTTTAGACTGTTCGGTGACTTCCCAGTGATATCAGCACAACATAAGTACATGATCACATATAAAAACCACACAGAAGCGTGGACTAATCTGTTTTGTAATATCGAATTGTTAATGCGAAAATGATTCAATCAAAGTTTCTCGCTGCTGCTGCAAATACTATTAGTAGTATTTCAATTATCAACATGACTACATTAGGAATTCTGTTATCACCAATTGTAATCTGCTTCTACTCTGTTGATTGTTCAGCTTAATTTACTTTTTACTTTTTTATTTGAGCTAAAAACAGATTTTTAATTTCAAAAATAATGTTTTTTGTTTCTAATGTAGCCAAAACAAGCACAACATGTTTTACTAACAAATTGTCAAAAAATTACCTAGATTTTCAGAAAACCAAACCTCTCCTTTACATTTTAAATAGACGTCTAAATTCGAGATTAGAAAGGTAACCGTTTTTGCCGACTGACAATTTCTATAGATATTGGTAACGAATTTGATACTTTCACATTTATTAATGTACTGCTGTAGTAATACAAGCAGACATCTTCTATAATCGGTCATGGTTCAATCAACGTAATAGTAAATGTAATTTTAACAATTGGATTATGTCATCATACAAGCTTTTTACTCAAGGATTTCTTATATAACGGACATAGCTTGAAAAGGAATCCATATACTAGTTTATCAATCTTTAAGGTAAAATTATACAGCTTTCTAAATCAATAGTCTGAGACCAGAAAATAAAGCCAGGATCAGTCCAGTTAATATATAACTTGATAGAAAATAGAATAGCTCTTACATGTGGTAATATTTCTCACAGAAAACTATTTTCTTAGTAACTTTATCGCTAAAAAATCATAAAAATGTTTGACTTCCATTTTCTGAGTAACTAAGAAATCAATTTGAAAAGGTTAAGAAGTATTCCAGATAGTCATCCTATAACTGTTAGAGTATAAACAATATTCTACTATATATATAACATTGTATAAGTAGGCACGTTTCCGCAGTTTTCCATTCGATTCGACAAAAGGTATCATAATTAAAACGAACCATGAATACAAAATCGAATATAAAAATAGTATGGTTCTTTTAAGAGTCAACTTTACTTTAAAATAGAACGATTGAGTCTATACGAAATGATACACTGTTTATATAGGTGAACAACAGTGATCTAAAACCAATCTGAAACAAAATGGATTGATGAACAATTGTTTAACGTCCAGTGGCAGTTAATATATGTATATCAGGACTTTAAAATGTTCATCTGATGTGAATATGAACCCTGCTTTGTACTAAACCGAAACGAGGTAGTCCACAGAAGGCATATCACGACACCCTGACACATTAGTTTGACTACGAGTTGACCAGTTCCCTTACTCCTAAATGCCGTGTCCAGCAAATTCCAATTCTAAAAGCTTTAGGAGTAGATTCCGCGAACTAACGTATTTGAGGCGAGCACGCTACAACGAGACCATCGCGGCGTTTGAGTAGTCATAAAAAATATACCATAATGTAATATTTTCTATTATTGACCTACCTGGGTGTCGTTCCATGTCATACGTAGTTCGTAACCAGCTAAAATTGTAGTGTCATTGTTTACCATATCCAATGCCAGTTGGACGGCAGGTCTTACTCCACGTCCGATTTTACCTGCATCAATGTCATGTGAGGTTGGAAATAGTCCTGCTATTACAATTTCTGTCTTAGAAAACAATATGTCTGCAGACATTCTCCCTGTTAAATATGGAACTATCAAACTCCATACGGTATAAACTGTGACTCGTTTCATTCTAGCTCGTACAAAATATCACCTACAAATAGATCTGGTAATATTGTTTTGGTGTGAAATCTGATTTTCATGAATTATATCCACTTTTTTTAAATATAGGTATTTGAAAATGAAGATCATAATTTTTTTTCCCTGGAAGAACTCTTTTTAATGTTTGTCCAGTGTTTTCACCCTTTATTCTTGTTATTAATTCCGTACTGTTAAAAAATTTCTTTCAGAACGTAGAAAAAACGAGTAATGACATTATCATGAAGTAATAAGACGGTGATATATTAAATTAGACTCTAATGGCATCTGAAAACTCGCCTGACACCTTATTTAACTTCATTTAAGAATGTATTTTCTGTGTGACGAATAAACCAACAGCTCTCATAGGAATATTCGATAAACCTGATACAGAATTGTGAGAGAGAAACGAACCACAATTACTGGTGTAGAATTTTTCATTAGATCGGATTAAAGCTTTAACAATATTCTGATATAATACAGCAATACAAGCTTATTGGACTTTACTGGCAGAAACCGGGGAAAAAATAGATGTATATGATATTCATATTCCGTATGACAATGACGAAATTAATAATAGTCTAAATGTTTATAGGGGAAATTTTCATCCGATTTAACTTGTTAAAATTGAGGAAATGTTAAATTCCTGGTTCATGGAGTCTGGCGATTGGTTTTTCGTGTTTGTTATTTCTGTTATATTAGATCTGTTTTATCATCCCATCAATAATATCGACAGTGGAAGAGTTTGTATTTCTGTTTTTTTCCTGTGGCTCTGTAGAAATAGTGCTGAACTATACAATACAGGGTATTGCGAGTTCTCTAGATTCCAGTTTCGTTGGTTTTCATCCCTTAAATAATTGAGGGTTTTTTTCCTACTTATTCTCAGACAAACACAATCGTCTGTTCTGTTTTATGATAACCTGCAAGAAAGGTTCTGTATGTTAAGGTGTGCATTTGCGAATAAAATATACATTGTGGAGTATCCATATTATATTTGTAAACCCTTACGGTAGGAAATTGAATTTATTTTTAAATTTTCAAAAATATGTACATGTATCAGTAAGCTTAACAAATGAGCGACAGAAATATGGACAAAGATTTTATTTTTAGCCATTGTAATCAATTTTAATACTTTACCCATTGTAATCAATTTTAATACAAATGTAATTGATTCTTACATCTGGGGTATTATTGGCGAAATAAATATTAGCCATATATCAATTACTTCTATACCTAAACTATACACAATAATTCTTCGATCAAAAAACATATTTATTTTCTGAAATACACAATGTAATTTTTACCATGTTACAGTGACAAAAATGGAAATCTGTTCAATCATGTAAAGGGATTGCTTCTTTAATGAAGAGATTAACCTGCAATTCCCAGTCACTACGACAGTCGCCATTGTCTTCTACGCATCAGGAAATGCGACGCCAAATGTCATTGATGTATGGCGTATTAGTATACTACCGCGTTTACCAAAGTTACCAAAAAGTTCAACCAAAAAAAAAACAAATTAGTGACCAAGCTCAAATAATATCGTTCTGATGAATAGATAGCTGCTTGTTACGATAAAAGATAATTAAGGTTTCGAAAATATAAGTATTCCAAACTGTAAACATTTCTTGTTTTTACACCTTTCACTAATTAATTTATATGAACGAGCATTAGAAACAATTACTGATCCATTTTCTAAACTAATCCATTAATTACCTACAATATTTACTGGATACGCAAATTCCCATAAAGAACATAGAATACAATAGAGAGTGGAAACAGGGAATGTTTCAAAGAGACAACAACCCGACCAAAGAGCAGAAGAATGTTTATACCGTTATTGTTTAAATATCTTTCAAACAAATATAGATAGGACTTATGCAATTGTAAGATTGAAAAACAACCATAAGAATCATCGCACATTTGTTTATTTTCGAGCAGATGTTACTGAGCGTTTTTGCAGTGTAGTCTTTTATCTGTAATCGTCATAATGTAAACAAATTATAGATTTTCTTTCCTTGTTTCTATCTCCAATAGATTCTAGCATCATTACCTCGTGGAAAGTCTAGATATGTCCTTTGTGGCAATATAACTAATGAATTGCGATTCAATGCAATTATAACTTTGAATTTCAAACTGAAAGTACATGTGATCTGCACGAATAACTTCACATCAATATATTTGTATACACAGACCAAAACATTTTACAGTCTTTTTTTAATAGTTTTCGAACATGACAGAATTTTCGAACCAAAAGCAAAGTCCGCTAGGTCAAAATATTATATAATAAAATCAGAAAATATTTTGAAACTTTTTTTATGTTCTACCCTTTTTTGTCACTTTAGCAATTGAATCTCCTCTTGTTTACTGTGGTGTAGTTAACCAGAGGACTAAGTAAAGAATGATTATGATTATATCTAATAATTACATATGAGCTCATTTTTATTAATTACGATTGGCTGAGAAAGTATCATCAGCAACAACGCTATCACAACACTGATCAAACTACAAGGCATTGAAATTTCGATGAAAAAAACCAACAAAATAATTTTAAAATCTGAAATGTTTATCGTAAGACTGCTACTTCTGTCAGTAGTTTCACAGGGTTGTAAATCATTGATCGTGCACATACTTTTAGTATGAAGCGCAGAAAATGTGATTCGGTCAACGCATTTACATCTACACGTACACTTCAATGATATAACAAAATAAATCATTCAGTCCTTTTAAAAACCGATGTAAAATAGCACCACTTTCATAGTCGCTGTTTTACCTTCTACTTAACTGAAGACTTATAAAAAATCTCCGGAAGGGCTCTTTACCATAAACATAACTTCTTAACCTAAATTCGTTGGTTTCGTTTATTAAATGTAATATTTTTCTGTAGGACGCAGATGGCCTTTAGCAAATATACAAAAATAAAGAAACGTATTCGGTTTGAAATCAATTAATGTCTGTCATACATTGAATTGTAACTATTGGAAACAAATCTTAACAAACACCTTATATATTCCATATTAAATTCATTTTAGAAACATTTGTTGACGAGACGGAATCAACAGCTCTCAGAGGAATATCCAATAAATCTGATACATTCTCTCTATGACAGCAACATATTTTCTGGAGATTCACAACAACTGACTAAATGTCGCGTTTCCTATCAGATCCGATTAAAGCATTCACAATATACCACTGACAACCAGTAACATGAAATAATTAGAATTTTTGATAAGGTATCGAAAAAATGTCATACAAGATTTGTTTATTTATGTAGATTATAATCCAGAAATGTCACAATTCATATGGAGAAATGAGTAAATGGGTTGTACTCTTTATTCCATTTTTCGTTCATCTTTTAACTTATGATAATTCCAACTGATAAAGCGGTGCTGTCTTTGAATCATATTTTTTATGAAGAATATACAATGAGGGACATATGAAGACAAAACTTTATGACAAACGTCATGACTTCGACTTTTCTATTGTTAACTTTCACTTCTTGAGTAGCAATATAACAGCATCACCTGCATATGGCGTCTACGTTTGTCAACTATCCTATATTCAAGAGCATGCGTGAGTTACCATGACTTTAGCTTCATATCCAGGGTTATATCAGGGATAAGTTGACGTCAACACTTAGGAAATTTTACGATCGTCACCACGAATTGATTGACCTTTACAGTGTTCCAATATCTAAAATGATGTTGGATCTGTTCCCACTATCGTAACATTTCATGTATCTCCACCGATTTGTTACTACACTAGATTGACTTTGTTGAACTTCACGACGGATGTCGTATACGGAGCAGGAAATGCTTACCCTTCCGTAGCACCTAAGTTCACTCTTGGTTTTTATAGGAGTTCGTGTTGTTCATTGTTTTTTAGGTTTTCAGTGTTTATTTGTTGTGTTTGTGGTTGTTTATTTGTCTTCCCGGGTTTTGTCTGTCTAACGGATTACGTTTTTTGGACTGCTCCTTAGGTATATTTGTCCTCTTTATTTTTCTATAAAACAATGCCTAGAGGTTGATACACTATTTTGTACTATATGACAAATGTCTCGTCATTTGTGATCTAGCCTACAATTAAGAAACTAAAATCAAATAACCCAAAATGTTGTGAAACAGGAAAGAGTGCCAATAAAGGCAAAAACCACCTGAGAGCAGGTGTATGATCAAGTTATGTTTTAAGTACTATTGCCCTGCACCCATTTACACCTATGGCTAAAGTTTTAACCATTTATATACAACATCTACAGAACCTTTTGAATTAAAGTGAAGGTAAATGTGTTCTTTAAAAAAGGAAATAGTGCGGGGAAAAAGACAGAAGGCAGTAATTGTTTATTTTTTAACTCGCAACAACGTATTAATATCCCAGTATTACTAGGTTTATTAATTGCATGTTAATTTTACAATTTGTATTTAGTAGATTGGTATCATAGAATGTTTCGATATATTCGGATTTGCAATGTTAAACGTGGCTTCTTTACACCACTCTCACATTATTGTGACCACGAATCTGTTTAAATCTAAACTGTTCTTGATGTCATACTGATTTTTGAGTCGGTAATGAAAACATAAATTTTTATAAAAAAACAAAAAAAAAATCCCATCATTAACAAACAAGTAACAAAAAAACAATAAATATATTTCATGTTAAAACTTACCTTGCCTAATGTATATCTATAATGTATAATTCCAACAGCTTACATTTAACACACATTCCAATAACTCCTACAGAATTATCTACAATAAAGTTGCTTAGCCTGTTATCGGCTTGGATAAATCATGCGACAATATACTATAGGCATTCACGAACACGTCGAAATCAGAATAACTAATTATGTATTGACATTAATCATTCAGTAGAAAAAAGTTATCTTTGATTCAGTTAAGCCATTTATGCTCGCTTGACTAATTATTTGACTGCCATCCGTGTGTAAGTGGGATAAATAAGTTGTAGATATCATGAGAATAAAAGGTATATATTTTTTATATTAAAATTGTGATTTATCAATGCAAACTTTTACTATAACAACGGTTGTTATAGTAAAAGTTTGTATTGATAAATCAAAATTTTAATATAACATATTCATTACAACGGTATTGTTTTTAAAACAGATCCTCATTTTGGGATAAATCATGTTGACTTTTTTTAAAGGAAAGAAGAAAGGAAAGAATTGGTAAAACAATCCTAGTTTTAATTTTTTGTAAACAAATATGTGGATCCCTTAATCTGGGATAAAACTCACTGCATTTGATATTGAAATGCACGGGTCCATGGGTGATGACTCTCGTGTTCCTTCTAAAAAATAAAATATTAACTCTAGGACAAATATGCATTGGTGAAGATAACTTTATATGCAGTGGTCACAGTTCTATATTCCTGTTGTCACGTTAATCTTTATGGTGCATTTTGAATTACTATACTTCATGAAAAAATCTTTTCATTTCATTGGCTGAGCGGCAGGTAATATTTTGCAATAGCTCTGTGAATTCCAATTTTACCAGCATAATCTGAATAACACCCGCTAGGTTATAACACCCTCTGAGTAATAACACCCTCTCAGCAACAAGTTACATTGTTTGTTTTCCAATTATTTTTCAGGTTTATTAGTTTATTTTCTTTATTTCATAAATCTAGAGTGAAATAAATGACCTGGTGACTAATTACACAAAATGTAATGAAATTAAGACGATACAATCCTTTATAATCAAAACAGTCTTACCATGAAAATGTCTTTCAGTATAATAAAAAAAAAACATGCTGCCTTCACTGGAGGGTGTTATGATTGATTACCACAGTCTGAAAACAATATCACCCTTTGGTAAAAAAATATCACCATCGATGAAGGCAGTATGTTTATAGTATCAAACTTTTTTTACTGATATGATTTTGAGTTACATGTATGTACTAGATTAACCGAAGTGCAAAGATAAGAACTACAGTTGCGACCAGTCATAATCTCTCTTCCAAGTTAACTTGCAGAGCAGTTCTGAGAACTGTTCTAAGTTAACTAAGAGCAGTCAGGAAGAAGAATAGCTCTTGTCAAAAACAATTCTGGTCAGGAAGTAGAACAACCCTGGTCAAGAATTAGAGCAGTCCTGGTCCAGGACTGCTTTTTAGAACAGCTCTGGTCAAGATTCAAGACATCAGTCCTGATCCACGACTTCTTTTTAGAACAGCTCTGGTCAAGAATTAGGCTTTATTTTAGTGTGGTGTTTTCATTTATAATGTTACAAAAAGAGTTTACTGAAACTTTAAGTTGGGATTTCTTATTTATTCTAATTCCTGATTGTTACTATAACTGTTCTAGACTATGACTGGTTATAGAACTGTTCTAGACCATGACAGGTTAGAAAAAACAAACCTAAATGGACCCAGAAATAAGAATGTCGCAAATTCAAAACAAAATAACCAATCCCACATAACCATAGTTATCCATGCAATAAACCAATAACGATCAGTAGACAAGAGATAAGCAATGCGTAAGGGGGTTGGGATAATTTCAACGGATTTTTTATATTGACTGTCGCCGTGGGCCGTCACAACACACTACATACAATGTATATTAAACTTGGAAATTTGCAGGTTCTGTCCAGAATCCAAGATACATTTATATCTTAGCGGGACAACCTATCTGATTCATTGCTGCAACCATGTTTCTTGCAAAATTTTAGTCTACTTTCATAGAACAAATATTGTGTAGTCTACTTTTGTTTTGTCTGATCAATAAAAAGCAATGTATTTAAAACGTTACTGTCGTGAAATATTTAAGGTTTTTTCTAAAGAAAATTTATTTGAAATCAGAAAAGTTGGCAAATATCAAGTTTTATATATAAAGCATTCACTGTATTCCATGGTGAAAGCCAATACATGTAGTACAAAAAGGCTGTTTGATGTCAGTGCAATCTTGGATGGGACAGGCACATATATAGAACAGCGGGGTCAAATTACGATAAAAACAACACCGTTTGAACCGTTGGTATTTGTATTCTGTTAATAATCCCTGCGTGTTTTGTGTCTATGTCGAAGAATGTATCGATACTTCATAAAAGAAATATCGGTATATCAATATCATAGTGACAAAACAGTGGGAAAAGTCCGTACATTCGAAATCCAAGGAAAAAACAAAGTCATGAGATTGGAACATAACAAAGAAACGCCACGAAAATACGAGTATAACTTAAAGAATAATAAAAAAAAAATAAGCGAAAAAAAAATAGAACAAGATAGCACAAAAACTAAAGCACTAACAATTTGACATCCCACCATCAGGTGCTTCCGGAAGACAATAATACAAAAAGTGATGGTATAAATGCTTAACCCAACAGCACTTTAGTTTATTTTCAAACTATGGTAAACATCCGCCTTGTCATTACATTCTATTCGATATGTTGCAACATATTTTGGTCAATATAAAAAGTAAACCGTAAAACCATTTATTAGATTCAAATGCATTAATCACAATGACGGCTTGAAGTCTTGGAGAGAAGTTTCGTCAAGCTGTTCTTTTAATTTTGATAGGCATATTTTTTACTTTAACTAAAATGAATCGATAACTGAGCAATTACGCTTTGATTTAAACCAGCAAGTTATGGAATGGAGTTTGTTATTACGGATTTTAAACAAAATCAATCAACTTTAATTGAAATTATATCGAATTCAATGGTGTCTATGAATAGACATGTAACTGGTGTCCCTCTATCTCCCTCTTTTATCCAGTCTTAAATCAAGTGTGTTAGTAGAAATGACAGTATTATATCTATAGTTACATTGATGCAACTGCCCGTCGAAGATACTTTGTTGATGTATTAAATATTTTGGTTGTCATTACCATTTTTATTGTATTTTTTGTTTAGTCTGACTATAATAGCCTCTCCCTTAACAACTTAGCCATTCGGAGACTTCTTTTCAAAATGGGTTAAATAATATGTTTTAAACTAACTAAACAAGTTTATTACCATAATGGATATAAACAACAAAATGCATAACAGGAAAAGTCAAAATTGACATACCAATTAGTCAAAGCACTCCGGACACAAAATAACATAAAAGAGTACAAAACATAAACATGAACACAACAGGGAGTCAGGATAGTCTGAATTGGTACAGACACTGAACAGTGGTGGGGTTAAACACAACAGTCAGGATAGTCTGAATTGGTACAGACGCACTTGGAAGACTGTTTCATCTCAAAATGCATGTTCATGTCTTATATCAAGTTAACATTATACGTTTTAAAGTCTTTTTATCCATGAGATTAATACTAGAGTAAACCATGCATTTTTAGTGGAGGTCATATTAATGTCTGCTAGATTTCGTACTTTACTGGACATCTCCAGTGCAATTTGTCCGTTCTTTTCTTAATACAATTACAAAACAGATTTAACAAAAACTTGGTAGGTGTTAAGGCGCTAATAATAATGGCCTTTATATCTTGATGGGTGCTGGATGCCTACCCCTTCACAGCACATTATTTAACTTCCGGAAGTTTTGTGATTTCTTTTATACCAATGCAGTTTTGAATCTTGGTATAGTTCGATATAATGAGGATTTTTACTTTTTATAGAAATTTTGAACACGTTTCCTTTTGAAAACAAAACATTTCATTAATTTGAAAAAGATTTCATGAAAAGTCTAAAAAGCATTATGCGACGACAAAAGTTTGAATGGAATATACAAATCTGAATTCAATAAAGTGATAAAAAAAAATACTGTAAATAAGGATACATGTACATGTATTTTATTATGCTAATCACAGTGCCAAGGGTTTAACCAAAAATACATTTATGATACAATGATTACAGCGATTGTAATCACGATAATAAACAACAAAACAACGAGGCAATATTTACCATATTTTCTTTAGTGATTTAAGTGGCATTTCTTCCTATTTCTAGTCTTGAAACTTCTATTAGAAATAAGTTTCAAATCTTATAACCAAAGTTGTAGTACATAAGGAGATACCTTACCAGTCAACACACAGTCGTTCTTCGTTCATGCGATTTTTTAACTTTCCGTTCCTTTTTTTTTCCTATCTCATACTGGACTTTATGAATATATTTTGGCATACTGCTCGAACATTTGTAAAGCTTGACAACACATCCATTCGCGATGGCGACATGTTATTATTTTGACAAAACTTTGCTAACAATATAAGAAAAACAAAATCTTACCTTTTAATGATATTGCAAAAAATCATAAAAACCATACAAAGTTTTGAATTAATAATATCGGTCGATAATTGATTGCAGATGTAAGAGCAAATCGTCCAAAGTGTTCAATTGCGATAACGTATTGTTTGATAAGCAGTAAAATTTATTTTCAGATTAACTTCAATCGTGGCAGATACTGTAGAATATCAGATTCCGAATTCATTAATGAATTGTGAAACTGCAGAGTTGATTTTAATTGCCCCTGAAGCGGTCATACTTTTATTTTCATAGGTTATTTCCACTGTAACTTGAGATATAGTTTTGATCGGATGTTATTATATGATATATTATTTTACTTGTGTTCGAAACGGCCCCTAGCACCAATTGATGCAGACATCTTTGCTAAGTAAAGTCAAGAAATAACAAAGGGATATTCGAAGGAGGACAACGAAACAAGACCAAAAACAATACAAACACTACACTTAGATACTAAAACATATGAATAACAGGGACCCCACCAAAAAACCGGGGGTGAACTAAATGTCAAACACGTCATACAATATAGGATATACGAGGTTGTAGGAACAACATACACATAATACCAGGCAAGGAAATCTTCATTGGTGGCATTATGTAAGTCAAGAAATATCAAACGGATATTCGAAGGAGAGAAAAATCGTAACAACTGACAAATTCCCGAGAACAACGAAGACAAGACTAAAACAATACATGCACTACAATTAAAAACTAAAACCATATGAACAACATGGATCCCACCAAAAAACCGGGGGTAGACTCAGGTGCTCCGAAAGAGTAAGCAGTCTCTGCTTCCTGCAGGGCACCGCCATGCTGCCCATGTCAAATCCGGTATGAGGAAGGGATAATATCAATGGAACATGTCCATTTTCATTTGGGAAACGGTTTTTTCATACCTGTCAACCAAGTCATGATGACGCCCATGAAACTTTAATAAGGATGACTTCAGCTTAGGAGTATCGTACCCCTGTCTAAGCAACTTTTCTGTCAGGAGCCGGGCTCTGTGGAGGAAACAATGTATATGTCACAAGCTCTGGAATAACGTATGAGTTGTGAAATATATACGCCATATGCCGGCGCTTCTGGAATATTGCCGCTCAAAAATGAAAAGTTATTATTTGTCCAATGAGAGTGCAAATCCAAAACCATGCACATATTTACGATCATAGTACATTTACGTTAGATGACTTGACATAAAAGAACACTGCACTGGGGAAAAACGGATGGACTTCAAAAGATTTAAGATAAAGGAAAAAAATCAGGTCCTAAAAGCGAAAGGTTATGGGTAGACATATTAAGAATAATCCCTAGCTGTGAATATAAGCACCTTACACAGATCATCTCTTAGATAAAATACATAATCTTTTTTATATCAAATTCTGAAAAAGAAGATGGTATGCTCAGTTAAATTTTAGGTAAGTGTTTTAAACAGTTTAAAAATACAGGTTAAATTTAAAAACTTAAAAAAAAAACAGGTAAGTGATTCCAGTATGTCCAAGATGACAAATATAGCTGGATTCTCTCGTAAGACAATAGCTGGATTCTCTGGTAAGACAATTTTATATTGTTGTTTTGTTGCAAATAGAAGATTGGACAAAATATCGAGGAAGTATACGGTACATTCACTGTACGGTAAAAAACTTAATATGCCTCATGTACCCTTCCGGAACACTTGATATTACTCTCGGTCTGCGTTCTTATTAATAGTGTTTATTTTTAACTTTTTCGTACCCGTTTTTGTTTGATCTTTGAAATAATTTCCTAAAGATTGGTTTTCTTTTTTATATTCTCTGTGACACCCTTGGTAAGTTACCGTAAATAAATACATTGGACCTTATATAAAAACACTGCACAAAATCTTAAAATTATACTGATACTGTACTTAATATATGATGACTTATACATTTCAACCGACTGGGACAAGATATTAAAATCAAATATTGCAATTTGAAAATTATATCTTAATTGATGAAAAGGTTGAATTCACTCTTTTCTCTTTTGTATAATCGCAGGATTTATCGGGAGTTATTCAATTCATTGTTTTTTTCTTGTGTTTGTGTCTTCAGCAATAAAAGAAAAAAATATATTTCCAACAGCTTCAAGTTGCATCTTATAATTCGCAATAATATCTTCAATGAGATATGTACATTTCAGGGATTCTATTCCAATTAGAAAATATTAATTTCAATTATAGGATATAAATTATAAATGTATTCCACGTTAGAAGGTTTAAAACAACGGATTTGTTAAAATTGCAGTTTTCAGTTGAGTATGATTACTTCTATTACGCCGCTAAAGCTACTTTCGCTCACAGATGGTTTTTTACAAAATGGAAAATTACACCCAATAAAATCCAGCAGGCTTAATTGGGATGATGTCGTGTTGACAATCGAAACTGTCAGTTGTAATCTGCTTCAAAACAGACTTCAGCCATTTTAAACGTCTACTGAAATTATTCAGAAACGAAAACCGTAATCAATAATCAAATTACAAGCCCGTAGATTGGAAAATTGGTAATAATCGCAAAAATAAAGTATGACTGAATTAGTGAAGAACACCCAACACTGCAAGAAAAGCTTTAAATAGTGATAAAAATACTTGCGCCCACTATTCAATGTCACCCTACAAAAGAAGGCACAGATGATACAACCATTTATAACTCATGTCCTGGCTTGAGACATGCGTATATAGATTATTGCAGACTTAAGCCAGTTTATGTATAGTTATTCATCGAACATTTGATAACTAGTAGTGTGAATCTTAGACCAGATATACACACGTAATTATAACTTGTAGATTTACCTATATCATACTCTATCTGAGTTAGTTTCCTTTTTACTATGTCAATATAATAACGTAAGGTCGATACTTTTACCTGCATCTTTTTATTCGTATTAATGTAAACTTAGTAATCAATTCAACGATGTGAAGTTTTACATTTGATGGTCATGTTCGTGTGAAAGATATTTGCTATTTTCGATTGTGAGGTGAATCAAAGCAAAAACGATAATGTCAAAGTCATGTTACTATATGTAGATTCCACCAAAGCATAAAGGTATATAATGAAGCGAACTAATGTATGATTTAATCCTTTTTGCTTTTTCAAGTCTGTTTTTAAATATAAAATAGAAGTTCTAAGTAATGTTCTTATTGAATGTTTTTTTCAGATATAAAGTAGAAGTTTTAAGTAGATGTTATTATAGAAGAGAACTAAATGTCACTTATTCGGTAAATCTAAGTTTGCTGCACCGTCAGTAAAACTCGTATCAGCAGTGCTTAAAGTCGAAGTTGTAGACGTTGTTCAATAGCGAAAATTCCACCATCCAAATGGACAAAAAGTATAAAACCAAACACCATATACATAATATAAGGACATATCTATCATTTACGCCTAAGTTTCCAGATACTAGTATTTTCTTCACTTTATTAAAGTCAAATTTAGACCTTCACTTTCATGGCCATTTATGATATACTAGTGTGAACTAATGATACTATTAGGGACCTGATCAGGGACGACCTTAGTCTGTCAGGGTAGGAATCCACTCAAGGTAAATATTCAGTGATGCATATTTTGATGCACTGGTATCAGTTATAGTCAATCAACGAGAGCTGTTTGAAACACAGTATTGCATTGACATTTTCAAAAATGATGTTATAGGTGAGATCTTGCATAAAAACCAAGCAATCCCCAGTCCGAAGTACTCATTTCCTTGTACATTCATATCAAAATATCTTCAATTAAAGACTCGATAGTCTTTCGGTATTCAATATTTTATATCAAATATTGGTTTTTGTGGCACTTTTGTGAAATGTCACCAGACCAAACTCATTTAGATTTATGTTTTCCTCGTTTATATAATCAATGGTTTTTAATTTGTTTGTCAATCTGACAGATCAGTCTTAATAAGACCTGTTAGAGCTTCGACGGTCATCATCACCATAGTTTTCTACTTAATTGGAGACAAATAACAGACCGCTTTCCGCAGCTAATTTTCTGGATCGATGATTTGATTGAGAGAAATGACCACGGTACCAATTAGAGGTCTTAACGGTCAGACATTATTGCGAGTGACATCATTACACTGTGGACATTGCTAGTGACTTGTTTACATTATGGATATTACACTAGTTACGTCACTGCGTGTAACATCATTATACTACGGACATCACGAGTAACATCGCCATTGCTAGTGACACCATTACAGTAAACTATGGACAGTCTACCGGGCTTAAGGTATCCGGACCATAATACTCATGATCGAAAATTGTAACTTTTTTTTTTTACCGTGAATGGCTGAACCAAACAATTTAAAGCCGGACTTTTTTATAAATATTTTTCTCAAGTTGAAAAACACTTTGTTGCTTATATGCAGAGTCTGTAAAAATAAGTTAGTTATATAGGCATTTCCGAAGTTTGCCGATAATTACCGGGATCATTTCAATTGCGTTGTATGGAACATCCGTGAACTTTTGAATAATCACGTGGTCATTTATGGTCCGGATACCTTAAAGACCAAACCAACTAATCATTTCTGTAATTGATTTTTTCTTGAAACTCAACATATTCGTTCTTGGTGGTTTTTTGAACAATATTAGCGAATAAAAAAGATAGGTCACCGAATTCGTTTCGTTGCTATAGTACCGCAAAAAATGCTTACATTCAGCCAGATGCTAAATTTACGGCATATTTTTCGAATGATGCCATTTCCATCGTGAAAGTCGAATTTTTATACGGACTTTTGTGTTGGCTTCCAGAATATATATATTTTTTTATTATAACAAAGAAAACGGTTTCCCATAACGCAATGACCACGTATTCTGCTCTAGAGGCCTTTCCCGCGCAAATTTGGGCCAATTTTTACTGCATATTCTATTGAATTTTGAAAAATCTGTAATTGATTTTTTTCTTAAACTTTTATACTGTGTTTAGTTATTCATTGTTGTCAGAATAAGACAAAAAAAATGATAGGTCACCGACTTCATAAGAAAAATAAAACGGATTTAACGTCGAAAAAATGACATATTCAGCTACGCCAAGCTTAGTTTTGTTTTCTCAATAAAAATGACGTCACAATAAGCAAAAAAGGACTTTCCATTCAAGTCACCGTGTCGCCGGCGATGTACATAGTGTAAGCCTGGTAAAATATTTTTGATCTTGTTGCTGCGTTATTCATAGTGTTAACTAGAAAGTCACAGCAATCAAACAAAACAAATAAACATAGGTTTGTCGAAGTCATCGAGAACCAAACTTAGATCATAGCTCACAGAATCAATCCAGAGAGTGATTTCATTTGCGAATATTTGCGACATTTTATTTTGACAAAAAGTAAATTTATAGTGTTTGCAAGAAAGCCAAGAATATTTTGCCAATTTTTATGTGTTTGTTGCATAACTAGTTTCTGTGCTGGAAAAAGTTTGTCAACATCTATGCTAGGAACTGTCCGGAACGTTTTGTTATAAATTCATTACATTGAAGGAAAACAAGAACCCTAAAACTACAACACAATACCGATATTGCTGTCCGTGTATTGCCATTTCGACAGTTATAGTTATTTACTGCTAATTAAAAAAAAAAACAAAAAAAACCTTTCAGTGCCAACACCAAGGTACCAGCTACTAGACATATCATAATTGCAGGAAATGTAACTATGGCGATTATGCCTTATCAATGCAGGTTACATCGAGAAAAAAAAAAGAAAGTTAACATCAGAAACTGTGAATAGCCAAACTAGATTCTGGTACTACCGATAGTTAGTGGTATATCAGACAATTTGTTACGGCTCAACCATAAGTCTTACGCATCACTCCAATCCAGTGGGTAAGTTCCGACAACTATGACATCTGAAAATACGAAAATCTGTGCATCATCTGTCAAACAATTGCCTCTTAGAATTAATAGGCAATCCATCGTACATGCATTCCTCTCTCTCTTCAAAGAGCAGAAAGATTAAAGTGTATCAAATGTAGGTTTCTGTACAATTTTTAAACTCTGCATTAAATCTGGCTTAGTAAAATCCTGAAGACATTGAAAAGGGCATTACAAGTGGACCAGCTACATATAGAATATTATGATTGGGTATTTGTGAATTCGGTTGGCACACATTTATAGGTGACGGCACAAATTGTTTCAAGGAACGATAAGCCGAAGCAATCTTCTTTAGCTATCAAATCATTTATAATCGGTTTAAAGGCTTTAAATTTTAATAAATATATAAGTAAATAGTTCTATTATTATTCTTTCCCCTTCTTCCCATATTTTGCTTGCATCTTGAGTTTCTTGTAGATAATAAAAATCTGTTTTCCTCCTTTTAACTTCAGACATTCGCTCTCGGCAGTCTTTTAGGTGCTTTCTTTCACTAGTTTTAATGAAACGCCCTTTCAAGCGAGACGCCATTTTAGCTTTTTAAGAATAACGCGAATGTGAAACACCGTTTCGCGGATTTTTCGACGTTTCGCGCATTTTCTATTAACGTCATAGACGTCTTACCGAACAATACGTATGCGCTGAGATGTGCGTATAAACAATAGTTGGTTTGGTCTTTAAGACATTATTAAAATTTCGAGTGACATCATACTTTAAATTGGACTAAGACTATTCCTCAAAATGATCAAATGCCGTCAGTTTTTGTAAATAATTTAAAACAACGATAAAAAGTAAAAGATAAAAAAGCCGAAAGTTTTTTAGCAACTAGCCTTGATGACGAGAACATAAAAAGATTGTTAAATGTTCAAAATCTCATCAAAGACTAGCTAACTAGCCTTGATAATACATCGTAATAATTTTGTACATTATTTTCCTTCTGTCCTAGATTCTAATATATCGTTTAAAATGTAAAATATCCTTTAGATTTTTTACTGCTTTTCTTGAATGATACATTTACTCAGCAACTTTGTCGTTCATCAATCTTTGTTTAAAGTCGTAGTTAATAATGAGTATTTAATAATCTGTAATGAGCCACATCAATCATTTCACAGTTCTAGTATTACATCATTTCAATTCTCCTTGGACTCTCTAGAAGTTTTAGTCAGTATAAAAATCACATTTAGTGTATCTCTGGGATTAGATTCAAATGTTAAATTCATGTGAACTTCACAAATGTTCATATATGTGTAAATATGTATTTGATTATTCTTTAATTATACGTTATGTTGCAATTACCGTATAAATTGTTCACATACTATTATTAATTTAAATGTTTTTTACTTACAAAGGTCAAATTTCGGCTATATATGCAATTAAGGGTAAAATAAATACAAGTTTCAAGCAAGGAAAAGTCCCAAAAAGTATTTTAGAATAAAAAATGATTATGGGAAATATAATAGATGTTTTTCTTGAAAGGGTTACATTTTTACTGCTTTATAGAACGTCAATAGTTTAAAAATATGTCATGAAAAAAGCGAATATGAAGTAAAAAAATATCTTCTTATATATATATTTTTTAAAAATTTTCTGTTTCATATCTATTCGTAAAATAGTCAACAGAAATTATTTTTACTTACTTAAGGTTGATTCAATGAATAATGGTGTTTTGAAACCACATAATTTTAATTGTTTTTGTTTGAACGTTTAAAAGTATCTACTGATATATGCAATATACAGTTTTTTGAAGATCTGAACGCGAAAGCACTCCGTAGTCACTTTGTTAATGATTATATCTTTCTACAACAGGAATAATGTTTTGTTGTAGATTTTATATCGATGTTTTTCGCTTTAATTAATGATACCTGTATCACTAGGACTATTTCATTGATAATTGTCTTTGTTTTAACAGATTAGCTGTCTTATTTAACAACAGACCACAGTTTATATGACCTTTTTTCCCACAATACTTTAAGTGGGTATTCCGTATTGAAATGAACTTAATGGAGGTATTGGTAAATGAGACATCCTACTGAATCGTCTAAAACCAAAATATCAAAATGCACATGACAAGGGTTCAGGTAAAGACGATTCTATTAATGTTCATCATCTTAAAGTAAAAAAGTAAAGATCTCAAATCTCACTGCAAATGAAAGACTTTCCTGACACCTATTCCCTAAACACAGATATCTGTGTGACCTTCAAATGTGATATTTGAGCCAAAACAAGACAAATAATGAATGAAGCATATTACGATCTGTAACTCAAATAAACGGCAACTTAATGTAACAGTTTTATAAATATTATAACGTAGAACAATTGAGTATCTGATGTTTGTCATATACTGCAATACTCGTGGTTCAAAAATATTTTTTTTTTATATCTGTATTTAGTTAATTTCTTTATTCCTTTTGACAAGCTTCATCTGGGGTTATAATACAAATTAAGAAATGTAACTACGTGTACCCATTATTCTTCTTTCATCTTCTTACAACTGTTAAACAACTTACCAGTGCCGCTTGTTCTATTTGTTTTAGTCTATTATATGTTTTTTGTCGTTATTGTTTTACATGTATCCTGGTGGCGTTTGTTTGTTGTGTTCCATTTCGAATTTATGGACTTATCCCACTTTTTTTTCGCTTAGTCGTATTATGCCAATATCCAACAATCACATCGGCTACTGTTGCACAATAAGGAAATACCTATCTTTGTAATCAAAAATCTTTTTACACGTAGACTAAAAGTATAAATAACTTCACCAGAAAGCAAAACCTAGAGAAGCTACATGGATACACGTTGTATCCCTGTATAAGAACAGATTTAATAAAAGGCTATTGTTCCTTTGTATTCTGCATCGCTAATTGAGATGTGAATAAGTATTTAAAGGTACCTTTTATGAATTTAGCGTTAACCTTAAGAAACCCCTGCCTCAGTTTGAAATTTCCTTATTTGTTACAATCGATGTTTTATTCTTTTCTTTTTTCTGAATATCCTGCATATATTCAAATAAAAAGGAGGATGTTTTTTGTTTCAATACATTATGTTCCGGTCAAATGCATTTTCTTACATGTATATAACATACGACCAACCAATGAGTTTCTATAGAAAGCAAAATAGTGACAGAAAATCACTTTGTTACAAAGAATAAATAGTTATCAACATTTACAGGAATGGGTCTGTTAAAGATAAGTTTTGGTGAGTAAAATCATAAAACAATTAAGAATATTTTTTATAATGTACCATTTCAAAGATAATCATGTCGCTATTGTCTTATCATACCAATGACCAAAAGACTTTTTCTGCATGAAAATAAAAATTATACTAAAACATATATTTATTGCATGTAAAAATAAATCATCTGTCTTTTAATGCTACATAAAAGGATGTTTAAAGGTTTATATTGAAGATTTGTTTACTTGTTTTTTGTTGTTGTTTTAATCCTTTTGCGTTATATGCCATTATTATCATAACCATGCAGCGGTTTCATGAATGAATGGTCATTTCATTCTTTAACTGAAGTGGATAAACACAAACAAACAGCGCCGAAGCATAGCAAACATAACGTCATCCTTCTTACTGACTTGATAGTTTTATCATCAGTGCTAATCCGTGATACTAACATAATCGGTTTGAAAGGATCAAACGAAATCGCTCACATAAACGTTGACTATCCCTTAAATATTCCCCCCCCCCCCCCCCCCAAAACAAAAAAACAAAAAAAACTTCCAAAATGTCAGGATTTATTTACAAGATTATTTTTCTACTTATAACCGCTGTTGATGGGTTCTTTTAATTATACGTATATCCTTGTGGTGGTTGTTTGTTGTATTCCATTCTACTGACTTTGTCTTTTCCTTGGACTTTGAATTTGTGGACTTTTCCCACTGTTTTGTCGCTTTGGTATTCTTTTGCCGATGTTTTACACCAAATCCCTGCAGATTCGTGACCAAAATATTAAACAAAGGAACAACATTTTCATTGCTGTTATTCATGTTAAAATTATTTGGAAGATTTCAATACTGATCGAGAACAAATTGGCATTCACTGAGCTGAACCTAGCACCAGTATGAGCAGAATTCTTTACTGAATATAGATTACATTACAAGCGTATTATTGAAAGATATATTTGCAAGATCAATCAACAGGTAAAGATATACACGAACCTGTAATTGGCAAAAAACTCTAACAAATAATTTGCCCGCCAATCAAACAATGTTTGTATAAAATATATAAATTTACTATATCTAATATTAGTATCTGGATTGTTATTTTGAAACTCCTGGGACGATGCCTCTGCATGGCGGACCCTAGGTCCCCGAGGGTATTCGCCAACCCAGTCGTCAGACTTGCCTGACATGATTATTCATTGATTTGTTTTAGAAATTATTTAGCAAAATTCAAAAATAATAGAATTACTAAGGGTTCATTCCTTGTATCGCACGTGGTAGATCTCCTTAGCTGTAATTTGGCTTCCTATTTCGGTATTTTTGGTAATGAGTACTTCTTGTTTGAAAATAAGTTTGGTTTTTGGTCTTCCAAAAGTTTCGGTTTTAATGCTGCTGATGAGAGGTAACTCCTTGAAATGCGTCCTATACAGCATAGTATAAATTTACAATATCTAATATTAGTATCTTTGGATTGTTATTTTTTTATATAACACACATATAACCAGGCACATAGCACATTAACTTATACACGTGTACTTGGTAACTTAGCAACTGCACAAAGAGTAAGGTTATGTGCAGTATCTTTAGAAATGCTAACCTTTCTAGATGTAGGTCCTTTTCCTTAACTTCCTTATGAAATCATATGATTTATAAAGATAACGATTAACAATAAACCGAAACAAGGAACTTACATTTCATTTGGAAAATGTTCCTTTATTTCCTTTTTAATTTGAAAGGATATGTAAATATCTCTTCCCCAATATCACACATTACATAATATTATGTAGAAATGTCTACTTCTTTTCATAATTTGATAATATTTTTAGAGTTACATCTTCCGGAGATTTTGATTAGAGGAAGTACAAATGTATATTTCAATTTCTTCCATAAATAGACATTTTCAGTGTGAGATGACCCGTAGAAGATCGGTTCGGGTGGTGTCTTCCCATTTATCCAACTTTTGAAAATTTGGTATTCCCACTTATACAACTTTAAATTTCTTACCTTTTGGGTTGTTTATATAGTACTAATTAGGTGTCAGGTAATAATTGTGACAGGTAATTTGTTCGAGTTTTCACAGACAGAAACATCTCCCACTGCACGAGGCCTCATCTTCCATTGCTTTTTTACCAATCAAATCGCGCCGTTCACAAATGCACAATCAGTTATTAAACTTCGTAGATTGTGCTTATTGAATTTACCTAGGTGCAGGAAACTTATCAATCGAGTATTTACGGAATAAATATATACTTATACTCATTCAAAAGTGAAGAACTGGAAAATCTTAAACTCTTTTTAAAATCAGATGAGAATTTTAAAAACTCGTTGAATATTTTCCAGTCTTCACTTTGAACTCAGGTAAGAACCTATTAGTCTTAGTAGTACTGATTATGTAACAGTGAATTTAGTCCTGTAGTAAAATGTGTCCCTCGGACTTTGTTTACTAGTAAATTAAGTCCGTGTTTTGAATTTTAATAGAAAATTTAGTCCCAGGATAAATTTTCCTAGTAAAAGAGTCCGAAGTTAGTAATATATGTCCGGCATTACTTTTCGTTGGAAAATTGGTTCTGGGACTTGAAACATCACAACAGTTGTTTTATTTGTAGGGTACTTGTATGAAAACAGTTCAAAATTATCCAAATTTAAACTTGTGAGTACATATCAATTGTCTCATAGACAGAGTGGGTTGTTATTCACAAGGAAATCATGAAAAACATAAAAACAGTAAAATATACGAAAAAAAGATTAGAAAATATATCCAGTAATTTCTATTGAAATTAAACAATATTCAAAATTAATTACTGATGAAGAATCAAGTTCAACACCAATTTTTAAAATGTTATATCTTGAACAATTTTCTCTATTATAATTTAAGATTAATATAACAATATTCAAAAAAAATTTCCTTAATCATAATATTTACACTTTAATACAACCAAAAACATATCTTTCAATACATGCTCTTCTGTTACTTTTTTTAACATCGGACTCGGACATCTTTTGAACTGAGTATCACTGTGTGTATGGCGATGTGTTTCTTTATTCCACATTGGCTAGAGGTATAGGGGGAGGGTTGAGATCTTACAAAACATGTTTAAACCCGCTACATTTTTGCGCCTGTACCAAGTCAGGAACCTCTAGCCCTTAATAGTCTTGTGTGTGTGTTTTTTTTTTTTTTTTCTTCTTCTAATTTTGGTTCATTTTTATGTTTCGGAGTTTAGTGTGCCGTCCATTTTGCTAAACTAATATACATTATTGTTTAGGGGCCGGCTGAAGCCCACCTCCGGGTGCGGGATTTTCTCGCTGCGTTGAAGACCCATTGGTAGCCTTGAGCTGTTTTCTGCTCTTTGGTCGGGTTGTTGTCTCATTGACACATTCCCCGTTTCCATTTTCTATTCTGGATATTAATTTATTACGAATTTCATATTTGTGGAAAATAATGAAAAATGAATGGTCGTCTAACAAACGTTATCTAAACAAATGAAAAAAAACTCATTGTTATACAGCTTAATAATGATTCAATAACAAATTATTTTCCTAGAAAACAGTGACATGGACATGTTTACCTAGGAATTTTAAAGACATTACATATTAAAAATGTCTGGGGACTTTTTTACAGGCTTTGGACTAGCACTACTAGTGTAAATTGAGTAACCTTGGACCAATTTTACTAGGAATTCATGTCCATCCAGACACAGTTTACCAGGACTAATTTATCATTAACACTTACTCATATACGTAAAATTTACTGCTGAATATATGTTTATCGATAGAGAAGTTTTTACTTACTGAAAAGGGGATAAATCGATACGATACCATACTACTTTTAATGCATTTTCGGTTTAGAAGAATGTGGTATTTTACTCGATCAACCGCTATAAAGAAACAGCGGGTGGTATTTTATACTGTCACCCGCTGGAAAGAAACAGCGGGTGGTATTTTACACTGTCACCCGCTCATAAAATCCAAGACATTCAGTATAATACATGTAATAAAATAAATAACAAATTTCAAAGAGGGTGATGGAGTATATTGTAACCCCTCTTCGCCTTGGTTGACAATGTTTTCTCGGGTTTACAATATACTCCGTCACTTTCTTGGGGTTACAATATACTCCGTCACCCTCTTAGAAAATGTGTTATTTAAATATTGTTATATATATCTAAAGTTCCATGATGCCTATATTGAGACTATATTGTACTTGTATTCCCGACTTTATGCGAATTTCAAATATCTACTCTGACATTTTTCTGATACCAGATCTTGGAATTATGACACTGTTAATCTGCCATAATATTCTGATTTACGGATTTTAATTTTTATTTATGCTTTAGAAAATATTTTTGAACATTCTACTTAATAGTTTAATACAATGTCATTGGTTGGGTAAGTTGGAATATTGTCGATAATCTACTTCGAGTACTTATCGTCACCAATTTACACCTCCGCGACTTTAAAAATATTGATGAAGCAAATAAGCTTTTCAAATTACTACCTGTAATTTTGGATCAGAAATCTCTTAGAATGTTCGTGTTGTTCTTTGTTTTTTTAGTTTTCAGTGTTCTTCCCGGGTTTGTATGTCTAATAGATTGCGAATTTTGGTTTGCTTCTTGGGTATATTTGCCCTCTTCATTGGGATGATTTTAAATTTTGTATAACATACTTTGGTCAGTTTACACATTTTAAAAAAACACCAACCTCTTCGAGGTTTTTAAAACGTAAACTTCCTCAAATATTACCTGTTTAAAATATTGAAAACAATTTTAAATTTTAACATCTTAAAACAACAACAATCCTAAATTTCTTAAATAAAGACTAAAAACTAAATCTTGGAGAGAAATGTTGAATATACAACGACAATTTCATGTTAATTGTAGCCTCGAACTATAGCTGTTATATGGATCTTTCCAACTCATATCTCCAAATGTATGAGACAAAAATCGACCAAACGTTTTGAACAGATATTATAATATGGCAAAAGCCTAATCTGTGGATAGTACAGGAGGAAATTACCCGTGAAATACTCTACATAATTAAAAAAAATCAAGGAAACATCAGTTATCGCTGTTCTTTAACTTACAAGTCGCCGTAAGATCTTCAACTATTTAGAATATAGCAAAATGCTCTCGACCAATGAAATTATAGGATTTGATGTTTCTTAAGTCTGAAGAATGAATGAAAAACATGTTCTTGGTAAGGGATTATCCTATTTTTTTCTTACCATTCAAAACAATGAATTCCTATAAATAAGTTACAACTTCCCCAAAGCACATTTATCACAAAATTTGTGAGTGGAAATTATTCAAAATTGAATTTGATTTATAATAAAGATAATTAAGTAACTGTTGTAGTTTTTAAGATAGGTGATGTTGAACGTTAAACACGATAAGACCAATACAAAATAGAAACATCTTATTAAATTAAATTTTACCTGCATCTTTATTTAAAGCCATTAATAGTCAGATTACTTGACACGCGGCTGGTAAGAATCGACATTTCAAGAACTCCGATATAATTAAAACATGAGGTAAAATTAATATTAAAATTTAATATATAAAAGGCCGACTAATTCTTTTTATTTTATTTGAACATTTAAATTTTAGCTAATTACTTTATATATGAAGTAGTATTTAAATTATGTATGCAGGGACATTCCCTGTGGAATAAAATATAGTTGTACTCATATTTTGAAAATTATTGATTTAAACTGTAAACAAACAAAAATATAATTTTACATGTTTTACATTCATAGTCACAATAAGGAAAAACCCTTGCATCGTAATTTTGTGTCTGTGAATGTTTAAAATGCAATTAATTAAAATTTCCCTAATTATTAGAAATGTACGGGCAAGCCGTTTTACTACTTATTCTGACTTCAAGATATCTAATAAACTTTTAAGATATCTCATATAGTTTATAAGATATCTTATATAGTTTAAAAGATATCTAATATAGTTTATAAGATATCTTATATAGTTTATAAGATATCTCATATAATTTATAATATATCTCATAGCATTTTCTTTATAAGATATCTGATAAATTATTTGAGATATAATATAACATTAGTCAATCGGAATCGGACAGAGTGGAAGAGGTATTAATGACGTGATGCATCTATTATCTATTATGAACGTAATATTTGTTTAACGTTCGGAGACTGTTTGTGTCTTTTCCGTATATCCCGGATGTTAGTTTGACAGCCTAATAACAAGTGTTGATGCCGCTGTTCGAGTCATGCAGAAAAATATATTTTCTTATTTCAAACCGAAGCCAGACTTATCTGCTTCGAGTTCTGAAGGAAGAGGCTCAGATGATCACACCTCCACAAAGATCAATATCAAATGCAATAGAGACGCCCCCACACTAACTGACTCGTCGACTTCGTTTTCATCTAACCACCCTCCTTATCCAGATATTCGCAATATCTCCATAGAATGTTTTACAAGAAGTCAGAGTGAAACTAGATTTGCTGACAAAAACATTATGGGAAAATGCTGCAAAATCTTGTTTCCTTTAAGGTAATTCATAATTCAAACATGACAAAAGAAGTTTAAAATTATAAAGAAATTGAACAATATATATAGAATGTATTTTCTACGTTAATAGATTAGTCGTGCAATCTTTGGCCACCACCTGTAAAAACGGCTGGTTTAATTCCCACATAATGCACTTAGTTATTGTGAATGCAATTTTCCCCTTTTATCCTCCCGTTCCTTGCCCAATGGAGCACGGGGTATATTGGTTACTGTGTACGTCTGTGCGTGCATCCATCAGTAACAACATTTTCCTCAGCAACTATTCATCACAGCAAATTGCTCCCCAGTTTCCTACTTCCTGTTTTCCGACCTGGAAGTTTTCGTGGCATTTTTCTCAGGAACTATTTCTGGCAGAAATCTAATATTTAGTAAGAAGCTTCATGAATTTTTTACCTGGCAGTTCCCTTCCTACTTATCTACCAACCGAAAAAAGTAAAATAACAAAAATACCGAACTCCAAGGGAAATTCAAAATGGCAAAATCAAAAGCTCAAACACATCTAACGAATGGAAAAGAACTGATACCATTTTGTAGTGTAGGGGTTTTACTCATTGTTGAAGGCTGTACGGCGACCTTTAGTTTTTAATTTCTGTGTCATTTGGTCTTCATTCGACTCAAACATGTCGAAGTTAAGCAAATAATTGACCAAACAAACACAACAAAAATTTACATATTTTAATACGGTCGCGATTGTTTTAAAACGCTATATATGCGGAACCCCCCCCCCCTTGGCCCCCCTACAAGGGCTTTGCCCTGGACCCGCTGGAGGCTTTAGGCGGCCCCCCAGACCCCTCGGCCTTCGGTTTATGATTCCACTTCATTCACAAGGTAGCTACGCCCTGTGAGATATCTTATAAACTATATACGAGATATCTTATAAACTATATACGAGATATCTTATAAACTATATACGAGATATCTTATAAACTATATACGAGATATCTTATAACTTTATAAGATATCTTATATACTTTTTGAGATATCTTATATACTTTATAGGATATCTTATAAAGTATATAAGATATCTTATAAAGTTTATAAAATATCTTATAAAAACTAGATTATATAAGATATCTTATATATTATATGAGATACCTTAAGTTAGAATAAATAGTAAAACGGCTTGCCATAGAAATGCCTTACATCACTAGGACTAATTCATAAATGAAATGTCTTAAGGGAAATAATGCATTAATTATAAACCTTGTACTGACCTTGAAAACAATTATACTTAATTAAAACCAATCAGGAGGCCATTTGAGCCTTGAGCACTTTAAAATATCCTAGTATATGTAAAAGAATGATAATCCTTTTCTTCATGATTAAGTACGAGCGTTAGCGAGTACTGATCATGAAGAAAGGGATTATCATTCTCTTACAAACTTAGAATATAAAGTGCGCAAGGCTCAAATGGCCTCTTGGTTGATTTTAATTAAGTACAATTGTTTTCAAGGTCAGTGAAAGGTTTATAGTTAATGCATGATTTCCTTTTAAAAATTTCAATTATGAATTAGTCGTAGTGATGTAAGGCATTTCTAGTAATTTGGGAAATCTTAATTAATTGCATTTTAAACA
Organism: Mytilisepta virgata; assembly: GCA_028015205.1. Lineage (NCBI taxonomy): Eukaryota > Metazoa > Mollusca > Bivalvia > Mytilida > Mytilidae > Mytilisepta > Mytilisepta virgata. Next base: position 51,128,600 of record CM051515.1, read on the forward strand.
ATCACAGATGCAATGGTGTTTCCTTGTTGTAAGTATGAATGTAAAAATATAACATTTAAGTAAGGAATTATCGTTTTGTTTATTTACAGTTTTAATCAAATAAAAGGATTAATCAGTCTTTTATATATTGTAACCGGGCTTCAAATAAGAAGAAGACTTCCTAGGGTTCTAAGTTTATTTACGTATGCATATCATAAAATAGCCTCTGAAAAATAAACATTTAATCACAATTAGAATAACAAATACAAATATTACCATAAGTAATGTCAATTAATAGATTCAAATAGAAACTATATGTATTAAATAATTGCATGTACATCTAGATAGAAATTACAACTATCACTTATATATACACGTATTCGTCATGTTATCGTTTCAAGAACATGAGTTCTATTAAAACAGTTCATTCAAAATCAAGAAAATTACTACAATTCTCATTCACAATATTAATCACAAAATTATTCAGACAATTAAGTACAACTCATAAGCCATACTAAATTCACTCGAACTCAAAAATATAAAATGTTTAAAATAATAAATATGTACCATCAGTTTGACAAGAACTGCACAGAAATGCATTTATATAGTCTGATCAGCTACAACTAACATCAAGCGTCAGCCATTACATATAATACAGTAACCATACCTAGACAATAGATAAATCAATATTTACCCAATTGTAAATTAGCTAACTTCTTAGAATTCTATCAATAGTTTTCATTACAAACTCAAAGTTAAAAGAACATAATACTTTATTCTCAGTAATTTACAATTGAATATTACTAAAATCTAAGCATTCTTTTACCTAAGTTTCAATAAAATGCTTTACAAATACTTCAACTTTATGTAACAAATTTGACCAAAAATGAATAGTAAAAAATATAACAAAAAGTACTTACTTTACATACAGAAAATATATATCCGACACACACTCTTATAAATTCAAATAGTAAATTGGTAAAGATCCAAAATTACATGGCTATTTAAGACTGAATAAAAAACTAGTTCTGACCAGATATTTGAAGAGAAGATCTCAAAAAGTCTATGTATAGAAATAACCTGACTGACCATAACCATATAAGGGAATAAAAAGTGTAAGTCCAAGCCAATGAATAATTATAAGCTCCGCCGATAACCAAATAAGGTAATGAAATATAACTTGACACAAAGTCTATTGTAATAGTAAAATGTGCTCACTGTCAAGTAACTGCATTCACTCGTAAAACTAGATAATATACCTGTAAGAAAGTTTAGTTAATTAAATCTGGTGGAATTAGATATTAAGAATGAAACAAAATAAACTGAAATTCAAATGATCGAATTATAAAACAGATAATGGAAAATATCCTGAAACAAATACATGTATGTTTAATATGGGAGATAACTCTAATCTAGCAAACCAAATACCTATTGATCAATAGAAACTGACAATATTAATAATCTGTAAAAGCAAGTACATTCATATAATTAAACTCAAATATTTATTCAAATAAAAAACAAGAAATAAAATTCAATACGGGCACAATATTAAATTCTAATATTAATTTTACCTCCTGTTTTAATTATATCAAAATACTTGCAAACCTGCAGAAAGTACATCACCAATTGAGGCATGATTGAAAAAGGCCCAAGATGTAGAAATATCTCTTACATCATGAGCCTTGACATTAAAACTGTCTAGAAGGGCTTCATCAGAAACCTCATATGCTAGAGAGATAGTCCTGCTAATCCATGAAGAGATAGTTTTGACGTATAATTCGATAACCCTTTTTTTAAAGGGATAAAGAGTCTAGAGTTACGAGATGAGGGTAAACTCTGAGTCCTCTGCAGATAGATAGATAAGATTCGAACAGGACAAAGCAAGCTTGAATCAGAATCTGGAGGTAGAGCAGGAATTACAACCGGCTCAGCTCCTCTAAGCGGCAATTGATTCTTTGCCATAAAAACTGGGTCGGTTAATAAGGTGACTGAGGATTTGTCCCTCGAAAAAAGGAGACCAGCTTCTGATACCGAAAAAGCATGGATCTCGCTTCTTCTTCTACCTGAGGCCACGGCAAAAAGAAAACAACACTTGTACGATAGGAACTTGAGATCCACTTGGTCAGCCGGCTCAAAAGTTGAGGACTTCAAGGCTGACAAAACTAAACTGAGATTCCACTGAGAGAATAGATTTCTCTGTTTGGGCCGTTCAAGACAAAAATTACGGACCAGGAGAGAAAGGTGTTCATTACTCCCAAAATCTTCACCGCCAGCCAAATGGATGGTGCGACAGATAGCAGATCTATATCCCTTCAAAGTTGAGGAAGTCAAACCTCGAGAATCAAACAGGAAAGTAAGGAAATCAGCTAATTCTTGAACAGTGATTTGGAAAGGATCGATTTCCCTTGGAATACACCAATCACTGAACATCTTCCATTTAGCGTCATAGACGATATTAGTTGATTGCCTAACCGCTCTGGTGAGGTATTTGGCTGTGCCTTCAGAAAATCCTCTCTTTTCGAGGCTTACCCTGAGAGAAGCCAAGCGCAAAGATTCAGTCTTTCCGGATTCTGATGAAGAATATTTCCCTTGTGTTGGGAAAGAAGATTTGGCTTTACCGGAAGAACCAGAGGATGGGCACAAGAAAGACGTAGTAGATCTGGGAACCACGCTTGTCTGCACCAAGCTGGAGCAATAAGTATGATCTGACATTCTTCTGAAGCAATTTTCTGAAGGACGGCAGACAGGAATCTGAAGGCATACGCAAACATTCCCTTCCAAGATATTGTCATCGCATCTACTGCCCACGCTTTTGGATCTGGTACTGGTGATACAAAGGTGTCCAGTTTGTGAGTTAGAATGGTCGCAAACAGATCTACCAAAGGAGGACCCCATTGAAGAGATATTGCCTACTACACTACTGGGAGAAATTCCCACTCTGTATTGACAGGAGTTAAGACTCATGGAAAGAGGATCTGCCAGGATATTGAGTCTGCCTGGAATGTATCTGACTACCAGTAGGATATGGAGCTGAAAGCAGAAAATTAGAATATCCCTTGAAACGAGGTACAGATCGTGGGAGTGAGTGCCGCCCTGATTCTGCAGGGTTTGAACCTAAGAAATTAGAGCAGTAGCCAAGTGGGCTACCAAATAAAAATGTTTATTAGTCCACATAAAGGATTAGGGGCCCACAGGTGCGCGTAAGCGCGCCTGCCACCTCGCGTAAGCGAGGTGCATTACGTCGAGGGGTCGGGGGGCCGCTTAAGGCCCCCAGAAGCTCTGGGGGTAAATGGTGCAAAATCCTGCATTCTGGCACTCTCCTGGCAGCAAAATTGTGTATTTGAAACTTTTTTAAACAGATTTATATATTTCTGATAAAAATATTGTATGTTGAACATCGCGGTAAAACTACGAAGTGCGAAAAATCCACGAAAAAGTTGAACTGTTTTTTTTTCTTTCATCCAGGGAAAGAAAAGTTATCAATGTACAATCAATGTGATTAAGTGATGATTACACATTGTTATCCTAATGATTTCCATATCAGCTGATTGAAAAATTAATTGTAACAACTGTACACCAAATCTGAACATTAATTTCAGAAATATCAAAAAGTGTTAATTATTTTAATCAAAATTATGATTTGGAATAAATAATGGACAGTTACTAGACAAATCAGTAATCATGAAGAGATCTTCAAAGCAAGACATTACTACTTTCTTCAGTGCGAAAGTACGGAGGGTAGAATCAGACCACGAATATACCACTGTAATAGACTTTTAACTACCAAAGAGCAGCTACTTTGTGGAACAGCATTACTAACAGAAGCATAGACCTTGGTGAACTGAATGAAGACACAGACAGCAGGGACAACTGAACAAGACATGAGTTAGAAACATTTGTTAGTGCTCAACATGACAATTGTGCTTACTGTGCTGTTATGTTTTATCCTTGATATATATATATAGTAATATAATAAAGATGTATGTAAAGTTTTTTTTCTTTCTAAGGACACATTTATGCCGAACGAGGGATGCGAACGAACACGACACAACATCTCTCCCCCACCCTTGATTTTCATTCTGTGGTGATCCCTGTGAAAGTCATGATTTTATATAGAAAAGTTTTGAAATTTCTAAAAAAAACATGAAATTTCACCATTTAGTTTTTTTTCTTGGCCTGGTAATTAATTCTCATCTGTAAATTGTTTGTTTACCATAATGGCATTTAATCATTGGGTCCCTTGGTTCCCTGTCATATTCAAATTGTACCAAAACTAGAGTTGCAGACATGTAATTTTAGTTGAACACTAAAACATTCAAAATTCACATTCATATTCCAGAAGGTCATTGAAAACAGAGATTTCATTTTCTGATTCATCAGTTTCATCATCAGTCGGTTCATCCCCATCAGATGAGTTTTCATCATGAACATCTTGGTCCAAAATTGAAAATCATGCCGCACTTCCGTTTGTGTCAGTCGGCTGTTCCGATTAACTGGTTAAACGGAACAGCCGAAGGACACCAAACGGAAGTGCTACGGATACAGGAGTACTATTTCCATAAGCAGAAGCATGCGCAAAAAGTTAGTAAACAAAGAAATATATTGTTAAAATTTATGTTTTTTTGAATTTTTATTTACACTGAAAAAGTGGGCGACGGAATTGGATTTTTATATTGGCCCACACTGGAATTTGATATTCACTCGCCAAGTGGGCGACAGAGATGTAATTGTTATGGGCCCACACAGATAATTACTCGCCAATGGCGAGTGGGCGACAGAGATGTAATTTTTATGGGCCCACACAGATAATTACTCGCCAATGGCGAGTGGGCGACCGCTAATTTCAAACCTGAATTCTGTAAATAAGCAACTACTGTTTAGTTGTCAAGAGTTACTGGTTTGTTTTTGAGAACAGACTGAAAATGAGACAGCGCAAGAAGAGCCGCTCTCATTTCTAATAAATTGATATGCTCTTTCTGGAGGTCTGGGGACCAGATTCCGGATACGGACTGACCCTCTAGAAAAGCCCCCATCCTAGGTTGAAGGCGTCCGGGTAAAGACTCTGATTGGGAACATGAGAGGACAAAGGAAAGCCTCTCGAAACGTTCTCCCGATTTGTCCATCACAGAAGATGAGGATAAAGACTTTGAAGCAATGGTATGGGTGCTTCCCAGTCTTGAGACATTGGGACCCAATGTTGATGTAGGTAAAACTGAAGCGGACGAATATGAAGTCGGCTGAGAGGAACTACATCTGCTAGAGCATTCAGTAAGCCCAGAAGCTGTGAAAATTGATGGGCCGTTACAGACTGAGGAGACATTAGAAGATGAATTTTCTGGCAAAGAGACAGAAACTTGTCTTCTGGAGGCAGTACTAAGTCCTGAGAAGTCAGATAATGTTCTCCGAGGAATATAAAGTCAAGAGAGGGAGTTAGTTCCGACGTTTTCCAGGAGATTAGGAATCCTAGAGATAGAAAAAGTTGAATTACTGTTTCTGTCTGAAGATTCAATTTCTGAAGACAGAACTCCTTGATGAGGGAGTCGTTTAGATACGAAAGGATCAAAATAGCCTGAGCATGAAAATGAGCGATTGCCGCCTGCATGACTTTGGTAAACACCAGAGGGGCTATAGAAAGACCAAATGGAAGGGTCTTGAATTGGATTCCAACCAAAAACGGAAGTACTTCCTGTAAGAAGGACAGACAGGGACGTGAAGGTAAGCATCCGAGAGGTCCAAGGATGTTGTCCACATACCAGGGAGAATAGCAGATCGGATAGAACGATTTATCTCCATTTTGAATTAAGGTACTACTAGATAAGTGTTGAGGTTGTACAGGTCTATGACTGGCCTCATTCCGCCGGTCTTCTTTGGTACCAGAAAAAGTCTGGCATAGAAGCCGGGGTTCAGATCTGACTGAGATACCTCCTCTATCGCCGCTTTCTCCAAAAGAGTAGATACTTCCTGTGTGAGAATTTGAAAACGTTGAGGATCCAAGGTGTATGAGCAAAACAGAGGAACTGTTGAAAGAGGTGGAATCTCCTTGAACTGAAGTCTGTGAAGAGTCAATCCCTCTCGAATTATCGACAACACCCAACAAACTTTCGTAATATTTTCCCATTGTTTTATAAAATGAGTCAATCTCCCCCTACTGGAATGAAAGCCAGAGGAACTGAAATTTTTTCTATGGAGTTTGGTGTTGTCGATAACGTACGAGGGGGAAACTTCATAGGAGGACTTATTATGCCTCCTGGGAACTTTAAAACTGAAGCGGAATTAGAAAAAGGTCCAGGCTTAGGGGTTGACTTACCTGCACCACCGCCAGTTTTCCTTCTCTTGTTCTGAGGAAAAGAGGAATTCCTAGGAGAGAAGTTGGAGACTGATCTCTTACCACTGTTTACCTGTACAGTAACCTTAATAGGGGTATGTGTCTGCATGATCTGTTCTTGCACTTCCTGAAGAGAAAGGTTACAGATCTTATCCGATAGTGAAAACCGAAGAAGAGAATATTTCACACTTACAGATACATTAGATTTTTCCAAGATGTCTGACCTCTTAGAAAGAGTGCAGTTAGCTTGAGAACCCATTATTTGGAGTTGGGAAGCACCAATAGCCTTGTCTACTTGGAGTAAAAAAGACTTGATCTCTGGAGAAACAGTAGAATCCTGGCTATTAAGACAGGAACACACTGCTGCTAAAAAATGTTCTGCTGTTCCAAGTATGTGGGAAGTACTACGCAGAAGATTTTCATTTTTCGACCAGATCGACTGAGACAGGCAAAGGCCCTCAACTGGCTTAGAATTAATAGCTGCGGAGAGAGATTTCTCAACCTTAGGAACTAACCTTCCAAGAGAGGAGTGGAAGATATCATAGTCCTTCACCCGGACGTGATCAGGAAAACAGGCAATTCCAAAACCTGTAATGTTTCCAGACGAAACCTCGGAAGCTGAACCACCTATCCCTTCATTAATAATTTTCAGGGCAGTGGAAATGTGATCAGGCTGTGGAAAACTACTACGAGCCTTACTGTAAGGAAGGCCACAGGAGGCCTCGAAAACAGAGGAGAGCCTTTTGGGTTTAGGAGGTGAGGCAAAATGAACACTCTGTCATCCTCAACCTCTTGTTCACTATAGCAGTCCTGACCCCCTGGCCAAGGGACAAGGTTGGACAGCTTTACTTTCAAGAACAGATAGCCTTTTAGAAAAGGAGGAAAAATCCTTTAGAACAAAATTTTGGAATTCATCAAGTACACTCTTGAAAGATGCAACCGGCTGGTTGTCCTGGGCCTAACAGAACAGGTGGGCTGGGAACCAGTTGCCGGTACTCCTGCGGTGGAAGGTACTGCTACCGAAGGAGCAGGTACTGCCAAAGAAGGAAGGTTAGCAGTATGGCCAGAGACTGAAGTTGAAGGACCAAAATATCCACCATATGGCCAAAAACCAGGCATACCTGCACCAGGAAAACCTTGTGCCCAAAGTGGTCTAGACCAGGAAAAAGGATCATTACCTAACATAGGCAGGGGTAAACCACAGTATGAGCTGGGGGTCTAGAACATGGGAGGCCTAAGCTCATAGAACTAACTGGCGCATAAGAAACTGACCCTTCCATGCCTAATAACAGAAACCGGAGGTGTCTGCTGAAAAGCGATACCTGCAACCGAAGTAGAAACGTCGGTAAGGGGCAGGTAGTAACAGAAATCGAACCAGAGCTCACCGGAGTCGAAGGGAAAGGTAATGAGCCATCCAGAAACACATCATTGCCTGTGATGATCTGGTATGGACTGTTTGTCATTGAACGACGACTTTTGAATTAATATTTATCTAAATTAATTGAATGTAGATAAACATAATGTATCGATAAATAACTGGGGATATCAATAATTAAACAATATTAAATAATATTATACACAAAGTTTGTCAAACAATAAGTGTCTTCATCTGTGTACAAAATTTCAAAAGCGTGTTACCACGTGCGCAGCCGGAAATATAAAGGATGTACAGAGTTTGGGGGTCTCACAGGTGGTTGAGTGATACCATAGTTGCAATTTTAATTTTGGGGATTCCGGCTGTTCCTGACATGCGCAAATGGTATACTCATAATTTATGTTGGTAACGTGTTTATTACGATAAAATCAGTTTTTAATAAGCTGCACTCACAAATTCTGTAAGGTGATAAATGTGCTTCGGGGCAGTTGTAACTCATTTATAGGAATTCATTGTTTTGAATGGTAAGAAAACAATAGGATAATCCCTTACTAAGAACATGTTTTACATTCATTCTTGACGATTAAGAAACACCAAATCCTATAATGGCATTGGTCGAGAGCACTTTGCTATATTCTAAAGTTTGTAAGAGAATGATGATCCCTTTCGTCATGATAAGTACTCGCCAACGCTCGTACTTAATCATGAAGAAAGGGATTATCATTCTCTTACATATACATATAAGCGACCAATACTCACTCCTTATTAAGGTGGATCCCTATAGATATAGCTTTTTTTCTACCCATTATATTTTTTAAAATTTCGCATAAACATATTTTGCATTGACCGCTTTCAAAATTTGATAAAAAAAAAATAGCATGTCACCAGGTTCGTTTCCATGGTAACGGTAATTGTAAGTTATAATTTCCATTGTATGAATAAATACATACCCGAAGTAACAATTATGGATTTTTTTCCAAGCATCTGAAAGTAAAATGAAAGTTATCACATATATACTGTTTAAAAAGTAAACAGAACACAAATAATGGCATTGGTAAGCATATCTATTAATTTCTGACCTAATGCATTCACCACAGCAACACACACAAAACGAAGATTTCTGTAAAAATTTCTGTTTTCCTTGAATTTCCCAAAAGTTGGTTCATTGAATTTTTTTTTAATTGGACATCTGATAGTCCAAACAATGTGCTTTCAAATAATAAACAGAAATAATTATATTGGTCACGATACTATTTTGGGACTATACACATATTTGTTACCTCACGGAAACTGTCTATATCTATAATTATGTACAGAATGTGGCATGTATGGCGTAATTTTTCTTAAACATGCATAATTTTTATAGGATATTTATAATGTGAGAATCAAATAAAAGATAGTTTATATTTTTGTCAACATTCGGTTGCCATGACAACAGGTGAGACGCGTGAAAATCCAGATTTACACATATATGACTATTAACAAATACCATGATTTCAGAGGTTACAACAAAGTAACTCTGTAAATGTAAACAACTCACAATAATGTGGGTGTAATAACTAGAAATCTGTACTTTCGGATTCAACAGTGATCACCGCACCCCCTGTAAGTATTTGGGCCACTTACCTATAGTCAAAAATAGGAAACCGTATTCCCATCCTAAAATAGTATGCAATCATTCTATAATAAAGAAATTAAATCAATAAACCTAAAGAAAAATGAAAGTTTACTAGCTTAAACTGACAATTTTTGGCCTGAGTGAGCCCCCTGTTTAAAAATCGATATTCTTAATCCAATTTGTGCAACTACATATACCGTAAGACAATACTATAGATAAGCAAAATGAAAGAAAACTTAGTCACAAGCTAAAAATGAAAATTGAAAATTTCGACTCCTGTTGACCCCAACTTTTGAAAATTAATTAAAGTTCTATAACCTAATTGCATATGGTGTTTGACAATACTGCATAGAAATAAAATGCATAAATTGAAAAACAAAAGACGAGTTTACATCACAGTGAAGCTTAAATTGATAGTTTTTTTTTCGAAATTCAACCCCTGTGGGCCCACATTTTAGAAAATCAAAATTCTAAAACCTTAGTTCGCATCTGCATAAATTGAACCAGAGGCCCCAAGGAGCCTTATCGCTCACCTGATAGTGCATATACCGACCAGTTTCCACTGGGTTAAAAGTTCGGTTGTGGTGGCTATCTTGGTTGATAGCTTGAGTCAACGGACACAATTCTGAAAGAGGACCATCTAAGGTCCATTGCTGCTAAGTTTGGTTCCAGCCTCTCGGTAGTTCCAAAGAATTGTTGTTTAAAGAATTTTCCATAGGGTCCAATGTTAAACTATGTTCAGCTGTTGCGGCCATCTCGGTTGACAGTCCGGGTCATTAAACACAATTCTGAAAGAGGACAATCTTAGGACCATTGCTGCCAAGTCTTGTTCTAATTGGCTCAGTTTTTTCAGACAAAAAGATTATTTAATGAATTTTCCCATAGGGTCCTATGTTAAACTTTAGTTCGGCTGTTGTGAAATTCCGGGTCAACGGACACAATTCTGAAAGAGGACCAGCTATGAACCATTTCTGTCAAGTTTGGTTCCAAATGGCCAAGTGGTTTCAGACAAAAAAATGTTTAATGAATTTTCCTATAGGATCCCATGTAAAACTAAATTCGGCTGTGGCGGCCATCTTGGTTGACATTCTAGGTCATAGGAAATATTTCTGACAGACGCCCATCTATGAACCATAACTGTCAAGTCCGGTTCCAATTGGCTCAGTATTTTCAGAAAAGATTTTTGGAATTTCCCATAGGGTCCTATGTTAAACTTAGTTCGGCTGTGGTGGCGATCTTGGTCGGAGGTCGGGACAATTAGACATTATTTTGAAAGAGGACCACCTTATGACCGTTTCACCACAGTTTGGTTCTAATTGGGCAAATAGTTGCAGGCAAGAAGATTTTTTATGTGAATTTTCAATAGGGTTTTATGTTATGTTGGTCAGATGTCGGGACAATCGAACGCAATTTTGGAAGGAGACTACCCAAGGATCCTTTCAGCAAATTTTAGTTGAGATTGGCATACTTAGCTTCAACGGATATTTTTCTATTTTTAGATAGGCCGCCATCTTGGTCGAAGGTTGGGGACACCACAAGTGTGGTCCCAAATGGCCTAGTGGTTTCTGAGGAGAAGATTAAAATGTGGACGACGGACAACAAGTGATGACAAAACTCACATGACACTTCGGGTCAGGTGAGCTAAAAATAAAAGAGGAGTTTAGGTCATAAGCTTGAATTCAAAATTTTCGAAGTTCGACTCCTGTGGTCCATTTGTTTAGAAAATCAAAATTCTTAGACCTTATTGTGCATCTACAGGTAGTATGCAATCATTCTATATAGAAACTAGAACTGCCTTGAAAGGGACTAATACCCACCGCAACAACATGTCTGTTTTGAAGCCTACACAAGGTTCAAATCATATTTTTCAAACTACTCGCCCAAACAGAAAATCATGACAATATGCACATCTCCATAAGGTGGTATAACACTCTATGAAGTAATGTAGGAGGAATTGCGATTGCGGACAACATATGGAACGACGTTTTGTTAGTCCAAACAGCCATATCTTTTACATTTCTTATCCAAACAGAAATTCCTGACAATATGCACATCTCCATATAGTAAACTAACACCCCATTAATTTTCTTGAGAATCATGCAAGAAATGTAAAAGGAGTTGCTGACAAGACATAGACAAAGTTTTGTTAAAATTTGCCTAAGTCCAGACATCCATATCTTTTACATTTCTTATCCAAACAGAAATTCCTGACAATATGCACATCTCCATATAGTGATCTAACACACCATTAAGGTTCATGAGAATCATGCAAGTAATGTATGAGGAGTTGCGGACAACATTATTTCGGACAGACGGACGGACCGACGGACGGACAGACAGACTGAAACCAATATACCCCCAAACTTCGTTTGCGGGGGGTACAATTAAATTCATATACCCAAAAGTGAAGGAGTTGATGTCACAAGAAAGTGTGACGGATGGACAGACGGACGGAGACAATCGCTTTATTCCCGAACTTTCTTTGAAAGTGCGGGGATAATTATTTTGGTTAACATTTACCACAGATGGCATGTTAACATACCATACATTGATTTAAAAACTATGTTAGTGTGAGGAAAGCTCGGCAAAACGATGCCCTTACAAGGTTCAGGATTTGATAAGGGAACCCCAAAAATTAATTCGAACAAAAATATAACATAGAAGGTGCCATTTAGCATTATTTTGGTTTAGTTTCTGGTGGGCTAAATTTCAGATATTCTTTTTCTGAAACTACTTGATCAATGGATTCGATATATTTCATGAATGATCACTGCATGGTACTAAGCTGCCAATTGGAAAGCAAATATTGTCAGTGCCCGAATTAGTTAACATGGGCTTTTCTGGTTTGTTAAATTTCCTATAAAATTTCCATACGATTTAAACTTGTCATAAACGATCATTGCAAGGTTCTATCCAAGAGTTGTTACTTTGTTCCAAGATGGCTGACACTGTAATAGCCATTGACCATACATGTAGCTCTTTATCCCCGCACTTCGAAGAAGTTCGGGGATATTGTTATCGCCCCCGTCTGCCTGTCCGTCCGTCACATTTTCTTGTGACCTTAACTCTTCGTCCATTTTTGACTTTATGCATTTAATATCTATACAGCGTTGTCACATAATGTATGCAAATAGCAGTCAGGTTTTAATATTTTGATTTTCAAAACTTGGGGCCCATAAAGGGTCGAATTTTGAAAATTGGGAATTTAAGCTTGTGACCTAAACTCGTCTTTCATTTTTCATTTTATGTATTTAATTTCTGTAAAATATTGTCACACACTGTATATAGATGCGCACTAAGATTTTAGAATTTTGATTTTCAAAAATTGGTGCCTTCGGGGGTAGAATTTCAAAAATTGGGAATTATAAGCTGGTGACTGAAACTCTTCTTTCGTTTTTCATGTTATGCATTTTATATCTATACAGTATTGTCATACATTGTATGCAGATTGATGCACAGTAAGGTTTTTGATTTTCCAAAATTTGGACCTGATTTCAAAGATATGATTGTGAGAAAGGGTGCACAGGGATACATCATGTGGGGAGTGTGGGGATAGCTGTCGTGTCCGACGGCCTGAATCTAGTTTACAATTGTGTCCATTGACACCAAATTTTAACATGGATGTCAAACAAAATCCAGGGAGCAATACAGACCCCTGCGACCCTCTAATTTTACTCACAACAGCTGGGTTAGTCCTATACATCAGGGAAATAAATTATAATGTCATACATCGCCTTGAAATATGAAAAAAATGAAAGCAGACAAGTTAGAAACCAGATACATATGTCGACTGCCTGTGAATTAAGTAAGACTGGTTTATGAATTTTAAATGTTTAATTATGATTTTGTGCTTCAAAGTTGTGTGGGTTTCTGATGTTGTATATAGTTGAATAAAATTTGTCAGGATACTGTATCCACAGTCACTTTTTTCTGTTAAAAAATACCATATATCCTTATAATAACATAAGAATATATGGTATTTTTTTTAAACAGAAACAAGTGCCTGCCATGACTCCACAACGTGCCTAATGTAAAATACAATTCCTGTTACAAACTGTTACAGGAGTAACTGATTATCTGTTAGGCGTCTTCCATTTGTCATAATTTATATGAACACATAACATACAGATTATTTTATCATTCCTCCTTGTCCTTGATTTGTGGTCTTTGACTGAAGAAATTGTATATTCAACTCTCCAACCTACAGGCAACTGCAGAATACAAGTAAAACAATTGAAACAAGCATTGCTTTATAAATGGATTATTTTTATTCTTTTTGAGACCCTTATCTTGTGGATAAACTTCGACAGTGATTCACGTTGAACCATTGGTTTTGACGGGAGATATTTGCGCTAGGGAAAAGAAAACAGGTGGAACATAATTACATATTATACTTTTTAAAACTGTATTGCCGTAGAGAATGGGATCGATTGTTTACCAACACTAGACGACAACAGACATGGCAGAACTGTTACTGCGAGATCGAAATATAGGCGATATATCCAATGACTAAAATCGGAAACCAGTCTTACATCAGTCAAACGGGGTTCTTTCCCTTGGTATCGGAAGTTACCTTAAACCATTAAGACAGCCATAGGCTTGATTTAATTATTACTGCTCATGCCTATGTGGATTTCCAATTCTTGAAATATTAAAGGAAAATATTGCGTTATTACATTTCTCTTTTCAGGTGTTTTCATGATGTTGAATATCATTGGAATGGACCAGTTTTGTACTGCACAAGAATGCTACCATATCAAAAACTGTATGATTGAGCAGGGTGTTGCTTTATCCATCGTAAATTTTGATTTCACTTCTGAAACAAACATCAGAAGAAGCTGGGAAGAGTTTTGCAGGTTGTAAAAAAGAGTTTCTCATATTTCAACACTAATTCTCCTTCTTTTACTATAGTAATAAGAGTTGTTTTGAAGCAATTTGTGGGTGTATAAAGGAGAACAGTTCACTCAAAACTGAAGGAAATTATGTTAAGTTTTTGAGTAACCTGATCGAATTTATACACCGATAAATAGCGGAAAAACAACTCTTATAATTCCATAATAATTACACTTTTCGGCAAAATAAGAAAGAAATGAGCGGTTTAAAATGGCACCCTTTTACTGGGTCACATATTCATATGCTCAAAGTCATTTATCGGAAAATAAAAGATCCCAGACGTCACGTTTCGACTAATCAGAATCAACAATACTCACCGTATTGGAATTATCAGTTATTATTATTATTATTATCATATCATTATATTTATTACATAATGTATTATTATTCTTCAGTTGCAAACTTACTATAGCGGAGGTCTGGATGAAACTTCATAAATGTTAGGCGCCATGCCATGGAAGTATATATATTTTTTAATTGTTGTTAGAGTCGGGTATTTGCAAAAGACATGAAATTTCCTGCGCCCAACGGGCAGGGGAAATGTTGCCTCGAGACTAGTATTTTTCGCAAATACCCTTCCCAAACATGATTTATCTGTTTAATTACAACGAATGGGTTTCAAATTTCAGTATCAGAACAGTTTTCATGTTCTAACAAATCACCAATGTCCTCCAAATCAACTGAACCAAAACGACTTGAAGCAGGCTCGTTTGCCATTACGTGTTTATGAATTTTCTTTGGTCAAATTACAACTTTAACGAACAATTAGAAGAGTATCGATTAAATTTAGCGGGATGAGACTCGCGATGGTAAAATTTGGCAAATAAGGTTTGCAAATACATTTTGACAAATACCCTGCTGTCTCTGAAATTGTTTGTAGTGCATAATATTTGTGAAAAATACCCATCTAATGAAACAATAAGATAACAACATTCTTACATAAGGTGTAATTATAACATTGAAATAATGATATCTTGGTTAAGAAACATTAAGTATTAATCCTAAAAATTAATCTAACCGTACATTAATGTCAAAAGCTGGGTTTAGGGTAGGGTGGTTGAGAATGTTAACTCACTATTTTTTTTTAATCTATTGCAAAATTACCCAAATTCGGAAACTAACAGGAACACTTGACTATTAAGACCTTCGGTTGTTAAAATATAATATATATGTAAGTATTTTTATTTATGATACTATTACTTTAACGAGTGAACGTTGACTAGGTTTCATTGTGCTACCGCTTAATTCATGGTATATAACGCTTGGAGTTATAATGGAAGTGTTTAAAGATTCGTCAAATATCATTCAAGGTCATAAAAAGCGTGATGTCAACAGTGCGAATAGCTATTTTTAATCGTCAGCTTAATTTTCAAGCTTATTTCTTGTCCTTAAAACAGTGAAATAATAGAATCCAACTCCAGCACTCAATTCGATAAAACAAATAATTGGGAAAGGGGTATTTTTCCTCTGAAATAAAATTAAGTTTGCTTTATTTATTTTTTAGAAACAGAGATGCTCTAGTGGCTTGTTATGATTTTTTATCTGTTACCAGTTGTCCATCAATGGCCGGTATCATAAATTATAGTCCATCTAAAACAACATTAAAATCAACATACAATAAAGTCTGTCCACAAATGGATGGTAAGTATTCTAAAAAAAAATATTATACATTTCATTGCCTGTTGT
The DNA here is from genome assembly GCA_028015205.1 of Mytilisepta virgata. Lineage (NCBI taxonomy): Eukaryota > Metazoa > Mollusca > Bivalvia > Mytilida > Mytilidae > Mytilisepta > Mytilisepta virgata. The sequence continues at coordinate 51,144,476 of CM051515.1, forward strand.
TAACTTTCTTATGTCAAGGAGAACTCCTTTCAGAAAACGTTTTTTTAATTGAAATTGCTGTATAGTTTAGGTTATTTTCTCATTCAAAGGACATGAGATATTATTATATGGAAATTAAAGGACAAATTAGGTAAATTTCAATAAAAATAGGCTGAAACGGAATCCAGGTACCAAACAAAGCCTACTTCAGAATTATGGAACCATACTTTCATTTTTCAGCAATAGTGGAGTTGTCGTTGTGCTATAAAATACGGTCTGTAATACAAGGAGTATTAGAATGTGCTATATCCCTCAATGATGATTTCCTGACAAATCCAGAAAAGATTTTAAAGATGTGTGGGTAAATATATATTTTAAGGCTGATTCTGTTTTGAAATTTATACTTTTCATAACACTGTAAAGTTACTGTAAAGTATTTCATATATTTATTTATACATAAATCTGCAATCTGGAGATCTTTAGCTATAGATAGAGAAGTAGTAAAGTATTTTCATGTCCTCATACATCTACAATGGTCTCTCAAAACAAATTTATACATGATACAAGATATGCTTAACCTTACCGAGCACCAACTATCACTTCCGGTTTTTAATGAATGGTAGCAAAGTTTTCACTTTGCGTTGGTGGTACCTAACTATAATCACCTCTACTATATTCAGTCTTTTCATAGATGGTATTCCTTTCTTTCAGAACAACAGAATTTTCTTTCACAAAGTGCGTTACAAAGGCTGCAGAGGGAGAATGTTCGCAGAAGGCCATTGACTTCATACCTGTTACCCACTCCGTTTATTGTTCTGGAACAGTTAGAGTTGCTTGCGACAGATTTGTCATTTTTATACTTCTTATTCTGTGTTATTTTTATGTGACAAAATGATGAAATTTTAAAGCGCCGTTCACATATACCGTATGTAGACAATTTTACATATATGCCATATAACTATGTACAAATTAAGATTTGATCACTATGAACAAATTCATTTGAATAAATATAACACTATTTAGGGGGTGATGATTTTGCCACGTACGGCGTAAATATTTCTTTAAATATTTTCTCGTTTAAAACCACTTAGCCTGGCCAGTTATTACCGATTTTGAAGTCTCCAGTAATTGGTTCCTAGACATAGTTCCACGGTATCTGATTTAAAAAAAAAACAAGTGACCTATTTATTACTACTAGTCTCAAGTATAGAGACTACATAACAATAAAAGAATACCCTGTTGTACCAGTCGCTTGATCTTGTCTTGGTAAAAAACCAGTACCGAAACCAGCAGTTCCTTTTCCCTCTCCATAGAAACAACCATTCGATTTTTATGGAGAGGGGAAAGGAAGGTAGATGCTGGATTTATTTTCGCAGCTTGGATGTTTTTCATATAAAGAAATACACATGTAAGTTGTAGAATATTTTTCTTCTGAAGCTGCTTGAGTAATTGCAACAATGTGACACTCTTTAATATCGGAAACCAGGGACCAGGTTTTTGAAGGTATCTTAGGACTAACATATGTCCTACGATGGTCTTGAGGGTATCTTTTAATCCTATGTGATATTTTTCGAACCCATAGTAAGTTAGGATATATAAATCGTGGCAAGGAAATGTTCGTGGCTTAAATGAGCAAATCGTTTTTTCAAAACATATAATTATATTGCCCATTACTAGAAAGCATATACCATCGGAAGCTAGTAATTTAAGTTCATGCTTTAATTACACCAAATTTAAATTCCATAAACTTATTACTTGCTAAAAATGTTCATTTTCCGTGTCCATAATACGAAACATATACACTGTTATTAATAGTCTTAATAATAACTTAGTCAGTCTATCATAAAAACAGTAAGAAATATAATTATTATCTAAATTTTATCATTATAAAAATAATCATTTTAATTCCTCATTTTTTTTTTTATTTCTATTTTAATTTTTTAATCATTTATTTGATATAAAATATTACAGTCAATTGTAACATACATGTAGGTATATCTATACTACTAAATCTAAAGACCGTTTTTTGTTCACCTAATAAACGTATAACCGAAGAAAGCTACAAGTCAAACTTATATAAGGGTATATATACTTGATAGGGTATACTAAAAATTTTACCCTTTTACATCAATTACTGTTTGAAACAATAGGCAATTAGACAAATTAATAAGTTCCGGAACTATCCGATGCGATTTCCTTTTAGTCATGTCATTATATTTCCGGTCTAATGTAAGCAGTTTAACATGTTAAAGAACATGTAGTATAGATATCATCATTCATAATGAAACAAAGTACTTGCCCCATTATACACTAATCATACTGTACCGAACTTGAAACAAACTACTCCCGGCCCCGATATTTATACACTGTACATGTACTTCCTGTCATGTAAAAACGTTGTCAAGGGCATACGATACAGTAATGATCCCACGATTAGAATTTTTTGAAATTTTGAATGAAGGTCAATTTCAATGTACATGTACACGTTTGGAATATGCAGAGAAATTTATTTCTTCATGATTTACTTTTCGAGATATTTCCGGTTGAAATTTTCAAATTTCGTTTAAAAAGATAAAATTTCGCATTTTAATACTTTTCGAAAAATTCACATAACTTTCAAACGGCAAGAGATATTTTCATACAGATTTTTGGAATTTGTTCTTAGGTATACAAGTCTGCCATTGGAATTTCATTATCGCCATTTTGAAAGTCCTTCTTATGGAACACATCGGAAGTTCAATATATATAAATTATTTTTGTTATTCATAAGACAACATGATATCTTCTCCAAACCGCCTTTAACCTCTTAACAATGTTTTTACATGACAGGGAGTACACGTAGTTTATAAATATCGGGGCCGGGAGTAGTTTGTTTCAATTTCTGGGGCAAGTACTTTGTTTCATTATGAATGATGATATCTATGCTACTTGTTCTTTAAACCGCTTGTTATTGATAAGACAACATCATATCTTCTCCAAACTGCCTTTTACCTCTTAAGGGCATACGATACAGTTACAGGGGAGATAATAATGCATCCAAAATGTGCGTGTTGTTTTCACAATTCCGGTCAAGTTTAGGTTCCGTCATGTTTTATCGTATGAAAAAACTATTACTTTAAACAAAAGAAAATACACATTAAGAAATATCTGCAATTTACAGACAGAAAAATGAGGTCTACGCCTCTGCAGCCCTCATAGTTGAAGTTCCCCCTTTTGCAGACGATTTGTTAAAATCCGACTTTGATCGCTCGGTAAATGACTCAGTTACGTGTGGGAACAGCCTAATAACCTCTATTCTATAATACGCAAATCAAATAAACACATTGGTCAATTTTAGCTCAAACATCAAATAAATGCACACTTGCCACAAGAGTGTAAATGTGGACAGCAGGAGGGAAATTGTGGACTGGACATAAGAATTTGTTGTAAAAAATCAGTTTAATGGTAAAAAAAAATAAAGAATAATCTTGAGATATAAAACTATGACCACAACCAGACAATATAAATGACTTTAAAGTAAAAAAAAATCCTGGACCTACACAAAATTGTTGGAAAGTGCTGTGCGCATTTGGGCACAGCATTTTATAGTTTACAACAAATTACAGACAGTGCTCAACAGACATGTTCTTTTACATAACATTCAACCAAAAATACACAGGCATACGTACATAAGTTGATCTAATTTTAGAAATGGTTCAACACCGGGAACAATTATTTCTACGTTAGACAATAATTTTTTGACATGACGTGTCCGCAATTACCTGATGTCCGCATTAACCTGAATTTCCCCTATACTCTGTACTCCCTGACAATGTAATGTATTAACCGTTGCGACCCCAGTAAAGCCTGCCCCAATATGTTTTATATTTTTATTACATGTCTTGCATAGACCTTATTATTCTCTGCCCTTTAAAAATTGCAATATACAATCATGAATGTAGTAGAAATACTTCAAATAGGCCAGCAATCCTTTTAAAGAAAAAAAATCCTGAGCACACACAGTATAAACATAAAAATAATTGGGCCGCAAACTGAGTTTTGGAAAATGAAACAGTTACTACAGTTTCAGTTAATGTATATATGCGATAGAATATCCTATTCACCTACGTTTCAATTAATTAACGTAATATAGGGTGGTGAAATTGGCAAATAAAACGAAAATATAAATTTACATGAAATCATAATTTAATTTCCAAAAGTAAAAATACAAATATTTTCAGCCATAAATATTACCAAGTTGAAAATTGCAAATTTCAGAATTGGACTTGGAAAATTCATCTTAATTTCCAGAATAAAATACCAAGTTCTTTGAAATCAAAGACAAGCAACTGAAATGCAGACTTTTATTTTCAAAAACTAAGCAGATTGTCCTCTGCTCTTTTGATGCCCATCATGATGCCCATCTTACAAATTTGTCAATGACCCTTCTAATGAAATAATTAACTTGCTCTACATATCTATTAAAGACTATTAAAACATTTGATAAAAACCCAAAATGACTTTAAATCAACTTCTGAATTGCAATGCTGGAAATATCGGGCGGTCTGCTCCATTGCATGTAATGGGAAGGAATTGTAACCCAGACAGGACGCAGGGTTAAATTATTGTAATTGTAACTAAGACCTTATTCCAATTCATGATTACCCGCTATCTCCCTATGTTCTATTCACAATAATTCAGTGGTTTTTAAAATTTATCTCCATCACTCCTCCAGAGAATATTCACCAAATAGACCAAAAGTCTATAATGAATATACGTTACACATTGTAAAAGCATAATAGAATATGGAAAACCAGTCATTACGTCACTTCCAGTTTTACTATTATAACACTATGGATATTGTTCATTATGGCGCTGTTTTAATATCCCTTATTATCATGTTTATTGCTGCAATAGACTTCGGCACACAAAATGTTTGGATTGTATTTACAACAAAAATCTGTGTCTGTTGGCACAAATATACTTGGTGTTCATGTCTATTATAACAACATAATGTCGTGGAACCAAAATCGCCCACCCATATCTTATTCTAGGTTACAAAAACATAGTGCTTTAATATAACATGTCCCTCGAATTTTTAAACAAAACCATGTAATATGACATTCTATTTTTGTCTCGCCCACGACGAAACTTGCGTAAGGCGAGACTTAGGCATTTCCAATACTCATTTTATCTGTATTCCCCTTCAGTCTTGGACCTTTTTCTCTGCCAAACTGCAACAGGCGAAAAAAATTCCCTGCTTTATATATGCCGTGATCTCTGGCGTCCCATGGCCATAGTCAAAATATAAGACACGATGTTGATTATCGAACATTTCAAATTTCAGAATTGGACTTGGAAAATCATCTTAATTTCCAGATCACGTTGAAATTGGTTCCATAAAATAAAACCTACTCAAAGAAATAAATGTAACACCTACTCACCTTATTTCCCAGGAAAATTTATAACAAATCAAAGGGTCAAACCTTCACTCACATAGGATTAAATCTTTCATATCCCCCATTTACCCATGGACAGTTGTATGTAGCACTGTCCCGAGTGCGTTCTTTTGATTCACTATCTATTCTACCTGATCCAGACACTATGGTAAATGGAAAGCACACAACTCATAACATTGTTTTCAAAGACATTTTATAATTGAGTCACATGATATACTTTACGACATAAAAATTGCAATATACAATGTAGTCGATATACTTCAAATAGGCCAGCAATGCTTTTAAAGAAAAAAATCCTAAGCACACAGACGCCAGTATAAACATAAAAAATAATGGTGAATTTAAGTGCACAAAATCACACTTTGTAGAATTAATGTGTTTAAAGATATTTCTTACTTTAACTAACATAACACATGCATAAAGTATATGTATATTTCAACTTTAAATTGGAACAAAGAACTATTTGACACTAATTGGCATGCAGGGGTTAAAGCTAACTATACACGTGACTGACAATTTTCCACGTGCTTTTTCCTAGTAGTTAATATAATTATACACATATAACAGATAGCACTCTCGTAACATCATTATACACATATAACAGATAGCACTGTCGTAATATCATTATACACATATAACAGATATCACTGTCGTAATATCATTATACACATATAACAGATAGCACTATCGTAACATCATTATACACATATAACATATAGCACTGTCGTAATATCATTATACACATATAACAGATAGCACTGTCGTAATATCATTATACACATATAACAGATAGCACTGTCGTAATATCATTATACACATATAACAGATAGCACTGTCGTAATATCATTATACACATATAACAGATAGCACTGTCGTAATATCATTATACACATATAACAGATAGCACTGTCGTAATATCATTATACACATATAACAGATAGCACTGTCGTAATATCATTATACACATATAACATATAGCACTGTCGTAATATCATTATACACATATAACATATAGCACTGTCGTAACATCATTATACACATATAACAGATAGCACTGTCGTAATATCATTATACACATATAACAGATAGCACTGTCGTAATATCATTATACACATATAACATATAGCACTGTCGTAATATCATTATACACATATAACATATAGCACTGTCGTAACATCATTATACACATATAACAGATAGCACTGTCGTAACATCATTATACACATATAACAGATAGCACTGTCGTAATATCATTATACACATATAACAGATAGCACTGTCGTAATATCATTATACACATATAACAGATAGCACTGTCGTCATATCATCCTTAGAAAGACTACCTTAGGGTAGCTTTGATTTACGTTCTAAGATAAGATGAAGCAGCATGTAATTATTTGAAATCGACTCTGGCATACTATTGTAACTAACTTTGGTGGCACAGTTATTAGGTGATACCCTTCTTAGTTATCTCCGTCAGTCTACACCTTGGGCCAATATACCTTCCATTTCTAATACGGAAATATCCACGAGACGTGACCTTGGACCAATACTGATGCCATTACTAAAAATAAGACAAGGAGTCTGAGTTACGGCAAATCATGTTTTTTGTCAACACTGTTGAGCTTGTTTTGAGGGCAAGTAGTGAAAACATAGTTGAATGAAAATGTCATTTATTAATAAAATGACTTAAATCAAGCAATTTATATTCATACATTGTCATTAATAAATGACTAAAAATTACAATACATAAATGACATAAAAATTACATACAATTTTTGCATTAAATTGTCCCTCAAAGATGGGGAAAGTAATAAAAACGCCAGGTGCACAATTGCATACCATCTTTCCATTATATCGTCAAAATGAGAAAATTAATAAAAATGTCAGATGCTATAAACTACAACATATATTTCAAGACTTAACCTAAACATATGGAGGTAAGCGGGTGGGAAATTTAGACTAATTTTGTCGACACTATTCAACGTGGCTGAACTGCTCCCTGATATTGATTTTTGCTAAGGACCTCGTCGGCCAAATTAAAACGTCATCCCATTGTGACGTCACAAGCACCTGTTCCGTTAAAATAATTATCTCCCTTAGCCCATACAGTTTACCAAAAAGCATTTTTATTTTTCAAAAAAATAAAACTTGAATTTTTTTTCTTCGTCGCCGAACTCTGTTTATATGGCTCGAATAAAATGAAAAGAAAAAATACATGTAACACTACTACATGTATTACTAGGTCAGACATGTATATTTTTACATCCCATTTTCTAGATCAGTCCTTATGTGATATCATTTATTACTAGGTCAGACATATATATTATTACATCCCATTTTCCATATCAATCCTGATGTGATATGAAAATGGGATGTAATAATATATATGTCTGACAAAGTAATAAATGTAGTAGTGTTACATGTATTTTCTCTTTTCATTTTATCTTAAAGGGATATTTATATTTCTAGAATTAAATATAGTTTACCATTAATGTTTATGCCAACAAAAGCTAAGTTAATAAGATTTTTACTTATCTCACCTTTAAGTGGGTGTTTAAGTGTTCTCCCATTTTAATATTCTGTACATATAATTAAGGGAAGTATTGTTAGTGGCACTTACGGCATCTTGTATTTTTCATAAAGAAAATTAAATTATGATTTCTAATAATTATCTGCAAAAGAATACCGACAACCAAAACAGTGGGGAAGTTTGTAAAGTCATATCAATGGAAAACAACAAAAAAAAACCACAAGGCTACACGTATAACTAAAAGAATAAAAAACATCATAAATTAAAAATAGGACAAGACAGCACAGAAACTAAAGTACCAGCAATTCGAAATCCCACCAAAAACCGCGAGTGACGGTGCCAGTCACATTGCCCGTGAGTAAAATCCAGTAAAGTGTCAGGTCCGGTGAGGTGTGAATTCAGAAGTAAATTCTAACTGAAGATATCTAAGTCTCATACCTGAGATAGAAACCGTAGCCGCCAAAGCAAAACGAATACAGGAAAGGTCAAGTGACATACCAATTAATTCCATCTAATCGAAGCATCCTCAGACAATACAAATAACACAAAAAGACACATACTTGACTGATTTTAACGATACGACTAAGATTGTCTCATGTTATATTTAATCGTCCATATATTTTGGAAGTCATCATATGGAAGGCTTACCAACAATTATTGTAAAATTAGCATTTCCACAAACATCCTAATACATGTAGTTAGCATATCATTAGTGGGGTAAGCAACTTCACTGTTTGTATTTACCTAAATGTCATTATCAATTATAATTTACACTGAAAAATTGTTAGTCAAGATTCCTTAGTCAAATTATAAAGCATGCGATAGATTTCAACTGCATATGAGGATATTGTCCATTTCAGTGGTCTGCTGGAAAAAATGTTCGCTCATGCGATAGAAAGTACGTTAAGGCGAATGTATACATGCCTTGAGATAAGCTTATGAAATGTGCATAATTGGCATCGTACAATATTAATTTATGACTGCTTAAATTAAATTGAATGCGTAACTATTTTAAAAACTTTGTTCTGGAACTCATTTTATCTTTCATATACAATACTGAGAAAAATACAGGTCAGCAATTCACAAAATGAAAACCCAAAAATCCATAAAACTGAAGAAATTATTAGAAACAAAAAAAAAACAATAAAAATCAGATATAACTGTTACAAAACTGTAACGGTACTAAACATTCAGTGCATTGGCAACCTACACGGAAAGCATACTTATCAAATGACATCGCCCCAGTTTCAGAAACATAGATGCTCTAGGAATTTTCAAGATCCATTGAAAACATTATCAGTTGTCCATCAGTATCCTATACCGTATATTCTTATACATGTATGAATTCTCAATAATCAGTGATTATCACGCTACATATATGTAACATTTTTGTTTTTTTTTTATTATTGTTTCTACTTAAAACCATACAATATGTTCATGTTTATGCTCAGGTGCAACACTGCCGGATTTATGATACGTCTTCTGGTTAAAAATGACACCGTCCCAATTCGAAATCGTCGTAAAAGGCTAATACTCAAGCTTTTGTTTTTTTTCTAGCTAAGGAATTACGAGAAAGCATTACGTTGTACAACAGTCGAACAGACGATATTTAAAAAAGTCACTCCCCGTCATAAATTTTGAATTTGTCAGAGATCTCTTTGGGTATATTTCTTTTACATGCATATTTCGTATATTATAAAAGTATATCCTCCTAAATGTGAGCCATTTTATAGGAAAACCTAATAATATTATTTTGAACAGTTAAGGTATGGCGGGATGCATTGAAAAATTAACATTTTTATCCAATGAGAATCAAAATAATTTATGGCGGACAAACTTTTGTTGTAGATTTTAACATCGGCAAACAGCTTGAATAAAATTATGCTCAAATGGTGTTTATCCGTGTTAAAACCTCCAATAACGTTGTTACTATGAATATTTTCATAATCAAAAGAGGTGCTTGGTTTTGTTTGTTAGGGTTTAACACCACTTTAAGGGAATACGATACAATAAGGAACTCTACTGAATTTTTGCTGAAAATTTACCAGATGGTCCATTGTTATGTATACTGTTCAAATACGGAAGGAAAAACATAACTTCATGACTAAGTTTTTAAGATAATTAACGCTGATTTTGGTATATTTGAGCAAAAAATCCATTTTTTTTCATTTTTCAAGACTGTCACAAAAAAGTGTCTTACTTTGTAACTAAAAATAATACCTTCACCATATCTTTTGTAAAGTATTCCCAATTACATTGAAATTGTCTTGTGATAAAAAAAAATTATGAAAAAGATTGATAAATTAAAAAGCAAAAATATGCAAATTTAAGTCATATAAGGAATATTTTTAATAATTTGATAACTTTAGATGCATATAGAATAAAATCCTCTACTGATTTTTCTCTAATATTAGTGTACTTAACTTGACAAAAGAAAAAAAATGGGGTCCATATGCTTATTGCAGAGATATTTAAAAAAAAAAAAAGACAAATTTTAGTATGCTATATCTTGGTGGCGTAAATCTTAGAATCCGGAGAAAGCCGTCATCATATCGCATTTTCCCAAGTGTCACTGAATTGATAGAAAGAAATGTTAGTAATAAATGTCTCCACAAAGCTTCAAAAAGTATAAGAGTTCAAATACTGATTCAATGTTAAATAAAGCCGTCCAATTCGTTTTTTATTTCATACCGGAGTCTTCTTTGACAACTCTAATTTTGTGTTGAGCTACAGAAATAGTTAAATTCCTGTTTTCGACACTATACATTTGTAATAAATAAAATACATTGATACCAGTTTTGGTTCACCAGATGTGCTCAATTGGTCGATTTACGACTCATCTGGTGTGCTCAAGGACTAATATAATAACCAAATGATAAAGCTCAGTGAGCTCTCGATGGACCAAAGGTAACTAAAGGAAGCATAAAAATTACAAAAATATAAAAATAAAAACAACATTAAAAAGTAAAAAGATGAAAGGCTGAAAGTTTCGGGGAACTACCCTTGATCACGAGACTCTTGATCACGAGAACATGAAAATAGTGTCAAGAGTTCACAATCTCATCAAAGACTGGCTACATGTAACTAGCTTTGATAATACATCGTAATATTTTTGTATATTAATTTCCGTCTGTCGGATGTTTGTCTTGGTTTCTAATATACACATGATATATCGCTTAAAATGTAAAATATCATTTCGATTTTGTACTAATTTTCCTGAAATAATACATTTACTCAGCAACGTGGCCGTTTATCAATCTTTGTTCAAATTTAGAGTTAATAATGAGCATTAAATGATCTGTAATGAGCCACATCAATCATTTTACAGTTCTAGTATTATATCATTTCAATTCTCCTTGGACTCTCTAGAAGTTTTAGTCTGCATAAAAATCACATTTAATGTATCTCTGGGATTAAATTCAAATTTTAAATTCATATGAACTTCACAGCTTTTCATGTATGTGTAAATCAAGTGTAGAACCAACAATGGCAGAAACAATGCCGGAAATCCGAAATCATAATCCAGAGGACAATACCCGAACGAGACAAACCACAAAGGAACACGACTGGCAAAGAAACAGACAAAGAGTGAGACATACGAACAAAGAAAACTGTAAACTAAAGCGTGGGCAATACGTGTAAATATTTATTTCATTATTCTTTAATTATAAGTTATGATGCAATTAACGTATAAATTTTTATAATACTACATGTATACTACCTAGAATTCTTTTAACTTATAAAAGTCAAATAAAATAAACCTTTTCGGCTATATATGTAATTAAAGTTACAATAAATACAAGTTCTCAATCAAACATATTTCAGGAAGATCATGCTATTGCTACTGTCATTACTGTAGTGCATTTTTGTGTAACGTCAATTTGATAAAACAAAAATATTTAAAGAGTTCAAAATGAACAGGGACAAAAACATTTATTTGCATTTTTACTGTTTCATAGTACGTGGATATTTTTAAAACATGTCATGATAAAAACTAATATGTACTAAAAAAATCTTTCGCCAAGATGATTTAAGATACAATGTTCAAAAAACAGACAGTACTCCGACCAAATAACGCTAAAATTCCAGATCGTCGTTCAGTACATTGACTCTGCATTCTTTTCTTCCATGATCTATATAGGACAAATATATTGTAACAGTTATGTTAATTTATATTGATCGTTCTCATTTTGCTTAGTTTCTTTTGTTCCTTTTCTACATCGGACTCGGACATCTTTTGAACTGAGTTTTACTGTGCATATCGCTCTGTGTTTGTTTATTCCACATCTGCTAGAGGTATAGGGGGAGGGTTGAGATCTCACAAAACATGTTTAACCCCGCTGCATTTTTGCATCTGTCCCAAGTCAGGAACCTCTAGTTTTTGTTAGTATTGTGTGTTTTTTTTATTTTGTTCCATTTTTATGTTTCGGAGTTTAGTGTAGCGTCCATTTCACTGAATTGGAGTGCATTATTGTTAAGGGCCAGCTGAAGCCCGCCTTTGGGTGCGGAATTTTCTTTGAAGACCCATTGGTGGCCTTGAGATGTTTTCTGCTCTTTGGTCGGGTTGTTGTCTCTTTGACACATTACCTGTTTCCATTCTCTATTCTATATAAAATACATTTGAATTTAATATTTTCTTTAATGTTTTTTTAATCCTTTTCTTTCTGTTTCATAAAGACCTGCTCGTAATTTAGTTGACCGAATTATTTCAACTTCCCAAAAGGTTGATTCAATGGATATTTATTTGTAAACCAGATCAATCATTTTAATTCATTTTTTTGCTCGAGTGAAGGTATTTTTTGATATACAACTAGGTTCACAATGCCGATCAGATCAGCTCGATGATCTCGATTGCCAAAATTTTCACTACCAAGCGCAACCAAATTCTTGATCGGGCCTGTTTACAACTTCTACCCGACCACTAATTGGACATCTCTTCGATTATCCCGACGAATGCACGATCTCTAAACGATCTTTACTCGACTAGATAGACCAAATCAACGTTTGTTCGATCTCAACCAGACCTGAACGATCTGATCGTATAGGGGTCGTAGGGATAATCGGAAATTGGTCGGTTATGGACAATTAGGTTCACACTGCCGATCAGATCAACTCGATCAAGACAGATTGTGAACCTAGCTTCAAGCAATAAACAAACGGATACAACGAATTAGTTAACTAGCTGGGAAAAAAGAGAGAAAGCACGTATTAGTCTCTTTGCTAATGATAATGTCTCTCTATAACAGGGCTAATTTGTTTTTTTGTTTCATAAATACATGATATATCGATTTTTATCGTTATAATTAATGATACCTGCATCACTAGGGGTGTTTAATTGATAATTCTTCAAATTTTCTTTCTTCTAACAGATTAGCTGTCCTATTTAACAACAGATTACAGTCTTTATGACCTATTTTCCAACAATACTTTAAATGGGTATTCCATATTGAAATAAACGTTCATGGAGGTATTGGTAAACGAGACATTGGTAAATTAAATCATCTTAAAACAAAACACCGAAATGCACATGACAAGGGTTCAGGTAAAGGAGATTCTTCATCTCAAGAAGAACATTAAAAAAAGAGACGATCTCGAATCGCACTGCAAATGAAAGACCTTCCTGGTACTTATTACCTAAACACAGATTTCTGGCAATCGATATGTGTTACCTTCAAATATGATTAAGACAAAATCAGACATGTAACCTCTGAATGACATCAAATAGCAGCCGATTACGATCTTAAGTAAAATAAACGACGTTTTCATGTAACAGTTTTGTAAATATTAAAGGGTAGAACATGGGTTTATAGCATACACGTATCTTCAATACTCGTGATCAATAGACTTACAAAGGTTTTTTTTAAATGCATTTATTTAATGAATTTATTTTATATATTTAGACAACCTTCATATGAGGATATCATCGAAACTTAAAAATGTAACTTGAAACATCTTTTTACAACTGATTCAAATTTAAACAATTGTCCAAAACTTGAAACGGACACCTAACATTTTTTCCTTCAAAAAAGCAACTTGAAACATCTTGATGTAAAGGTATGTAACTTCTATTCGTCGGATTTTTAACACAGATATGTTTTGTTCTGCGTCATATCTCCACTTGAGATATGAATAACTATCTTTTTTATTTAAAATAACCCTGTACGAATTTTATCTTTCTGCGCTGTAGAAACCCCCCCCCCCCCATCTTTTTAAAATTTCCTTTGTTTGTTATATTTAATGTTTTGTTCTTTTCAAGGTGATTCAAAACCAGGATGTAATCTGTCATGTTATATAATATAGAAACAACCAAGAAGTTTATGTAGAAGTCAAAACTGCTGTAGAAAATAACATTGACAAATTTGCAGCTATGGCTAAATTACAGATCATTTTTGGTGAGTAAAATGGATTTATTCATAACATCAATATTTATATATTTCTAAACTTATATTTTCACAAATAGTCAATCAGAACTAAAGATTTTTGCATGCAGAGGGAAAAATAGAACAGGAAATTTTATAAATCTGGAAATATGACCTAATCATAAATATATTTTTTTATTTTAAATGAGAAAAGACAGACCCTTTTGGGCCGCAAATTACCATTATATAGGCATTTCCCCTTGGTCATTATATGCAGCCTTATTTGGCGATCATGATTTATCTGCAGAGAACCCGATAATATGTTTATCGTAATCTTACCAGAAGATTTTCTGTTGAAAATTAGACGGCCTATTCTACATTTTTCAAGTCCTGATAACGTTGGTCAAACTTTGATAAGGTCGTGTCAAAACATTGTGACGTAGTGTTAACTTTTGGTGTATACTTTTCGGCCTAACATTTGCAGGATGAGATAGGCATGGGGAAACACGATTAATACATATATTTTCAATATATTTCAACTTGGTTGTGACTTAAGATCATCTCGTATTTAAAATTTACAAACAAAACGCCATACATATGTCAGCCAAAATGATCCTTTTTTTCTGACTTGAAATCTTTAAAAAAATACTTGTACCGGCAAATGCATTTTATGAGGCTATGCTAAGAAATGGTATTCCTAAATAATATTTGACTAACAGCGGATAGTATCCGACTGTCAGGTACATGTGTGATTACCGGGACAGGTTACAATATTATGGATCGCCTGTCTGAAATGTCTAACAACCCATTTTAGAGTTGGTTTGATATTGATAATTGTGAAAGGGATTAACGATGTTCCCAACCAACCAAATATAACTACATTCAGCAGAGATTTTCTTTACAGATATATTAAATATGTCCTCTTTTATTATTTAACAAGGAAGTATTGTATGAATTGATTTTTCCTTACATTTGTAAAAGATAGATTTTTTTAAACGCCCGTTCATCAATGTAAGAGTTAGATTGTATAGCACAGCAAGGTTGCAAAGGGTATTGTGTTACTCCTTAAACACTAGGCCTTTTTACCTTTTAGAAAATAAAAGGATACATTTCAAAGACACTGAAAATTAGATAAACTAAAAATCTCCATTTCGCCATTTTTTTCATTTGTGATGTATTTAACATGTTCAAGGTGATCTACATATTTTGAAAATATTACTAATGTAAAAGCCAAAGATCTATACGTATTCTCAATTTTTTATATATTTCCTCAGATTAAGTGAGCAAATATAAACTTGCTGATCAGCCTCCCCCTCCCTCTTCAATCCCAAGTTATGGAATAGGGTTTCAACTCACTAACGGTAACGTTAGTCCTAGCCTGGATTTTTTCTGACTTGTTTATGTGATTTTACTGTTCACAATGTTTATATATTTATTTAAGCTTTCCATAGTTTTGTCACAAAAGTTCTATTGATGTAGAGGAATAAGTACATACCTTGTGTTCAGGCATGCATGATTGTCCATATAATTAATTGTAATACCGGTTTTATCAAGTTCCCGATCAAAATAGACAACGTGATTATTTAAATATCCAATGCAAAAAATAGCAACGGCATCGATAATGTCTTCTGACGTCTGAAACACTATAAATCTAACAAAACCACTGTTGGCAAATGGCTTGTGGTCGGATATCGTCATCGTACGCCGACTACTCTTTAGGTTGGTGAAGTGTAACAGGGTTTCCCTCTTGTACGATAGAAGTAATGGGGGGTATTTTGGAAGCATAATCACTCCAATGATCTATGAAAATAATCAACCAGAAGACACAATGTACAGTGATTTAATGGTTATAGTCCAGTCAGACTAAGTTTTAACCTCAAACTAATTGCAAAAGAAAATGTTTTAGTTCTAATCTATAGCATTAAGCCCCAAATATACACAGAAAAAAGTCCCATAAAATCTAACTTGAGGAAAACTCAAAATCAGCATTTTTAATTTCCTATGGAAATTAACATTGGAAAGGGGAGATAACTCCGCAAAAATGAGTCTTTTTTGTCAGGTTTTGGTTGATTTTCTTAAAATTCGTGTAAAGTATGATACTTTGATGGGGTTATAAGTTCGTATTTGACTATATTATAAAATCTTCTGCTCGTGAAATGTACAAAACCGAAGTGTTATGGGTATTTTTAATTTTTTTTTGCGCATTTTTCATTAAAGAAATTGCAAATTTGTGGCTTTGTGACCATTTTGAAAAAATAATGTGAAATTTTGGTATTGTTTATATCTGTAAATTATATTTGTTCAGCATCTACCTTGTTTAAAGAAACTTTAAACCACAAAAAGAATAATGTATGCTTAATTATTTTTATTAAATTTGAGATTCTTTACCTTGACATGTTGAAAAATTTAATAAATGGTCAGCTAATGAATTACGAAATCTAGGTTGTAGCTTGATAAAAGATATAAAAACACCTTTAGAGTTGTTTGTTATACTCTAAAGACGGCTAAAATATCAAGAATCAATACATTCTGCTGCAAAGAAGCGGTAAAGTTATAATTTTGTATCAATTTTTATTGATATTTCTGCCTTTTTTGCAGAGTTATCTCCCATTTTCAATGCAAATCTCCATAGGAATTTTAAAATCGTGATTTTTTAGTCTTCCTCAAGTTAGATTTTGTTAGACTTTTTTCTGTGTATATTTGGGGTATAATGCTAAAGATTAAAACTTAAAAATCTTCTGTTGCAATTATGTTAAGGTTAGGGTCAAATTTATGCTAGATTGACTGGACTATTAATCAACCATATCTGAGGTGAAAATGAATCATATCCTCTAGGTATTTCCTAGGAAATACTAAAAATTTAATTAAATGTTATCATCCAATCCAGTGATAAAACTTCATCCTAACAAAATAAAAAAGCATTTAGATATGCCCTTGGAAATCAGATAAGCTGATAACGCCATATGAAGGCGATGCTGGTATATTGCTACTCAAGACGGGAAAAATAACAATAGGAAAGTTGAAGTCATCACGTTTGTCATAAAGTTTTGTCTTCAAAAAATTGATTTCCTAATGGAAGTCAATGATAACACACAAAGATTCTGCAATGCTTTAATAATTCACCTCAATGTATTGTTACACTTTGTGGTGCCAGGATATCTCCTATAGAACCGTAACACGTTTATTACAACCCGCTATTAACTGGACTACTTGAGTACTCCTTTAGCTCAGTTCGTAGAGCGTTGGACTACTGTACCAAGGGTTTCGGTTCGATCCCCGGTTGTTGCAGTAGGTATTTGCTATCATGCTATACTGTTCCACTGTGAACCCCCGGGCGGGGGGGATAACTTCCTTTATAGCAGTATATATTGACGTGCGGCTGGAATGGGTCTTCTTTTTGTGCCATCAGGTACATGTATATGACTTGGTAGGATATAAAGCCTTAGATGTATATCAATGGGTGGTAAATTGAGAATAAATAGTCTATCAATGGGTTATAATTTGTTGATTAGAAGATAACCTTCTGCCTTGATGCTGTATCAATTGGCTGTGGTAACAATCATTTAGTATATGAATGGGTCTGGTTTGAAGCATCTAGTATATAAATGGGTATGGTTTTTTGAAAAATTCAAGTATGTGAATAGGTAGGGTCATAAAAAGTCTTACCCTATATCTATACCCATACGTAGGCCAAGTCACCCCTCCCCCATTTCCCCGGGTGTGAACAAACTCGTAAAGATATATCTATTCCTTTTTATTGAATTTATTTCCCCAGCACAAAGAGAATTTCCGGACACCTTAAATGGACAGTATATATCTAGATAATTTATTAACTCTTTGTCTTGTTTGGTATATTATTCCTGTTTATAATGATAGGATTATTTGTTATAGATTAGAAATGTAAGGAATGACTAGTTACTAGTATATTCATAAAATATTAAAGATGAATTGTGCATTCCATTTGTATACAACTTTTCCATTAATTGAATCAAATTCTCTTTATTAGCTCTCTGTATGATGATAAATATCTTTGGAATGATCTCATTTGGTACAGCTCAAGAGTGCCCGCTGTTGACAGAATGCATGGTCCAGAAGGGTGCACCCTCAAATGTTTCTTTTGACTTCAGTACTGACACAGAGATACGAAACAGCGTCGCCATTATTTGCAGGTGACAAAAATATACGTTAAAACTGTTTAAAATACGTAATTTCCTTCAAACTACATATATTTATTTTGTTATAAAAATGTTAATATTCCCAACAACAAATTCCGCGGATGACTGTTAAAATATATTCATTCTTTTATAAATGCGAACATTTCAATACCTTAGTTCTTATCAACCATTAATTCTCAAGAAAATCAGCAAAAGCAAATATCGTAGGGAAGAAATGACTTCAAAGATACCTCAAAAAGATAGAACAGAAAAATTTAAAGACTGGGCTATGAATGACGGGGATATTCCTCATTTGGTATTCAGTCTTATACAGATGCTTATATGTACACTTGAATAAATTAAAACCTTCCTACAATATTACCTACATCTAACAGATACATGTTTAAATCAATACATGTATTATATGCATTGGATTTCAGAGTATTAATTTGTTCAAAGTATTAATTTCCGGGAAGAAAATAATGCATCAAAAATAAAATTATTGTATTATTTGCCTGTTTATCTAATATTTAATAATTCGAGATTTGTTCCTACTTTAGAAACCTGGATACTCTAGTCAATTGTTACGAGCCACCATATCTTAAAAACTGCAAATCATTATCCAGTGCCATACCTTATGAGCCATCAAACACTACAATAAAGTCAAAGCATGATGACATCTGCTCAAAAACAGATTGTATGTATTATTTTCAAAATTAACGAATATTCAGATACACCAAATATTAAATATATTGCAAATATTAATGTAAACAAATGAAAGTATGTTAAAAGATACGTTTTAGATATACATTTTGTACCGCGTCATTACTGTAATTAAAGCCTTAAACATACATGTGGGCCAAAAATATCAAGAAATTGAAGGAAGACTCCTGAAATAACAACATCCAGAGATGAGGCCAACTATAGAGAAACCGATCTACTCATACTGCAAATATGTTAACTTATACATCCAGGAAAAGAGAAATAGAACAACATAAAAATTAACATTTACCAATCTGCAAAATATCAAATAAAAAATAAGAATTTACGATGAGCAAAATCAGAAATTTGTCCTTTTAAGGTTGTACCCTGTAAGACAAAATATACACAATGCATGATGAAAGAAAAAGATAAAATATTTTCATAATTCGCTCACAAATTTTCCATTTCGAACGGTATTATTGCATCGTATTGATAATTTCTACGGAAGTTCAGAGTGCCAATGAGAGATTTAAAACTCCAAATTCCAGTTTCAAAATTGAAATTCGAAATTTGAAATCCGACATTCGATATCTTAAATCTTAGATTCGGTATTTGAAATTCAAAATTTAGAATAATCGATCATAACAAAACTTCTAAGTTGTGAATAGTGTTTGGACAATGAGATACACGTATATTTTCAACCGTTGTAGATACACTTATATTTTCACCGTTAGAGATACATGTATATTTGCACCGTTAGAGATACACGTATATTTTCACCCGTTGGAGATACACGTATATTTTCACCCGTTGGAGATACACGTATATTTTTACACGTTGGAGATACACGTATATTTTCATCGTTAGAGATACACATATATTTTCACCGTTAGAGATACACGTATATTTTCACCATTAGAGATGCACGTATATTTTAACTGTTAGAGATACACGTATATTTTCACCATTGGAGATACACGTATATTTTCACCATTGGAGATACACGTATATTTTAACCGTTAGAGATACACGTGTATTTTTACCATTGGAGATACACGTATTGATCTATGTTGCGAACATTATAGTGCATTAATTATAGATTTCGGATTTTTGATTAATAACTTCAAAATTTGGATGCCTAATTCTTTTTTACGATCTAATCTTTCGTATTTACAATTCACATAAATAAATATTTTACAGTATGCAACTTTAAGTAACTCTTTAAAATTCTTCTGATTGCTTGAAGACTTTTAAATTCATACCGGTCTCTCACAAATACTGCCATTTTAATATCATAAAACCGTATATGCATATTGGAGGGATGTTTAAACGTTTTTTTTTTCTAAAAGTGAGACAGAATCCAAGAAGCTGCTTGATCTGGCCACAATATGACCTGCTTTTCAAATTAACTACAATCCTTCCAAATGACCATTATGAGCTATCGCAATCTCTTTTCTTCCGTCATTTTTTGTCCGTCGTTCGTAAACTTGTCACATTTTGAAATTAACTTTTTCTTACGAACCCCATAACTTATTTTAACCAACTTAGCAGAATTTGTCTCTTTAGGTCTTCCCAACTGTTATTAATTGACAATTGGTCGTCAAATTTCTAAGACCTTGTCTGAAACTTCTTACCCACAGATTTGAAACTTTTTATGAACTTTTTATGAATGATCACCATATTACCCAAGTGTTGAAATTTTCACCAATCAGAATTAGAATTCCGGTAGGACAGCTAATATGGCCGCCATGATGAATTCCTATTTCTGATTGGACTAATTTCAAAAATCATACGACACAGCTAAATAAACTGAAACTTGGTATGAAGCGTTTTCGGAAGGACTTCTATCGAGTTTGCATATTTTGACCCGGTCGGACGGCTACTATGGCTGCCATGGTGAATATTTTCTGCTCTGAAACCACAAGGCAATTGAACTGTTACTTGCTATGAATCATCCGTTGAAGGACCTTTATAAAGTTTGCATATAAAGGGCTTGTCATAGATGCTTCATACCAAGTTTCAGCTCATTTGGCTTAGGGGTTTAAGAGAAGATTAAAATGTAAAGTTTACAGACGGACAGACGACAGGCGTCAAGTGATGACAAAAACTCAGGTGAGCTAAAAATACATTCACTCAAAGGTAAAAAAAAAATCATATTTCTATAGTTAGTAATATATAATTGTTGATATAAAGAAATCATTTTATGAGCAATTTTGATAGCTTTTGGTTGCAAAACTTTGCAAATGTATTGTATTTAGGATTTATCGGTAATTTGGGTCATTTTCCTTTGATCTCTACTGACCGATAAAATCAGTAATCGTGAACTGTCTTGATACAAGAAATTAATGGGTCAGTTGGCAATTGATATGCGCGACGTAACGCGTAAGAATCTACTTCCTGTATTATCCAATCAAAAACGTTGGCGTCACCAAGCGAGTGCGTGCAATTTATGAACGAACATCACATTTGTCACGTCGCCCCAAGGTGAATTTCGCTCGTCGCTGATTGTAAACAAAGCGTGTTTTTACATTCAAACGAGATAAGTCATATAAAAATTGTAAACGCGATCTAGACTAATTATCATATTTTTTATAGTCAATAAAACTGTTAGCCCACCTCCCGTAAATCCCCCCTTTTGCAACACGGCAACCCCCGTCGTCTGCTTCCAAAAAAAAATTCAAGAAAATGGACCCCTACAGTCATATTTTCAACGATTATATGGATCCATCTTATTTCAATGATGATATGGAAGAACATGAGTTGCCACAATTCAATTTAGAATGTTTAAAATCATCAGCTGACCTGTCAAAATTGAAAAACTGGGTCACCGCCAAAAATGGATTTTGAAAAATGCGGAATGCATCATTTTTACGAAACATTCAGTGATGTACAATGAATTTACTTACTTTTTTCACGACAAATATGATTTCTGTACAAATTACAATTAATGTCAACGCTGAAAAGTTTCAGATCAACGTCCTTTCCCTCCGCTTCAAATTTTGTAATGAAAACAAAATGGCGATCGAATTACGCACGCTATTATATGCCGATGAAATAGTCATATTATTTTTTTTTTAATGATATATATATTTTTTAAATTACCGATAAAAAGAATAAAGTACATTATTCTATATATACAAGATATCATACAGTTTAGATAAAAGAATTGAAAATAATTATCCTGCAGGTATTGACAAAACTTAGCAATTTGAGGAATTTCATACATGTAATCTTTCAGATATTAAATTTCTTCCTAAAGTCAGAAACTTCTGTGTTTACTCAATATAGTTTGTTGAAAACCTTGCTCATATTATGTACTTATACCATACAAGATACCATGTTGATTGAATAATTGAAAATATGGCAAGAATACTGGAATATCAATAGTGTTAGTGTTTCATAGATAGTAAGGTATAATTTTTGCTATAATATTTCATATGTGAAATGTGTCAAGTATTAAAATTGTTCTTAAAGTTTGAAAGTTCTATGGTTCTTGATAGAAGTAAAGTCAAGAAATACCAAAAGGATATTCAAAGGGGAAAATCGGAAATAACTGACTAACTCCGGAGAACAACGAAGGCAAGACCAAAACAATACAAACACTACACTTCAAACTAAAAACATATGAACAATATAGATCCCACCAAGAAACCGGGGGTAGACTTAGGTGCTCCAGACGAGAAAGCAGTCTCTGCGTCCATAAACATTAATAAGGATGATTCCAATTTAGGAGCAACATACCCCTGTTTGAGCAAGTGTTTTATCAGGAGCCGAGCTCTGTCCAGGAAGTCAATTTATATGTCACAGGCTCTAGAATAACTTATGAGTTGTGAAATATATACTCCTTACCCCGGCGATTCTGGAATGTTACGGCTTAAAAAATGGGAAGTTGACGATTGGAAAGTCAAATTCATCCCGTTTGTCGTAAAGTTTTGTATTAAGCCTTCCTTTTGGTGCCAATTTCGAGGTGAGGGTCAATATAAGATGCAGACTTTGGGATAGATGAAAAATTCCAAAAACGTTATTTGTTGACTGATAAAATATCAGCTATATAGCGGAAGTTGAAATTAAAGGTACGGGCTAACTTCTTTTGTTTTTCCTTAAGAAACCCGTCAAGAAAGTCTGCCTAATATAAGTCGCCCAGGAGTTGCGCACAATTAGTGCCCATATAAATGCCGATAGTCTCTTGTAAAACACGTCCACCAAATTGAACAAATATGTTGTCGATCCAAAATTCAATCATCAGGACAATTTCGTCCTCTGTATATTTTTTATTAGAATTAGAGTGGTTTTAACAAAGTATGATTTATCTCTATCAATGACAGGGTATGTGTATCTGCTGTTGCCATTTTTATTTCGAAAGCATCGATGGATATCATCTTCCAACTTCTCCTTCAGTTGTGAATAAGGAATGGTGATATAGACGGTAGAGAAATCAATTTTTTTATGCTGTTAGAGACTGAAATTTAACGAGATCGTAAAATATCCTTTAAGTCTTTGGCGTTTTTTAATATCCATATTTGATTGATACCACTTCTTGAATAGCTTGTCTCGCAATAACTTTGGAGACCCATTTTGACAGCTGTTAAAATAGAAGTTAGAAGTTGCAACAACGGTTTGGTGGAATACTTGGCAGATCCATCTATAAAGCGTTGTTTGTATGGATACTTATGTAACTTGAGTATCCGGTACAAGGTAGGACGATCACAATGATCATCTTTGATGGAAATACCAAATGACGATAAGACTGATCTATGATTGTCGGTTATTTTTTCCTTTGAAAGTGTCGAAGCTTTATGGTCGGATTGCCAAGTGAACTAGCAATCCCATTTATTAAGCATTGAATATAGTAGCATTGATAAAAGCCTTGCTTATATTATATACTTATACCATGCAAGGTACCATGTTGATTGAATTATTGCAAATGTAGGGAAAATTCTTTTAATATATGGCAAAAATACAGGAATTTCAATAGCGTTTCATAGGCAGTAAGCTAAATGTAAAATATGAGCTTTAAAGAAAAATTGTAAAAATATGGTAATAAACAAAATGTTGGTGTCCCATGAATAGATGTCCAATGAAACAGCCCCCAGTAAATCTGCGGAGCAATACCTTAAAGAGAGGACTGAAGACTCAGTGTTTTCAATCAGGCATTCGACGGATTTTTGTAGTCTGAATGTATGTTTTGTAAGATGCTATATTGTCTGTATGTATTTTTACTATATTTTATGGTGAAACTTTTACATCGTTTTAAATATATTTAGTCTAAATTCTATTTTTTCATTTTTACTTTTCCATTCATATTTTTATGATTTTAGTGAACTCTGATGTTCATTGCCTTTGATGTATTAACCTCTCCTTTTTTCTCTCTAACATAATTTCAAAGTCATACTACTTGAATAATTTCCATATTTTTTTTTATCACAGTCATTGATATTTTATCGTTTTGTTGTGTATATGTACAGATTGATATTTAATTATTCTTTTCCTTTGTGTTTTAGACTTTTTATTATATTTTTATGCTGTTAATATATAATGGCATTTTGCACCGGACCCATTCCCCTCATAAATTTTGTCTGGTCCCTGATGAAATTAATAATAGATATTATTAATGAAATCAATTGGTGGGTGAAAAAATGACAAGGTATGATTTGGCTATTTGCCCCCTTGAACTTCCAAATCAAAAAGTAATGAGAAACTTACTCTCGGTTATCGATAAAGTACTGTTAAAATGTTGAATTTTAAGGAACATGTTTTATTTTCAACAAGAAATTTCTTTAGTGGCGGCAATATGCTGTCAAAGGTGACTAATTATGAAGAAATCAATGAAATAAAATAACAATTCAAAGATACTAATATTAGATACAGTAAATTTATACTATGCTGTATATGTTGTTTCATACATGAAAAACACCAAATTTCACTAATTATTTGCCCTTTGAATTAAAATTGTGATATGAGCAACAGCCTTGCCCAAAAAGAAGTTTCACTGAAATGTTCTTTATGTAAAGCAAACATTATATTAAAAATGTTTTTGGGCGAGGCTGTCCCTCATAGTTGTTTTGACCAAAATCTACCGTGAAAACGGTTAATTTGTTTTCAAATCCTTAAATAGCAGACGTTCATGACATCACTGTTGCATGTGGAAGGAGTTTTTACAATGATTTCTAGATTATGAAACTTAAACTATTATACTATAAAAAAAATTATACAAATTTGAATCTGAAATCTTAATTTTAATGTCAGATGGGGCTAAAGGACGGCTAAAATCATACCATTTCCTTTTTTAAAAAAGTTGCAAACCTCTTGAATGGATTATTATTCTTTCAAATCAATCGTATAATGGATATGTTGCATTGAATGTATAGTTGTAGCTTTTAAAGGTACATTTTTATGTTACAGTGTATGTTGAACTGATATTGTGCTTTATAAAACCATCAGTACTACAGGGATTATTGAAATGCACTGATCTTCTGAACTCTGGGTCTATATGCGGGTAGGCATTATATATTATTTAATATTGAGCGTACTTTAACATTTATCCTGCAACTGGCCTATTTTGTTAATAAAAGATTGTCGAATATGGTTTTCGATATTCGTCTAGTAGGCCAATATCTTCTCCCAGTTCAACCTTCCAAGCAATAATCGAAACTAACAAACTCAGTAATTGATCCTTCCCCTCTGCAGACTCCAAAACAATTTAATTCTGACGTACATCACCCTCAACTTAACGGTAAACAAAATCAGAACTACTTGCATGACAGTTCAATGGAATGACGTTTTTTATTTTGACGCAAACTGTAACGTTCCTCTCTTCCATTCAGTTGGCGAAGTAGTTTCGGTTTCGGACATGGGAACATTAATTTTACGAGTATATATTTCTCAAAATTATAAAATATTATAAGAAAACATGTAAACAAAACTTTATAAAGTGGTCAATAAAATGAAATATTGAAATATATAATGCGTTATGGTTCACAATGTTTATGACGTCATGTTATCACTAGTTAACGAGCTAAGAAATATCTTGCTGAAAATAGGCTAGATGTGTGCCCTTTTCATGAATTTTGTTTCAGTAAAAGATAACAATTTAAAGTTGCAGGATAAACACAATATATGTAATTTGTTGGAAAATATACAATTTATTTGTACTCGCCGCGAAACGGGCGGGAAATGCTCGATAAACCTCGCATTTCTACCTGTTTCTAAGGATCGTACAAATTTGTATACTTTCCGACAATGTACATATATTGTATATATATCAAGGAAAAGAGTTACGTTTTTATTTATACAGTATATAGTGCATGTTATTTTTCATACATTAGGCTTTTTTCGCCTACTTTTGACCATAAGCACTACTGAAGGCATCATTGTTGAAATATGGAATATATGTATATCTTATTGAAAATTGTATTGGTAAGATTAAAACTGTTGAGTCAAACACAAAGTAGATAACAGGAAAGCTAAACAATAACATACCAATCAATCAATCACGATAAACAACAGAGAGAAATCCAAGATACAAAATAACATAACAGAACACAAAATTATAAACCTAAACACAACAGAGTCAGGACAGTATGACTTAGTACAGACACTGAACAATGGTGGGGCTACGCTGGTTTTATTGATACCCAAACAACACCATTATCTATACGGACACTCTGGTGTATAACACATACTAAAAAAGACAATACAGTATAATTATCAAGATGACCGCTTGCTAGAACTAAAAAATTCGGTTAGACGTTAGATAATTTACTGTGTGTGTCAAATACGTCGCCAACTGATTTCTTGATAAAAAAAATTCCAGATTCATGACTATTCTGTACGTTTGAAATAACAATTAGATATGTATTAAAAGTCAACATGAATAACAATTTCGGAAATACAACATGTACATAGTCTGCAACGTCAAATTTGTTTGTGGTGACGTTATATCTAAAGTCAAGAAATACCAAAGGGATATTCGAAGGAGAGTAAAATCGTAACAACTGACAAACTCCGAAGAACAACAAAGACAAGACCAAAACAATACATGCATTACAATTAAAAACTAAAAACGTATGAACAACATAGACCCCACCAAAAAACCGGGGGTAAACTCAGGTGCTCCGGAAGAGTAAGCAGTCTCTGCTTCCTGCAGGACACCCACCATGCTGCCCGTGTCAAATTCGGTATGAGAAAGTAATAATATCAATGGAACGGTTCCGTTTTCATTTGGGAAATGTTTTATTCATACCTGTCAACCAAGTCTGATATATGATGCAAAAATCAATACATTTGAAAATCGGCCCTAGTAAAATATTTGGGAATTCCAGCAAAAGAAAAGGCAATAATTCATTACGACTACTAGAAACAAAGGGTAGTGTAAACTTTTTACTCTAATTTTTTATTGACTTTGTTGAACTTCACGACGGGTGCCGTACACGAAGCAGGAACTGCTTACCCTTCCGGAGCACCTGGGTTTACTCCTGGTTTTTATAGGAGTTCGTATTGTTCATTGTTTTTTAGTTGTCTGAGTTTATTTGTGGTGCTTGTTCATTTGTCTTCCCGGTTTGTCTGTCCAATAAATTAAGTTTTTTATTGCTCCTTAGGTAAATATTTTCCTTTTTTAAAAGTATCTGAGATATTCCCGAAAAACCACTTGCAGTTTGAAAAGACATACAGTAGATAATAAGGCCAGAATGTGCTCGTTTTAATTGGAAACTTAAGGATACTCTGCTGGAAGTATATTTCTTTCTTTATGTGTATCTTCGCGCAAATTATATATATTTCTCTTCTTTTCAGAGTAAAATGTATTAAAAACGTTGCAGCAGAAGGAAATTGTACCCAAACGGTTGTTGATTTTTATAAAGTTCCCACTACAGCTGTTTGTTCGGGTACTGCCAACGTAGTTAACAACAGCGGCTTCCTTCTTGTTTTCCTTGTGTTTGTTTTTATGTTGTAACGTTGACGTTGTAATGGAAGATTGCTTTTTAGCTCATCTTGCCCAAAGGGCTATGTGAGCTATTGTCATTACTTTCCGTTCGTTGTTAGACAATTCATCGCCTCCTCTGAAATAGATGGGTCGAACTGAACCAAATTTTGCACCGATAATGTATCTATTTCACTTCAGATGAAAAACATGGCCGCCATAGTCAATTCGTTATTCTAATTAGTCAAACTTTCAAATTATTCTCTGAAATTTATCTTTCCAAGCCTTATATAGGAACGTTGATTGGGAGAACCTCTACAGAAATTCCTCATTTGATATTGATGTGACGATGGCACGGTGTAACGTAGGTTTCCATTGAAGACTATGGGGAATCACAATTTTACCATCTCCTCTAAACCTGCAAACAGACTTGGAATGAGTAATGTGTGGAAGGCTCTTTATAATGATTACTCATTTTATTTTGGATCGAATAGAAAACTTGACTATAAGAGGCAATTCTTGATTCTGATTTATAAATTTGTCTTTTTTTCTCTCTAAACTTCAATGCTAAATCTTGTTAAAATTAATAGAAATGATGATAAAATATTGAGTATGTTATTTGACCCATTATCCAGATGAGCGATTCAGGCTCACTTACCCTTCTAGCTACAATTCTTTTACACGGCTTTCGTTGACGAGTTCGTCAGTAGCATACGTACATGTACATAGACGGTATAACATTTTACTTCAATTTATTTAATCTATTTCTTTTACATTGTTTAAGGAGGGATAAAGGATGCCGTTTAACATAATGTAATCTGGGATCAGTATTATCACAGACCAAGCACACATTTGTACATGAATGACGTTTTAACAATTTGATCTGTCTATACGATTTGTTCGGGCATAGTTCTGTCCTTGGACGGCTTCTTGCTTTACCTTTTTGATCATTTTGGCAATTTTTTTTATTTGCTCTTCAACCTTTAGTATTATTGTCTTAGTTTTCAACATGTTATGCCTTGAGCACAACTGATGAGTTGTGCATCCACGTTCGTGTGCATATCTTATGCATCAGAATTTCTTATCACGGTTGGTGAAATACGTACCAGTAAGCCTGCGGCAAACTATCAAACTAGGACAATTGGTTTAAACATGATATTGAAAAATTATACCTTGCAATTATGGGATTTATCATGTTTTTGGTAATTTCATTGAAAATAAAATAGTACTGTGAATTCGGTTATTTTCGTTGAAATAAATTTTCGTGGACTGGGGAAAAAAACTTATTCGTGCTTTCTTAATTTCGCGGATTTAAAAATTCACCCCAAAAAATAAAATAATAATATTGATAAATAATAAAAATAAAAATAAAGTACTACAGTTATTGAGTTATTGTTGATGAAAAGCGTTCAAACTCACAAGTTAAATATCAAATAGTGTCTATTATCCAATAGATTTACAGAAGTGTAATCAGCAAGGTCATCGATATCGTTTGTCTCAGATTTGATTAAAATCTCCAAATGACAATTTAAGGCTGAATCAAAACATAATATTGTACTAATGTTTGCTACCCAAGCAAAGGCAAAGAAATTACTAATTAAAAAATTAATTGAGTAATAAAAAGCGTATAATAATGATAGCAAATCTTACCTTAAATGAACAATTTAATACGGATCACCGGAAATGACGAACTGTTAAAAAATAAACATAAAGCGTACACTGTTAGAAGTATTTCAATATTTTCCTTAATAATCTAAGCCCATATTCTGTCCTATTTAACAAAATAGTATATTTCTCTCCTGATAACATGGTCATTCTAACTTCCTAATCCGTCTGAATGTACTTTGTTCAGTACAAAGGTCAAACAAAGAGCTAGCATTATTGGCAATGACCCCAAACATAATTTGATAATCGTAATAAAATTGATTGACATAAATATTTTGTTGGGTTTTTAAATTCGTTGATTGGGTTGTCCACGAAATCCACAAAAATTAGTGTACAACGAATAACTAGTGTTTCACAGTATCTTTTATCAAATACCGCTTGTCATTTGTATTTATGTGTTATTCATCTCTTACAAAATAACGTTATTTGTTGTTTTACCGCTTGTAATTTGTATTTGTGTGTTATTTATCTCTTATCAAATACCGCTTGTAATTTGTATTTGTGTGTTATTTATCTCTTACCAAATAACGTTATTTGTTATTTTACCGCCTGTAATTCGTCATGGTGAGGTTATTTGTTTCTTAATACCTGTAATTTGTATTTGTGTGTTATTTATCAGTTTTCACTGAGAACAGTCCAGATACCCTCCCCTCCCCTCTTCTCCCTTTCAAGCTAGAAAATTCCAATCGCGTCGTTGTACACAAAAATAAAAAGACTTTGCAACCTACATTTGTATTATTTGAAAATAAATAATAAAAGTAAAATACTGAAAAAATGAATTACAACCGGTCAGAGTGTTGTTCTGTAGAAGATTCTGAAAGTTATATTTAAAAATGCACATGCAGGTTCATAAAAATATTTATATTTTGTAACAGTGCCTAATCTTGCCGGCGAAATGACGATTTAAGTCGCCAAAGAATTTTCAAAATCGCTAAATCTTGCCGGCCTTTCATTTCTTGGCGAAGTGAAGTCGCTATCGAAATATCAGTAAATGGGAGATAACTTGTGAAATTTTTAGCACAGGTAAATTTTTGAAACAAAATGGCGACCATCAAGAATCGGAATTTTGAAGTGGCCCACGACTTATATTGTCAATGTCTGATTGAAATAAATACAACGGCAACTTCAAACCTATTTGAATTTTATATTCAAACTATTTAAGGGAAATCGAAATATCGTTTCATTCGTTTGTTATGAATTGAAGATGCATGGCGTCAGGACGATGTTGCGTAATCACAAAGTCAACTAATTTTATATTTTTATATGATCAGCTGATTGTTGTTTTGTTCTACAGTTAGGATTACAAGGAAACACCTATGATGAAAGATAATTAGCCGTTAATAGGTTAGTTATGTGATTGAAAGTTGGCTTGGGTGACAATGAGTATGAGAATCTCGAGTTACAATGACACAATGTTTTGACAATTTATTGATAATAAAATATATTGGTAAGCTGTGAAAATTAAATTACTCAAGTACTCAAAATTAGTAAATCAAAAGAAAATCAAACTGTATATAACTGTCCTATTTGTTTTTTTTATAGTTTATCAAACTTTTATTTATATATATATGCCATACACACAGAAGAAGCGCAACCGATACGGTGAATTAAAGTCCACTTCGCCAGGAAAATGACCACTTCTCCCTAATCCATCCTGGAAGGAGAAGTCACTTCTCCCTGTTCAAAATCCTAGATTAGGCCCTGTTTTGTAAGTGTTTGAAATGCTTAATAAGTCTGAAGTGTTTAAATATAGATTCTCCTTCAGGTACGAGTGGGTTATGTAATTTCTCCACCCGAGATAGTTATTTTTTTATTTTCAACACGAGAGCTTTTAGCGAGCGTGTTAAAATCTAAAATTTAACTATCGAGGGTGGAGAAATTCTATAACTCACGAGTAAATTGAAGGAGAATCTGGTTCTCCTATGATTTTCGACAAAACCCTCACGAAAATGTCGTTGCGATGTAGTTTGTTTACATAGACGTCATTTCGGATCTTCTCTAGTTTATCGTTCCAATAACTGTAGAAAAAACGGCGGTAATTCCCAGGTAGAAATTTAATCACCGGGAAGTGGTTAAAGATATTATGCATTTTTATCCCAACGATTAAACCCGCCAAGAATAGGAGAAAATAAATTATATCTCAAATCTCTTGAAAACTCCGTTTTACATTTAGTGAAGTCAAGAAATACCAAAGAAATATTCGATGGAGGGAAAAATCGAAACAACTGACAAATTCCGAGGAACAACGAAGACAAGACCAAAACCATAGATGCACTACAATTATAAACTAAAAACATATGAACAACATGGACCCCACCAAAAAAACCGGGGGTAGACTCGGGTGCTCCTGAAGATTAAGCAGCCTATGCTTCCTGCAGGACACCCGTCATGCTGCCCATGTCAAATCCGGTATCAAGAAGGGATAACATAAATGGAACAGGTCCATTTTCATTTAGGAAACTGTTTTTTCATACCTGTCAACTAATGATGACGTCCATGAAACTTTAACAAGGATGACTCCAACTTAGGAGGAACATACCCATGTCTGAGCAACTTTTCTGTCAGAAGCCGGGCTCTGTCCAAGAAGTCAATGTATATGTCATCAGCTCTGGAACAACGTATGAGTTGTGAAATATATACTCCATCGCCGGCGCTTCTGGAATATTGTCAAAAATGGGAAGTCGACGATTGGAAAATCAAAGTCATCCGTTTGTCGTAAAGTTTTATATTCAATCTTTCTCTGGTGTCAATTTCGAGGTGAAGGTTAAGATAAGATGCAGTGTCTGTGGTATCCTTAATTTCGAGCTCATTGGGATAGATGAGATATAAGAAATTCCTAAAAAGTGAATTGTTGAGTGATAAAACATCATCTATTTATCGGAAGCTGAAATTAAAGGTACGTCCTAACTTCTTCAGTTTTTCCTTAAGCAGCCCGTCAAGGAAATCTGCCTCATATCAGTAAAGGAACAAATCGGCCAGGAGTGGCGCACAATTAGTACCCATAGGAATGCCAATTGTCTGTTGGAAAACACGTCCACCAAATTTAACAAATATGTAGTCGATCAAAAATTCAATCGTCAGGACAATTTCGTCCTCTGTATATTTTTTGTTAGTTAACAAAGTATGATTTATCTCTACCAATGACAAGGTATGTTTATCTGCTGTTGTACTTATATAATACTGAATACTGAAATTGCCAGTTTATTCACAACCTTGATATTTCCCGATTTTTATGGTGAAAATTGTACACTAAGTAAGAAATGGGTTTCATCAGAAATATATAGTTGTTCATGTAACAAATAATTACATAGGTTTAAAGGGGAAATGTTGTTAAAAATTAATATGTGTATTTGCAATGTTGATTTTAACAATAAAATATTATAATATTTTGATATTATCAGTATAAATTATAGATATTGTTCTGCCCAGTGGCGTAGTGGAGCCAGTACACGGATATTTTTTACCGTCAAATCACAGATTGACGCCCTCGGCTCTTCAAATACTGTATTGTTATTGCGATTCTAATGCAATCAAAAATTTTAAATACTAATATTGCCTGAAAAAGTAAAAAATAAGAAATTTCTCGAAATGACGTCGACGTCTATCGTGTTGAAAGTCATCGTAACGACATGACGTCACTTGTCCACTTGAGGTGTATTTTTCAACCGTTGGACGTTATTTTGTTTGCTGTCCGCTTCAAATCTTAATTAAATAACATTAAAGTGTGTTTAAAAGGTAAGGTTATGTTTTATATTGTTTTAATGTTGAGATACAGATCACCAAATTTTTGTCATTTCAAAATGGCTCTCACGTGGAGGTAACATGGGGGACACTTCTCTGGCCCCTACATGTAGATAGAGTATTTGACGGTCACTTTTGACCAATCAAAAAGTATGTTACATAAATATTGCATTAGAATACTTATTTATTGTTTTTTGTTTTTTGTTTGTTTTTTTTTTTTTTTGCAAATGTCTGAATATCACACATGGAAATCTTACCTTAACTGTGCTTTTACCATTGCCGTTTCATTTATTTGCAAATATGTAATATTGTAATTAATGAAATGAAGACTACAAGAATATCTAACTTAACAGCAACTAAGAATTCTGCAAAAGTGTTCCTAATGAATCCATAATAGGAGGTACATATTTCCATTATATATACAAACATTCTACCAATTCTACGACTCTAGATTGAAAACTGTATGAGGAGTTGATTGCACAAAATAGGTACCCTTCTTAAAGAATGTTGCTAAAAACTGAATAAGTTTCACAATCCGGAAATTCCGCAAAAATGTTCCAAGTGTATCCATAATAGGAGGTGCATATGTTCAATATATATATATACAAAATTTCTACCAAGTTTGAAGACTCTGGATTGAAAACTGTAGGAGTAGTTGATTACACAATATAGGTACCCTCCTTAAAGAATGTAGCTAAAACTTACTAGAATTGACTGAAAGTAATTAATGGTAATTTGTTGGTGGTGTGAGAATGGAAAACACCGATTGACTTATATTTTTACTTGGTATTTTGAAAACATATCAGATTCGTAGATTTTTCATAACATTACAAATATTGAAATCATTGTGTATGTTTAGACATTTATAAATATCTTCTCTTTCTCGAAGACTTGAATAAATGAAATGTAAACACTGTACAAAAACAATACACACGTTGAAACGAAGTTAATTTGGATAGTTACAGCTGAGATCAGTTCTAACCTTCTCGACTATTCTGTCAGAGAGGACGGTTCTAGAATCATTCTAAAAATTCTTGATAATTTGATGTATTAAATTTATAAAATACCTGAAATATTTATTACACATGTTATATATTTTTTTTAATTTCAGACTCGATGAGACTCGATGAGAATTACAATATCTCAAAAAGATACTTTTAAAATATTATGACAAATTAAATATTTAAATTTTTCAGATTTTGATGTTTTAAATTTGTAAAACCTTAATTTTTTTTACTCTATAAAATATTTCGGTATGTTAAAAATTTAATTTGAAAATTATGACAACAGATTAATTATTTTATTTCATATAATTTGGATGTTCAAAATAAATTAACCATAGCCAGGGTCATAAACGGTTCTAGGTAGAACTGTCATAAGTGGTTTTAAGGTAGAACCGTTAAGAATGGTTCTAGGGTAGAACCGTTTAGAATGGTTCTAGGTTAGAACCGTCGTAAATGGTTCTAGGTCAGAACACAACCTGTCATTCTAAAGTTGTCAGGATGATAGTTCAAGAACGTTCTTCTGACAGTTTCGGACATTTCTAAAGGGAGGTTAGAACTGAGCCCGACTGTATTTCTTATTCCCTCTCTCGTGAGTGTACAATTTGACCATTATTCTGTTGTCCTCAAACACTAAAAGGTAAAATGTTTGATTAACCATTGTTAAGACAATATTCATTTTGAGCTGAATTTTAACAGAATATGCGTCTTAGATTGCTATTCATGCATTAACATTGTTTAAAAAAACATTCTAAGCTAGAGTGGATTCCATTCGTTGACATATGTTTGTTTATTATGCTACTACAATGTATGTCTGGTTATAGCATCCACACTAAGAGAATATAACGTATTTTTTAGAAAATGAAGTGCCTGACAAAATAATTCATTAATCATAAAAAGTAACCAATTACCAAGACTGGTCTTAAAATGTTTTATGCGGAAATAACATTAATATTTCCTTAGTCTCTGTTTTTTTGTTTTTGTTTTTTGTTTTTTTTTTTTGTATTTTGGATTTTAATAAGAAAATGTTAAAATCTTAGTGTCAAGAGTCACAGTGGTGTTTTGTCTGTATGCATTCTTTTTTAATTTAAAAGGACTAAAGTATGATCCGCACGATAATATAAGAACAATTGAAATGTTAGACGTTCTATTTCTTGCATCTAATTATCATTTTTTTAAATGGGATGTTTGTATCTTTTTAAAGAATACATAATAAGTACATTTTATCTATGTCGTGTCTATTGCTTTTGTTGAATTCAATATTTCCTCCTGCTTTATTATAATAATGTTCCATTTTACGAACAAAGGATGTTTAAATCTCAAACTCCCGACATCTTTAAACATATGTTCCGCACGGAACTCTGAGTGGGAAAAATTATTTTCTATCATTTGGTATATATTACTAGTTCAAGATCCACAACACATCACTATAAAGCTGGCATCAATGGCTACATTAAAGTTTATCCTAGGTAAGTGATATTGATTTTAGGGTTTTGATATTGATTAATTCCTTGTTAGGAGAGGTTTAGATTTATCGGTATAGACATTGATTTGGAACAGCAATAAAAGATCTACTTACATTGGTTTCTAATATGCACATGCACATCAGTCATGCAATGAAAAAAGCAGGGACTGCTGGAATACTGATTTTCTGGCGGGGTTCAACATGTGTGGTTCGTAGAAAAACCTCCATCTTGCATCTATTCTGATTCTGCACAAAATATAAATTGCCAAAAAAGATTGACAGACCAGTAATTCAGTGTAATTACCGACAATGTGACCGATAGGGGTAAAACGTACATTAGCAGGTTCGTGAAATATTTTATTACCAGATCAAGCACTCATTACAGCTGGTTCGATACATATCTTTTACATATGAATGCTGATCATAAAGCAATTTATCTTCCTCTTCAAGAGCACACTTCCTTTTTTTTATTTCTTTCAGCTATTTTCCTAGCATTGAATATATTTGGTATGATTCGATTTTGTACAGCTGATTGTTTGTTTATGAAAAACTGTATGATCGAGCAAGGTGCGGTTTTAACAGGTGTAAATTTTAATTTCAATTCTGTGACAACTATCAGAGAAAGCTGGGAGGCTTTTTGTGGGTAAGAAAACATTTTTTCGAATTTTGTTTTTTTATTGAAATAAGAGGTTTCGTAGTAAAACTGTAGACATCTTTTATATTTTAATAACTGATTTCTTGACAGAGAAAAACACTTTATTACAATTCTATAAATTTCAAGTGACAATTAAGTACGTCCTAAAAGTCAACATGGTTAAAATTCACACATATTCTGCAACGTCAAAGTCAAAGTAGTTTCTGTTTGCATCATATTTTATACAAAAAGCAATGAATTGCACAAACACACACACACATACATACAAATAAATTATCCGCTCTCGTAAAGATTTGAGCCATTTCATGAGCAGAAATTGCAATAACAAAAACACAAATTTAATAATTCCACATTCATTTTAAAGAATATTCAAGATATTCTTGAATACAAAAACACATAATTTCTGTTTCAGAAACGTTGATGCACTTGTTTCTTGCTATGATCCAACAAAAATATCCAGTTGTCCGTCATTATCAAGAGTTGTACCTTATATGCAATCAAAAGAGATGTTAAGAAAATCTTATAACCAGATTTGCTCGAACATTGATGGTAAGTATAATTATATATTATTAGATGTTTTCTGATAGACGTAGTTTTTCTTTCTACCACCTTGTTGAGGTTTTCTCTTCAGAGAAAATACTAGATGTAACGCGTTGGTTGACCTTTTCGTCTATCATTTCATATACTTATATTTTCTTTCTGCACAGACGGAAAAAAATACAGTCAATTCCTAAATACATGAAATAACCCAACGTGCAGGTGTCAGAAATTTTAAGTTTATCTGAGATTATCTCTGGTTACAATACCGTCTGTCCATAATGATGGTTTCGGTTCTTTCGTTGGGGATGGGTGAGAGGTTGAATACGCTCTACACCAAATATAGATATATTTTTTCATTTTTCAAAATTTTCCTCGTAAACTGCTGAACAATATGTTTCTTTAATGTATTAAAATTGGTATAACAGAATATTTTTCATTGCTTTACAGTTTTGGTCGAAATAACGCTCTGCTTTAGTATCCCAACTGTAACTGATGGTGTGATAAAATGCACAAATAAGGAAATCAATGATTTCCTGAACAATCCAGAAAAGCATAGCGGGACTTCGTGTGGGTATGTAAATAGTACTTAAACGCACACTGACACAGTCTTCCAAGGTAAAACATAACACCTAGTGACAATTAAACTTAAACACATAACACACAAACATTCTCGCCCTTTTTTCTTATTGTGATACGGCCGAAATCGCCTTTAAATTGTAGCCAACAAAAGACACAAATCAATAACAAAATTTAACAAGATTTATTATATACAAGTTTACAAAAAATATTACACAAAATAAAATGTCAACTTAACTGTTCAAAATCCTATGTCTTTTCTTTGTCCGGAATTCTTCTCGTCACTGTTGCGGGAATCCAAACGTAATATTATATCCAATCAGTCACAATATGTGTGAAACGTAAATAAAAGTGTGTCAATCCAACAACTTTCTTTTCCGTATATATATAACAGTGACGGAAACTTCTGGAATACGGTAGAAGTTCTATTATTGTTCCAGTGGTTTCTAAACTGCGCAGTTATAACATTATTTGGTAAACAACTATAAGTATTATGTAAACATATTATACATGTTATAAGGCCACACAAAACAAATTAGGCCAAGATAAATAAACATAATAATTACAATATCATAACAATTGGTCCAAAATTGTTAAAGATGATATAAAGTTAACGAATGACGGAAAATGATAAATGACTCAAACACATGTGGTTTTCTCTTTTGGTCATGTATGCAAGAAATTATATGATGAAAAGCTTAATTTGATATCTGTTTTTATTAAATTTTATAGTCCCCTGGGGTACCTAACGGAGATTAATTGGTAAATGGATATTCAGGTCTTTACTTCACGCGTTTTAAGTACCTTATTATTACCTGAAAACTACCTTTTACGTTGTTTTTTTTTCTTCAGAGACGATTCTTATCAGAAATGCATTGTAAAAGCAGCAAATGGAAAGTGTACACAGAAAGCTCTTGATTCCATGACTTATTCAAACAACCTTTGCTCCCGAACAGACCCAATAGTTGTCAACAGAGTTCTGCTTCTTCTTGTTTTTCTTTGTTATTTATTTGTTGCCAAATAACAATTATATATTTTGATTTACTGCCTGTAATCTGTATTTGTATGTTATTTATCACTTACCAAATAACGTTATTTGTTGTTTTTCTGCCTGTGATTTGTATTTGTGTGTTTTTATCTCTTACCAAATAATGTTATTTGTTGTTTTACCGCTTGTAATTTGTATTTCTGTGTTATTCATCTCTTACAAAATAACGTTATTTGTTGTTTTGCCGGCTGTAATTTGTATTTGGGTGTTATTTATGGCTTCCCAAATAACTTTGTTGTTTTAATGTCTGTAATCTGTATTTGTGTGTGATTTATCTCTTACCAAATAACGTTATTTGTTGTTAAATGCCTGTAATTTGTATTTATGTGTTATTTATCTGTTACCAAATAAGGTAATTCGTTGTCTAACTGCTTGACGGCATCAGTTTTACATTTCAACAGTGACTAGGATATTTGAATGCGTTTATCTTTCTAAACAATGATCAAGGCGAATATAAAAAAAATACATCCTACAGTGTCATTGTCATCCTGAATTATTTTACAGTATTACTTTGATTATTCGTCATGTAAACTAACCACACATCAATCTTTTCATCATTCATGTATCCAGACCAGTAAAAGGCCTTTATTTTAAGGATTTCAAACCAATCTTAATTCAGAAATATAAAAGATAAAAATAAACAATCTTCCATATTTAGATGCAGTTTCGAATATTCTAGCTACAAACAAAATATCATTCATTTAGTGGATTTGGGTACCTAATTTACTTTGTACCATGCAGTTATACAAAAATTACAGGATATTAAAATTTTAGTGTTTTGCAGTTTAGTACTTAAGTAAATTAATGTTGGACTGTCAATTAATTTATAATCAATGCTAAAATTTTTATAACAAATGTATGGATGAAAATATGCTAATAAAGTAACACTCAAAGTATTGTTTACATTTCGTAAAGAATATCTAGTATACGCATCGTTATATATTTGAACAATTCATATCCGCTGCACCCTATAGTTTTCACTGAGAACAGTCCAGATACCCTCCCCTCCCCTCTTCTCCCTTTCAAGCTAGAAAATTCCAATCGCGTCGTTGTACACAAAAATAAAAAGACTTTGCGACCTACATTTGTATTATTTGAAAATAAATATAAAAGTAAAATATTAAAAAAATGAATTACAACAGGTCAGAGTGTTGTTCTGTAGAATATTCTGAAATTTATATTTACAAATGTATATGCAGGTGCATAAAACTATTTATATTTTGGAAGTGTTTGAAATGCCAAATAAGTCTGAAGTGTTTAAATATAGATTCTCCTTCAGGTACGAGTGGGTTATGGAATTTCTTCACCCGAGACAAGACCAAAACAATACATGCACTACAATTATAAATAAAACATGAACAACATGGACCTCACCAAAACACCGGGGGTAGACTGAGGTGCTCCGGAAGATTAAGCAGTCTCTGCTTCCTGCAGGGCATCCGCCATGCTGCCTATGTCAAATCCGGTATCAGGAAGGGATAACATTGTTGAGACTGTCGCGGGAAATTCTCTGGTTATAATTTGTATTATCCTTTGTTGACGTCGCTTTGTCAATGACGTCGCCTTGGACGGAAGTACTATTACAAGAATACAAGAAACGTCAACTGTCAATCGTTGTTCTAGTTTTATCTGTCTTAAACGAAATCCTTACTAAATTGTGGAGCCGTGACCGCAGGCAAAATGGATCTAGATAAACTGAAGTCTAGGAGAAATGGAAATAGAAGCGCCGTCACAAAACTTTTGAGAAAGATCGAGGAGATGAAGAATTCACAGGAATTCGACAGAGAAGAATTGATTGCCGCTTATGAAAATTTAGTGAAAAAACAAACTCTCATGAACAATATAGATGAACAAATTCTAAATGTGATGAATTCTGAGGAAATGGAAGAAGAGATCTTCAATACGGATGAGTATACCTTAAATTTAGAAACAAAAATCAGACACATTCGTAATTTCATAAAAAGTAAAGAAAGTGCACAGTCCCGTCAAGCTAGTGATCAGCCCATGTTTTCACATCAGAGTCTAAATGTCAATTGCCCACCTTTCATACCGGCAACAAGTCAAGAGATACAAAGCAATGGTTACATGTACCCAGCAGTATCGTCGGCATCTAATATCAGTAATCAAACACACCGCCTACCAAAGTTAACATTACCAAAATTTGCAGGAAATATTCTTGAGTGGCAAAAATTTTGGGATTCATTTGAATCATCTGTACACTTGAATCAAGGTTTATCTGATGTCCAAAAATTTAATTATCTTAAACTTGAGTCTGAAGTAGCACAAACAATTGCTGGATTTGCTCTAACAAACGCTAATTATATTGAAGCAATAAACGTTTTGAAAGAGAGATATGGAGACCACAAAAGATCGTGAAAGCATATATGAATTCGCTTCTCGAAATTCCGTCCCCAAGAATTGAGTTACATAGTCTGAGAAATTTTTATGATAAATTAGAAGCATCCGTTCGCGGATTAGAGGCGCTAGGGCAGTCGCAAGATGCATACGGCACATCACTAGTGACTATAGTATTAAATAAATTACCAGGAGATATAAGACGAAACTTAGCACGAGACCACAAATCAAACACATGGGTCCTTCGAGATTTACGCAAAAGAGGAGATTGATATCATTGAAGCCGGACTTGATCACCATGAACGACGTGAAAATTATTCAACTGAAC
Organism: Mytilisepta virgata; assembly: GCA_028015205.1. Lineage (NCBI taxonomy): Eukaryota > Metazoa > Mollusca > Bivalvia > Mytilida > Mytilidae > Mytilisepta > Mytilisepta virgata. The sequence goes on from CM051515.1 coordinate 51,185,932, forward strand.
CTACATGTACTTTTTTTACCGGTACAAAATCGCAAGTTCGGAGAAGAGAGAATGGTCCCACTAGATACGAAAGACATACTTTATCAAACCGGCCATGTGTATATTGCAAAGAAAAACACGCGCCGACCAATTGCACACGTGTAATCGACACAAAGGAACGCATGATAATAGTGCGACGTTGTGACCTTTGTTTCAACTGTCTAGGAACACATCATGTTAATCAATGCAAATCTAGACATACATGCCGCAACTGTAATAAAAAACACCATTCAAGTTTATGTAATGACAGAAACGTAAGTAGCTCAAGAAATGCGAGAAAGTCGAGTGGAAAAACCATAAGTAGAGAAGAACATGAACAAACACAGAAATTACCCAATCAGCCAGTAAATGTTAATTTCATAAATGACGATAATGCGCAAGAAGTCAACACTACCAGTACACAAGTTTTACATTCAGCATTAAACTCGCGTTCGAACATACTTTTGAAAACAGCAGTCGCCCCGGTGTGGTCCGATTATGTAGGAACGGAAGCTAATATATTATTTGATGAAGGAGCCCAACGTTCATTTGTAACAGAAGATTTAGCGAAGAAACTAAAACTTAAAGTGGACAACACAGAAACAGTACAACTTTCAACATTTGGAAATAACAATACCAATATTCGATACCTTGGAAAGAGTACATTATTTATTGAGACTGAGAATCAACAGAAAATCCCTATTGAAGTTCTTGTAGTCCCGATGATTGCTGCAACGCTACAAAATCACATACAGAAATTGAACAGAAACAGCAGTTATCTTAAAGGCTTGCGCTTAGCGCACCCGATGTCAGACGACGACACGTTTAACGTATCAGTTTTGATTGAAGCGGACTATTATTGGGAGTTCGTAGAAGATCACACTATCCGCGGAGATGGACCGACCGCAGTTCAGTTGAAACTCGGTTATCTACTATCTGGACCTCTAAAGAAAAACACTCCAAAAAGCTCAACAATATCAGGAATATTTAACGTGTTGATATCACACAAGGCCGAAGAACGAGAAGAATCATTCTGGCGTAGCGTATAGAATCTATAGGTATAAACTCAAGAACAGAACAGAACGAGAGTTACATTAAACGTTATCAGGAGTAATCAATCGAATTTCGGAAAAATCAGTACATTGCGAAAAGGAAGACTGAAAATATGATACGAAGATTGCGACAAGACCCGAAAATGATGAAAAAATATGATGCTATAATCTCTGAACGGGAAGGCAGGGGGTTCATAGAGAGTACCAGCAGATGAGTATGCAACACCACACAGTCGTCTACATTATATACCGCATCACCCAGTATTAAAGGATTCTAGTACCACACCCGTTAGAGTTGTATATGATTGTAGCTGATATTCCTCCACAGCTGAATGACCTGGTTAATATTTTAGTAAGATTCAGGAGACACAAAATTGGCATATCTACGGATATAGAGAAAGCTTTTCTACACTTTGGTCTACACGAAGATGACAGTGATGCTACAAGATTTCTTTGGCTAAATGATGCTATTAATCCCAACAGTGAATTGAAGGAATATCGTTTTAAATCAGTATTATTTGGAGCAAAATGTTCACCATTTATCCTTAGTGCTACTCTGTTAAAACACATGCAACTCAATAAATCAAAGTTAACCGAGCTGTTAGAAAAGGATTTGTATGTCGATAACATACTATCAACTGCTGAAACCGAGAAAGAAGCAATTGAATACTTCACGCAAGCTAGGGAAATGATGTCCAAAGCAGGATTCAATTTAAGATCATGGTCTTCAAATAGCGTAAAGATTCGTGATCTAGCCATCGAACAGAATGTCCTTGATACAGATGCACACATGAAAGTTTTAGGGATGCGTTGGAACTCCGAAAAAGATGAATTATCTTTTCCAAATCGCGCAATTTCAACTAATTGTAAAATCATGACAAAACGTGAAATCCTCAAACAATCGTCAAACATTTATGATCCGCTTGGCATGTTGTCTCCAGTGACAATTCGAGCCAAACTTCTCATACAGGATTTATGGAAGGGACATTTCGACTGGGATGAACCGTTACCAAAAGACATTTGGAACATTTGGATGGATTTAGCCACAAACATCAAGAATGCTACGACTATTATGTTTCAGAGAAACTATTTTACTTCAGACTCTGACGAAAACGAAACAACCTTACATGTATTTGTCGATGCAAGTACAAAAGCATACGGAGCCGTAACATATATTACTAACGGTACAGAGTCAACCTTAGTTATGTCCAAAACCAGAGTTGCTCCAGTGAAGGAACTTACCTTACCTCAGCTAGAACTTATGGCAGCATTGATAGGAGTTCGCTTAACTAATTATCTTATGTCAATATTGAAGTGTCACACAGCTATATTGAGGTCCGATAGTCAAATAGTTTAGATTGGCTAAAGAGTAATAAAACACTAAAACGCTTTATTTCAAACAGAATATGAGAAATAAACGAATTAACTGGATCATATGAATGGAGATATTGCCCGACAACAATCAATCCAGCAGACTTATGAACCCGTGGAATTACGACTGAAAATTTCAAATCGAATTTGTTGTGGTTTAAAGGACCGGAATTTTTAACAAAATGTAAACGGATTACAGATATTCAAATCGGAGCTATTGAATCTAACTTTCCAACTTTTGTTGATGAAAATGTGATGGATAATTCAACTTTATTTCAGGTAAATGACACAAAATCTCTTAGTGGCATAGGACAAATTATACAAATCACGAGATTTGGAACTTATGGAAAATTGATACGTGTAACTGCATATGTAATTAGATTTATTTCTAATTGTAAACAAGGAAGAAAATCTATGAAAGATGGGCCGCTTGAAACAAACGAGATTCAACAGGCCATGCAATCATGGATATTACATACACAATTGACAACATATTCCGTTGAAATGGATCATTTACTATTCAATAAAGATAGGAAAAACGGTAAGTTACCCAGAATACGACAACTAGGACTTTTCTTGGATGATTATGGACTTACCAGATGTAACGGACGTATTCAAAATGCACCGATAGTTGAAACAGCAAAACACCCCTTTCTGATACACGCAAACCATCCAGTTAGTGAGTTCATTGTCAGGGACGCCCATGAACGTTTACTTCACTCCGGACTTCATGCGACCATGACTTATATACGACAGATGTTTTGGATACCAGCTATCCGCCAGTATGTGAAAAAGATTCTGCAGAGATGTGTCACTTGTCGACGAATTGATGGAAAACCTTATAACCGACCAGACCCACCGCCGTTACTCAAAATTAGACTACAGGAAGCACCTCCTTTCATAATCACAGGAGTAGATTTTACAGGTGCTCTAACAGTTAAAAACAGTGATGGAACTTTATCGAAAGCATACATATGTTTATGTACATGTGCTACGAAACGTGCAGTACATCTGGAAGTGGTACCGAATTTATCCGAACAGTCTTTCATTCAAGCCTTCCGTCGTTTCTCCAGTCGAAAATCGTTACCGAGAACGCTTATATTTGATAATGCAACGACATTTATCGCTGGGTCAGAGGAGCTTAAACGACTTTGTACATCACCAACACTGAAAACAACTTTAGCAAACAAAGGATTAGAATGGAAGTTCATACCGAAAAGAGCACCGTGTTATGGATGGTTTTGGGAGAGACTTATTGGTTTAACAAAAACAAGTCTGCGAAAAGTACTTGGTCGATCTCAAGTAAGTATGGAAACTTTACAAACTGTTGTTACGGAAATAGAGTATCTTAAACGACAGACCCCTAACAATCCTCCGACATCAGAGATAGTGAACCACTTACCCCATCACATCTATTATACGGCAGGACTATTGCATCTTTACCTTATCCTCAAATTGACATTGAGGAATCAGATTATCAACATATGGATTCATATAATATTCAAAAACGTGTTAAACAATAAACTATGCTTATTCAACATGTTTGGGCCCGGTGGAAAGCTGGATATCTCACGTCATTACGAGAATATCACAATTTGACAGGAAAAAATGAACAAACTATCAAAGTAGGAGATATTGTGCAAATACACGATAAGTCACCTAGAGTTAAATGGAAATTGGGAATTGTATCTGAGTTCTTCCGAGGAAACGACGGACTTGTCCGTGCAGCACGTATCACGACAAAAACTGTAGAAACTGCACGGCCGATAGTAAAATTGTATCCGTGGGAGATTGATAACACATATCCCGACGTAGAGAATCAACCAATTGAACGAATTAAACGACGAGCAAGTGAGAAGGCCACACTTAATATTCGGAAATGGATATAGGGAAAAGACACCAGTGATATAAATGAAGAAGACAGAACTGATGCTGATATTGATATATTAATATTTGTGACCGAGTTCTTGAAATTTATTTCATTTTTAGAGACTGTAATTCTAAAAGTAATTTTATGACGCGCTTCAATTCATTTCATAATTTTTTCATTTTTTAATATTTAAATGGATATACACCACGCGAAAGACAAAAGAGACAGAACAGAGAATTTTTTCTTTTCATATTATTTATGGACATTAATTTGATAAAATTTAAGTTGATTGTCACTATTCGCGGCCCGAGTATGTTGAGATTGTCTCGGGAAATTCTCTGTTTATAATTTGTATAGTCCTTTGTTGACGTCGCTTTGTCAATGACGTCGCCTTGACCGGAAGTACTATTACAGGATTACAAAAAACGTCAACTGTCAATCGTTGTTCTAGTTTTATCTGTCTTAAACGAAATCCTTACTAAAAACATCAATGGAACAGGTCCATTTTCATTTGGAGAAATGGTTTTTTCATACCTGTCAACTAAATCATGATGACGTCCATAAACTTTAATAAGGATGACCCCAACTTAGGAGCAACATACGCCTGTCTGAGCAACTTTTATGTTAGGAGCCGGGCTCTGTCCAGGAAGTCACCAGCTCTGGAATAACGTTTGGAAAGTCAAAGTCATCCCGTTTGTCGTAAAGTTTTGTATTCAACCTCTGGTGTCAATTTCGAGGTGAAGGTCAAGATAAGATGCAGACTTGGTAATGTCTGTGGAGCTTAATTTCAAGCTCATTGGGATAGATGAGATGTAAGAAATTCCCAAAAAGTGACTTGTTGAGTGCTAAAACATCATCTATGTATCGGAAGCTGAAATTAAAGGTACGGGCTAACTTCTTCAGTTTTTCCTTAAGAAGCCCGTTAAGGAAGTCTGTATCAAATGAGTAAAGAAACAAGTCGGCCAGGAGTGGCGCACAATTAGTACCCATAGGAATGCCAATTGTCTGTTGGAAAACACGACCAACAAATTGAACAAATATGTAGTCGATCAAAAATTTTATCATCAGGACAATTTCGTCCTCTGTATGTTTTTTATTAGTTAAAAAAGTATGATTTATCTCTACCAATGACAAGGTATGTGTATCTGCTGTTGTACTTATATAAAACTGAATACTGAAATTGTCAGTTTATTCAAAACCTGGATAGTTCCCGATTTTTCTGGTGAAAATTGTACACTAGATAAGAAATGGATTTGAATCAGAAATAGTTAGTTGTTGATGTGTAGTATACTTTATAATTAGGACAAATATACCAAAGGAGCAAATCAAGAAACGCAACAATTGGACAGAAAAACGCGGGAAGACAAGCACAACAAATATAAAACACTGAAAATTAAAACAACATGAACAACACGAACTCCTATAAAAACCAGGATCAATATTTAATATTTGATCAATTAAATATTGTATATTTTATTTGACTTTATGTATTATGACTAGTCTTTATAGAGGGTCTCCCAGCCTGAAAAAAAGTGATACGCTTTTAAATTAAATGACATTGAGCTATTTTTATAAAATGAAAATTCCCCAGGTATGTATGTGTAGGAGTGTTTTAGTCATGATAGTGAGGTAGGTGCTTTAAACGTGTGTACATTACACATTTTACACGGTTGTAATCTAAAACTTTTTACCACGTAAAAATAACTTTTTTCAGATTTATTCAGGCACCTTTCCATACCTATATAAACTCATGAAACTGTTACACAAATGTATACCCCGAGACATGCATCTATAGCGAAGCCTCCCCAAACCCGGGGATGTTACCACATACCCTGGTGGATTTTACATTACCAAGAGTACAAAGTAATTTATTATTTTGATTTTGGAATGACCTTAAGAACCTATCTTAAGGAAACACATACACTCAATTCAAACATTACTTATCTCACAACACAAAAATTACTGGGAATTTATAAATTTATAAATACATTCATCTAGAAAGCTACTATCGGAATCGACAGTCGTCGATGAAGGCCATAAACACGCCTACTAATCTCTCTGGTGAATAACAATTGATAGTGTTACATATTTACATTATCGTGCCTTATTTAAAAAGTCCAAGAATGTGATTGGGTGTAACATTATTTTCTTAATGTATGTGTTAAATTCTAGTTAATTATATACGAGTGTAACGTAGCATCAAAATGCGCTCTAAACTAATTTCAATCTCTTTTTGTTCAAAAAAGATTTTTAAATTATTATTGTGTGTATCTAAATGATGTAACACACACTTCAAACAGGAAATATTTCATCGAATCACATTCCCCAAATTTTAAAAATAATCAGCAATTTGTAAAAAATTTAACGATTACCAAATGTTATAAATTGGAGAGATAAGTGGGCGTGCATAAATGAGTCCCACTTGTAAATTTCCAAATACAATTCGTATATTTTTTTTTTCTTCAAAATACCGTCCTGATGTTATTTTCTATACTATAATTATGAAATTATTACGATCATTCTCAGATATATTTAGTTTCTTTACATAATGCTAATTTTTCTCTGTGATTCTGAATTTCGGAGAAATCATTATTTAAAAACAAATAAGATTTCATGTGTGTAAAAATTACAAAGGTTTAAAGGGGAAATGTTGTTCAAAATTAATATGTGTATTTGCAATGTTGATTTTAGCAATAAAATATTATAATATTTTGATATTATCAGTATAATTTATAAATATTTTACTGCCCACCAATACCGATTTCATTAAATTAAGACAATAAAATAACTTCAGGACAACATTTTGAAAAAAGTGTGGTTTTATATGTAATATACTAGTAAAAAAAAGAAACGTTCCATACCTTTAAATCCAAATTTATCAAAGAATATTGAAAGTGATCAAAAACGGCAATTATTCTGCTAAAATTTATCATTCAATAAAAATTATTTGATTGATCTCGATAATCTGATATGGCAAGAACAGGTATAAAATCTGGATTTTTTATCGAAAGGCTCAAATTCAATTTCGCAATTCATGGCCAAAATCAACATCAGAATTGGAAAATCAAAATTTTATAGCCCAGTATTATTGAAACCGAACAATATGGCAATGAGACATTATTTGTGCTTCAAACTTAATGTGAACATTTAAATTTTTTTTTAATTTTTTGGTAAAAAAAAAATGGTTTTTAAAATCTCAAAAAATGCACAAAATCTAAGGTTTTAACGAGAAAACGATGCACTGTGAACATGAGATGGATCGGACAATTTTTAAGCTCTCTTCGACGTTTTGAAATCTTGTGTCCATTGGAAATACATTACCATGTAACGTTTCTTTCTTTGATTAGTATATATAGGAAAATTTCCAACTCAGCCACTGACAGAGTGTACATTGTAGTTGGGACACTTACCAATAAAACCTTATTTCCAATATACAGGTGTTATGCAATCATTCTATTAGTAAGTTATATCACTAATACCAATGGAAAATGAAAAAAAAATATGGCGCAAGCTTAAATTCACAATTCTAAAATTCGACACCTGTTGGCCACAATTGTGAAAATCAAAATTCTACAACCTAATATTGCATCTACATCAAGTACATGTATATGACAATACTATAAAGAAATAAAAAACATAAAATGAACAATAAAACGAGTTTAGGTCAAAAGCTTAAATTTACAAATTTCGAAATTTGACCTCCTTGTGCTGAAAGGTTTGAAAATTGAGAAATAATTCACGGTGGCTTCAAAATATCATGATTTACCATGGGTATGCCCTTTATGCCGAATATTTTGCCACGAACTATGGAGACGCCATTAGACAACGCAAGTAATACTATGACATCGTTAATGTTTGTTGGAAACTTTACTTTGACGTTGCCAAACAAGCTGTGTGATGTCTGTGACGTTGGAACCAATGTATCCATATTTTACCACGGATGTAGACTGAAAGCGTTTGAAGCAGGCCATATTAGAATCAAAATTTTAAACCTTTATTGCGCATCTACATACAAAGCAAGACAATACTGTAAAGAAATAATATGAAAAAAGAAAGAGAAGTTTAGGTCATAAGCTCAAATTCACGTCGACCCTAGTTAGTTGAAAATAATAAATTCTAAAACCTTATTGTACCTTTACACAGAGATTATGGCAATAGTATATAAAATTAAATGCATAGATTGAAAAATGAATGGGGAGTTTAGTTTGCAAGCTAAGATTCACATTTTTTGAAACTCGACGACTGTAGGGCCTTAGTTTTGAACAATGAAATTTTTAAACCTAATTTCACATCTACATACAGTTTATGACAATATTGTAAATGAATAAAATCCATAAATTAAAAAAATGAAAGAGAAGTTTAGGTCACAGGGTTAAATTCGCAATTTTCAAAATTCTTAAACCTTACTGCACATATACAGATGATAGGCAATCATTCTATAAAAAAAATCCCTAAACCCAAAAATGAAAGAGGGGTTGGTGTCACACGAAAGTGTGAAAGACAGACGGACGGACGGACGGAGGCAATCGCAATACACCCAAACAATCTTCGAAGTGCGTTGATATATATCTAGCCCGACACCATTCAGAAAAGGGAGAGGGGTATTTAGGTTATCCATGTTATGAATTCGACGAGGTTTTTATGTATTCCCGAAACACCTACACATTTGAAAACTTTGACTTAAATTTCATCTGTGATAACGCGTGCATCATTTAGTGCAAAACGCGAGCATATACATTTAGATAACAACTATTACTCATGTAATGTAACAGTGGATGCAGGTTTAATTATGGAGGTCTGGCAAAGGCGAATGGATATTGAGGTATTTATTTTAGCAGTAAATATTAGTATTTGCAAATATTCGATACGGGGATTTAAACATAAAAACCAGAAGTTTTAAGAAATAATTACATCTTTTGAAAAAATAATTTCATGAATAATGTAAATCAAGTTCAAAGATGTATGATAATTGTGCCAAAATGCACGGGGAGGAAGGGACAGTGCCAAAATTTATCTTGAAAGAAAAAGATGTACGAAATGAGTTAATCCTTTATTAAAAAAAACAAATATTTTTTAATTGCTGCAATAATTAAAAGCTAATATTACCATTATTTTATCAGTATGTATGATTGCTTGATTGTTGTTTACCTAACGTCCTGTTTGGTCCTTACAAACTTTATTTTAAGACACCCATATAAAATTACTTTTAAATTTAACAGAATTCAAGTTTTATCATATGAATATTTTAACACATTGTCCTTAAAGTATTGTCACTGTTGAAAAAAGACTACGGACTAAAGGGTTTACAAGTAGCGTTAGTGGTATTGCCTTGATGGTATTAAACATTTCAGAAGAGTAAATCATACAATAACATTACTACAAATGAAAAATACAAACCATAGCACCAAAAAAATACAACTTTTGAGAATACAGATAGTTCGGAAAAGGATATAGTACCTGTTATCAAAAATTAAAAATATTTTCTTTTTTTTTAAAGATGTAAACAAGTGTGTATGGTAAAGAGAGACGGTGGTTTGATGTGATGGATACCATCACGGCAGTGCTAACATTTCTCAGCTACAGCTTACTGAACTCATTATGTAGGGCTACCATGCACAAAGGTAAGGTCCTTTAGTATACAGTATGTATGCTGCATTAGATAAACATCAACTTTATAAAAGTTAGTACTTTTATTACCAAATTAGCTGTATATCTTTCTTCCACCAATTGGCTGCATCATAATGTTTAGTAAATCTAATTTATCATGTTTGTGATATATATTTATCGCAAAGCAAGATTGTTATGACATAAACATCAAAGACGGGGTTATGTTCAGATCTGGTTGATATCATCACTCCAATACTTCCACGGTCGAAATTGTTTGGCCGATACGAAGTATCTATCTCTCAAAATGAGACAATATATCTTCAGTTAGATTTCACTTCTTCCTGGAATTGACACCTCACTGGACTTGACACTGTACCTAATGTTACTCATCAGTAATGTAACGGGTGCCGTAAACACAAAAGGGCATGATTACCCTTCCAGCGTAATTCACGGTTAATGGTTGGAGTTCACATTGCTAGTGCTTTAGTTTCTGTGCTATTTAGTTTATCACATGTTTTTGTTATTCTTTTAAGTATACATAGAATAGAGAATGGAAACGGGGAATGTGTCAAAGAGACAACAACCCGACCAAGGAACAGAAAACAGCTCAAGGCTACCAATGGGTCTTCAACGCAGCGTGAAAATCCCGCGACCGGCTGGAACCTAAACAATAATGTATACTAGCTCAGCAAAATGGACGGTCTTCGGTATTTCATTGTCTTTTAAAAGAAAACTTGGCAGCAATGATTTTCAGGTGGTCCTCTTTCAGAATTATGTCTCATGAACCCGCCTGTCATCAAAGATGCCCACCAGAGTCAAACATAGTTTAACATAGGACCCTTTGGAAAATTTACTTAAAGATATTTTTGTCTGAAACCATTTGGTCAATTTGAACAAAAGTTGGCAGTAATGGTCCTTAGATGGTCCTCTTTCAGAATTGTATCAGATGACCCCACCCGCCGTCCAAGACGGCCACCAGAACCAAACACATTGTAACATATGACCTTACGGGAAAATTCAAAGAAAGGTGTTCTTGTTTGAAACAAGCAAACCATTTGGCAAAACCAGTGAGCCAATTGGACAGCAATATTCCAGACTGCCAGTCAGGAAAAATATAATAAAATAATTTATTTTGCAAATGATTTCTAAGTGAGCGATATAGGCTCGTAAACTCCTCTTTCAGTTTAATGCATATTATTTATTTAGTTTTGTTATACAGGGTATGTCGATTTGCAATAAGCTTTGAACATTTTGATTTTCAAAACCTGGTACACATAGGGGTGAATTTTAAAAAAATAATGCATGAATTCAAGCTTGTGACCTATTTTTTTTTTCATTTGTAATTGGAGTTATTGATTTAATTTCTTAATGTGATGATTGCATAACACCTTTAAATGGGCATAAGGTTTCATATTTTTGCATTTGGGTAAAGTTAATGTCCCAACTAACTGCAGGAGGTGCGGGTATCACTGTCGATTCCGACAGTCAAGCTTTCTAGTTGTTTATATATTTTGAGATGTCTTGGTGCATACGATGTGCTGCAGGCTTTTTATAGTATTGATTCAAAACAAACTCCATTTCATGACTTAGAAATGAAATCTTATATAAATAGTGCTGTAGAAGGGTGACATAACATTTTCACCAAAATCATTGATACGCGTGTCCCTACCAAAATTACAATCTTACAAGAAAGCTGAATGGTTTAAGTAAGATATTAATGAAGTAATTTATAAAAGAGATATGTATCACTCAAAAAAGGATTGGGTAAATTGTAAGTGTTGATTCTTTAAAGATTTTTCAAGATATCGGGGACGGCTGCAAATTTCTCAGCAAAGATAGGGCGATAACGGCTAAATTTTCTACCTGTCTAAAATGTATTTCAGCTGGGCTATTTGCAACCTGTTAGCTTGCAGCTCTTTAATTTTTTCTGTTCGAAGAGTTTCGGCGTATATATCACCGTTTTTTTAATGAAGGGATTTAGTTTTGAAATAAATTTAATCAAATTGTTATAAAATAATTGTGTATTTGAATTAAAGTAAACTGTAGTTGATAACAATGATGTTATCGCTTCACAATCAACTATCAGCACAATCAACAGAAGAATATACACTTTTCATGTAAGTAAAAACATTTGCAATGACTGCAACATTACAGAAGTTGAGCAAAATTTCACAAAATGAAAAATGATGCGGTGTATTGATCATGATCAGTGAACTGAAATACATTTAGACATGTATCCCAGTCAAAGTATTGTCATGTGACCTTACACTCGTATATACTCAACCAATATCTCGTTCCAAAAAACAATAGGCCTCTTTGCCCAATCTGGTCGATCTAAATCTGTGACAATTATTGTATCTACCAACCAAAAATTCTCTTCTTTTTTTTTCCATTAGTTCCTTCTACGACAACTTTCTATGCAAACTGTCCTGTTTTTTTTTCCTGTGCCTTATTATGGCTTCTTATTACATATACCTTTATTGTTCAATATTATTTTATTATTTATCTGTATTTTCAGATTTTTTCAATTCAGGATGTGGTAGATTACGATATGTCAGCCTTACGGACTTTCTGGTCTTAAATCAGACAAAATATATAAGCACCATTTGTCCAATTCAGTACACTAGTTCTGATCCAAATTTCAATGCATGCGCAAAAGTGATAGATTTTTCCCTACCATGTGGTAATGGCAGCAGACTTGTATTAATTATTCAAACCGAACATGATAAGGTTTGTGTTTTTATAGATAATGAATTCTTACAATATCTGTTTATGTACTAACACAGACATGTTTTCAGTGTGTTCCTTTTACTAATGGTTTTCCTAGTGAAACTTTTTTATCTACATGTAAATTATGTAAATTATAATTTCCCCAACTTTTAGTCCATATATCAAATATGAAAAACTCGCTAAGGAAATTGAATTGCTACGAAAGTTGATCAGAAATATTTTATTTCTGTATAATTCAACATGTGCAGGAAAAAGAGGATATGAATGTGTTTTACTATACAGAGGTAGTGATTGGAGTATATCTACTGATGATGAACATACTTAGTTTAAATCATGGCATCTGAGTTTATAATAAATCCATTACTATTACTAGTGTTATAGTAAACAAGGGAAATCTCGCCTTAGCACAAATGTGAAACACTTAACACATTGTCAGGATTTCAATCTAGTATTTTGGGAAGGGAACCCTCACTCTACCAACTCCCTCACTGAGATACTCTTCAAAATATATTCATATTTTACTTGACTTCTAAAAAAAGGAAAGGAGTTTCGGAATGAAATAATATAGATTTCATATTTTTGGGATATATTAAAGGTACACGTTCAGTAAATGTAAAGAATCTTTGCATAAAACTTTTTTCTGGCGTTTGATTTTTTCATCTGGAAGCCTGTAAAGATTATATCTGAAATTGCTTTTGAGCGGTATATTTTGGGGAAATATTCCATTTTTGGCAAGGTAGTGTGGAATCTTCTATTTTATTCACAAAATAGCTTGTGTAATCAATTGATAGCAGGTGCGATTTAATGTTACATCTACAACTAGGAAAAGAAGTTGAAAATTTAGAGTAGGGTCACTTTCCCCTGTATTTGTTTCACTCATAACCATTTATTTTTTAAATATTTTGGTACTGTTTGTCGTAAACGATTGTATGTAATGCATTGTCATGTTAACAATCACAAATCTTATGCTGAATCATTAAGTTAAAATTTTATACCCGCAAAAGTCGTGTATAAATACGATTTTGATAAATTTTTACCACTTTTTGCAGTATCGCCAAGAAGGAAACCAAAACCATTCTACTTTCATATGAAAGGAGATATATAATCTGACTTACAGCAAAAAAATCATTTTGGTTCTGAGTGTTCTTCACTTTGAAAAAAACTATCTTGAAGACGTTAATTTGGCAAATTTGTGATAAAAGTGTCCCCAAAAGCGATATTCAGGTATGTAGAAAAATATTTGGTAAATTAGGCCAAAATTAAAATTAAGTTTGTTTCCCCACGCCCAGACCGACTGAGAAAATAGCCGCCGACTCAAAAATTTTTTTTGAGTTCTGAGTTCAAATTTTTTTTTTTTAACCCTAGTACTGCAGGACGTCGATATAGTGATTGCCAAAACAACTTTATTGTATTGCCGGTCGTCGATATATTGAGCACTTCCGGTAGTTCCGTTCAATGCAGGTCGTCACTATATCGACTTTCTATATTAGGTAGACTTTTCCAGTTCTAGCCAATGAAATCAGGCAGATATATTTATATTTAGTTGATATTACGTCAGTAAAAGGATTTCCCTATAGAAAACAGTTTTTATTGGTCAATTCCAACATCCTATTCTAAAATTATTTTGATGACAAATGTTGACCTCGTAGTTTGTTTACATCGAGTTTGAAACAATTGAAGTAGACGAAGGTTGCGGACGGCGACACGTTTTTAGAGAAGTTTTACCCTGAAAAATCGAGATTTTGTAAAAGAAATGTTTCTTGAGGATGATTTTGAAAAAGAATATTTAGATTTTGATGAAGATGATTCGGAAAATGATGAACAAATCGCGCCGTTTCAGGATACATGGATATGTGGAAACCTTCATACACGTGTTCTTGCTTTCGACGCTGAGAAGAAATTATTTTATTAAAATTTTGATTTTGGGAGAAAATCTGGAGATTATTGATTTTTTTCGTTAATTATTGGTGAAATTTCATTAATAAATTAATTGAAGAAACAAATTGCTATGCTGAAACCTTTCCAGTCTGAGCAAGGACAACAAAAATCAATGCCACACTGGTAGGAATTATGCATGTTTACTTTGTATACCTGCATGACATGCATGGATTCATAAAGTAAAATTATAAAAAGAATAATGGATAAAAACTTTTCAGTTTTCTTACTGCTAATTACTGAGAAAAAGAATAATACAAAAACAACAACATATTTTCAGATATTTCAATAAAATATTCGGACGGAAGGGTGAAACACGTTGTCTCGAACAGACTTTACAGCTTCAAATCAAGCAGCTTGTTACCTCCCTCCTGACCACCGCTTCCCATTGAACCCTTTAAATTTTGCAGCTCCTTTTTTATAGACGTGATGGTCGCCGGATCCCCATTTTATGGGCCGACCACGTATGTGTAAAATTTAAAAACTGCAAAGAATTTGGCCAGTCTCCCTTATCCTAAAGGAACATATTCTTTGCAGAGAAAACACATGTCGGACATTTGTTTCATTTCTATTAATTTGTTTCCAATCTAGTCATTTGTTTTATTCAAAATTTATTAAAGCATTAAAATCTGTCCAATGTATTGATAAATAAGTGTCAAGGCTATTCCAGCAAAGAATCTACCCCTCATTACTCGGGACTAAAAAATCACTTGGTATCTATTAAGACTAATGCGTATTTAGTTTAGTTTGCTATCTTTTAGCTCAAATAAAAGTTCATTCTAATAATTTTATTAATATTGGTGATTTCCTCAATGTCAGAAGCAAAATACAGAGTCCTGTGCTGTCAGAGGGTAAATTATTTGATGGAACATTCTTCAGGTTAAACAACTACAGTACATGCATATATATTTAAAACAGTTTGCTACTAGTATGCACTGAGAAGGAAAACATCACAGTCATGAACAATTCTGAGATACAAACTCAAAATAAAACAGATGAAATTAATGTCAAGTTGACACCTGACACTGAGAGCTACAAACATTTAGACATTCTAACACTTACATTAAAGTTGCTACAAATAGTTATATGTGCCAGACATACACATGATCGATTTGTTTTGCTCTGCTGGGTATTAAAAAAATTTTTCAAGATATAAAAAAAAAAAAAAAAAAACCCTACCTACCTACCCACTTACAACAATATGGGTAGGGGTGTGGGGAAACATACATTTTTTTAATAGTGGCCTTATTTGTTAGTTATTATTAGCAAATCATTAGAGAGCACATAGCATACGATGCCCACAGAAATGTTGAAAGTCTTTAGGCTTTAAAATGGCCCTAGAAATGAAATAAATACAGGTGAAAATTGGTCTACTTCTTTAATGTCAGGGGCGTTTCCAGGATATTTGAAAGCGGGGGCGTATAATAAAACTTTCGTCGAGCGGAGCGAGGCAAAAAATGTTTTGGAACTTTTTTTCTAAAAAACATAAAATAATTGTGAAATGCACTAATGTAACAGTTCCTGACTTGGTTTAAAAAGAAATCAGAGTATGTGTTTAATTAATGAATATGATAAATTACCATATTCAATACTATATAAGCAGATTACGATAGTTTTTTTTAAGGGGGGTTGAGTACGCCCATTACGCCCTCACCTGGACCCGCCCCTGAATGTTGTGTTCTGTAGTAACTAAATGTGTGTAATATACAGGACGGAACTTTCCATAAGTATGACTAAATAGTTACAGTTTTCCTTCTTACATTTTATTGGTAAAACAGCCCTAGATCCATAGAAGAAATTTCACGAAAATTACAGAAAGTTAAACCCGAGTCGCCGATATTATTTTTCACGACCACATCCAACTTGGATACAAATTTTTACTACGAAAGAAAATACATTGTATAATAGAAATGAATTTGATATTTCAGACTGCTTTTTATTACGATTGTCAATCTGGAAAACCTAAGACGCCATTATGTGGAAATGTGATAGACGTATCATTAACAGTTCTTAAATTCGACCTTATGACATATGTACCAAGGAATAAAACAAATTTAGTGATTGAAATAATACCGTCACCAAAGAAGACCAAAACGAAAAATCATCTACATAAAATTAACAAAAATGATTCAGACGACAAAGGTTAGTGGTTATGTAGGGTAATTTTATACACAGTTCCATTGATCAACGAAAATCAGCTGCCACTATGTTACCTTGATTTCACAAACAAACGCTTAATATACAATAACTAGAGGCTCAGTGGGCTGAGCTGTATCGCTCACCTGGCAAAATGCTTCTACAAACTTCCATTAATTCTTTGGTTGAATTTGCTTCAAAAGTTTCAGAGCAGATGATCAAAATATATTTTTCTCATAGGGTCCAAAGTTAAAAGTATTTTCCCTCTGGCGGCCATCTTTTTCTCAGATTTGAACATAATGAGCCAACTTTGTAAACGACCATCCATACATCATTCCAGTACAGTTTTATTCAATTTGCTATTTAGAGTTTTAGAGGAGATGATCAAAATATGTTTTTTCCATAGGCATGTATGTTAAACTATGTTCCTGCTGTCAGCCATGATGTTTGTCGAATTCGAACAAAATGAGCAATCCCTCTAAAGGACCTTCCATACATCATTCCAGAACAGTTTGGTTAAATTTGCTCAAGTAGTTTCAGAGGAGATGAACTTTAACATGTTTTCCCTTAGGGTCCAATGTTAAACTATGTCCTGCGCTGGCAGAAATGTTTTACAGCGGATCGGAAAAATTTCAACAATCTCAGTATAGGACCTTCCATACATCATTCCTGTAAAGTTTGGTTAAATTTGCTCAAATAGTTTCAGAGGAGATGAACTTTAACATGTTTTCCCATAGGGTCCAATGTTAAACTATGTCCTGCGCTGGTAGCTATGTTTTACGGCGGATCGGAAAATTTTTGGCAATCTTAGTAAAGGACCTTCCATACATCATTCATGTAAAGTTTGGTTAAATTTGCTCAATTAGTTTCAGAGGAGATGAACTTTAACATTTTTCCTATAGGGTCCAATGTTAAACTATGTCCTGCTCTGGCAGCCATGTTTTTTGGCGGATCGGAACAATTTCGACAATCTTAATAAAGGACCTTTCATACATCATTCCTGTAAAGTTGGGTTAAATTTGCTCCTTTGGTTTAAGAGGAGATGATCAATATGTGAAAGTTTACGGACGACGGACGACGGACGACGGACGACGGACGCCAAGTGATTGCAAAAGCTCACATGGCCTTTGGCCAGGTGAGCTAAAAAAGGATAGGAAGAACGTTGTTTTTGTACACTAAACAATATTTTGTGTGTATGCGGTCTCTCTTAGACCTTCAGTTAAGTACCGAAAGCAAAAACCTTACAGCATGATCAAAGTGACCTACTTATATATTGTTGGCTAGAAATTTGGAAATATTGAAAGTAGTGCAATGTCCCGAGCTTGAAATAAAAAATTGAAATAAGAGAGATATAGGCTCTATTGGGGCAGATATCGCTGAATAACAGTGCGGTTCACATTGGGTTTCTTTTTTGTTGTTGTTTTTATACGACCGCAAAATTTTTGCGGTCGTATATTGGTATGACGTTGGCGTCGTCGTCGTCGTCCGAAGACATTTGGTTTTCGCACTATAACTTTAGTATAAGTTAATAGAAATCTATGAAATTTAAACACAAGGTTTATGACCACAAAATGAAGGTTGGGATTGATTTTGGGAGTTTTGGTCCCAACAGTTTAAGAATTAGGGGCCAAAAAGGGGCCCAATAAGCATTTTTGGTTATTATCTTGGTGTAAGGGAGGTAATCCAAACACATTGAAAGTAAAATGTTGTGTATGATTCGATTACCTCCCTGACAAGTCGTAAATTATGTATAAAGAAATGGGGGGAGGTGAAAACAAAATTTAGGGGGGTAAATGAGAAATGGGGGGGGGGGCAATTTTTTTCTCATTTCAGATTTCAGAAATTAAAAAGAAAATTTCAAATTTTTTTTTGCAAAAAAAGGGGGGTTACAATAATTTTTATTGTTTTTGTTTTTGTTTTTGTTTTTTTTTGGGGGGGGGAGGTCAATGTGCAACTTCATAGTGTATTGCACAAAAGCAAAAAAAGGTGTAAATTATTTTTTTTTTTTTTGGGGGGGGGGCAATTCGCCACAGCATATTGTATTGCACAAAAAGCAAAAAATTGAATATAAATTCAAATCATATGACCAATTCTAAGTTCTTTGATTACAGTTATTCTGTTTCAGAAACCTATTATGTGTCAAATATTTAATTATAATCCAAATTCAGACCTGTATTAAGTGCGAATATTGTGTCCATTTTTGTCCCAATTGTTCAGGGTTGGAGCTCTGCGGTCGTATCCAGCTGCGCTCAGCGAAGCAATTTATTGTTATTATCATTATCCCAATATTGCATTGTTAATTTTCAATGTGCAATGTCATTTGCTTTTCTTTATGTAACAGTAACAATATACATGCATTATACAAATATTTACATAATAAATGTTTTATTCAGTCTGTAAAATATCGGGAAGAAATAAGACCGAGGGAAAGTTAATAAGAAGAAAATCAAAAGACAAGACGAATTCGTGAAAACATTATCATTGTAGAGAACACATATTAAATAAATACTGTACATGTTTTGAAGTGATGTAATTATCAAAGAATGAATAAAGATATTTCTCCTATTCCTGACGTGTTTAATCGGTGGGATAAAAATACATAATATCTTTAACCACTTCCCGATGATTAAATTTCTACGTGGGAATTACCGCCCTTTTTTCTACAGTTATTATAACGATAAACTAGAGATGTCCCGAAATGACGTCTATGTAAACAAACTACATAGCAACGACATTTTCTTGAGGTTTTTGTCGATAATCATAGGAGAAACAGATTCTCCTTCAATTTACTCGTGAGTTATGGAATTTCTCCACCCTCAATAGTTAAATTTTAGATTTTAACACGCTCGCTAAAGGCTCGCGTGTTGAAAATCGAAAATTTAACTATCTCGGGTGGAGAAATTCCATAACCCACTCGTACCTGAAGGAGAATCTATATGTATGCCTCTGAATATTTCTGCTAAGATAAAGGAGGTTCACATTTTTTAAAAGTTAAAATCTTTTGTAATGTACTTTTAATTTCAACTCACCTTTGTCGTCTATATATGAATCAATAGAGAATTGTAGTGAATCTTATGCAGACGGGAGGGTCCAACAATCAGTTGTGCAAAGAAGTAGGGCCATTTCCTTATGGATTTATTTCATTTCTAGGGCCATTTTCAAAAAGTCGGCTAAAATATTTCAAAATCTGTGGAGGGATAGTCTAGTATGCGGTCTCTAAATATTTGTTAATAATAACTAACAAATAAGTTATTAAAGCATTTTTTCTACAAACCCCAATATCGCTTTGGAAGACAGTTTTAACACAAATTTGCCAAATTACTGTCTTTAAGACAGTTTTTCAAAATGAAGGAAACAAAGAATTTTTGGATGTGAGATTATGTACATGTATCTCCTTTCATACAACATTTGAATGGTTTTGGTTCTGAATTTCCTCCTTGGCAGTATTCCAAAAAGTGACACAAATTGACCCAAGTCGCCTACATGTACATGTATAATTATAAACGACCTTTGTCCGTAGAAAACTTGACCTTATTAATGATTAAGCATAAATGTTTTGTTTACCAACATAAAAATGTGTTGCATACAATCGTTTACAATAAAAGTAGTTAAATATTTTAGATTAAAAAGTCAACGGTTATGAGTGAAACAAATACACGAGAAAGTGGCCCTACTCCTTTCAAAACTTTATTAGAATACAGTTGAATCTCGTTATCTCGAAGTGTAAGGGACCATGGGATTGGGTTCGAGATAGCCACAGTTCGGCTTAAATATGCACGTTTTAAAACTTTAAGGCTACGACTTACATCAACTTTTATTTCTGAATATCCCCCCTACATATTGCATACAAGTTCACTAGGTGTTGAAATGATTTCAGCTTAAAATGAATAAGGTCATTAATGAAATCAATTATGAATAAATGATTTTTCTCTATTGACAGTGTTGGTGATTGCCCTTGTTATATGTGCCTTCGTTGTTATCGATATAATACCTGTGATATTCATCGTTGTAAGACGTCAAATCATCAAAAGACAGCAAGTGGACACACCAACAGTTTCTTTTTCTCAAAATTCTAGACAGCTTGTACGCATCTCAAATTCAAGGTCTAATTTTCCTGCACACTATAGTTGTGTGCAAAATGAGTATACTGAACTTGACGGTGTCTCTCGTCGACAGACACAGACACATAATAGACATCCTGACACTTTACAAAATAGAGATTCTGCTGAAAGTGATTCTATCCAACCCATTTTACAAGAGGAAGTTATTGTACATAGACCGGAAATACAAAGAGAATTTCAAAACCTGGCAAATAGTACAAACGGTAAGATTTTAAGAAACTGAATATAATTGCAATTACTCTTATTGTTAAAGTTCAAAGATTCAGATTAAAATGATAACTTTAAGAAAACCTCGGTTGTATTTCACATTTGAAAAGAAGATCTGATTTGACGGGGGGGATAAGTTTCCTTAAGTATATCGATTTTTTTCAAGTCTTTAGGAAGCTTCCTGTAAAGTTTAGTTCTATTTGGCCAAGCAATTTCAGTGGAGAAGATCTTTTTATATCAGCCAATCAGAAACAAGAACTGCCCATGGCGGCCATATTTGTAGTCCGATTGGGATGAAATGAGGAAAATTTATAAAGGACCTCCCATATATACTTCCTGTCAAGTTTTGTTCTATTTGGCCTTGCAGTTTCAGAGAAGAAGATTTTTGAAAACTCAGCCAATCAAAATCAACAATTGCCCACGGCAGCCATGTTTGTTGTCCGATCGGGACGAAATGAGCAAACTTTATTAAGGACCTTACATAGATGCTTTCTACCTAATTTAATTTTATTTGGCTCAGTGGTTTCAGAGAAGATTAAAATGTGAAAAGTTAACGGACGACGACGGACGCCAAGTGATGACAAAAGCTCACATGGCCTTTGGCCAGGTGAGCTAAAAAAACCAGTACATGTAACATATGACAAACAAATCAAGGGCGAACATGTAAGATTTTTATATGAAAAATATACACAGCTGTGTTTCATCGTATAACCGAGATGTCCAAGAAAACGTTATAAGATGAAGATTCCAATAAACATGCAATTTCAAATGTTATAATTAAAGGGAAGGGAAATTACATGATATTTATAATGAATATACTATTGAGGAACTCAGCCCGCGTGTTTTTGTATTTTATATGTTTTGTGTGTAAGGATTTACGCTATCAGTATACACGTATGTACTCACAACATCAAAAGATCACCTATAAAGAAGGCGGTCTAAAGAAACAAATATTTTCTAAAAGGTTTGGTTTATATTTGGACGTTTGCTGAAATAATTGGAATTTTCAACTTATGGTCTGTAAATGATACAGATGCTTCATTTAGTTTTACTTATATAGTTTTATTTTTGAATTGTCAATCTAAAACTTCCAGTTTATATTTATAGAAAGTGGTCAAGTGGAGAGAGCTACAGGACACAGGATTATGCGTCAACCAGACAACACGCCTGAAGCAGAATACATCAATATGGAACTGGCGAATAATTCGACGATAGTATCGCATATTGAAGGTGCTAGCATAAGTGACCTAAACATTGATTCTATCACTACTTCGTATGAATATGAACAAATCAGTAATGGCGAAAGATCTCCAGACATAGATGTACCACAAAACCAAGTTGTTAATCAAAATTTATTATCGGATGTGACAATTTCTGCCAAAAATGACCATTTAAAAACGGAGGAATATCATAAATTATGGGATTAAAAATGACCTACAACCAATTTGCATCAAAAGGAAATGTGGTACTAGCGAAAAAATTTACTTTTAAATTACATATACTCAGCAAAGTAAAGATTGTTTCTGTGTTTTCTATGCCCTGCCATTTACAAGTAAACAACCACTTAAAATTTATATTGCTGTAAAAATCTACCGGTATTACATCTGATAATATGCTAAAAAGGGACTTAGGGTTACTGTTTATAAGAACCTAGCTCATGTACATTGTAACCATAAGCAAGTGGACAGCACTTTTATAAATGATTTTCATATCAAAGACGCTGTAAGGCTAGCAGTGAGGATCATAAAGCAAACGACTCATGGAATACACCAAGATTAAGACCCCTAGCTTGCTCACTTGTATAGAAATACACTGATGTGAGTGTAGCAGTAGCTAATACAAAGATGGCGAACTGAAATATGAAACTGTAATAATATAGAACAAGTATCACTATGACAACAACCCATAGGATTAAGCAAGTGGGGAAATTATTACATTTAGGGCTTCATCTACTGCCCCCGCCATAGAACAATCACTACATGGATCATGAAACAAAATTCAAAAACGTAACCATGAAGCCTATATAAATAAAGTATTCAGTACATTGAACAAAATAATAACAATAGATAGGCTCATACAATGGAAATGGCAGGGTTAAACATTGTTGTGAATACACTACTCCCCCCTAAAACCTGGGTCAGTGGCTGAACAAAGCTTCAAAAGGAAATCAACCACAATAACTACTTCAAAATATCAGAAACTACAAACACTATTGCGCGACACAAACATTTAACATGACAAACAAGAAGTCAACGACATCGATGAAAATATCAAGATTAATGCAGAAAATATTGACAAAATGAGCTTCTTTTGATATCAGCTGCATGTACCGCATACAGAGTTAATATTGCCAAATTGAAGTTTTCAAGGTAATACCATGACATATTATCTTATGGGCAGGAACGCCATAACTAAAACACGCGTCAGATACATGTCACCATTTACTAAAAAGTCAAATATGTTAGGATGTGAACTGTAAAACATCGTGCTGAATTCCTTGTGAAAGCTTTCACATCCGTATGTTTTCCTTTGCACTCTACATCCGAATCTGCCCATGTCGTCAGCGGGAATGACGATGACTGATCTATGTAATTGTTAACGACGTAATCTGCGAACTCAATAGCTTTTTCAGACTCGGGAGCCTCGGAAAACACGTCAAACACAAAACACTCCTCAACTTCTTCATGGTCTTCAAATGTAAGGCAAAATAGTGTCCGCCTGGACAGTTTTTCACAGAATTATGATATTAAATAATGTCCATTGCCATGAAATTTTGTCCCTTAAGTGGACAGAATTTACAACAATAGTTTTGAAATAGTGTCCTGCCAAAGACAACCTTTCGTAGCAGTTGTTATTAAATTCTGTCTTCCAAGGGAGGTATTACAAAGGTTATCAAAATGTTTTATTGTACTTGAATTTTTACTAACTGATTAAGGTGTATTTGAAATAGATGAAGTAACACATAAAACAATATGGATGGCAGTGAATACCGACAAATTTACAATACCCAGTAAAGTTAAATGAGAATGACAGGTAAACACTACGAAGAAAATGTCAAAATCATAAGATAAAATTTGGGGAACTATATTACATTTATATGGAAAAGAAGGCTTGAGAAAGTACAGACAAGCTTGTTGTTCACCGTGATAAGCTGGACACTGTATTGTATATGTGTCATGATATATATACTTGGAAATAATGAATTCATGTTTATACAATGCGTATCAGGTTTCACTTGATTTTATTTAAACCCATATTTCCTAAACTGCTGATCTAAAATGTCTACACTAATTTGTGTGAAACAGAGTTAAAATTAATTGATTAGGTACAGACACAAAAGAATGTCAGAATTATTACGTATATACTGTTTAAGGACCAAATTTAATGGTAAAACGTGTCCAGTGATAACATGGACAATTTGTCACAGCCTAGGACATTTTTTCATAGGTACATTGTGTCCGGGACACATTACAATAAGTAAATATTGACCATGACATCATTTCATGGGGGACATTATTTAATCTTACAAGAAGCTAAAACTGGAAAAAGAAGTTCAGCCACTGTTCTACTACGTTATCCCAAGGCTTTGTATTTCCCTATACCAGGCTTGAGCTAGATGAAATGGACATCCTTTGATGGTAACATGAGGCCAAAAGTGTCTTGCTGCTTCATGGGATGAATATTCAAAAACTAGATTTAAATGTTCAGTGGTAAGTTCTAGATTTTCATGAGTACAAATATCCAAGAAACACTGAAACTTTGCAATATAGAAAACATCACCCGCAAATGAAAAGAGCTGGATAAGGGGAGGTAATCCAATCACCTCTCTGTACTTCGATTACTCTCGGACTTTGACATATCAGTGAGAGTATCAGTCCATAGATACCCGATGCGAGACCCTTACCCTATACAGACCGATGAAAGACCCGGAGACGACCGAGAAGCACGGGAAAAAGGGAGATAATCAGTCAAGCATAGCACATCCGGGTCCCAGCACGTGACAAACGTCACTTCCGTAAACAAATTATGGAAAATGGCGGGAAATTCCGCTACTTCCTGTTGCGCAAACCACTTCCGGGTACTTCCGGTTCCGATCATGCATACGCAGTCGGCACATACGAGTCTTGGCACGTGACTTACGTAAACAAATAATGGGAAATGGCGGGAAAATCCATCACTTCCGGTTGTGCATGCGCGCAAATCACTTCCGGGCACTTCCGGTTCCGGTCACTTCACTTCCGCTCCGGTGACGTCACTTCCTGTGACATGATATCCGGCATAATACCTCAAATTCGACTTTAGAACCGCATATATACTACTTATATAACTTTTAATTTTAGCATCTGCATGCATAACGTGTTTTGTAACATCAGAATTCAAGGTTCCAATTCGGTTTCTATGTTAATCTCCATATGGGGTTAAAAAGATATGAAAGAGAATTTCATAAAAATTAAAATTAATTTCTTGAAAAATAACGGCACCCCAATAAAGAAGTTTCGTGTTATATCCATCACCGGAAAAGTGTCCGACCTAGTTTTTAGTCATTTTAACATGTTTGATACAATCCCTTGTTTGTGTATCTATATGTAAACAAAATGGCGTCGAGTGAGTCACAGGCCTTGTGGAAATTATATATAGATACACAAACAAGGGATTGTATCAAACATGTTAAAATGACTAAAAACTAGGTCGGACATGCGTATTATGGTATCATATGTTGTCAAATCAAGAAATAACGATTTTATTACACAAATATACATAATTTCAATACACCAACCTGTACCCAAGCGCCTGTGGTCTGCACCCAGTATTTTATGAATTGGCACACTGTATCCATCATCAACAGTCACCAGCACCTGAATGGGGAGTGCGACCGGCGGAATGTAAGTACCACTATCAATTAAAATAAAAACAAATACACGTATGCAACTATGATATAAAATTACATATCATCTCCAGGGTATTATTATCCCAGGGTATTATCAACATCTACACATCTCAAATAAAGAAGTTAAGTGTCACTTCCTCTTTCATATCTGATGGATTAAATATGAAAAAAAACTTAAGTTAATCTTCCTGTTTTATTCATATTATGATTATACTATAACTGTTATAAAGGTTATTGCAAATATAATGCATGTCAAACAAATAAATTTTACAACATATATATATATAAGTATATACATATTAATTATTATGTATTAATTATGTCACTTTATGTATACATTTTCAAAATAGGCCTTAACCATCTATTGTAGTTGAGTTTGAGCTAATAAAAATTATTCTTAAAAATTATTCTTATTCTTATAATTTATTATATGTACAAATGTAACACTCATATTTGTCTGCACTGATTAACCATGTTAACGTTTACCAGCCTGGTGCTATTTTTTGTGTTGTATAATTTGAATGTCATAATTCTGAAGGAGGCATATTTTTTTTACTCCAATGGGATTTATCAAATTTCATGATTAATTATATTATCGGCACCATTTTTTTCAAACAACATACTCAGTAATACGTTTGTTAATTAATTATACTACGTGCTTACTTTTTAGCTGCTGCATCAGCGTATCGTCCATGAACCTGTGTGTATTTTACATGTTTTAGGGGTGTAATTTAAGTAATTTAATTACTTGAATATCATTTATTTATTAAATTCGATAATCGTTTAGATTTATCGCTCAAATAAAGAAGTTAAATGTCATCTGAATATGTATTATTCTTTGTCTCGAGTAGAATTTGAAGTAAAGGTTTCCACTGGAGGTGCGCTTAGTGAAATACATTGATAGTATGCGTGTACATTATTGCTTTATTCTTTAATAATTTATATAAGTTTATTAAATATGATTATGTCGCTGTGAGTTTAAACATATCTCACTACCGAAAACGTAGTAAAAATATATACATTTTTTATTTTAATACCTCGTGACTGGCTTTCAAATTTCAAATTCTCTTTCGGTTATAAAGCCATAACCATTTGTTACGTAATGCGTCCTCGATTTTTTCGAATAAACTATTTTTTTTAGAAATGTGTGAAATTGAAATATCAATTGAAAGAATAATTGGTAGAGATGTTTTTGCATTTCAGTATAATTATTGTAAGTTTAAATTTTTAGTAAATTGTTTGAGAAAAAGTTACAATCATGGTAAATGATTTCTGGAATGTTAGCAAAGAAATGATTGTCGCTTATGTTGGAGTATGAAAGTTTTTAGAAAATAATAGAAATGAAAATCGAAATAATTTTTGGAAGTTGGTAATGATTTAGAAAATAAAGGGGTTGCCTGACATGTGCTCCTTCGTACTAACAGGTTAAATTGTTATGTATTACTATTAAATATGTTTGAAAGTAATTTTATTGTTTTCTCTACATTTCCCATGTTTCCAGAACTACCTATAATAATTACTATGACAGCAGCAAGAAACTAACATTTTCAAACTATTAATTGAATTCAGGTAGACGAGTCTAAAGCTCAATGAAGTCCGAACTTTAAAATTTCCAAATAATCTAGAATACAAAATTGCGCCCATGATTGCTTTTGGACAGAATTCCATTTTTTAGGATCAAGTAAACGCACCAACCGCAGCCAAAATGATGCGAAGACTAATTAAAGCGAGATGTGTTTTTTTTTATTATTATTTATTATTATTCGTACAGCAGAGTAAAGGTGACCCGCAAAATAAAATTTAGCTCGCAATATTTGAGAAATAATTCAGGGTGGCTTCAAAACACCCTGAACATGCTGAATACCTTTTATGCCAAATATTTTGCCACGGGCGTCAGCGGATGGTAAGATATCGGCATAAAGGGTTAGCCGTGGTAAAATCATGATATTTTTAAGCCACCGTTACAAGACAGTTTCTACGATTTTTTGAAAGGCGGCAACACAGGTATTCAGTTGTGAAGAAACTATTACACAACTTGACGCACGTTCGACTATGGCGTCTTTAAATCATGTGGGAAACTTTGACGTTGCCAAACAAGCCCTCTGGCGTCTGTGATGTTGGAATCATAGCGTACAGAATATTGCTTTAAAACTTGATGTTATTGACGTAGAAAATATACTTATTTAACAATTACTAGATGTTGATATAAAAGTAGGGTTACTGCATTTATGTTGAGAAGATTGACTCCCGGTCCTATCATATATGCATAACGGGAATATTCTGAACTACACTGAAGGAGGGGGCTACAGTACTGCAGACTCGGCGGAGTCAAAAGATGTCACAGGAGCTACATTATTGTAGCTATACTGCAGTACTTAAACAGAAACTAGTAATTCTATAACACGTCCAATATCTACGAGATATTTTCTTGTTATTTATACTTCGGTTCAGGATTAAAATGCAAATGAATGTCAATTCATTAAAGAAATAGAAATTCTTTATTTTCCAATCATGGACCCTTGCTGGTTTCAAATTTCATACAATGATTATGACAATAAAATATTTCAAAAAAAAAAAAATCATATGGAACAATGAATAGCCGGTGCATGTTCATGAGAGAGAAAATAGCGGAGACAATTATTTAAATAGTAAGGGTTATTTCCCTTAGTACAGTATCTAATTACTGAACTTTCTTTTTATTGTTCATACTGTTGAAACACAGAAATTAGCTGCGTAGAATGGGAATTACCTGATCTGAAGTAGTTACATAAAAAAATTACACATCCTCTGTGACCTAACTATTGGTTTGTTTTTATGTCTCTCTTTTTCCAGTCGTAATTGGTGTGTACTTATGCGAAATTTTAATAAAAAATTACGTAATTTAAAATTTTCAAGATCTATTTAAAAAATACTTTTGTGAGAAAAATATATATCAAACATTATCCTTTTCATAATACCATGCTTTCAAAAACAGTGTCTTTAACTTTTTCATAATTAGTTGTTTCATCATCCCTGCAGTTCGAATGAAGTTCGGGGATATTTGTAATCGGTCCGTCTGTCCGTTTGTCCGCCTGTCCGTCCGTTAGATAATCTTGTCTCCAGAACTCCTCGTTCCTTTTTAACTTCATGCATTTAATTTCTATACAGTATTGTCACAAACTGCATGTAGATGCACAATAAAGTTTTAGAATTTTGATTTTCAAAAACAGGGGCCCACAGGGGTCGAATTTCGAAAATTGGAAATTTAAATTTGTGACCTAAACTTCTCATTCATTTCTCATTTTATGCTTTTAATTTCTATACAGTATTATCACATACTGTATGTAGATGTGCAATAAGGTTTTCGAATTTTGATTTTTAAAAATTGGGGTCCACATGGGTCGAATTTCAAAAATTGGAAGTTTAAGCTTGTGACCTAAACTTCTCATACATTGTTCGTTTTATGCTTTAATTTCTATGCAGTATTGTCACATACTGTATGTAGATGCGCAATAAGGTTTTGGAATTTTTATTTTGACAACTTGAGACCCACAGGGGTTGTATTTCGGAAATAGTGAATTTAAGCTTGTGCCTTAAACTCCTCTTCCATTTTTCATTTAGATTTAACAAATTTATTTATATAATATTGTTCTTTATTTTTTGTAGATATGCGAAAAAGTTTTTAATTTTGAAAATCTATTAAGGGATCAAATTTTGGGACCGAAAATGGTGAAAATGCTAATTTTGCTTTGTCTCTGGAAATACTCATTCATTTTTTGTTTCAGTGGTTTCATTTGTGTATATTGTTCTTCACTATTTGTAGATGTGCAGTTATCGTATACATATTCTTCATCATACATTGTAAATGGATCATAAATATCATTCTCTATAAAATCATACTCCGACCCAGTCCTTGCATTTAAGTTTTATCATACATTATATTCCTATGTAATATAATGCAAGATAAAAAATACCCTTAACATCTGTATAAATAGGTCAGTTAGGGAAAGAGTTCTTTAGCATATAAATATCACGAAAATGTCTAAAAATAAATGTTACCTCACCGATGCACACCCATCTTTGACATTTTTGATAAACATCTTAAATATAGATACCGCGCCTATACTGTTCTATTTTTAAATTCGAAACTTTGTGTGTTCACCCAGGAAAGTTTAAAGTTGATTATGCATTTAATAAATAAGTAAGTTTATTTACTTCTGTCTATTCGTCATCATCCCAGGAAAAGGGTAAAGTAAATAAGTAAGTTTTTTGTAACTTCAGAACAGGAGGATCCAGGTGGGGGCGTAAGGGGCATACGCTGGCACTTTAAAAAAAGAAAGATGTTATATTGCCTGTATTTGAAGAACTAGACATGTTAGAAAATGTTCCTATAGAAGTAATATTAAAAAAATATTTGTCCGTTTGGGAAGAATTTCCAAGGAATTCCCATTTCATCTGAAATTACTAGTATCTGAATATTCTGGACCCCTACCCCCACCCCTAACCTATTATTTCGCCTCGCTGCAAGTTTAAGCCACCCTTCTGAAAAATCTGGGTCCGCCGCTAATTAACTACAGGTAAGGATGAATGTAAGTGAATCTGATTGTTTGTAACATCCCATAATACTTCTAACATTGTCTAAAATTTGATATCATTGCAGCATCACTATTAAGTAAAATAACAGATAGTAAAATTCGATTTGTTTTTATCGTATAAAAACTATGCTAGTGTGTGTTGCGCAGTTTTCCTAATTTATGAAATGGAATAGGCAATACACTATGGAACGAATTTTAATTAAATCAATCGCTTAAAGTTTAGTTTTTAGTCTTTGTAGTGCAGAACGAATATAACTAACGTACAGGTAGCCTGGGTGGAGATGTTTGGCCCAGCACATGCAAATTCTATTGGTCTTGCCAAAAATCACAAACGCATATAGTACGTGCGGAACCCGTATCCCCTTTGTAGTCTGAATAAAGTCAGGAGCACGGATAATAGGGCTTTGCGATGACAGTAACACGCACGAGGGCGCACGGTTATTGTACAAGTGCCTCAGATCTACACACAAGTACTCCTTACTCTGCTTTTTGCGGCCTACGAGACAGAAGTTCGTCTCAATTTCTACTTTATATCAAAGTATTCCCTCTGCGTTTTTGACAATATATGATGTTCTGACTTTACATAGAACAACTTATGTAAACATTTTAAATTCAAAATAGAAATACATGCAGTACGAATTGTCCTTATAATGAACTATATTAATATGATACATATTTCTTTATCACACTAGTCTGCTCTTTTGGCAAAAACCGAATGCTGCTATGGAGCATTTTTAGGTGTGTTGGAAATTGTACATTAAATGCATAATGCATAAATATATTAACTATTTAGATAAAATATTGCAAAAGCACAAGTTTTTACATAGACACGATAGGTATAGATCGATGTGCACAATATTCTCCCATTTATTTCATATATTTCCATGCAAACAGGGATAATTGGAATACCATTTTGATTACAAATATTTTAATAAAAAATTACACTGCAGTATTCTCTATCACAATTCTCATACACCGTATGTTTAAAACCTTAAAATTAAAGTCAGATCAGTGAAAATAAATATTTGGAATATGTATTGATACATGTATGTTTTTCTTCATAGTTTTAGACATGGGATATGTATAGTAACACTTGACACTTCTTCAATAATAGCTGCAAACGACATAGTTCTGGACGTCGAAAGAAAAATTGTACCCGATTCAATAATTACTGCTCTCCTTCGACAATATCTCGTTAATATATATTATATTAAACTATGATTAATGCTAAAACGATTAAATTCCATCAAGTATAATATATTTACCTTTCTTAAACTAGTTACTGATCACCTCTCATTTCCTCTTCGTCTAACCTTTGACTACATCACCACTTTAGGAATCCATATATTATTCTCGGTACGGGTGGTCGAACAAATGGTTAATGAGCTTTAATCCAAACAAAACAGAAATCATGATCTTCTCGAACTCGTATACCCCTAATCTGATCTTTTCGTTAAATGGGCAAGATATTCCAATAGTTACAACTCATAAACATTTGGGGGTTACTTTTAACAGTGATGCGAAATGGAATAACCATGTTAAAAGTATTATTAGAAGTGTTACTAAACACATTAATGTTCTTCGAAAATTAAAGTATCAAATAAATTGTGGAAATTTATAAAAACTGAATTTAGTTTATATAAGACCATTATTTGAGTAAGCAAGCGAGGTTTGTGATAACTGTGGGGTCATAAATTCAACAAAATTGGAGTGTTTGCAACGTGAAGCAGCAATAATAACCGACTTGTCGTCGTTCACGAAGTCTGAAATTATTTATCAAGAAATTGGCTGGAAAAACTCGAAACGAGACGAAACAGAAGAAAGTTACAAATGTTTTATAATATAAAAAAAAATAATTCTGCTCCTGATTATCTTTGTAAACGTATTCCACCAACAATTCAGAGCAAAACTACATACCCCTTCCGTAACGGAGAAGATATCATTGTACCTTTTTGTAGGCTCTCTCTTACCAGCGGTTCATATATCCCTGCAAATTTAAGACAATGGAATAATTTAGATTTAAACATAAGAAATGTCAATTCTATATCAGAATTTAAGAGAAAACTGAAAACCGTTAATCAGGCTAATCCAATACCATCCTACTTTGCATTTGGACCAAGAAAACTAAATGTTACTTTAACTCAAATAAGGTGTTCTGCTTCTTTTCTAAATCACGATCTCTTCAGAGTAAACATTGTGGCCAGTCCGTCCTATACCTGCGGTGATGCGGTTGAAAATGAACATCAATTCTTTTTTAAGCGTAATAAATATACAAACAGTATAAATAAGCGTAACGTCGTCACGACGTCGCGATAAAAATGTAGATTTTTAGTGTTTTTACAGAGAGGACCTATAGTTGAATTATTTCCACAACAAAAAACGAAGCCGGTGACCCTATGTTTATTTAGTATCATTGAAACGAAAAAGTTGAAAGCAATAACATCGTTTTTATAGAAAATCCTAGGGATTAGATTTTGGGAAATGACGATTTAAAGTGATTTTTTTCGGCCGTTTTTATATGACATCTACAGTAAATGTCCTTTATCTCAATGAATTTAAATCAACCCTATGAAAAAAAATATAAAAGCTAAATATAATTTTTTTTCAATATTTAGATGCAGCTTCGAATGTTCTAGCTGTATGTAAAATTTCATGAAAATCTATAATTTAGCGGATTAAGGTACCTCCTACCTTAATATCCCAAGTGTACAAACACACTGAACATACTGAAGAAAGTAAATAATAATAAAAACAAAGAACTACTTAAACAGTTCTATAGTACTTTAGTATATATTGTAAAGAAACAAGTCATATGATACCGCTCTATAATTCAATGTCTCATATTGCTCAATTCTTTGTAAATGTTGAACTTAGTAAGAAGGAAATATTTCTTCTTTATGACCAAGAAAGTTTATTCTTAAATTGTCTAATAGTTTAACAAAAACATTACATTTACAAATGTAAATTTAATTATCATTTTCCAGATGTAATTTAAACTTATTTTCGGAACCATTATTCGTGCCAAATGTGTGCAGCAACAAAACACTGTACGATTCATGAATGAGAATGTTTTTAGACCTCAATACAGCAGATTTTTCCATAATCCATAATCCATAAATCCATAAATTTGTATGGCGGACAATTTATTTTAAGCTCACCTGGACCAAATGTTCAGATGAGCTATTGCCATCACATTGCGTCCGGCGGAGAGAGATCTTCTCCTCTGACAACAATGGGCCAATTGTCCTTTGGTGGGATGGTCTGGCATCCCCAACTTCCAATTAACATGGCTGCTGTTGAAAAATAGAAAAAGGGGGATGAATTTGGAAATACATGGCCAGATGGAACCAAACTTGGCAGCAATGGTCCTCAGATGGTCATTTCAGAATTTTGTCCGATGATCAAGACTGTCAATCAAGATGGCCGCCACAGCCGAACTTAGTTTAAGATAGGATCCTATTTAAAAATTTTCTTGTCTGAAACCACTTTGCCAGTTGGAACCAGACTTGGCAGAAATGGTCCTTAGACTGTCCTCTTTCAGAAATATGTCCGATAACCAGTACTATTAACCAACATGGCTGCCACCACCGAACTTAGTTTAGCATAATTAGGTTCATGTTTGTTATTCCATTCTAGTTTATTTCAGATAATCAAAAGTGAATATATATATATATATATATATCATTTTTGCCTTTTTTTTATTTCAGACTAACTACAGTGAATGCTTTTTTGTAGTGTTTTTTTTTTTTTTTTATTTCAGATTACCTGACACAGAAAATCAACATAGATTTTGTTAATGATCATGGCTCATCATGCAATTGCATTAGCAATAGTCTTAATTAACATAGAATTATCCTTAATTATAGAGGCTTATGAGAAACCACATGGTAAAGGTAAGATAATTAATTTCAGAAATGCGGAAGACAAGGGTTTGTAGAGAGGTAAAATAAAAAAAGTAATAAAAAAAATCAAAATAATCTATGATATAAGTTTTTGATGCCCTAGATGAGTGGATTAAATCCGTACAAGACTCGATATTTAAGTAAAAAATAAAAATAGAATAGAATAGCGTGTATACAACATATTTTTCTGTTGTTAGGCCATCAGGGATCCTATGTGACGTCTGAGGATGTTGTTAGGGATGAATCGTCTATCATACAATTCAAAACTCACTGTCCGACTAGTAAAAGTAGGCGCAGACCAGGTAAAGATCGGGCAAATCATGCAGTAATATGAATTGGACGCAAATGACAATCATGGATAAACATGACTCTTCTTGTTGAAACTATTGTATACAGTATCATTGCCTCTATTTTAGTGAAAGTTTTTATGGTTCACACACTAAAATATACAATGAGAAAAATCGTTAATCAATGGTTAATCTTGGAAACATGCTCATGTTATACCTGTAAAATAAATAAATCAGGCGCGCTAATATTGTTGTTCTTCGTCTACAAATATTGGCTAGGCTCACTAAACGGTTCTCTGCAGTATTATCTATACGTATTCTTGTATAAATTGTATTGAATTTGTAAACTTTTTGATATGGTTGTATTGTAGACGTAGATCTAATCTGTGAGAACAGAACACGTGAGAACAGAACACATGTAAACCACTGGAAAAAGTACACAATTGAATTTGAAGATATTCCTATATTTCCACGTTCCTTAACTTGCAGAAGTGTAAATCCGAAGTATTCGGTTTGTGCACAACTTGATGATCTTGTTTTGTCGTGCGTTCATAGGAAGTATAGTCATCTTATTTTAAGAACAGAAGAATACACTCATGTAGGTATATATATTGTACAGTTGAGACAAGTTTGTAACTTTTTACCATCCACTGTAGCCCTCATTCTGGACCAACATAGGCGCACATTAAGGTTGGGTGTGGGGGGAGGGGGGGACAGACATGTGCACCATGGGGTGGGTGATAGTAATACGGCGATTTTTGGTAGTCCCACATTCACATTTGGCCCAAGTGGCGTATTCAGGTACACCAGGAAAAATGCAGAGATAAATGATGTACAAGGTAATTGTGCTATGAACTAGCGGAATCTTAAACAACAAGTTTTCTTTACAACAATCCGTCTGATAAAATATACCAGTGCCATCTTAAACAACAAGTTTTCTTTACAACAATCCGTCTGATAAAATATACCATTGCCATCTTAAACAACAAGTTTTCTTTACAACAATCCGTCTGATAAAATATACCAGTGCCATCTTAAACAACAATAGTTTTCTTTACAACAATTTGCCTGATGAAACATACGGGTAGCATCTTAAACAAGAGTACTTTTTCTTCCAACATTCCGTCTGATAAAATTATACGGGTGGCATCTTATTAAAAACAACAATAGTTTCCATAAAAACTGAAAGCATGTACAAGGTAGTGCTGAAAAGTACTAAAGAGATACATGAAGACTTGAAGGTCATGTTGTCCTTACTTAAATCAGTTTTATCTCAAAAATTTTAAGAATGGTCAAAAAGATATTGCTTGAGTAGAGAATTACACAAAAAAGTAAAAAGGTTGCCTATCCCATGGTTATAATGTATGGTTATTGCATTTGTATGTAGGAATATTGTCCTGCACAAAATAATATATTGAGCTAAAGAGTGCAATATATTATTTTACAAGCGACATTATTCCTCTTTATTGACTAACAATAGAATATAAGCCTTAATATGATAAAACCTGTCAATACAATGCAAAATGGCAAAGTACGCCAATACGACACATACCCGTCCAATATGCCGTATTGACTAGTCAATATGACATATTGGACTGGTTAGTCAATAAAGGTATAATTGCGTAAGGTTTTCCATATTGGCTTAGTAATTGGTCCTTGGCTAGCCATATTGGACTTCGGCTTCGCCTCAGTCCAATATGGCTTGCCAAAGACCAATAACTAAGTCAATATGGAAAACCTTACGCAATTATACAATAATATTAATACAGTAACCGTTTTATTATATAGAAAGATATATGTATTTTTAAAAGTGTCAAATATGTCTATTTTCTACATTAATGACTGCTGTAAATGGAAGAATACATAAAAAAATGAAAATATGAATGGACGAAATTGTGGTCGTTATCTAACAGTAAAACCAAAAAAAAGTTAAGCACTAGCATCCATCGGCACATCTCAATAATGTAAAATAAGCAGGAACAATGAATCGCAGAGTAACTGTAGTTGACAGGGAAAATGTATTCATGTCAGGTGAATGATAATTAAAAATCCTCTTTGACTTACCAAAATTGGTTGAAAAATAGAATACTTATATTTCTTTCAGATTTCCCACGGTCTTCTATATTCTTGATAGTTTCATCAGTTGCACTTGTGATCATATGGGTAGTAGTATTGGCAATAATTGTGAAAATGAAAAAACGTAGACAGAGAACTGAAACTGGTCTGATAAATTTGACACAAACACCCGATTCCATGAGACAAAGTCCACTTATTGTTCGTTATAGAGCTGTTCCCAATCAGTATACAGACATTGAAGGTATAACACGTCAACAAACATCACGTGATAATACTACGACGAGAAATAATCAAAATATTTCAGATTTTCAAGTAACAACTTACACGGATAACTGAGGTAAGTTACTGGTAAAGATAGGCTATGAACGATGAACTTGAAATAGAGGTATGCGCTTGTCTTCATTTAATGACTTGATTGGAAAAACAATAATACAAAATAAAACAATCAAATATCTTATTTTTTGCGTACAGAGTACCGTCATAAGGTACGCTCTTCACCAAAAACTTTGAAAACCTAATATCAACAATGAAAATAAATACTGACGGATACCAATTTTGATGCCCAAGGTGGGGTGCAAGCATACAGCATAAAAGTTTGATTTAAATTTGGTATGCATTGTTACAATATATTATAACTTTTGTAGAACTTTTGTCGGACAAACTTGTGCATAGATGTATACAATATATAGAGATAATGTAGTATAGATATAACCACAGCTACATGTTTCCTAGAATTATGATGAAACAATAAACCTGATTGTTTATAAACAGCAGATTCAACTGTCAAATATAATACGAAGCCTGCAACCAAAACTGGTGTACACAATGTACTCTCCAAATTTTTGATACATGACCGGAAGTGGTTTAACCGAAAGTGATATGTTTTCTCGTCATTTTTATACGACCGCAAAATTTTTGCGGTCGTATATTGGTATGACGTTGGCGTCGTCGTCGTCGTCGTCCGAAGACATTTGGTTTTCGCACTATAACTTTAGTATAAGTTAATAGAAATCTATGAAATTTAAACACAAGGTTTATGACCACAAAAGGAAGGTTGGGATTGATTTTGGGAGTTTTGGTCCCAACAGTTTAAGAATTAGGTTCCAAATCAAAGTGCATACACTGGTAGGGTTAGGTTGCTAGCATTTGACTTTTATTTGTACAAACATTGCTGATGATTATTTCAATGCTTTTTGTTTGTACAATGTATTGCAAAATAGGTTTTGGTATTGAATTCTTTTTATTAACAGTATTATTTACAAGGAAATATATCAATTATGAAAGTTAACGAGCTCTGCGGAAAAAGTGTCTATTATATAATAATGTTCCTGTGGGTAGGTGACTGATTTTTTTTTAAATTGACAGTATATGTATTGCTTTGGTTTCAAAATATACAGTGATTTTTTAAAACGTATATTTTCGCAACACAGTGTATCTGAGCTGAAGGTTCTACTACTCAACTTTACTGCGCATGTCTGTACATAAATATGCACTAATCAATCAAAGAAAGCACGAGTCGGCTAACGTTTCTTGAATTATCACTCTAAATTGAATTTTTTTAAAAAGTCAAACGCATAATAATGATTTGATGAATTAAAATAAACAGAAATCAAAGGTCTTCAAGTTATTAAGGTTATATAAAAAGACAAAGTTTGGACAATTGTAGAAGGGGGTCATTTCTATTTACACTACATTGCGCATGTGCAGGTAGATCAGAACGTAAACATTCAAGCTTTCAATTAAAATAAACCCATTATACCTTCGATAATAGTTTTCTAAATTAATGATAAACACAGTGTTTTTCAATCTTTATGTGCAAGTTGTCGGAATTTCAAATAACCTGTATGCAATTCTATCACTGACCAACAGGTTTGACAAAATGAAGTCACGATGATCAGGTCAAAAGGTTAATCAAATACACAAAAAGAACGTAAACATTCAAGCTTTCAATTAAAATAAACCCATTATACCTTCGATAATACCGTTTTCTAAATTAATGATAAACACAGTGTTTTTCAATCTCAATGTGCAAGTTGTCGGCATTTCAAATAACCTGTATGCAATTCTATCACTGACCAACAGGTTTGACAAAATGAAGTCACGATGATCAGGTCAAAAGGTTAATCAAATACACAAAATACCATCAGAATTACAAGAAGAATAAGCAAATAATGTGCAAAATATGTTCTGTATAAGTTAACAATCACGTTCACAACAAAAATGGAACTTACCTTTGAAATCTTTTGAAAATAAACCTGATTGTAATCCTTCCCAAAATATCCGTGCAAATTCAAAATCCTTACGCTGATAGCATTGTACACTTTAAAAGGTGCGAATACTTTACACGGCTTTCAAAACAAAAAGGAAATCGTCAATAAAACACACATCTTTTATTAAATAACTGGACAATTACACTTCTCGGTGTGTTTCAGTTACATTTCTATTAAAAAACAACTGCACCAGCAACAACAAATATTAGGACTATTTTACCGCGGAATGTTTATTTTCTTATATGATATTCCAATATAAACATAGTCGTAATTCGAAAAATATGGAGGTTGCTTTGCGCATGTGTCATCTCAAAATCGAGATAAAAAGCTGCTTAACTAGCCTTGCTTAAGCTTCAATCCTAGATAAGCTTGCATATTTACTCATAAAAACATAGTTTCAAAAACTTCTGGTCCAACTTTTTCCACAAAACACCAGATTTCCAAAGTTTCCTTCATTGTCTAACCAAACGACCGACGGCATAAGGGTTTTGGTTGCTTAGCAACCTAACCCTAAAAATGGCCCGATAAGCATTTTTCTTGGTTTTCGCACAATAACTCTAGTATAAGTAAATAGAAATCTATGAAATTTTAACACAAGGTTTATGACCACAAAAGGAAGGTTGGGATTGTTTTTGGGAGTTTTGGTCCCAACAGTTTAGGAATTAGGGGCTAAAAAGGGCCCAAATAAGCATTTTTCTTGGTTTTTGCACAATAACTTTAGTATAAGTAAATAGAAATCTATGAAATTTAAACACAAGGTTTATGACCACAAAAGGAAGGTTGGGATTGATTTTGGGAGTTTTGGTCCCAACAGTTTAGGAATTAGGGGCCAAAAGGGTCCAAAATTAAACTTTGTTTGATTTCATCGAAAATTGAACTATTGGGGTTCTTTGATATGCCGAATCTAACCGTGTATTTAGATTCTTAATTTTTGGTCCCGTTTTCAAATTGGTCTACATTAAGGTCCAAAGGGTCCAAAAATAAACTTAGTTTGATTTTAACAAAAATTGAATTCTTGGGGTTCTTTGATATGCTGAATCTAAACATGTACTTAGTTTTTTTATTATGGGCCCAGTTTTCAAGTTGGTCCAAATCAGGGTCCAAAATTAAACTTTGTTTGATCCATGACTATGATGTCATTTTCTATTTTAATACGTTTATGGTGTATTTAAATGGGCTGTTATGGTTGCAAAGTATAAAGAAATGGGGGGGGGGATTTGAAAACAAAATTTATGGGGGGGGTAAATGAGAAATTGGGGAGGGGGCAATTTTTTTCTCATTTCATATTTCATAAATTAAAAAGAAAATTTCAAATGTTTTTAGCAAAAAAAGGAGGGGGGGGTTACAATAAATTTTATTGGTTTTTTTTGGGGAGGGGGGTCAATGTGCAACTTCATAGTGTATTGCACAAAAGCTAAAAAAGGGGTAAATTTGTTTTTTTTGGGGGGGAGGCAATTCTCCACAGCATATTGTATTGCACAAGAAGCAAAACATTGAATATAAATTCAAATCATATGACCAATTCTAAGTTCTGTGATTTCAGTTATTCTGTGTCAGAAACCTATTATGAGTCAAATATTTTAAGAAATTTTCAATTGCACAGTATTGCGCAATAGCAAGAAATCTTCAATTGCACAGTATTGCGCAATAGCAAGAAATTGATATGTGTGCCCAACTATTCAGGGTTCGACATCTGCGGTCGTATCTAGCTGCGCCCAGCGGAGCATTTTATTCTTTATTTGTTTATGGAAGTGACGTCAGTCACATGCTAGGACCCGGATGTATCGTCTGGGCATGTGTGACCGGAACCAGAAGTGTTGGGTTCCCGCCATTTTTCTTTATTTGTTTACGGAAGTGACGTCAGTCACATGCTAGGACCCGGATGTGTCGTCTGGGCATGTGTGACCGGAGCCGGAAGTGTTGTGTTCCCGCCATTTTTCTTTATTTGTTTATGGAAGTGACGTCAGTCAAGTGCTGGGACCCGGATGTGTCGTCTGTGTATGTGTAAGCGGAACCGGAAGTGGTTTACGCACATGCGCAACCAGAAGTGATGTTCCCCGCCATTTTTTTACTATTTGTTTACGGAAGTGACGTCAGTTACGTGCCTGGACTCGTGTGTGTCGTCGGCGCATATGTAGGCGGAACCGGAAGTCCTGAAAGTGGTTTGTTACGGAAGTGACGTCAGTCACGTGCTTCAACCCGAATATGTCTTGCTTAACTGGAATTTGGTTTTGATTATCTTCCCTTTTTCCCGTCTTTTCATTCTCGGTTGTCTCTGGGTCTGTCATCGGTTTGTTTAGGGTAAGGGTCTCGAGGGGCTGATATTTTCACTGTTATGTCTAAGTCCGAAAGTATTCGTACAGAGGGGTGATTGGATTATCTCCCATTT
Source organism: Mytilisepta virgata (assembly GCA_028015205.1). NCBI lineage: Eukaryota > Metazoa > Mollusca > Bivalvia > Mytilida > Mytilidae > Mytilisepta > Mytilisepta virgata. Next base: position 51,227,365 of record CM051515.1, read on the forward strand.
TCCCGCGCTTTTCATTCCGGATGATGTTTTCCGTTTGTTCAAGGGAAGTCTAATGGTAGGGTTGGATTATGTCCCCTTACCTGTCAGCATTAGGTCAATGGAGGGGTGTCCTTAGCAACCGCCTTAGCAACGGTGGTTCATTTCATTGCTCTATGCTGCTCATCACTGATCATCACTGCTCATCACTGCTCATCTCTTGCTCTCCGCTGCTCATCGCTGCTCTTCTCTTGCTCTTCGATGCTCATTGCTGCTCATCGCTGCTGTTGTCTTGCTCTTTGCTGCTCTTCGCTGCTCATCGCTGCTCTTCACTTGCTCTGCGCTGTTATGTCGAGGTCCAACAATATACAAAGTACAATGGGACTATTGGGTTATCTTCCTTTTTAATGTCATTTTCATTCTCTGGTTGAAACCACTTCCAGTTCCGGTCAAACATGCCGCCTACGACGATCCGGGTCCTAGCATGTGACTGACGTCACTTTCGTAAACAAATAAAGAATGGCGGGCAAACACACAACTTCCGGTTGTGCATGCGCGCAAACCACTTCCGGTCATGTGACTTCCGTTTCGGGTGGCATTACTTCCTGTGGAAGTCATTTCCGGTTCCGGTGACGTCATCCTCAAATCCGACTTGAACTGTGTACAACTCAGGCCTCTCCATTTTTTAGCTACTCTGTTTAAGTTCACCTTATTTTCCTAAATTTGACGTATATTGACATAAAATTGAACGAAGAATACGTTAGATAAGATTAAAAGGGGGAGAGGCCTGTATCCATGTCTCAAGCGCCTATGATAGAGGTAACAGCCAAACTTCTTTTGAAATGAGATGAGGTTTCAAGTAACTTTCAGTTCAATTGGATTTATCTTGCTGGCTGTTTGTATTAGGTTGACGAAGCCGGCGAATCCGAAGAGAACGACTAATCTACGGCGGGAAAATTGGCAGTCCTTGTCAATTAAGATGCATTATCGCAAGCTGTATTCGAACTCGCAAACTCGGTCCTGACAAGATAGTGATCGATGGTGATAATGACTAACTATATGAACCTAAACAATGGGCATCTTAATCCCCTTTGAATTGATAACACTGCAGGAATACTGAAACACCCGATCCCGTATGAAATCTTATGCAGTGTTCAATCTTGATATAAACAGCTTCCATACATTTTTGAAGATTCATATTAATAAGTTGGTCAATTTGATGTTACGTAATTATTAATGATCTAACATGAAATAATATTTGGGTATTGACAGTGAAGACAACAGCCAAATCCGACCAATGAACTGTGCAGTTCTGATTAAGCATAACTTTATTTGAAATGCATAATTGTCCCCTGATGTGTTTACAGCGTTATTTTACATTCAACGTAACATGAATATAAAGACAAATCATTGCAAGTAATTAATATATGGGTAAAAGAAACAAATTTCTTGATCTTAGAACAATATTTTGACCTATTAATATCTGACTGATTATTTAGTGATTTTTTTTCACTGACTCACTTAATATTTGAATATTAATAGCAACTCAATTCATAATTAATCAGTAATGAACTTTTCAGATTTTGTCACCAGTTCGGCTGTTTTTGTCACCAGTTCGGCTGTCTAACAAATGAATCAAAGGTCTAGCATAGAAACGACACTTGAAACATTATGTTGAAATCTGGAATCTTACGTTCAAATTGTAGAAAGTGAGTGTATTATTCTAGGCTTCCAATGGGCATTTGCAAAGGGCATGAACATTTATAAGAAGCACACATTTTTCCCAAGTATGGGAACACAAGCCTCGGATATTTGAAGGAAGTATGTATTGTTTCAATTTGGTCAAAGGCCAGATGTAAAAAGCAAGGTTGTACATTGTTCAAATCTGTTTATAAATGTAGGCAAAGGGCGTAGACATTTATTAGGAAAGCTATCGTTGAATTAATGTTTTGTATTTTAACCGATTAAGGCGCAAATGTAAAGATATTGAAAGGAAGGTGAGCAGAATGTATTGCAACAATGCTAGTGTATCATTAACTGCTGTGCTGTCAAAACATTTGTTTTCATTTTTTTTTTTTGGGACTAAGTAAATCAGTGTATACAATTGGTAATGTCACAAAGATGTACAATTTGCAACTTCTCCGTGGAAGCCACTTTAAAAAAGAATAAACTATGGTACATATGGATCTAGAAGAACTACCCCTTACAAGGCATCTTAAATATGTTTTAGAAGGACGGTTACTTTCTCAAGTATTCAAAAACTAAATTTCTGAGATACTGCAAGTACAGACAAATTATGTAATGTAGGATTGAATATTTGAGGAAATGGCATATTTTTTTTATACATACTGAAAATATTAAACATACCATTTGTGTAATTACCCCTAATGTATTTAGTTTACTAATGATCTGATTGCACTCATGTTTACTATGCCTATATGTACAAGTGGCAATATCAAATTTTATTTTATTGGTTTTCCATCATGTAAATGTACAGAACAATTGAGCTTTTTCTTAATTTTACGCCACAATTTTGATAAATTGCTTTTTCAAAAACATGCAATAGCATTTGTGAATAGTGCCATACTCTGTAATTAATCATTAATACTACACTACAAACACATGTACCAGCATTCATGACAAAAACAGTCTATATTTTCTGAATACTTTAGATTCCTTATATTCTATTGGGTAATAATTTTCATTGTAACCATGAGTTTAAATACCGGTAAACAACAGAGGGTGTTTTCTACTGTGCATGTTTTTTCAAACTGCAAGTCATTTTTGTGAATATCTCAAAAGCTTCTTTAAAAAGAAAGTAAAAAGTGTTACTCTACCATTTGTTTCCAATAGTTGTATATGTCACCGGATGTTTGATTGCTTATAGTAAATTGTTATTAATTGATTATATTAAATAATTGCGTATTCATTTGTTTTCATATTCATCATTCATTACATGTATGTCCATGTACCATGTGATCCGTTTTCATCATATTCATTATGACGCAAGACAGATGACGTTTTCTACTTGTACGTCACCAATGCATGTTAACGATGTATCCAATAATACATCTAAATAATATCACATTATACGCATGTTTTGCACGCACAATTTTAACCGCGAAATTTTACTAGGTATAAATACAAAATATCCTTATATTATTCATTAACTGCTTTAACATGTCCAGGAGTAACTTGTGGATTTTGTGAATTTCCCTATTCTTTGTTGCAGGTAGGCAATGTTTTAATACTTCATCTTGTATTTGATTTATTTAAAAACGTATAATTTTCAATTCGTTTGAGTTTGAGAGTTCTTTTCGGTGTATAATTTCTTTTTGTGCTGTAGAATTTTCAATGAAATAGGTATTCTATAAAAGGTTAAATTTCCGTCCTGTTCAGTTTGGTTAATGTTTCGGCTTTCATTAATTTCGACCTTCGGCGAAATATGCATTACAGAATACATGTAGTTTTATGCGACATTTTATTCCCGCTTTTGTTTTTATACGACCGCAAAATTTTTGCGGTCGTATATTGGTATGACGTTGGCGTCGTCGTCGTCGTCTGCGTCGTCGTCCGTCGTCTGCGTCGTCGTCCGAAGACATTTGGTTTTCGCACTATAACTTTAGTATAAGTTAATAGAAATCTATGAAATTTAAACACAAGGTTTATGACCACAAAAGGAAGGTTGGGATTGATTTTGGGAGTTTTGGTCCCAACAGTTTAAGAATCAGGGGCCAAAAAAGGGCCCAATAAGCATTTTTCTAGGTTTTCGCACAATAACTAGTATAAGTAAATAGAAATCTATGAAATTTTAACACAAGGTTTATGACCACAAAAGGAAGGTTGGGATTGTTTTTGGGAGTTTTGGTCCCAACAGTTTAGGAATTAGGGGCTAAAAAGGGGCCAAAATAAGCATTTTTCTTGGTTTTTGCACAATAACTTTAGTATAAGTAAATAGAAATCTATGAAATTTAAACACAAGGTTTATGACCACAAAAGGAAGGTTGGGATTGATTTTTGGAGTTTTGGTCCCAACAGTTTAGGAATTAGGGGCTAAAAAAGGGCCAAAATAAGCATTTTTCTTGGTTTTTGCACAATAACTTTAGTATAAGTAAATAGAAATCTATGAAATTTAAACACAAGGTTTATGACCACAAAAGGAAGGTTGGGATTGATTTTTGGAGTTTTGGTCCCAACAGTTTAGGAATTAGGGGCCAAAAGGGTCCAAAATTAAACTTTGTTTGATTTCATTGAAAATTTAACTATTGGGGTTCTTTGATATGCCGAATCTAACCGTGCATTTAGGATCTTAATTTTTGGTCCCGTTTTCAAATTGGTCTACATTAAGGTCCAAAGGGTCCATAATTAAACTTAGTTTGATTTTAACAAAAATTGAATTCTTTATGTTCTTTGATATGCTGAATCTAAACATGTACTTAGTTTTTTTATTATGGGCCCAGTTTTCAAGTTGGTCCAAATCGGGGTCCAAAATTAAAGCTAAAAAGGGGTAAATTATTTTTTTTTGGGGGGGGGGGCAATTCTCCACAGCATATTGTATTACACAAAAGCAAAAAATTGAATATAAATTCAAATCATATGACCAATTCTAAGTTCTTTATTTCAGTTATTCTGTGTCAGAAACCTATTATGTGTCAAATATTTGAAGAAATTTTCAATTGCACAGTATTGCACAATAGCAAGAAATTGATATGTGTGCCCTGTTATCAAAACTTTATTATTAACAAATTCCATTGGAAATTTGCCAATATAAAATGTGCTGATGAAGCTTTTTTGTTTATCTTATCTAAACTGCTTTTAAATTTATATGTATATTTAAAATTTGCCATCCATGACTATGATGTCATTTTCTATTTTAATATGTTATGGTGTATTTAAATGGGCTGTTATGGTTGCAAAGTATAAAGAAATGGGGGGGGGGGGGTAAATGAGAAATTGGGGAGGGGGTAATTTTTTCTCATTTCATATTTCATAAATTAAAAAGAAAATTTCAAATTTTTTTTAGCAAAAAAAGGGGGGGGGGGGGGTTACAATAAATTTTATTGTTTTTTGGTTTTTTTTTGGGAGGGGGGGGTCAATGTGCAACTTCATAGTGTATTGCACAAAAGCTAAAAAAAGGGATAAATTATTATTTTTTTTTGGGGGGGGGGCAATTCTCCACAGCATATTGTATTGCACAAGAAGCAAAAAATTGAATATAAATTCAAATCATATGACCAATTTTAATTTCTTTGATTTCAGTTATTCTGTGTCAGAAACCTATTATGTGTCAAATATTTGAAGAAAATTTCAATTACACAGTATTGCGCAATAGCAAGAAATTGATATGTGTGCCCAATTTTAAATTTTAAATTGGTTATTTCTGATTTATATATAAAAACAAATAATACTGATATGGTTTGAATAGGTAAATTAAAAATTTTTAAGTTCTTAGACAACATTCATTCTGTGTCAGAAACCTATGCTGTGTCAAATATTTATTCACAATCCAAATTCAGTATTGTATCAAGCTTGAATGTTGTGTTCATAATTGCCCCAACTATTCAGGGTTCGACATCTGCGGTCGTATCTAGCTGCGCCCAGCGGAGCATTTTATTTATATTCAGTTCCTAATTCGATTATCGGTATTGCTAAAAGTATGACTTTCGGCATTACTGAAAAGTGTTATATTCCGTCCAGTGAATTTGTAATTCATATATTGCAGTTTTAGTTTTAAACGAGGTTAATTTCTACATTTAATGTTTTGCGTCTGTCAATGTGTGTTTGAATGAATTTATATTTTCTGCTGTATTGTAAGTCATTGTATATGTTAAATAATTCTTTGTTGCAGTTAATAAAAGTGACACCTGTTGCAGTCTTTTATATATATATTGGCCAAATCCTGATATTGGGTTAATTTTGACGGTGACATATACAAAAAATATTCTCTTTTCCAATGAAATGTGTCATATTTTTTCACCAGTGTGGATTTTCATTTTATATGTGCGGTTCATCAATTTTTCCATAAAATATGACGTACCACAAACAAGTGTGACGTTGCTAAATATTTGAAGGTTTTATTTCCAAAAGACTGAACTAAGTTGCCTTTTTGGATACGCAAACACATGTAACTGCTATATGTAATGAACAACAGAATTTGAAGAAAGTCTGAAATTTTTCATTCAAAAGATCAATTTCAGAATTATATGGAACACAGATTGACAGAGAAGTAAACTGCAAACCATTAAATTTGAATCCTCATTACAACAGTTTCTGCTAAAACTTTATACTCGAGGAAAGAAATGAATTCACAGCATGCACACTGTCCTACATGATATCGAACACATGAAACTAGAAACTGTAATTGCAGATATGTAGGTGACATTCAACACAAATATAAAACCAATATTAAAATAGACAAATTTTCAAGAAACATTAGAAGTTCAAATCAAGATGATATAGTTCTAAATATTTAACTCCAATCTTATTTTCCATCAAGCAAAAATCATCCTTTGATATGAGATCATTTATACACCTTGTACTGAGATACGAGATCATTTATCACACCTAGTACTGAGATATGAGATCATTTATCACACCTAGTACTGAGATATGAGATCATTTATCACACCTAGTACTGAGATGAGATCATTTATCACACCTAGTAATGAGATATGAGATCATTTATCACACCTAGTACTGAGATATGAGATCATTTATCACACCTAGTACTGAGATATGAGATCATTTATCACACCTAGTACTGAGATATGAGATCATTTATCACACCTAGTACTGAGATATGAGATCATTTATCACACCTAGTACTGAGATATGAGATCATTTATCACACCTAGTAATGAGATATGAGATCATTTATCACACCTAGTACTGAGATATGAGATCATTTATCACACCTAGTACTTTCACTGAACTGTTTAAAGTATATAAAACCAACAATGAAGAAATCATACATATAGTTTAATAAACTTTCTCTACAGAAAAAAAACAACCAAAACGAAAAACACTTTTCATAGATATTTTTTATACCAGGAAATACAATAAAGAAAAACACATTCTTTGTAATGAAACTACCACCTCAAATGATTTTTATAGTTAATAAAATAATTTCTCATGCTGTAGTGATAAAACAAGATTAATGTACAACAATTATATTTCTATATATAAAATATGGATTTGTTTTGTTACCTGAACAAATTCCTTCAACATAAATATAATCTATAAAATTTCTTTCTATTTTAGTCATGACCGGCATTGTTCTTTTTACAAAATACAAATGACCTTAGCAATAAATATTCTAAAATATTAGGATGATGTGCTCCTTTTAAACCATACAGTATGTTTTATATCTCTATAGGAGAAATGTTGGTCACAGAAGATAACACAATGATATATACAATTTTTTCTTGATACATTTTTTAACTACATTGAATACATTTTATGATACTAACAAAATATCAAATATACTTCTCATAAGTTGATATACATTGAAAACAGCTTTTAAGATTATCCTTTTTGGTTTATTAAAATATTTCACAACTTGGATGGAAGATAGGCTACTCAAGGTAAAATAAGATTTTGAAGCAGCAATCACAAAGGACAGGTTTTTCTGATACCTTTTATTAGGCCTAGACTTTCTTGTCTGTAATATTTAAACAATCAAAAAGACTGATTATCTGGTATCTTATTTTGATATACAAACAGGATATCCTGTCAACGTTTTATTTTAACATTGTCAAATACAGTTTCAACAGAGGATTCTTTATGTACCGTACTTGACAAATTTTGATCTCTTTTACTGCAAGCCAATGCTCTCTTGATAAAACGGACAAATGACAACATTCTCAAATTCAAATATGGCTCCTACTTCAACTGTGAAGGTTCTCTAAGGATCTACTTCTCATTTTCAAGGCTCAATATGTAATCCCATTCTTCTACAAAATACAAAATCCACAATGACGTTCTATACAAAGTAGCATGATACATTTTCTACTTTCCCTTTCAAAAGATAACATACTTTGCATTGAGTACATAAAAGGTGTTTGTTCAGAGAGAGTGTACACACAAAGATAACATTTTTTCCCAAAATACCATTGATATGAACTCTGCAAGAAGTCTAGCTGCTGTTCTAAAAGCCAAATGTACTATGCTTTAAAATATTTCAAGGATAATCAGTAATGCGTTAAAAATGGTAAAATACTGTAATGCAACAGGTGTGCATTTCATAACTTTGAACGAACACTGGCATTGATATCAGGGTTTTTTGAAGGATTTCATTTGGGTGAGGCCCAGATCACTATTTCAAAATAAGGTTGAGTCTCACAGTTGATATAATCATGAATCTACGAATTTTGGGTGAATCCTAGCCAAGACATGAGTCCAGGGCTCACCTAGATGTTACAAAAAATCCTTGATATGGAACTAGTGATTAATGATGGATTATACATTGCATACAATTTGTGATATTAAAAATACCGGTATGTAAAATCTAATGAATAACACCTTTTGTGACTGGTTGTACTGATAACCGTGCCCTCGTAAATAATGCCATGTTTTTCAGTGGACCTCCTTCTGCCTTATGCTCGAGATGTAATGATTTAAGTTCTGACAGTGGAATAAATCTCTTCAACATTCTGATAAATTTCACATCTACCATAAACCATTTTGGATTGTCTTTCTTTGAGGACCTGGAAAATACATACTGAAATGCCATCCAAGCTTTCTCATAAGACATAGATTAAAGTTATGACAGAGACTTAATGAATATTTAGATATTTAGATATATTTTATTTTATTTTTGGTCTTTTCAATTTGGAGAATGGATGGAAGGATAAATTATTGTTTAACGTCAAATGGCTACATTACGTGCAAGACAAGAATTGCTAGATCAGTCTACTGGAAGTCAACAACGATCCCACAGCAACAAAAGCCTAATTTTTCATCAGTTTTTCAAATTTTCTAAAAAATAGAAATCAGTGTTTTTAGTGAGGAATAAATAGAGTTATTACAGTGAATTATTCCAACTAATTGCTTTTTTAACGCCTTATTTATTATATGATTTCTAGGCACTTTTCCCAAAAAATTTAAGGTTTGAGAGTCTTCCAAGATATTTACTAACTAGAGGCTCCCAGGAGCCTGTATCGCTCACTTGGACTATGTCCATCTTGACTGGCAGCCTGTTCCAACTGGCTCACAGCTCATTTCAAAAAGAAGATCTTTCAGTGATACAATTCTGAAAGACTACCACCAATGGACCATTGCTGCTAAGTTTTGTTCCAATTGGCCAAGTAGTTTCAGATAAGATCTTTTTAAAAATAAATTTCCCCTGGGTCCTATGCTAAACTATATTTGGCTCTGGTGGCCAACTTGGATGATGGGCCATTGATGTCAAGTTTTGTTCCAATTGGCCAGGCGGTTTCAGAGGAGAAGATCTTCAAATGAAAGCAATGTTTAAAATCCCAAAATCACACCTGACTTATTTAATATAAGGTTGCTAGGTATATTTCCAAAAAGTAAAAAGGTCTGAGGGTCTTCCAGGTTATTAACCAAAGATGGAATTTAATTTTTTAAATTAAATTAATCAAGGTAACTGCTTTTTCACACATGATTTATTTGATATATGGTCGCTAGGTAACTTTCTAACTAAAGGCTCTCAAGAACCTGTATCGCTCACATGGATTTAACTTGTACACCAACAGCAGGACTAAAAACTTAAGTGTAGCAGTAATCTTGGCTAGTTTTCCCATGGGGAAGGGGGAGGGGGGGCATCTAATGACCATTGCAGCCAAGTCTAGTCCCAATTGGCCAAGTGGTCACAGATCATCGGACCATCTAAGGACCATTGATGAAAGGTTGGTCCCAACTCGCTCAGTAGTTTCAGACAAGAAGATTTTAAATGAATTTTCCCAAAGGATCCTATGTTAAACTAAGTTCAGCTGTGACGGCCATCTTTGTTGACAATTGGATCCTATGGTAAATCTGTCCCTTGGTGGTGCCCATCTTGGATTTCAGATCAGCATAAAGAACAAAGTTTGTAGAAGACCATGTAAGGATCATTCCTGCAATATAACAATTCAATTGTTTTGTAGATTTTTTTGAATTTCAACCAATCAGAATGCAAAAATGGCCCTGGCAGCCATGTTGAATTTTGGATCAGAACCAAAAACATAATCCATCCAATAAACATCCACACCAAGTTTGGTTTCATTTGACCATGGGATTTTGGAGAAAAAGATTGAAATGTGAAAAGTTAACTGACAGACGGCGACGGACGCAAAGTGATGCAAATATATAAAAATATAAAGGTCTGAGAGTCTTCCATGAAGTTTACTAAATACAGAATTGTTATATTTGAAATCAAATTGTTCCAAGCATTTGCTATTTAATAATGTGATTAATTTCATACTTGGGTGCAAAGCACTTTCATTCAAATCTGTAGAAACTTGAGATATGAAATTGTCTGTTTTCCTTATTTTTAATTTTCCAAGGGGAATAAATCTCAGAAAATCAATCCATCGCAGCTGATTTTTTAACTTGACTGAGAAACTGTTGTTATTAATTAACTAAAATCTTTTGAGAAATCTAGACATGAGAGTTCTTAAAAAGTCAATTTCCCATATTTTTACTATTCAAAGAGGAATAACCCTTAGAAAAATAAATTGTGAGTGCTGGTTTTCGAATTTGTCTAAGAGAATTCTAATTTAAACCTTTGACCTAAATTTCATTGATATCTAATACGAAATAAAGACATCAGAGTGCTTAAAAAGTCAATTCTCCAGAATTTTATTCTTCAAAGAGGAATAACTCTTAGGAAAAAGAAGCCGTCAGTGCTGATCTTCAAACTCGTTCGAGAGAATTTTAATCTAAACCTTTTGCATACATTAAATGCTTACCTATTAAGAAATGTAGACGTGAGAGTGCTTACAAATACAATTTAACCATATTTTAACTGTTCACGCTCAATCATTCTATGAAAATTAGGCCCTTGTTTCTGCTTTTCGAACTTGTCCATAGGAATACTGATATAAACCATTGATATAAATAGAATTAAAATCTGTTGATAAATGAAGACATGACAGTGCTTACAAAGTGTGATGTTCAGACGGACATCAGCATTTCCATATCCCCCGTTATGCGTTGTGGCAGGGGATAACTAGAGGCTCCCAAGAGCCTGTATCGCTCACCTGGATTTAATTTTTCACCTTGAGCAGGACTAAAAATTTAAGTGTTGCAGTCAATTTGTCTGGTTTTTCTATAGGGTTCTATGTTAAACTAAGTTTGGCTGTGGCGGCTATCTTGGTTGACAGTCAAGGTCAATAGACACATTTCTAAAAGAGAACTATCTAAGGACCTTTACTGCTAAGTCTTGTTCCAACTGGCTAAGTGGTTTCAGACAAGATTTTTAAATGAATTTTCCCATAGGGTACCATATTAAACTAATTTCAGTTGTGGCAGCCATGTTGGTTGACAATCCAGGTGATCGGACACATTTCTGAAAGAGGATCATCTACAGACCAAAGTTTAGTACCAATTGGCTCAGTAGTTTTAGACAAGTAAATTTTATGAGTGAATTTACCATAGAGTCCTATATTAAGAATGCAAACAACAGTTTCGTATAAAATTCCAGTGATTTTCCCCTAAATATATGATATCATAGGTATGGAATTCCCTCTATTTATAAGTTCTAGATATTGATTTCTGATTGTTTTTTGGTTTCATTATTTAAATTAGAGTCTTGGCTTTATTTTAAGTTTAAAAGAATGCATGAAATGTAAAAAAGTAATTATTTTCAGAAAAGTTTTATTAATGGGAGACTACTCTGAAAACATCCAAAAATAGTGTAGGTGAAAACACAACATTTTTATACCACTTCATGTAGCAATTTTAAAAGGCGGCGAATGTACCCTGAAACTACATGTGCTGAAACCAGTTGAATGTGTACTTTGGAAAACACATATACTCAGTTCTCTAAATTGCGCAGGAATCTTTGCTAGGATGCTCTGAGGTTGGTCTGTTTTTGAAATATTTGAAGGGAGAGGCCTATTTTTTGTCAGTTATCTTTCTGTAATGGTAAGAATTTGGAAAGGAATTCCTTAAAAATACTTATATACTGTGAAAGCTTGAAGAAATATGTTTTATTTGATATATGGTTGTCTATGGGTATATGATACAGCCAAATGTCCAGCTATCAATCTTTTGAGTATGTCCCTTCAATTTATGACGTCATGAAAAGTTCTAAGAAAAACTGTTGTGTGCACTCTTAATTAAACTAAGTCCGGCTGTGGCGGCCATCTTGGTTAACAGTCCGGGTCATTGGGCATATTTCTGAAAGAGAACCTCCTTGGGACCAATGCTGCCAAGTCTGGTTCCAATATGTCAAGTGGTTTCAGACAAGAAGATTTTTCAATGAATTTTCCTATAGGGCCCTATGTTAAACTAAGTTTGGTTGTGGCGGCCATCTTGCTTGACAGTCCTGGTCATCGGACACACTTCTGTAAGAGGACCATCTAAGGACCATTGCTGCCAAGTCTGGTTCCAATTGGTCAAGTGGTTTAAGACAAGATTTTTCAATGAATTTTCCCATAGGGCCCTATGTAAAACTAAGTTCGGCTGTGGCAGCCATCTTGGTTAACAGTCCGGGCCATTGGACATATTTCTGAAAGAGAACCTCCTTAGAACCATTACTGCCAACTTTGGTTCCAACTGGCCTTGTAGTTTCACATAAGAAGATTTTTGAAATTTTAAATCTTACTTTGTTGAACATTTTTATACAGCCGCAAAATTTTTGCGGTCGTATATTGGTATGACGTCGTCGTCGTCCGTCGTCGTCCGAAGACATTTGGTTTTCGCACTATAACTTTAGTATAAGTAAACAGAAATCTATGAAATTTTAACACAAGGTTTATGACCACAAAAGGAAGGTTGGGATTGTTTTTGGGAGTTTTGGTCCCAACAGTTTAGGAATTAGGGGCTAAAAAAGGGCCCAAATAAGCATTTTTCTTAGTTTTTGCACAATAACTTTAGTATAAGTAAATAGAAATTTATGAAATTTAAACACAAGGTTTATGACCACAAAAGGAAGGTTGGGATTGATTTTGGCAGTTTTGGTCCCAACAGTTTAGGAAAACTAAACTTTGTTTGATTTCATCGAAAATTGAACTATTGGGGTTCTTTGATATGCCGAATCTAACAGTGCATTTAGATTCTTAATTTTTGGTCCCGTTTTCAAATTGGTCTACATTAAGGTCCAAAGGGTCCAAAATTAAACTTAGTTTGATATTAACAAAAATTGAATTCTTGGGGTTCTTTGATATGCTGAATCTAAACATATACTTAGTTTTTTATTATGGGCCCAGTTTTCAAGTTGGTCCAAATCAGGGTCCAAAATTAAACTTTGTTTGATTTCATCGAAAATTGAACTAATGGGGTTCTTTGATATGCTGAATCTAACCGTGCATTTAGATTCTTAATTTTTGGTCCCGTTTTCAAATTGGTCTACATTAAGGTCCAAAGGGTCCAAAATTAAACTTAGTTTGATTTTAATAAAAATTGAATTCTTGGGGTTCTTTGATATGCTGAATCTAAACATGTACTTAGTTTTTTTATTATGGGCCCAGTTTTTAAGTTGGTCCAAATCGGGGTCCAATTGCATAGTATTGCGCAATAGCAAGAAATCTTCAATTGCACAGTATTGCACAATAGCAAGAAATTGATATGTGTGCCCTGTTATCAAAACTTTATTATTAACAAATTCCATTGGAAATTTGCCAATAACTTTAGTTTAATGAACTTCATTGGAAATTTGGCAATATAAAATGTGCTGATGAAGCTTTTTTGTTTATCTCATCTAAACTGCTTTTAAATTATGTATATTTAAAATTTGCAATCCATGACTATGATGTCATTTTCTATTTTAATACATTATGGTGTATTTAAATGGGCTGTTATGGTTGAAAAGTATAATTAAATTGGGGGGGGGGGGGGGTTGAAAACAAAATTTAGGGGGGGTAAATGGGAAGTTGAGGAGGGGGCAATTTTTTTCTCATTTCATATTTCATAAATTAAAAAGAAAATTTCAAATTTTTTTTAGCAAAAAAAGGGGGGGTTACAATAAATTTTATTGTTTTTTGTTTTGTTTTTTTTGGGAGGGGGGGTCAATGTGCAACTTCATAGTGTATTGCACAAAAGCTAAAAAAAGGGGTAAACTATTATTTTTTTTTTTTGGGGGGGGGGGGGCAATTCTCCACAGCATATTGTATTGCACAAGAAGCAAAAAATTGAATATAAATTCAAATCATATGACCAATTCTAAGTTCTTTGATTTCAGTTATTCTGTGTCAGAAACCTATTTCAAGAAATTTTCAATTGCACAGTATTGGCCAATAGCAAGAAATCTTCAATTGCACAGTATTGCGCAATAGCAAGAAATTAATATGTGTGCCCAATTTTAAATTTTAAATTGGTTATTTCTGATTTATATATAAAAACAAATAATACTGATATGGTTTGAATAGGTAAATTAAAAATTTTTAAGTTCTTAGACAACATTCATTCTGTGTCAGAAACCTATGCTGTGTCAAATATTTATTCACAATCCAAATTCAGTATTGTATCAAGCTTGAATGTTGTGTTCATAATTGCCCCAACTATTCAGGGTTCGACATCTGCGGTCGTATCTAGCTGCGCCCAGTGGAGCATTTTATTGCTGTTTACAATTTGTATTTATCTATAATAATATTCAAGACAATAATCTAAAACTGCAAAATTTCCTTAAAATTAACAATTCAGGGGCAATAACCCATCAAAGGATTGACCAATTCGTCTGAAAATTTCATGGCAGGTAGATCTTGACCTGATGAACATTTTTACCCCATCAGTTTTGCTCTAATTGCTTTAGTTTTTGAGATATAAGACAAAAACTACAGTTAACCCGTATCGCCTATTTTTAGCCATGTCGGCCATGTTGGTTGGCAGGCGGGGTCGTCAAGACATATTTTTTAAACTAGATACCCTAATGATGCTTGTAGCCAAGTTTGGTTCCATTTGGCCTAGTTGTTTTAGAGGAGAAGATTTTTGTAAAAGTTAACTGACGACAGACGCCAAGTGATGAGAATAGCTCACTTGACCCTTTAGGTCAGGTGAGCTAACCAGAGACTCCGAGGAGCCTGTATCGCTCACCTGATAGTGCCTTTCCTATTACATATAACCAGTTCCCAAAAGGTTAAAAGTTCGACTGCAGTGGCCATCTTGGTTGATAGTTTGGGTCAACAGACACAATTCTGAAAGAGGACCATCTAAGGACAATTGCTCCTAAGTTTGGTTCCAACCTCTCGGTATGTTCAGACTAAGAAGATTTTTGAATGAATTTTCCATGGGGTCCAATGTTAAACAATCTCAGCTGACAGTCCAGGTCATCCGACAATTCTGAAGAGGACAATCTAAGGACCATTGCTGCCAAGTCTTGTTCTAATCCGTTTAGTTGTTTCAGACAAGATTATTTAATGAATTTTCCCATAGGGTCCCATGTAAAACTAGGTTCGGCTGTGGCGGCCATCTTGGTTCTTAAATGCTTAAGTGGTTTTAGAGAAGCATTTTAAAACATTTTTCCCATTGGTTCCTATGTTCAAGAATGTGTGAAATGGTTTTTGAGAAGGTACAATGTATTTCGCATATGGTTCTATGTTAAACTATGTTCTGCAGTTACACCATCTTGATTTCAGATCTGCACCAAACTGTCAAAATTAGTACCGGACCACCCTAGTATCATTTGAACATGATTTGGTTTCAATGTTTGAAACGGTTTCTGAGAAGAAGCTGTTTGTATGTATTTCCCATAGGGTTCTATGTTAAACAATGTTCCACGGTGGCCAGCTTGGATTTCGGATCAGCACCAAAAACTCAAAATTGGTAGAGGACCACCCTAGTATGATTCGTGCATTATTTTGTTTAAATGTGTAGACTGTTTCTGAAAAGAAGCTGTTTGTATGTATTTCCCATAGGGTTCTGTGTTAAACTATGTTCCACGGTGGCGGCATCTTGGATTTCGGATTGCCACCAAAAACTCAAAACTTATAGGGGACCACCCTTGTATTATTCCTGCATGATCTGGTTTCTATGTATGAGACAGTTTCTGAGAAGAAGATGTTTGTATGTATTTCCCATAGGGTTCTATGTTAAACTATGTTCCACGGTGGTGGCCATCATGGATTTCAGATCAGCACCAATAATTCAAAATTAGTAAAGGACCACCCTAGGATCATTTGTGCATGATTTGGTATGTTTGTGTGAGACTGTTTTTGAGAAGAAGCTATTTGTATGTATTCCCCATAGGGTTCTATGTTAAACTATGTAACACTGTGGTGGCCATCTTGGATTTCAGATCACCACCAAAACCTCAAAATTAGTAGAGGACCATCCTAGTATCATTTGTGGATGATTTGGTTTAAATGTATTTGTGTGAGACTGTTTTTGAGAAGAAGCTGTTTGTATGTATTTCCCATAGGATTTTCTGTTAAACTATGTTCCATGGTGGCAGCCATCTTCGATTTCGGATCCACATCAAAAACTCAAAATTAGTAGAGGACCATCTAAGGACATTCCCACAATATAAATTCAATCTGCCAAGCAGTTTCTCAGAGGATTTTTGAAATTTCAGCCAATTAGAATGCATTATTGGCCCTGGCAGCCATGTTGAATTTCTGATCAGCACCAAATGACGCAAATGATGACAATACCTCACATTACCCTTTGGGTCAGGTGAGCTAAACTAGAGGCTCCCAGGAGCCTGTATAGCTCACCTGGATACACCACTCTGCTTTCATAGGATGTAATGTGGACCTGTCAGATAGTTTTTAATGGGGACTATCCAAGAACAATTGTAAATTAGTTTGGTTTGGTTCCAATTGGTATAGTAGTTTCATAAGAGTCAAATGAGCTGGCAGTGTTCTTTCAGTTGGAGCATACATGTTGGTTACAATTTTTTAAAGGGGACCACCCAAGGATCATTGTAACCAAGTGTGGTTCCAATTGGTACAGTAGATTCAGAAGAGAACTTAATTGATCTTTGAATACATTTCCCCATGGGGTCCAATGTTAAACTATGTTCCCTGCTGGTGGCAGTCTTGGATCAGGTCTGAACATGTCAGATACAATTTTTAAATTGGACCATCCAGACTATTGTGACCACGTGTGGTTCAAATTAGCCCAACGGTTTCAGAGGAGAAGATATTTGAATACAATTCCCCATTGGGTCCAATGTTAAACTATTCCCTGCTAGTGTCCATCTTGGATCAGGTGTATATATATAGTTGCTAGGTACTTTTACATCGGTTGCTAAGGGCTTTTTCGATGACCTTGACCCTTGACCTTCCATTTTAACCTCTATGGCTCTATAATAGGGTCCTGAGCATAAATATATATGATTGCTAGGTACTTTTCCATCAGTTACTAAGGACTTTTCAATGACCTTCACCTTTGAACTTCCATTTGGACCTATACAGCTCAATAATAGTGTCCTGAGCATAAATATATATGGTTGCTAGGTACTTTTCCATCGGTTACTAAGGACTTTTTCAATGACCTTGACCAATGACCTTCCTTTTTATCTCTACAGCTCTAAAAAAGATTCCTGAACATAAATATATATGGTTGCTAGGTACTTTTCTATCAGTTGCTAAGGACCTTTTCAATGACCTTGACCCTTAACCTTCCATTTTGACCTCTACGGCTCTATAGTAGTGTCCTGAGCATAAATATATATGGTTGCTAGGTACTTTTCCATCGGTTGATAAGAACTTTTTCAATGACCTTGACCCTTGAAGTTTAATTTTGATCTCTACGGCTCTATAATATGGTCCTGTGCATAAATATATATGGTTGCTAGGTACTTTTCCATCGGTTGCTAAGGGCTTTTTCAATGACCTTGATCCCTGACTTTTGACCTTGGTACTAAAATGTAGATCTTTTGAAACTGATCTTTTTTTGTATTGACGTTTTCTTCATATCTATAATGGTTTTCGAGATTTCGTATAAAATAAACATGAGTCAAGGGCACTAACTCCTATAACTTCAGACCCAATGAGAAAAATTTAGATCTTGACAAGATAAACATTTTCCCCAATATATTTCATCAGCTATTTGTTACAGTTTCTGAGTTATTCCCGTAACAATGTATAAGGTCAAAGGTCAAGTGCGACCTTGACCTTTGACCTTGGGGTCATTTTGAAGAATAAGACATCTGATGACTATTGGTGAAAGTCCCAAGTCTCTACGACTAACAGTTTATCAGTTTTGACCATGTACGCATTTCGTGTACTAAAATGTAGATCTTTTGAAACTGATCTTTTTTTGTATTAACATTCTCTTCATATCTATATTGGTTTTCGAGATATAGTATAAAACAAACATGCGTCAAGGGCAGTAACCCCTATATGGAGTCATCGTAGAACTTCAGTTCTAATGAGACAAATTTAGATCTTGACAAGACAAACATTTTTCCCAATACATTTCATCAGCTATCTCTTAAGGTTTCTGAGTTATTTCGATAACAAGGTCTGCGGTCAAAGGTCAAGGTCAAAATTGAGATTTGACCTTGACCCCTTTCATTAGCTTATTTGGTCCTATGACCAATAGTGAAAGTCCCATGCCTGTAAATGTCATAGTTTTCGAGTAAAAAATTTTAGCGAAAACTGCTTTTCATTAAGGGGACATAACTCTTATTACGTCATTTGAAATCCTTTTGGTTTTGTGTCAAGAAGCATGCAGTTGATAAACCGAACACTTTTGCAATTTAAACTTATCTCTTATAGTTAATGAAATATAAGGCAAAATATATTAAAATGTTGAAAATTTGACAAAGAAAGGGCAATAACTCCAAGATGGGTATTCTGATTTATAACAAAATTAGAGGGTATGTTGATCTTGACATGCTGAACATTTCTGCAATAAAACCTAACCTCTATCTCTAATACTTTTCAAAATATAAGACAAAATGAATAACAAGAGGCTCTCAAGAGCCTGAATCGCTCACCTGGCAAACAATGACTATAAACTAAATTAATATATTAATGTTTTTTTGTAAATTAAACTGAGTATTTAAGGTCACATAAAATACCTTTAAAAGCCTTTCAAGAACCTCTGGAAAGAAATGGGCATGAGTTCTCCCTATGCTTGATTAAGATACAGTCATGGTCAATCTGATGATTCACAATACAAAATACAAGCTTTAATTCATCTTCAAATACAAGTATAAATCTTTTGGTCTATATGTTGTCTTCGTTTTTAAAATGTTTGAAAGAAGTTATGTAAAAATTGTGGGTTAAGGCTTTTTATTGTACTTGAAAAGGAAATATTGCAGAAACAATCATGCTAAGTTTCATCCAAATCCCCCTAGTAGTTTCAGAGGAGAAGATGTTTGAAAATTTGTTAACAACGATGATGACAGACACCAAGTGATGGCAATTAAAAGCTCACATATTATGAAGTTTAATCATTGTTATACAACATTCTCATCATCACCATTCACTAAGGATACCATGTTTACTTTAAAAACCAAATATTGTTGAAATCCGAGCAAGTGTAAAAAATGGCGGGAAAATGGCAGCCATTTTAAAAAAAACGGCCGTCCAAAACAAACTTTCATCATCACCATTCAACTCGGGATACCATGTTTGCCATCAAAGTAGCTTTCATCTTCATTTTATTTCTATAATTCAGGAAAAAATAGCAAAAAACAGCATTTTGACTCCTATGTTCTATTTTTAGTAAGGGCGGACATGTTTTTCGACCAATCCAAAATCCAAGCATTAACTTTTTGCAGGATACCCTAAGGAACAATCTTACCAAGTTTCATTTGATTTTGAATAGTAGTTTCAGAGAAGAAGATTTTTGAAATAATAACATAAAAAAAAGCCAAAAATGTCAAAAAGGGCAATAACTCTAACATCAGTTGACAGATTTTCACGAAAATCAGCACACAGGTAGCTCTCATCATGCTGAACACTTTCAACCTGCCAGAATTTGCCGTAACCTGATGATTTTTGAGATATTTGCGAAAAACTGTTGTTTGACCCCTATGTTCTATTTTTAGTAACAGTGGCCATGTTTTTCGACGGATCAAAAATCGAAGCATAAACTTTGTGCACGATACCCTAAGGAACAATCATGCTAAGTTTTGTCCAAATCCATTCAGTAGTTTCAGAGGAGAAGATTTTTGAAATAATAACATAAAAACAAATTTACACGCAATCAAAAGCTTTTTTTCATTTTCTACAGTTTGCCATCTATAAGGCATCAACAGTTATTTTGACATTTAAGGGACAAAACTCTAACTCCTAAAGGGCTCATTTAAACATTTTGCAAACTAAGGGAAATGCTGTGAAAATGGTCAATTTTGATGTTCTAAGGGGAATAACTCCTAAAAGGAATGATCATACAACTTAATAAGTACAAATTTCAAAAAAAAATCAAGAAAAAGGGCAATAACTCCTACATGGGTGGTTACATCTTTTCAAAGCATTTCAAAGCAGGCAGATCTTGAGGTGTTGAACACTTTAGCTTCCCATCAGAATTTTGATATCTGTCACCATTTTTGAGTTATTTGCAAAAAACTGCAATTTACCCCTATGTTCTATTTTTAGCCATGGCAGCCATGTTTTTTTACAAATCAAAAATCCAAACGATAGTTTAGTAGCACTCATGCCAAGGAACAACTACACTAAGTTTGGTTGCAATTAAACTTATGGTGTAAGAGGAGTTAACGATTTTATTACAATGAATAAAGACTGCAAAAATGGTCAATTTTGACGATCTAAGGGGAATAACTCCTAAAAGGAACGAACCTACAACTTCGATCCTGTTACAAATTTTGTAGATCTTTGTGTGCCTAACAATATGAAATTTAAATTTTTCAAATTTCCTTTATAGTATCCAAGATATTGAGCTTAATAAGTGCAAAATTTGGAAAAAATACAGAAAAAGGGCAATAACTCCTACATGGGTCGTTGGATCTTCTTCAAAATTTCAGGGCAGGTAGATCTTGAGGTGCTGAACACTTTTACCCTATGCCAGAATTTTGATATCTGTTATGGTTTTTGAGTTATTTGCAAAAAACTGCAATTTACCCCTATGTTCTATTTTTAGCCATGGCGGCCATGTTTTTTTACGAATCAAAAATCCAAACGATAGTTTTGTAGCACATATACCAATAAACAACTGTACGAAGTTTGGTTGCAATTGGTCTTATGGTGTCAGAGGAGTTAACGTTTGAAAAAGTTTACGGACGGACGACGGACGACAAGTGATGCCAATAGCTCACATGACCCTTCGGGTCAGGTGAGCTAAAAAATTTGAAAATTTCACAAAAAAAGGGCAATAACTCCAAGATGGGTATTCCAATTAACTTCAAAATTGCAGGGTAGGTAGATCTTGCCGTGTTGATCATTTTAACCAAGTCAGATTTTCGATATCTGTACTGGTTTTTGAGTTATTAACCAAAAACAGCAATTTACCCATATGTTCTATATATAGTAACAGCGGCCATGTTGTTTGGTCCTTGGACTCATCGGATACAATTTTGAAACTAGGTACCTTGGTGATGATTCAGACCAAGCTTGGTTCATATTGGCCCAGCAGTTTCAGAGATTTTTTAAAAAGTTTACGATGGACGACGGACGGACCCCGACGGACGCCAAGTGATGGCAATAGCTCACATGACCCTTTGGGTCAGGTGAGCTAAAAAGGTATTTATTTTGAATTTTCAGTGTACTGGTAGGCATAGGTTTTCCAAATATATAGTGTACTTCACTATTAAACAAAATATGATAAACACATGTACCAATATAATTATATAGTAGAGGTAAAAGCTTAGGCTTATTTAAATCCTACATTAAAGTGTGAGCTTTTCATGAAAAACATCAATAAAATGGTGTTGCCAGTAAATCCACTATTAAATTTAATAAAATATTCTATCAAATGAATATTTGACATGTATTAATAGAAATTACAAACCAATGACAATGACTTTTTTCTCTCTAAACCAGAGTTGAAACATAAACAAGATTGCTACACGTAGCCATATGTCCCCTTTCACTGCAGAATCTGTAGAGTATGCACAAATTTATTCCATAACAATACATCCTACCAAATATGGAAGCAATCTGCAAAGCTGTTTCAGAGGAGATGTGTCCACAAGGTCTTCTATTGTTGAGAATGTTGAAAATAGTCTAAGTCCCCTAACTCCTACAAAATTTGTTGAATCCAAATGGTGGTAAAGTATGCACATCTACACTTCATAACAACAAATCCTACCAAATATGGAAGCTATCTGCCAAGCGGTTTCAAAGGAGATGCGTGCACAAGGTCTCCTATTGTTGAGAATGTTAAAAATAGTGTAAGTCCCATAACTCCTACAAAATTTGTTGAATCAAAATGGCTGTATAATATGCAAATCTACACTTCATAACAATAAATCCTACCCAATATGGAAGCAATCCACAAAGCAGTTCCAGAGGAGATGCGTCTTAGGTGTTGCGAACAGACAGACGGATACCATTACCATGTCCCTCCGTCGCTTTGCAGCAGGGGAAAAAAACAAAATGCTTTTGTGTTGATAGTAAAACAGATTTTCTTGGATCTGCTGTTCATATGCAGATTACCAGATTTTTTTCACTAGAAAATCAAGCTAAAAATTATTCCATAGTGTATTTTTCATGTTAATATAAAAATAGAATTGACTTTTGCAAACAGTTATTTGCAATAAACCACTGATCAAAGATACAATTCTCATCTCTCTGTTTACCTGTCATAATGAGGATCCTTAGAGTCAAACTGTGTATGGTCTGGATAACTCTCCTTGACTATCTGGAGTACAAAAAAATAATATTCTTTTAGTTTGCACTCATTGCCTGAAGGGAATACGATACTGTTAGGATCTACCTACTTTCATGAAATTTGGACATGCATGTCTTCTTGCTACATATTTTCGAAATTTCGAAATGGCAAAAGAAAAAAGTACTTCATGAGTTATACTGCATTGAATTTTATGTATTTTGATCCAAAACCCCATTGTTTTGTATTTTCCAGTCCTTCACAAAACCTTGTACATGTATAACTTTGCAAGGAAATAACAAATTCTAGTTGAGGTTTTATGCCGTTTTCAGCACATTTGGCTTTTTTGTGGTGGCCAGTTTTTTTTTTTGTTGGAGGAAGCAGGAGTACCCAGAGAGAAAACCACAAACCTTCGGTAGGAAAATTGGTAATTAAGATCAGAGTCGAACACACCGCGCAACAGGTAAGATTCAAACTCACAACCTCAGTGTTAACAGGCTAGTGATCATTAGTAGTCATGACGAACTACCTAGACCTCTAGGCCACAGAGGCCCCCTTTCTTTAGTTAGTAAATATTGAAACCAATGGTGTGGTGTCATATAAACTGTATTGAAACCAAATGGTGTGGTGTCATATAAACTGTATTGAAACCAATAGTCTGGGGTCATATAAACTTTATTGAAACCAATGGTGTGGTGTCATATAAACTATATTTTTTCATGTGTATTCATATACACTGGAAATTTTTTGGTTGAAAAATATTAATAAGTCATAAAAACATAACTATACCTTTTGTTTTCTCTCAATCATAAAAAGATTCTCAAAGAGTAACTTTTCTGTTTGTGATTCATTGTTTTTTTTTTTTTTTTGTTTAAAATATGATTTCATCAACGGGGTTACAAAACAATTAAAATTGAAGTAGACGACCAGTTATTGCGAAAAGTGTTCTGTTGAAAAAGAAGGAGAAAGGAAATTTTAGAATTTTTCTTGTACATTTGTGCAATTATAATTAAATTGGGTATTCTCATATGACGTGCCACTTTCGCTATAGAAACACAACTGTGTTCTAAATAGAACAATTATTATTGACACACGCGCACAATGCGTTGTTGACCTAGGCATGAAGCACACATGAAATTACTAAACTGTTTTATTTTGTTGATAAAATGAAGTTTCAAAGTTATATTCTTCCATCTCACTGAATCTATCTTACATTTATCGCTTAACCAACATTTAGAAAAGCTTGAAATACAACAACGATAAATGTCACGCAAAAAAGGTATAACGTCATCCATTCAAAAGATGCCAGATTGACAGTCAAAAACGGAAAATCACATGTTGTACAGGATATGGAACGCTGACATTTGCTTTAAAATCTCACAAAAATGTAAGTCTGATTTTATTTTGTTCATGTAGAGACATGTTACTTTTTTCTGTGAAAGTGATTGCCTTGATAAAATCAATATGACGCCTTAGGGTTCGCTTTGATTACAAAAATCCTACAATAAATCGTCAAACTGATAACCAAAATTTTTTCTGTGGAAAATCTGGTTTTAAAATAATACCACAAAAAATGTTATAACACTTGTGTCCACAATAAACATGTCAGGAATCGCACACTACTATGATTACGTTACGCGCCGTTACCATACACTTATTGTAACGTCATTGTATCCATTAGAAGTCCATTCGAAAGTTAAACAAACCAAACGTCTTTTAGTTTATCTGAAGTTACAAACTATACGATCACAACCCCAAGACATTGATATTGGTGCCGTGACTAAAAGAGAGATGACAAGCAAACTCAAGTCTGTGCGCGCAGGACATCGGAGTGTAATTTCAAGAATTCTGAAGAGAATAGACGAAAAACTCGCATCGGAAGATGGACATGAAGCTAGTGATTTTGAAGTTGACTTTACAAATTTGAGTGAAAAACAGGACATTCTAAAGGATCTGAATGCACAAATTCTGGAGAATGCAGACGCCGAGGAGGCAGAAGCTGAAATACTAGACGCAGATGAGTATAAGTATAATTTAGAGACGAAAATACACAAAATACGTAAACTTCTGCAAATTAATACTTCAAAACTCAACCCAGCAGCTAGCAGTTTTACAATTCAAACCGTCAATGATGCACGCCCACAACACCAGTACCCAAGTTATGCTATTAATGATCAAAGCGTACCACATCTCAACACATCTCGTTCTATCACAAGCTCAAGTAGTAGTGACTTTCATAAGCTCCCGAAGCTTCATTTACCAAAGTTTGATGGCAACATACTAGACTGGCAATCCTTTTGGGATTCTTTTGATTCTGCCGTGCATGGAAACAACACACTTAGTGAGGTACAGAAATTTAACTACCTTAAAACACTTCTAGAGGGAGAGGCTTCCAGTACTATCGCGGGTTTTGCACTCACAAACACAAACTACGCAAGAGCTATAGACCTTCTGCATAATCGTTTCGGACAAGAACACAAGATTAGGCAATCATTCATGCAAGGACTTCTTGATCTTCCTGCGCCAAATTACGCACTCAGTAGTCTCAAGGTTTATTATGACACTGTTGAAACCTATATACGCGGATTAGAGTCCCTTGGTCAAACACAGGAATCATACGGCTCTCTCTTAGTCCCTATAATTCTAAACAAACTACCAAGAGAAATACGTCAGAATTTGACACGGGAACATGGGTCTACAGATTGGCTATTAGGAGATTTGCGCCGTAGTATATTCAAAGAGCTTACTATACTAGAATCTGGAAACTGCCTAACAAACACCATATCTACTGACTATCCGAGCGCTACAGCCACATTTCATACCAATTCAAAGTCTAAAAGAGTCTGGCCAAAGAGTACTGCACCCATGAAATCGATTACATGCGCCTATTGCAAAGGGTCACACAAATCTGGAGAATGTACGAAGCACGCAGATTATGATTCACGCATCAAAATTGTGAAACAAGAGAGACTATGTTACAATTGTTTAGGTAAACATGCCGTAGCTGACTGCAAGTCAAAATCAAACTGTAGGAAATGTAGCAAACGTCATCACACCAGCCTGTGCAAGGCAGACATGACAAATGAGATAAAATCAAAGCAACCCACAAATACATGCACTGTTCAGAGTCATGAGACGGAACCAGAATCCTCTGTAGTATGCTCATCATTTAATGTCGGACGTCGACTTGATGTCTTACTTAAAACCGCGGTCGCACCAGTCAGTTTCAGAGGACAAACAGTTGACGCAAACATTCTATTTGACGAGGGTGCCCAGCGATCTTTTGTCACAAGGACATTAGCTGACAAATTGGATTTACAACCCAGCGGAAGAGAGGAAATTATGTTATCTAGATTTGGAGATAACGGTAGGAATAACCGCATTCAACATCTCGAAACTGCTAAGATCAAACTTCAGATCCTCGACGGCAAATACATGACTCTTGATGTTTTAGTCGTACCCCAGATAGCAGCTCCACTGAAAACTTACACAAAGTCTACAAGAAAACTTCCATACTTAGACAACCTCAGGCTAGCTCACCCAGTTACGGACGATGAACACTTCGCGATAGGACTATTGATAGGCGTTGATCAATATTGGAATATTGTCGAGGATGAGGTTATTAGAGGAGACGGGCCCACGGCGGTCAAATCAAAATTAGGTTACTTGCTCTCAGGACCATGTAACGGAACTAACAGGAGTACAAGCACATCTATGATGAACATTTTAGCGTCTCATGTCAGAGAGGAAATTGACATCGAAAGGTTTTGGAAAGTCGAAAACGTTGGAACAGAACAAACAAATGAGAAAATCGGATACCAGGAATTTCAGGATCAGTACCAGAAATCATTGATACGTATGGTCGATAATAGCTACTCCGCAAATTTACCTTGAAAGGATGAACATCCCGAACTTCCACTTAACCGTAACGTAGCTTACAGAAGGACAGAAAAAGTGATAAACAGATTACGGAAAGAGCCGCAAATACTTGCAAAATATGGCGAAATCATGGCAGATCAGTTAAAAAAAGGTTTCATAGAGAGAATAGACGATGAGATACCTGAAAACAAGAAGGTACATTACATTCCGCATCATCCGGTGAGGAAAGAGTCAACAACCACCCCAGTCAGGATTGTCTACGATTGTAGTTGTAGAGAGAATCAAAATACTCCGTCATTAAATGACTGCTTATTGAACATACCACCTGATCTGAACGATATAACATCGATATTATTGAGATTTAGATACCATCAATACGCAGTGACAACTGATATTGAAAAGGCGTTTCTTAACGTAGGTCTTGAAGAAGTTGACAGAGACGTTACTAGGTTTTTCTGGTACGAAAATCCGACGGAACCTAAGGGACCACTAGTGACATATAGATTCCGATCTGTACTTTTCGGGGCTACATGCTCCCCGTTCATTCTCAATGCTGTTATCTTGAAACACTTGAAAGAAAACCAATGTAGCTGGTCAGAGAAACTCACACAGGATTTATATGTCGATAATATCATATCTAGCTTTCCTACCGAGGAACAAATTATGGATTACTACAACGCAGTCAGACCACTCTTTAGAAATGCAAGATTCAACCTCCGTTCATGGGGTTCTAATAGTGAGAAACTGGAACAGCAAGCTCGAAATGACAAGATTATTGATCCAAGCGACAATATCAAAGTACTTGGAATGAAATGGAGTGTAAAAACGGACACAATTACATACCCTAGAGCTGAGGATTTATTGGATTTAAATGGAGAAGTAATGATCACTAAGAGAGATGTTTTACGACAATCATCTAAAATTTATGACCCTCTTGGACTTATCTGTCCGATAACAGTGAAAACAAAGATGTTTAATTCAGAAATGGATTGAATTATACCAAGACGCACAAAAGGCAACGACAAGAGAATTTCAGCGTAAATATTTCGATGACAACTTGTCAAACCAAAATGATCTAGTACTACATGTCTTTACTGACTCTAGCGCCAAGGCGTATGGAGCGTGCGCATATTTAGTCTTAGGAAACAACAGTACACTAGTGAGGCAAAATCCAGAGTAGCGCCGATTAAGTCAATGACAATTCCGAAATTAGAATTACAAGGTGCGGTTATCGGAGCAAGGATGATGAATTTCATAACAAAGAGTATCAAGATTTCTAAAACTGTCTTATGGACGGATAGTCAGATAGTTCTAGCCTGGATTAACTCTTCAAAGCCACTGAAAACGTTTGTCAGAAACAGAGTAGACGAAACTAAAGGCCTTATTGGAAATAGCATTTGGAGGTATTGTCCTACAATTTCAAACCCGGCAGACTTATTGTCACGAGGATTGGATTATGAGAAATTCAGCAATTCCGCACTATGGTTCTCAGGTCCCGAGTGGCTAGTTTATGATAGTAAATGGCCGTCAATAGACATTAATCGTCAAGTTCTAACAACGATCACCGATGATGAAGATGCAGGAGAATCCTCACAAATTGACACAAGGGAACTTACAACTAAATCAGAGCTCAACATTTCTGGGATCATGGACATTTCTCGATATGGCAAACTTAGCACATTACTTCATGTCACATCGTATGTTCTACGATTTATCGAAAACTGCAAGAGAAAACAGAGAACTTCAGGACCGCTTACAGTGAGTGAAATGGAAAACGCATCTATGATTTGGATTAGCGATCGACAAAGGAGTGAATATTCAGAAATATGGGACGAATTAAATCAAAGCCAAAAGGCGAAGCAATGTTTATCGAAACAACTAAAGTTATATCTGGACGAGGATAACTTGATCCGCTGTAAAGGTCGTATACATAACGCTCCAATTAGTGACAATGCGAAATTGACAATACTTCTACCACCCAAGGATTTACTTACCGCATTGATAGTACAGGATGCGCATACACGAAGTTTACATTCAGGGACAAACGCTACGATTACGCTACTACGACAGATATATTGGATTCCGCAGATACGCCAGACAGTGAAAAGTGTATTGCGAAAAAGTATCATCTGTAAGAAGTTATCAGGGAAACCATTCAGTAAACCTGATCCCCCACCACTTCCGCAAGATCGTTTAAGAGAATCACAACCATTTACCGTTACCGGTGTGGATTTTACCGGGGCACTGAATATACGAGAACCTAATGGACAAATTGGAAAATCATATGTATGTCTCTTCACATGTGCCAACACCAGAGCGATACATCTAGAACTTGTTACTAATCTATCTGAGGAACAATTTCTATTTGCGTTTCGTCGTTTTACGAGTAGGAGATCAGTACCAAAATTAATGATTTCCGACAATGCAATGACATTTTATGCATCCGCAAAAGAGATTGAACGCTTAACATCATCGACAACATTACAGGAGTCACTCAACAAGAACGGAACTATATGGAAATTTATTCCAAAGAGAGCCCCGTGGTATGGCGGCTATTGTGAAAGGCTTGTAGGATTGACAAAGAACTCTTTGCGGAAGGTGCTTGGACGATCCTTGGTATCTTTCGACGTGCTTAGGACAGTGCTTACTGAAGTGGAATCTATGCTTAATGATCGACAACTGACTTACATATCTACAGATCCGCTGGATGAGGACCCCCTTACTCCGTCACATTTGTTACAAGGGAGGAAAATCGTATCCTTGCCCTACACGAACAATCGTACTAGTGATGAACATTCAGTATCAAACGTTACACATGACTCTGCAAACAAACTGTACAGGAAACAGAGTGAAATACTTGAACATTTTTGGCGACGGTGGAAAAGCGAATACTTAACATCTTTGAGGGAGTACCACCAAGTATCTGGGAGAAACGAACAATCTATTCGTAAGGGGGACGTTGTTCAAATCTACGAGGACACACCGAGGCTACAGTGGAAGCTGGGAATCATCGAAGAAGTGAATATCGGAAAAGATGGACTCATAAGATCAGTGACTTTACGTACAAAATATGGTCTAACGTCTAGGCCTATCTCTAAACTCTATCCTTTAGAGCTGAACAGTGATGATGAAATCAACCGTTGTGATAGGAACATTCTACCCAAGATTGACAGAGCAGCTAAACGAGAGGCCATTAACCGCATTAAGACGTGGACGTCAGGAAATGCTAAGTGATAGACTGTGCTCAAATATTCAATTAATTATGATTTCAAGTGCAAGTTTTATTTGATTTGAACAGTTCAGTGAATTTTCTTTAGAGACATTTTAAAGTAAGGTTAAGTTTACATATTGTGCAATTTCATTTTTCTTCTTTCTATCTTCACTTTCGCGGGCCGGAGTATGTCAGGAATCGCACACTACTATGATTACGTTACGCGCCGTTACCATACACTTATTGTAACGTCATTGTATCCATTAGAAGTGCATTAGAAAGTTAAACAAACAAAACGTCTTTTAGTTTATCTGAAGTTACAAACTATACGATCACAACCCCAAGACATTGATAAAACATGTTAATTAGTGATAGAAAAAAAGTGGTTTAACATCTTCAGTTTTAAAGATTCTTTTTTTTGTTAAGTGGAAGTAATGCTTCTGTAAACTAGATGCTCCCAGGAGCCTGAATCGCTCACCTGGACTATGTCCATCTTGACTTGCAGCTTGGCACATTGCTGTCAAGTTCCAACTGGCTCACTGTTTTTAAACAAGAAGACCTTTCAGTGAATTTTCCCATTAGGTCCTATGTTAAACTATGTTCCGCTCTGGCAGCCATCTTGGATGGTGGGCAGGGTCATCCAAAACAATTCTGAAAGAGGACCACTTAAAGACAATTGCTGTCAGGCTTTGTTCCAACTGGCCAAGTATATTCAGACATGAAGATCTTTAAGCAAATTCCCCAAAGTGTCCTATGTTAAACTATGCTCGGCTCTGGTGGCTATCTTGGAGTGGTAGGGGTCATCGGATATATTTCTGAAAGAGGACCAGCTAAGGAAAATCGCTGCCAAGTTTTGTTCCAATAGGCTGAGTGGTTTCAGACAATAAGATCTTTAAGTAAATTTCCCACAGGATGGTTTCAAAGGAGGAGATCTTTGAAGGAAAGTCGACGATAACAACAACAGACAATTGTATATATATTCATTATCTCTGTTTACTCTTCATTTGTATTTATCAATTGATTCTATTTGATTGTTATGCCCAGTAATGGGTTTTGTGATTAGAGAATAAATATATCTGTATTTGTTTTTATTTATTAGCCTTGTTTTAGGTAATTACATGTATATGTAAGCCATAATTCTTTCTGGGTGAAATAGTTTCCAGAGGAAAATATTTAATATGAAATTGTTTCCATGGGATATTATTTAACTATTTAATCCGTTCCTCCTTTATGAATTTTTTTCCTTTTGTCTACAATGATTTCGTCTCATTCCAAACAACTTTCAGGATAATAATTTACTGTCTCACTATATGAAATAGTTTCCTGAAGGATTGTCAGTGGTTTTCAGTATTTAATTTTCATTATAAATTAGGTAGGTGTTAGCCAGGATAAAATCTTACAGTATCTAATTATTAAATAATTTCCATCTCATTACAGATTAATGTTTATGCAAGCGAGTTGTTTTCACTGTTGTAATAAAAAATATTCTTTATCAATCCGTCAAAATGGAAGAGTAATTATAAATATTATTGAATTAAATATCAACTATATTTGTATTTATTTGAAACATTCATAAATATTTCATTTGAAATATTTCTTCCTTTAATTTCTTGTACCTATTTTCCTTCTTTTACCTCAACAAAGATCCAACCCTACTTTTTTAACAGTTCCCCAAAGGTAAACCCTTTTCATACAATTTTGCATGTTTTGTTTAGCAAAATTACTTAATGGAAAGAAAAATATGGCTATGGAAATGATTTTACTATTAAACTTTTTCCGTGGAAAAAATTTAATAGCAAATATTTTCCTGCGGAAACAATTTCACAGAGGAAAATATTAAATGTTACATATGCTATTAATAACACAAATCTATCCCATGTTCCATTATACCCATAGTAATATATACCTTACAGATACCAGCAATGCCAGGTTCTTTACAATTACTGTGATAGAAAAACATATTATGCCCAATCTTCATCTGATCTCTCATGAAATTTCTTGCCTAGAAGTTAAAAAAAATCAGGTGTATATCTTATAAATTTTATTTTAGTCAAACAGCCATTAGTTTTGGCTTTTACTGCACATTTAAAACTAATTCATTAAGATGCATAACCTTTTCAAAAAGTTTTTTTTTGTTGTTGCCATGATATGCACAATATGTAGCAAAATGTAGAAAACTTGTACACAATACCAAAATAGAAATACCTTTTTGGTATTTCAGACCCTAAAGTAAACAAATTCGAAAATCCAGCAAGGCATGTTTAACGTTAAGATTTCATATTTTCATGGCCAGCCCCTGTGGTTTTAGAGGGAAAGATCTTTCAAGGAAAGTTTACGACAATGACATCGGTGGACACCAAGTGATGACAAACCATCAATGTTTTTAAAATATGGAAACTGCTGAAATTGTGTGTGATTTTATTTACAAGTACCTGATAATTTCTTACACCATCCCAACAAGCTGTCTGATCATCACACTGTTTTAAGTCTTCAATACCAAACTGAAAAATGTAAAAAGCAAGACTTTTTCCAACACCTCCAATATGTTTGTTTGTTTACTTGGGGTTTTACACTGTTTTCAGCACATTTGACTATTTTATTGGTGGAGGAAGCCGGAGTACCCAGAGAGAACCAACGACCTTCGGTAGGAAAATTGGTAATCCTTGTCAATTTAGATTGGAGTCAAACACACCCCGCCACAGGTGAGATTCGAACTCACAACCTCAGAGTTGACAGGCTAGTAATCATTAGTAGTCATGACGAACTATCTAGACCACTTGGCCACCGAGGCCCCACACTTCCAATATGAAAAAGATGGACGTGATGGATTAATTTTCCACAGAAACTCCTTAATATCACATGAAAAATCCCAAGCCTATTATTCCTGTTCTTCATCTTAATGTTACATGTATAATGAGATGTTTAACACAGCTAGAGAATAAATTTCAGATAGCCACTGTATGTTGAAGACAGATTCTTACATTATTTTCAGTCTTTTCAGCACTTATCCTGTAGCACGGGTTGTTTTTCCTGTTAAAGATCACACAGTGACCACTATATGTTATCTACCTTATCCAAATATTAATTGTCTCACTTACAAATTTCCTTTTCCAATCATTTTTTCTTATATGATGCAATTTTAATTGGCATACCTTCACATCTACACCATTTTCAAATCTGCTTTCTGGTTCAGATTCCATTAACCAATGAGAACAAGCCTCTGTGACAGTCTTTCCACTTGATGAATCAGTTTTCTTTTCATTTTTCTCTACCACCTTTTCATCTTCCCTTTTCCGTTTTCTGCCTGTTGTTTTTCCTAATGCTGTGTATGTAACAACAAATCAATTATCACACAAAAAAGTTATCGGTCTGAATTTTTTATTTGCCTGAATTAAAGTATGATGCCAAATGTACCAAAAGATGTTAAATAAGTTCCTTGCTATGGAAGTTGTTCATTACCTGGTTAAATAAGTTCTATGCTTAACCATTAACAGTATTGACTATTCATACATTGTTTGTGAATTATCATACTAGAGGCTCTAAAGAGCCTGTATCGCTCACCTGCACTGAACTTTTCATCTTGAGCAGGACTAAAGATTTGGCTGGTTTTTCTATAGGATTCTATGTTAAACTAAGTTTGGCTTTGGGAGCCAAGATGGTTGACAGTCTAGGTCAATGGACACATTTCTAAAAGAGAACCATCTAAGGACCATTGCTACCAAGTCTAGTTCTAATTGGCTTACTGGTTTCAGACCAGAAGATTTTTGAGTGAATTTCCAATAGGGTCCTATGTTAAACTAAGTTCGGCTGTGTCGGCCATCTTAGTTCAAATTCCACGAAATCAGACAATTCTGAAAGAGGACCTCCTAAGGACCATTGCTGCAAAGTCTGGTTCCAATTGGTCAAGTGGTTTCAGACAAGAAGATTTTTCGATGAATTTTCCCATAGGGCCTTATGTTAAACTAAGTTAGGTTGTGGCAGCCATCTCGGTTGACAGTCCAGGTCATGGGACACAATTCTGAAAGATGACCATATAAGGACCATTGCTGCAAAGTCTGGTTCCAATTGGTAAAGTGGTTTCAGACAAGATTTTTCAATGAATTTTCCCATAGGGCCCTGTGTTTAACTAAGTTTGGCTGTGGCTGCCATCTTGTTTAACAGTCTGGGTCATCAGACATCATTCTGAAAGAGAACCTTCTAAGAACCATTACTGCCAAATTTGGTTGAAACTGGCCTTGTAGTTTCATAGAAGAAGATTTTTGAAATTCATCCCCCCTTTTTTTCTATTTTTAGAAACAGCAGCCATGTCAGTTGGAAGTCGGGGATGCCAGATATAAGTTTGGAAAGGGGCCATCCAAGGACCATTCCACCAAAGTTTGGTTCAAATTGGCTCAGTTGTTTCAGGGAAGTTGACGAAAAAGTAAAATTCCCATAGGCTAAATGTTTAACTAAGTCCAGCCATAGCGGCCATGTTGGATGGCGTTCAGGGAAATCAAACACAGATTTTATAAGGGGCCACCGAAGGACCATTCCACCAAAGTTTGGTTCAAATTGGCCTAATGGTCTCAGACAAGATAACGAAAATGTTAAAATTCCCATAGGGTCCAAGGTTAAACTATGTCCAACCATGGCAGCCATATTGGATGGTGCCCCTGAAAACCAAACACACATTTTAAAGGGGACGATCCAAGGACCATTCCACTTAAGTTTGGTTTAAATTGGTTTAGTGGTTTCAGAGGAGTTGATGGAAAATTAAAATTCCCATAGGCTCAATGTTAAACTAAGTCCAGCCATGGCGGCCATGTTGGATGGCGTTCGGGGAAACTGAACACAGATTTTGAAAGGGGCTACCCAAGGACCATTCCACCAAAGTTTGGTTCAAATTGGCCTAATCGTCTCAGAGAAGATAACGAAAATGTTAAAATTCCCATAGCGTCCAAGGTTAAACTATGTCCAACCATGGCAGCCATATTGGATGGCACCTGGGAAAACCGAACATAATTTTTAAAGGGGACCATCCAAGGACCATTTCACTTAAGTTTGGTTCAAATTGGTTCAGTGGTTTCAGAGGAGTTGACGAAAAAGTAAAATTCCCATAGGCTCAATGTTAAACTAAGTCCAGCCATGGCAGCCATGTTGGATGGTGTTCGGGGAAACTGAACATATATTTTAAAAGGGGCCACCCAAGGACCATTCCACCAAACTTTTGTTCAAATTGGCCTAATGGTCTCAGAGAAGATAACGAAAATGTTAAAATTCCCATAGGGTCCAAGGTTAAACTATGTCCGACCATGGCAGCCATATTGGATACCGCCCGGGAAAACCGAACACAGTTTTTAAAGTGGACCATCCAAGGACCATTCCACTTAAGTTTGGTTTAAATTGATTCTGTGGTTTCAGAGGAGTTGACGAAAAAGTAAAATTTCCATAGGCTCAATGTTAAACTAAGTCCACCCATGGCGGCCATGTTGGATGGCGTTCGGGGAAACCGAACATATATTTTAAAAGGGGCCACCCAAGGACCATTCCACTAAAGTTTGGTTTAAATTGGCCTAATGGTCTGAGAGAAGATAACGAAAATGTTAAAATTCCCATAGGGTCCAAGGTTAAACTATGTGCGACCCTGGCAGCCATATTGGATGGCGCCCGGGAAAACCGAACACAGTTTTTAAAGGGGACCATCCAAGGACCATTCCACATAAGTTTGGTTTAAATTGGTTCAGTGGTTTCAGAGGAGTTGATAAAAATGTGAAAAGTTTACGACGACGACATACGACGACAACGACGACGACGACGACGACGACGACGGACGCAAAGTGATGAGAAAAGCTCACATGGCCTTTTAGGCCAGGTGAGCTAAAAAGGAGGACCTGGAAGAATATACCAATTAAATTGTATGTCTTTGTTTATTTACAATTAAACAGTATCATAAAGATACTGTAGAAACTGAAAATCATAGAATAAGAAAACTTGCTTCTAAATTTATTGTGTACTGAAAAGGCTAAAATCAGTGTCACAGACATGTAGTTACAAAACATAAAATGAAGAGCATCATGATAGCAGTGGTCATCATGGTTTTACTGTTAAAAAAATAACTGAAAGACAGGTACTACTGGAAATGAGTTGTGTCAGATTCAAAAACTATGTAAAGCACTGTGAAGTATGTCAAAGACATAATAAGCAGGCTAAAACTTCTGTCTCCCAGAACTAATGTCACAGTAAGTTTTGGCGATTCCATGTCAACTGGTACCTTTTCCAACTGGTACCCTTTTTTACAACCTAATCTTGTAATAAAATTGTTGTAAACACAATTGTACATTTCTTAGTTATTCAAAAGGAAAATAACAGAAGGTTTTGAAATTTGTATGAAAAGCAATTAATTTCATTACACAGAGAAAACGTATGGCTTACATATATTTTTAACTATTACATGTAATTTAAATAAAATTAGACTTTGTTATTGGTAGAAGAAGTGTAATTGGAAAAAGGTAATCCTCCCAAGTCAGGGTTTTGTATCCACGTTCGTTCCTACAACTGCCTGACATCACACATTCATATTTTGCAGGTCGAACATATCGCCTTGTGTGACCTAGAAAATTCTACCTAAAACGCAAATGGATTCTCTTGTTATATATCTGTACTTCGTATGGTCGTGTAGTTTTGTGTGAGGGTTGAATTGGAGTTGCATCCCTCTGACTACTGTTGTAAGTGTGTATGTGACGTAATCTTTGTCTGGATAAAATTTAAAATGTAAGCTGATGTGTTTTTGTGTGTTCGCCCATAAATCTGAACAATCGGACAATGCCAGCTTTTTCCCCTAGTCCGTAACATGGTGGAGAATCTAATAGAAGATCAATTTTAGCAGTTTCAGCGACTGATTATTGAAATTCCGTGTTTGAAAACTTTTAACAAATTTCCCGCTTCATTTGATCATGGCGTCTATTAGTGTAACTTTATATTACTTATCAGTTTGGGATATTCATTATAATTTTGAACACTCGTTTCCAGTTTTATTACCAACCTAACTTTGGCATTTTATGATTTTATTATTTTGAACTTTCATTTGCTGACCAACCAGACCATGTCTTGTCAGCAATGTACATGTATACAAATGTGTATTGAACTGTTTGTAAGTAATCCCGTCATCAGGTTATTATCCGGTGATAACTGTATCGCCAACTGACTTTCATATTTCGACGTCAACTTTGAAAATTTATGAACTGTAAACCTTTATCATAACATTTTGATTTTAATTAGATAACTTCTGATCGATTGGAGACGATTGCATCTCCATGATTATAATCTACAATTTGAACTTTGATGTCTTGAAGATGATAGATCTACTAGATATGGTGACAGATTTATTTTTCGACCTGTTTATTTCACAGTGATCGCCGACTTTCATATATTGGACATTTTCCGGAATACCTTATGATGGTGATGATTGCATCGCCATAGATGTAAATTCAATTGATTAGCTTCATATATATTCATATTTTATAAGAATATTTGGACGGTTTACTTAGAATTTTGCTGTTTTGTTTGAGTTTGTCATTTAGCGGTGTGATATTGATCATAAACAAAACCATTGGTGGTATATATTTTCCTGACATTTTTCATGTGCAGCATTTTTTTTTATGCCGATAGTAGTAAGTAGTGTATGAGTGATGATACCAGAGGGAGGGAGAAGTAGTCGATTTTTTTTTATAATATTGTGTGTTTATGAAAAATTTGTCATTTGAATGATTGTCACTATGTTAGGAGTTTAAGGTCTCCGATGATTTTATCAAAGTTGTATTCAGCTATGAAAGTAATGCGTGCGTGAAGATCCAGCTGGAGGATTGAGGGATGCCAGACTTTCAGTAAAGTGCAGCGTCGATGCGTGTGATTTATAATGGTTACTAGTGTGCTGAAGGATCAGCAGTATTTTCTCTGAACTCTATGAAATTTATCTTATTAATTTTACTGTACAACTTAATTATTCGGACTTTCAATTAAAGACTTACAACCAAGAAGTTAATTGAAATTTTACAAAACAAACGACCATCGTAAAAATTTAGGAAATTTTTGTTTGTGGGGCGGGATGTTATATATCTGTACTTCGTATGGTCGTGTAGTTTTGTGTGAGGGTTGAATTGAGTTGCGTCTCTTTGACTACTAGCTGTTGTAACTGTGTATGTGATGTAATCTTTGTCTGGATAAAATGTAAAATAGAAGCCAATGTGTTTTTGTGTGTCCGCCCATCAATCTGAACAATCGGACAATGCCAGCTTTTCCCCCTTGTCCGTAACACTCTTTTGAGAAGAACCAATGAAAATCGTTCACTTCCGAACCGCAAAATATTAATGTGTGATGTCAGGGATTTGCAGGAACGAACGTGGGTACAAAACCCTGACTTGGTAAAAATAAGGGTACGAGTTAGTAAAAAAAGGAACGAGTTGGTAAAAAAAAAAAGGTACGAGACATATTTAAAATTCTGGAGGAACATTTTTTCACACAGGAACTTATTTTTGGTTGCAATATACGCCATGGCCGGGCATACAGACGAATTAAAAATTAAACAATGAAAGTTTAAATAAAATAACTTTCAATTTTTTTTCGAATTCTTCAACAACCTCCTCCTTTTTCTACTTTTGGTGGCATGTCAACTTTGCTGGCAGCACACGTGTACTTGTTTACTTTCTTTCCCGCGGTTTTTCACGGTTTAACTTCCGATAGGAACTTCAATATGCACATGCGCAATTCACAAATACCAAAATGGCTAACTCGCGTCCGTTGCGACGGAAGATGACTTTCGAAGTTTAATGATATTCCTTATCAAATTTTGAACAAATCCATTACTTTTCCATACGTGCCATGCTGTAAGTATTCTGTGTGAACAAATGCACCCTTTTTTAGATTCAGATTGAATTTAAAAAGACATTAGGTCTCGTTGTTATGGAAGTCGTGGCAGAAATTATAGTCTGTCGCCGTAGTGTCGGTGCAATGAGTGCACAGGCATTTGTTTTATACAAACAAAAAAACATGCTCATAAACTAATACAATCGTATGGGGCTGTTTTTTATATAAAACAAATGCCTGTGAATGAGTGTCATGCCAGGTCTGTTGCAGTGACTTCAGACTGTTTTTGTTTTCAAGGTGTATTTTGACACACATTTATTCAGAAATTTATCTCAGTTACCTTTAATCAAATCAAAATTCTTTTTTCCCAATCAAAGAGCCCATAATGGACATGTAAGTCAACAAAAATACAAAGGCCACACACATATATACCATACAAACAACCATTCACACTGATTTCTTGAGTTCAAACACTTCGTACATATATAGATGGTCCTCATGGTGTGGATCTTTGTAAAAATTGGATCAGTGTTAGATTAATTCATTGTGTGTGTTTTATTAATTTATATTTTATTTGAGGGCCTCGATGAAGATTAGTATTTTAATACTAACTGTGTTACCCTCTTTAAATAAAGACATTACTTACATGTACTTACAGACCTACCTATAGTTGTATTCTGGAACGTTATCCTGCATCATGATATCATTTTTATATCCCATATTTTATTTCAATCTAAATTCTAAGTATTTTTACAAAACAACATCAGCGTAATTTGACCTGCCTTTAGTTTATTGATATCAAATTTTTTAATCAATTTCGATTCAGTCAAAAATAAGATTAGCCGATTTGCTGTCTTCTGCTTTTAATCTTTAAATACCTTTACCGTATGGGTAAAAATATACAACTAAAGGCTCCCAGGATCCTGTATTGTTCACCTGTACATCTTGAATTACAGCCTGGAACACTGCTGGCAAGTACCAATTGGCTCATTGGTTTCAAACAAGAAGATCTTTCAGTGAATTTTACCATTAGGTCCTATGTTAAAAAAAGTTCCTCTCTTGCAGACAGGGTCATCGGATATAATTTGAATCAGGATGAAAAAAAATTAATTCATAAAAGACTCTCCATAGATGCTTCCTGTCAAGTTTGGCTAATAGTTTTGGCCAAGCAGTTCCAGAGAAAAAAATATTTTTTAATCAACCAATGAGAAACGAATATTGCCCATGATGGCCAAGTTTGTTGCCCTATCGGGACGAAAGAAGAATCTTTGTAAAGAACCTCCCACAGATATTTCCTGTCAAGTTTCATTTCATTTGGCCAAGGCTTTCAGAGGAGAAGATTTTTTTATATCAGCCAATCAGAAACAAGAATTGCCGATGGCGGCCATGTTTTTTGCCCGATCGGTACAAAATGAAGAATGTAAAGGACCTCATAAACATCATTTGAACCAAGTTACAAATTATTTGCATGTGTAGTTCAGATCAGAAGAATTTTAAAGTTCCAACCAATCAGAATAAAGAATTGCCCATGGTGGTCATGTTTTTTGCCTGATAAAAATAAAATGAGGAAAATTTGTAGAGGACCTCACAAACATCATTCCTGCAAATTTTGGTCCCAATTGGCCTAGTGGTTTCAGAGGAGAAGATCTTTAAATGAAAAGTTTAAGCCGGATGACGGACAACAAGTGATGGCAAAAGCTCACATGGCCTTTTAGGCCAGGTTAGCTAAAATGTCGATATTTGTTTTTCTTACTCTTTTCCTTCCATCTTCAATCTACCAACGAACAGGCAAAAAATGAAAAGTCTTGTGTTTGATAATTTACAAGATACAATGTAATCTGTGCAATAAATAAAATATTCTGACCCCCAACCCCCCTCCCCCCACAATGATGGGTTACTTTTTAAATCTCTTGTTAGGGGAGGTGTTTGCTCCCTGTAGTTGGTTACTGAATATTGTGAATGGACTTGTGTGTATTTTTAACTTCTGATATATTTTAACAATATTTTTTATACCTTAAAACGTTCCTGTTGGTTTTTTTTTCACATACCGACTTTAACATGTTTAAAGAAAAGCAGTCAGTGTAACGGACTCTGTTTTAATGGCATGGGAAATATATATACGACGGTATTGTCTAGTTTTATTTTTAAGACAGCATTTTCTGTACCTTTGAAAAACTATAAACCATTCATCTGTACCAAATTAAAAAATGTAAAAGTGAAAAAAACTTAACAAACAAGCAATT
Organism: Mytilisepta virgata; assembly: GCA_028015205.1. Classification (NCBI taxonomy): domain Eukaryota; kingdom Metazoa; phylum Mollusca; class Bivalvia; order Mytilida; family Mytilidae; genus Mytilisepta; species Mytilisepta virgata. The sequence continues at coordinate 51,268,357 of CM051515.1, forward strand.
GCAGATATATAAACAATCATACACACACACAAATATATATTCATATCCATGGCATACGGTTTCAGAGGAGATTCGTCCACAACACAAGGTGAAGGGACAGACGGACAGATAACATTAACATGTCCCTTCGTCGCTTCGCGGTGGGACACAAGAAGCAAACGCATATATATCATACACACACATTATACATATGCAAGAAAGTAAAAAAAAAAGAAACAGCCTGATTTTTATTACTAAACCAAGAAACGAAACGAATCAGTTTAGTTTCTTTAAATAGTAATTGTCTATGGGAAATTACTAAAATAAGAAACGAAACGGTATCGTTTCTTTTCTGTGTTGTTTTGTTTCGTTTCTTGAAATAGTAGTCCCCACTTTATTGAATTTCACTTAAATAGTCCTTCTTGTTTTGAATGATACTGTGTTGTGTATTAATACTAATACATATATAAAATCAGTGTTAATATTACATTACAAAATGTATAATTTATAATTTTTTTTAATATACAGGATACTTATTCCATGAAGTCAGTTCCATGTTTTATTAAATAATCTTGTCTACCTTTCAATGGCTGTTGCTCAGGATTCTTTATATTATAGGTAAGAAATTTTGTTCTTTGATTCCAGCATCCATAATTATGATTTAGATTTGGTTGTTCTTCCTAGGACAATAAAACAAAAAAATTTTTTAGTGTGCCTCCCTGTCAAAATATGTTTTACTGTGCCTTAATTTTTATTTTGTCAAAATGGTTTGAAATCAAAAGTAAAAATTGAGTTTCAAGGACTCAATAATCTCATGATCACTTGTCTGACTGTCCAGTACTAATTAAAACTTCCATGGGACAAGTGATGCCACTTCAGCACATGTCTTACACTTTCAAAAGGAGTTTTTCCGTCACTCTTGCAGGAATTTAACATTTTTGTTATTATTATGTACAATGAAATTATTGGTTATCGCCATATACAGCTGATACTTTTTGGAACTTGACCTTCAATTCATGGATGTTAGTGTAGACTTAAATATTATGAATGAAAATTGTGACGTTTAGGATGTTACACTTCGTGTATTGTTGCATGTTTTTAATGAAATACACATATTTCAATTCAATATATTGTAGGCTTCAAAGTATGAACTCCAGTCTGCAAGGTCGGCCACAGAGTGCCCTAGGGGCACGAGGGGTGCAGATAACTGAATTCAGGGATTCAAAAGTGAATCCTGAACCAATTGTACTTGAAGACAGTGAAATTTTAATGGAACAGTACTTGTCACCAGGAAAACTGGTAAATATTTTTTGAGAGACCAAGTAGATTTCCATTCATCACATATAGGAATTTTTTCAGTGACATTTATAATGAAATAAGAGTTAGGAAAACTTACACTACCTGTATGGAATAACATTAATGTGTTTACATGTAAAATGATAAATTGAGGATCACCACAGTAAATATTCAAGGTGGGAAAAGTAGATTTAATTTTTGGAATGGTGTGCAGTGGTTAAACTCATTTGTCCAGAAGAAATTTGTGTTCCTTTTCACTGTTTGCACTGAAACAATTCATGGCTTTCAAGAATGAAAAGATGCATATAAAATTTTAACACACATTATAACTGATACATATGTAATATTTGTAAAGTATCAGAAAGATTATAAGATTTTCAAATACAATCAAACCTGTCTATAAAGGGCAGCTAAGGGACCAGAAAAAAAGTGCCCTTTATGAGCACGTGCCCTTTATAGAGAGGTTGATTTTACATACTTTGTTCATGAATGGGACTTTTTCACTGTGCCCTTTATAGATGATGATTTGCTATATAGAGGTGCCCTTTAGACTTAGGTTTGACTGTATCTTACATATTAAATGGTATTCATTTTCAGAAAGCACTGACAGGAATACAGAATTTAGAAGATTTACGGAGCTTAGAACTTAAAGTGGACACAACAGACACCAGTCTTGGAAACTTTGGTTCTTTATTACCATGCCTTACACAGCTCAAACTTTCAAATAGCTCGATACCTTATATTAGGTAACCTTCAATAAAATAAATATGGTTTATTCAGAATATTCTCAACATTTGTAATGAGTTATATTTTATTTCTAAATTTCAGATTGTCTTAACCAATAGATGAAAGCAATATATCATGCAAGCAGAGCGTTTGTCTCTATGAAGAACAACTAACTTTAATTTTTGTAGATTGAACTTGGATGACTTAGACTAAATTCATCTTCCCTTATATATTTAATGGTCTATTTCAAAGTTTATCTGTTAACACAATCCACCAACCAAGATTTCTGCCCCAATCAAACATGTTACTAAATTTTTGCAACTGGAATGCAGGCAAATTAAGCACTGATTTCATTAGCTCTACCAGCTGATAGGTCAGGCAATCCTTAGCAGTTTCTTTTACTTTAGCTCCAAAGGTATTACTGTAAACGATTAGCTGCAAATTTTTTTGATTAATTTTTTTATTGTCTCTTAAATATGCGATGTACATGTATAACAGGGCTCAACCTGGAAGACGATTCAGGCGAATAAGTCACCTTGTAGTGTTTAACTTTGCCCAAACTCTCGTCAAAAGGTCAGTTGAAGTGCCCTGAAAATTGTCAAGTAGCCTGAACTCGTGTCAAAGGTGAAGTTTGAGTTGACTATGAATTTAATTACTCGTCTGATCCATTTCAATGATTGAAATCGCGAATATGACAGCCGTTGTTTTAAGGAAACTCCGACTTGTATTATGAAAATAAATTCCATGCCGCCATTTTTTTTCAATCAATAAACAAAGGGAAGTAATCCAATAAGAAAAATATGGGTAAACTCGGCCCCCTGACAACTTGGACCAGCTTTGGAACGTCGTGTAATGACTTCTGCCTGTCTCTCTCCACTTCTCCTTGTCAGTTTAAGAGAGAGGAGTCACTTCTTCCTGTTATCCTGAAGTAGGCAAAGCCCTGTGTATAATATGACTTCTAACCTGAGCATGTTGAACACAAAATTAAGAAAGTGTTTACATTTATGAGGTTTATAGATTGTTTTTGTTTTGTTTTTAGGGACTTAGGATCCTCTCTGCGGACAGTACAGATATTATGGATGTCCAGATGTGGATTATTGGAATTGGATGGAATATCTTCTATGATTAGTTTAACTGAAGTTTATTTATCTTATAATGAAATATCGGAAATAAGTCCTTTAAGTATGTTAGACAACATACAGATTTTAGATTTGGAAGGGTATGTTTTCATACATCTTTATAAGGATTTTTTTTATTTATTTTCAATATCAAACGTTCGTCCTAAAAATATACTGAGTATTCAGGCAAGATATTTTATCTACATCGGTGATTTAGGTTTATATAAAAAAAGTTTCAATTTAAGATTTCATGATGCAGGCTATAAAATTTATTAATAAGCAATATATATCACTTTATGTCAATTAAAAATGGAACAAACTTTTTTATAAGTACTGGTAATTTTTCTAGAACCAAAATATAACAAGCATGGATACTTTTTATCAAGTTTAGACTTCATAATAATTGTTTAATATATGCAAGTCTAATAATTCTTAGATAGTTATATAATGAATTTGTATTAACAATATTTTGACAGAAATAATATAGAAGAAATGGCACAAGTACAGTTTTTAGCTATGTGTACACAACTAAACAGACTGACATTGGAGAGTAATCCAGTGTGTTTAAAACCTAGTCTTGATAATGAATCTGTAAGTTTTAATGTGAATTACCAAACCTGGGATGTTTTTTATGTTACTATTAAGTTTTGTTACTATAAAATACCAAACGCAAGTACATGTATGTAACAAAACAGAAGAATCATTCTGTTATAGCTGAAAACATGAAAATTTAAAAAAAAAAAAATTCTTGAAATGACATGATAAAGTCCTTGAATTTATTTTTTTCCTAAAAGAGTTGGAAATCTGGATTATGTTAACTCCCAGAACAGAAGTAAAGAGAAATTAGCAATGTTTGTTCTTCTAAATTATTGACTAATCATCAGAATTGATTTCGAAGAGAGCTTTCATGTTTCAGTTTTTATGATGCGATTTGACATTGCACGTATCATTCAATGGCAGATTCACGGTATGAAAAAATGGATATATAAATGAATTATAAGAAAATATTTAAGGATGCTCGCTAGTCATGTTGTTGTCTTTTTGTCAGATTTTCGGAATCCTCGGGTTTTATCCATTTCTTAAACATGAAACTTTTTGCCCATGAACCCCCACTTTTTCTTTTATAATTCAATCATATATACTGTGGATTCATTAATATTCGTTGTATACCAATTTTCGTGGTTTTCGTGGGTCCCAGTAAACCACGAATTTAAATATCCAACGAAAATTAATATTTTTACTCTTGTTTAAATGCACTGAAGTTTGAAACCAAGGAGTTTTAAACAATTGCGTTTTTGCAGCATGTACTTGAATTCTGACATATGATGAGTTAGCTATATCCACAGAGGATACAGTGTTTCAAGTAATTTTGTCTTTAGTAACATATAAACGCTTAAACAACTTTCTTTAAACAATTTTGACTGTGTACATTGTCGCAGAATTCACTTCCGTTTTTTTTTTATTCAAACATTCAAGAAAAATCTTAATCGTAATCATAAATTATAGTAAAAACATCTTGTCAAAAGATAATAAAGCAGAAATTATTGGTTGTAATCGGATTAAAAATATGTATGTTTATGCCCTGAGGTATTTGGTGACAAGTGATTGCAATTTTGTCAATATATATTTCACACCTGTTTAACCTAATGAGTAAATAATTATGGATTTTGTTAATCTTGTTAAATTTATGACAAGCTTTAATTGTTCCGTTACAAATTTAAAGAATCTGTTTGTTAGACTTTTGTTTAATGAGTGCTTTAAATCAGTACTTTACTGTACAATATCAAGTCTGATCGGCAAGTTTGGTCGCAGTATTTTCATGATATCTGATGTGCCAAGCGATGAATTTAAGTATTTCAACAACTTTTTATATTTTTTTCTAAGCCAGCAATCCACGAATTTAGGTATCCCACGAAATGCCTTTTTTCCTCTATCCACGAAAATTGGTATCCACGAAAATAAATGAATCCACAGTACCTTAAAATGGTATTTGACAAAATTTTATGAAATCCTTTTTATTTTTTCATACGTCTTTCAGAGACTGAAGTTGTCAATGCAGAGGCAATGAAAAATCCAGAGAAAACCCATTTCCTGCAAATTTTCAAGGCCTATAGCCCTTAAATGAGCACATGAACCTGTATTTTTTTCTTGCTTATTTGTTTACTATTCATATGTTCTGTCAAACTAAAACACCGATTTGAAATCCTATTTATTTCATATTAGACCAGCGATCATCCTTAATTTTATATTGAAATAGTCAAAATGATTTTTTTCATCAAGATTTGTCTCCCTTTGGTCATGTTTCACCAGAGTGTAATGTTATGTTGAATTGCAGGAAGATTATGACTACAGACAGGCTGTTAAGAAAGTAATACCTCACTTAAGATATCTTGATGATGAAATACTGACAGATGAAGTCTCACCATCAAAGAAAACTAATGTATTTGATGCAGATTGGGCATATTTGGAAGAGTTACAGAATGATCTAAACTTTAAGGACGAGTCAGATGACAATGAATCATCAGGTATGATAGACAATAGTATCAGTATGGGGTTGTATTATTTTACCAATGTCTTACATAGACTTTGTTATTTAAGCAAATTGCAAAGCGTACAAAATATTTTGAAAGCACTTTTTTGTTTGTCCATTTTAAGGATTAACACTAAAAGGTGTATAGGGCATGCTTCAAATATGCTAAAGAAAAAAAACAAGAAAATGTGTATAGGTAGTTTGAAATTTATGGTATAAGGTTTAAAAGGAAGCAACAAACATTGTCATCCAATATTTACATGATTACAATATTGGAACTTTTCAGACTTGCAGACAAATTTATTATGTACAAGATACCTATAATTAATGTGAAGACTTTCTGAAAAACCAACAGCAAATTTTCTTTTTACATAAAAAATGTCAAAACTTTGAACACTTTAGAAATTTTTTGTTATTCTTGAACTTATAGGTTCCCCTAGTAGACCTGGCAGTGCATCATTAAGACCTTCAACTGGATACAGACCAGGAACAGTATTACGACCTAATACTGGATTTAGACCATCTACAGGCTCAAGACGACCTGCAACAACAATTGGGGCTAGACCTTCAACAGCTAGACCAGGGTCTGCAGGGATGAGACCAAATACTGATGGTAAATATATCTTTAATATGAAGCATTTTGACTTTTGCTTGGTTTTTGAATACAGTCGAACCTCAATAAGTTGAAGTTGAAGTGCTACAAAAAAATGTTCAAGTTATCCGAGGTTGAGCGTGACCTGACCTTGTTCAGGTTAAAATGTCACCCATACTGTTATACAAACAAATATTATTTGTGTAATTAAAAGGTGAATTAAAAAATGTCAGAATATTTTCTTATTAACTATATTCATCTTTCGAGATTTTTAGTTTGCCTCAACTAATAAGGTTAAGTTTTATGTGCCAGTTCAGTTCTCTGATACCAAGGGACCTACAATCATACTACTTGGTGTTAGGGTGCATCCTGGGATTAACACGGCATCCCACAAATATTAGGACACTCTGACCTACTTATCACGCTTCATTGACTTAGGTTAAGTTTTACGTCTTGAGTTCAGTTCTCCGATACCAAGCGACCTACAATCATATTACTTCGTTTAAGGATGCATCTCTGGGATTAACACAGCCTTCCACCAAAATTAGGTCACTGACATACTTCTTGTGCTTCATTGACTTAGTTTAAGTTTTACATCTGAGTTCAGTTCTCCAATACCAAGGGACCTACAATCATATAACTTGCTGTAGGATGCATCACAGGGAGCTACACAGCCACACACCAAAATTAGTGGGGGAACAAGGCAAACTTTGTAATAGTAGATTTCTGGTAACACTTGGAGGTAATTATGTTACAGAAAAGAATTTTACCGACTTCAGACTTCTCTGAGAAAAAAAACTTTGAACTTCCACACATCCAGGTAAATTTACATTCTATTTTTTTATGGGGACCTCTAAACCTGAGTGTCCGAGAAGTCCAATAATCCAAGTTTTAGTCATCAGAGGTTAAAATGCATAGGACAAATGGGAAATTTTCAGGGACCACAAAATTACTTCCACACATCCGAGATTTCGTGTGAACCGAGTTGGACACATCAAAGTTTGACTTTATTATTTAAGGCTTTATTTTAAGCTTTGGTAAGGACACCCAGTATATGTTCATATGTGGTAGTAGGTTTTGTCTCACCTGTTCATAATTATATGATCTAGCTCAAAAGATGTTTTGATTATTACTTATTTTTCACATACTGAATATTTTGTTTAGGTTCTGGTGTACCGACAGATGATTCAATTAGTGATCTTACATTAGGAAAAGTTGTTTGCGGAAATCCATCTAAAGCTCTCATGTCTCGGAGAAAATACAACCAACCAAAGGAGGCAACTCAAGTCAAACTTTTCCCACAGGTAAGTTAATACAACTGGCATGTTTAAATAAATTTAGAATACAAAATCAGAAAAGAAGCTATTATGAAAGGAAACAGTGGCATATTCTAATATCATATCATATTCATGCTTGTTTTAGCCATGATGAAATCCTCAGAAAACCATTTGCATGCGAGTACTGCTTCATTATATTGCTTATAATTAGAATAGAAATAATTTATCTGGTCCTACAATTTTTGTTATGGTAAAATTTCTAAAAAAAAACCAATTATTTCTAATTAAATGTCATTTATAAGGATTCTATTTACTTAAAATTAAGATGATTTACATATACATCCACCTGTTTTCAAATCTTAATATTTATAATCCATCACAAAACAAAAAAAACCTTAGCTTTCATCATTATCAATATGAAATATGGAAAGAAAAAATATTTTTAAAGTGTAAAGCTGTATTCATGGCTTTGATTTTTATGTAGTTTCAACACAAGACAGAACACACATTTGATCAACCATCAGATGAGGAGAAAGAGAGAGAAGATATCACAAATGAACTGAAAGAATGGAAAAAAATTCATGATAAGTATGTTGGTTCGCTTAATGGAATTATTTCTTTTGTGTTTATTTGAATAGTTTTAATGTAGAAAGATTGCATTTAAATATTTTCATGTCTATCAAATGCTCTTACGTACAAAGACAGGAAAAATATGGTCTCTAAATCCTTTAAGTTTTGATTTATTGTTGAAAATATTCTTTATCGCTCTCAAATTGCAGGTGCAGAATCAAAGTTTTGTAAAATAAATGTTTGTTTTGTTTGCAGGAGAATGGAGGTTATAAAAGCTTCAAGGGCTCCACAGGTATTAGTGATTAATCACGATGAACATGATGATGCCATTAGTTTATCAGGTGATGAAGATGAGATTACTACAGATGAAGGATCTGAAGATGATTTTATGGAAGGAATTACCAGAATAGGTAACTTAAGGATATATGTAGGAATCCGGGTATCTCAGACTGGTTTTTAAGTCTTCAAGAAAATTTATATGTGTTCAAACTACTATTTTTCAAGCTACCCCTCAACAGGATCTGTTTAAGCTGGTAACTTATGTACTGATCGATTGAAGTTCCTCAGCATTATATTTCCAAATACTTTTAGTTTGATTGTATTATATGTTTACTGGATTGAATTTATTCCTGCAAATCTTAGGATCTGATTATTTTATTATATATATTCCTTTTACATTTAAAAGACAGGACGAAAAATAATAAATTCTTGAATGACTCCAATACAGTGGAAAAATAAACTGGACATGGGAAATTTAATGGCAAACGTAAGACAATTTTTTTTTAGCTCACCTGGCCAAACAAGATGGCCACCATAGCCAAACATAGTTTAACATAGGACTCTATGGGAAAATCACTCAAAGATCTTCTTGAAAATCTTTATAGGATCTTCTCTGAAACCACCTGGGCAATTGGAACCAAACTTTGATGGAATGGCCCTTGAATGGCACCCTTCAAAACTTATTCCATTCAAGATTGGTGCCATAGCCGAACATACACTGTAGTTTACATAAAACCCTATGGGAAAACCACTAAAAGATCTTTTTGTCTGGAAACAGTTGGATAATTTAAGCCAAATTGGGCAGCAATTGTCCCTTGGTTAATGTCCTCTTATAAAATTATGTTTAATAAGATGGTCTGCCAACCAAAGATTAACTCAGGTGTTCAGGTGAGCAATACATGCTCCTGGGAGCCTCTGGTTTCAAAAATTGTTATATATATCAGCAGAAAATTTGCTGCATCTTCTTACTAATTTATGGATTACAACTTCATCTGCATGCAAAATTCTTTCACCAAGAATTCTTTTCTTTCAGAAAAATCTCAACCTGCCATTACAAGAGTTGGAAGCGGGGGAGATAGAAAACAGTTGTCCCCACAATTATTTGAAGAGTCCCTAGAAATAGACAGACAATTTTCAGATCCTTCTCTAAACCAAAATCCATTAGAACCAAGTCAACCAATTCCTCCAATAAAAATAGCTCCAGTAAGGGCACATAGTCCCCCAGTACTGGGCAGAATACCTCCAAAGGAAGCAAAACCTCTATCACTGTCCAGAGAAGAAAGACCATCACCTCCAGTCAAACCTCCTAGCATGTCGGCTGTGGCTGGAAGTACACTAAGGTAATATTATTTTCTCATATTGTACTTTTCCCTATTTGTTCCAATCACACAGCTCTTATTAAGCTGTTAATTCCTATTAAGAACTCTTATATTGTCTATGGATATAAACACAGTTTCATAAAAAAAGGAAGACATATCACCCAACTCAAACAGTCCATCTTTGCTGTTACTCCTAAATGCCGCTTGCTTGGCAGAGAAGCAGCTAATACCACTTTTAGTGTTTGGATTGACCCAGCCAGGAATCGAACCCGTGACCTTCCGCACTCAATGCGAGCAGAGGACCACTGAGGCATTTGCATTGGAATATGACACCTGCCTTTTAGATTACAAAACCTGTCTTGAAGAAATAAAATTAAACTCTTTTTGTTGTACAATATATGTAAATGATCTTTTTTCTCCATTTCAGTCCTGCATTTGAGAACAAAAAACCTATAGGTGCTATAGATATTAGTAAAGCAGTCTTACAGCAGCAACCCCCAGTTATACCTTTACACAGACCTGGCACGGCTAATGCCATCCTACAGCCTTCAATGACACAACACAGAATACGTAGACAATTACCTAAAGTCCCAGGTTTACCTTCTAAACCGCCTTTACCACGATGACAGTCATGTAGAATTTTTACAAATTATAAGAATGTGTTCATAGTCTTTCAGTACATTCCAAATAATGATAACGTCATCACCAAGAAGTTATCACCTTCTATCATGGTAACTGTTTACACAGTGGTTGCTGTGCCAATTCAGTATTAACCATGTACTGATAGAACTGGCCTTTTTTTGGCAGAACAGGGTGTAATTTCAACTGTGATATGATTAAATTTCAAAGGCATTAGCAGATACTGCTTTGGAGAACATTACAACCAACAGCCATTGAATAATGCTGACCACAGTTCAATTATGTGTTAAATTTTAGTGAGAATCCTGCAGACATCATCAGCCTCATGTTCAAATTTATGGGAAGAGTTCTAGCGTTCAGCATTTAAGGATATTGACAACTTCTACAAAAGTCAAAATTCTGAATTGTTCTTTACAGCAAACTTTGCATAAATATAAACTACAATCAAGTATTTGAAAGTAAAAATTTTGGTTTAAACTTAATACATTATCATGTTAATTTATAAATGCTTTGAATACCTCTGAAATTCAATAATACTGTTATATTTTGTTATATTTTATCAGTTTCATCTATTTATAGTCATGTGTAGTGCTGCTCGTATTATGTGATATTTTCTCATTTACATAAAACCGTCCAGATATGTGATAGATTTCTTTTGTTTTTCTGTTTTGTTCAGATATGTTTATACTATATTGATTTATTTTGAATTTGTTTTTATGTTTAAAAAGTTATATTTCATTTCCTATTAGAAATGTTATATTAAATTGTTAGAAATCAAACAATTAAGAATTGATAATGATACTGACCAAACAAGTAGTCGCTTTTTTCAGTTTAAATTTTTCCTTTGAGAAAACCAAGTTTCCGGTCAGAAGGGTGAAAGAAGCTGCTAATTATACTGAAAAAGAAATGGAAATATGAAACTTACAATTATCATATAGAGCATTATAATTTTAAGGTATGCATTTTTGTTACAATAATTACTAGTATGCAATTGTACTGCTGATCGTGATATGTTGTGTTTGTTATGTTTGTATTGACAATTAGTGCATGTTTTACTTGTATTTATTATTGAACAGTATTATGTACAATTTTAGAAATCTTAGCCAGTTGCATGATCCCAAACTCTGTTTAGATTTAGATGTTGAACTGCAGTTGCATCTGTGTGTATCTCCATTTTTCCGTCCTGACTGGAGTTTTCATATACCGTAATTGCTTTAATTTTTCGACCCTTTCAAAATTGTCAAAGTTACAATCACAAACAATGTCGGAATGGAATTACTTGTTCGCGTTTCTCAGAGAAAGAAATTTGAAAAATTTTAATGAAATGAACATTTTTTTAGAAAAAAAAAATCCTCTTATTAGACATTTACAAGATAGATATTCTAACAAGATGACGAGACAACAAACTTGAACATGTGTTGTAAAATTCATTTGTAAGATGCTCCAAATCCAGATCGTGTGTTGCATTTTTGTCAACAACATCTTTAAAATTAAAACAAGTATTTAAAGGGTGAAAAAAAGATAAATCTGTGAAACCAAAATGAAATAACAATACTGCAAGTATGACCTAGGATTTTATTTTCCTTTTCTTAAAGTGCATTGACAGAAAGACAAAAACTAATTTTTTGATGATTTTCCAATTTTCAGAAAAATTAGGTGTACTTCAGTGTGGAAAAATTAAAGTAATTACAGTTTATGTGTATTCTTTTATTTCAATGATTATGTTTTGGAATAAAAGTTTAAATTAATGTATTTGCAATATCAGGAATTAGTTCCAATAACAGAAGATAACCCAAGTAATAATTTATGCACTTGAAGTACAAGTTAGTAGTACAATACCACTAATAATTGATATAAATGAGTTATACTCCTACATAAATTTCTTATTTATTGCATTTTGAAGAAAAAACACTTGTTGAATATTGAATAAGATAAGTTGATATTAAGATGTAAAAAATTTATTTTAATAAGTTATTTTAAATCTTTGTATTGTATGATGAGGTATGGAATATGTCTTTATAAAAATAAAATTGTAAACATTTTTTTTTAACTCAGTATATCATGTGTATTAAATTATCCTCAACATTCATAAATACATTTTCTGTTCATGAAGTCATTACAGTGTTGTATTTAAACATTGATTTTTCGTGTGATGTCACTTTCTCAATTTTTACTCTCTTTACTAAAAGTAAAGAAATATAATAAAACAGTTTAAAAAGCTTATATTGTTATTTGTTGGTTTTCTGTTTATCCAGTTTGGATCATTAGCTTGGATTATTTAATGGTACCATTTAATTGAAATTCAAAATTTTATTGTTAAAAATAGGAAATGTTTTGGAAAAGGGTCAACTCTCTTATATCTCTGTCCTTATCTTGTTATTTTGACTATCAGTAAGATTTAGTATTTTGGATTTCCACATTTCTGTCTGGTTGAAATGTGCATTTGAACTTCATCAAAAATGATATCAGACAGAGAATGTTAATATTGCTGATAAAAACAAGTAAATTTTAACATCCAGTATACCTACTGTCTGAAGATTTGATATAAATCCCCCCCTCCACTCTCTTTAAAAAGTGGAGTCACTTCAGAGTTCCATGATCATTAAGTGTATCAGTTTACATTGTTAGGCACATAACAAGTAGTGTTAAAAGATTAGTTCTTGTCATTTAATTAATTAATATTACAAATCATCCTTGCTTTTAACACTTATATACAACACTTCTCTTGATGATACCTAGAGTATTATCCCGGCTTGGAATAAATGTTGGCTGTTGATTGGCTAATGTGACGTCGGTTAAAAACCAATGCCCCATCAAGTTGTTAAGGACCATGGTTATCACAATAAAATGTCTTTTTAGCTCACCTGGCCCAAAGGGCCATGTGAGTTTTTGTCGTCACTTGGTGTCCGTCTGTCCGTCTGTAAACTTTTACATTTGGATCTTCTCCGAAACCCCTTAGCCAAATGAACTGAAACTTGGTGTGAAGCATCTGTGGAAGAACCTTTATAAAGTTTGCATATTTCATTCCGGTCGGACAACTAATATGGCCGCCATGATGCATTCCTATTTCTGATTGGTCAAAATTTCAAAAATCTCCTGCTCTGAACCCGCAAAGCCAACTGAACTGTAACTTGGTACGAAGCATCTATGGAAGAACCTTTATAAAGTTTGTATATTTCGTCCCGGTCGGACAGCTAATATGGCAGCTATGGTGAATTCTTATTTTTGATTGGTAAAAATTTCAAAAATCTCCTCCTCTGAAACCATATAGCCAAATTAACTGATACTTGGTATGAAAGGTCCATTATAATTTTCTCTTGAAATAAAATGGATTGATTGTGGGACTGTCGGGTGAGCTAAACAGGCTCAATTCTCTTTAGCCTCTTGTTTTGTATTGTCCGTGCTTTAGTAATTACATATTTATACATATTAACATTACTTTGCTTAAAAAAAAGAGGAGACAAACTTCAAACGTACCATTTCACGGAAAAATTGAATAACGCCATACGACCCATTCCTTTTACAAATTAGATATAAGCATACAATTCTTTGTTATCATCGACGTGGAAAGGAGGGCATTTTTTGCATTAATTTGATATCTGTTCAAATGCGTAACGAAACTGACGTCGCATTTTATTTACTTTTTGACCGACGATCATATATTTTTACCACAAAAAAGGACAAACGGGGGATAAATCCGTTATCTACGTTTATGGCCGTGGGCATTGAGATTGTACAAACCTTCAGCACCACTGTACAGCCTACGGCTCTGCCCCAGGCTGCACAGAAGTGCTTCCGGGTGGTACAATCCCCGGGGGAGTAACTCTGCATTTTTGACGGGGGTGTGCGGAAATGGCCTCAGAGAAGGTACCCGAGCAAATACTAGAAAACATGCCAACAATATACCGGAAAAAATAATTTTCATGAAAATACCTACCCACAAAACAGCCATTGAGATGCATCTGGAGAACACTGACAACATATACTTGTAGATTGACAATGTTTAATAGCTTTTTGCAGTTAATCTTATTTTATTTGAATGCAGTTCAAGGAGATGGAAAATTGTCAGATTTTATTTTGGTTACTCTGTTCCTTGTATAACACACTTCATAATATTTTATATATGTAGTTACTAATTTTACAGTGTTTTACTTGGTTACCTTTTCTCTTTCTTGAAATTCGCCTTGAATAAGTTTTAAAAAAACACCTGTATATATATTGTTTTACCTTTACTAAACACCTGTAGATTATTTTTCCAATCTAGTTTACCACGTGCTGTTTGTTTACTCCTTTTTACACCTGATGGTCAAGAGAATTGCAACATCTGTATTGTTCTGCTTCAAGTAGTTTTCTATATTTTAACCTTTTTTTTAAACACAAAGAATATTGTATTTAGTTTAAAATTTGAGACAATAATACATTATTATGCCACATAAACAATTATTTTGTTACTTTAATACAAACAAATGACGGAACCGTGAAATTGAGTGTCCTCAAATATCGACGACATTTGGTATCCACTATAATAAAGTATACCAGTGAAAGTATTCCTCTTAAGTATTAGTATATGTATAGAATATGTATCTGTGTTCTTAGGGGGTTTTCTGTTGTAAAACTAGAGCATTTGTAAGTTTTTAGCTCACATGGCCTAAAAGGCCATGTGAGCTTTTGCCATCCCTTTGCCTCCCTCGTCCGTCCACATTTCACATTTTCATCTTCTCTGAAACCACTAGTCCAAACTTGGCAGGAATGTTAATTGGAGGGGGGGGGGGGTCTATACAAAAGTTATGTTTTTTGTGCCGATCGGGTATTCAACATGGCTGCCAGGGGCAGATAATTCATTCTGATTGGACTTATCTTCAAAGCTCTTCTGTCAGAAACTACTGAGCCAATTGAATTGATTTGTTGCATGATTGATCCTTTGGTAAAGCTCTACAAAAGATATGTTTTTGTGCCGATAGGAAATTCAAGATGCCCACCACAGCCGGACTAAGTTTAACATTGGACCCTATGGGGAAATTTGCATAAAGGTCTTCTTGTCAGAAACTACCAAGCCAATTGAAATTTTTTTGATGTGTGAATTATCATTTGATAGACCACTACAAAATTTATGTTTTTTGTGCCGTTTGGATATTCAGCATGGCTACCAGGGGCAGATAATTAATTCTGATTGGACTCGTCTTTAAAGCTCTTCTTGTCAGAAACTACTCAGCCAATTGAATTGATTTGTTGCATGAATGTTTCTCGGATGAACATCTACAAAATTTAAGTTTTTTGTGCCGATCGGAAATTCAAGTTGGCCGCCAGAGTGGGACTAAGTTTAACATTGGACCCTATGGGGACATTTATACAAAGGTCTTCTTGTCAGAAACTACCAAGCCAATTGAAATATTTTTATGTATGAACAAGCATTGGATGAACCTCTACAAAACCTATGTTTTTTGTGCCGATTGGAAATTCAAGGTGGCCGCCACAGCCGGACTTATAGTTTAACATTGGAGCTTATGGGGAATTTTTTACAAAGCTTTTCTTGTCAGAAACTACAAAGCCAATTGAAATGTTTTTGAAGTGATAATGATCATTTGATAGACCACTACAGAATTTATGTTTTATGTGCCGATCGGAAATTAAATATGGCCACCACAGCCAGACTTAACAGTTTAACATTGAACCCTATGGGAAATTTGTATAAAGGTTTTCTTGTCAGAAACTGTCATTTCAATTTAAATATTTTATGTATGAACACAGCATTGGATGAACCTCTACAAAAGTTGTGTTTTTTTGTGCCGATCAGAAATTCAAGATGGTTGCCACAACCGGACTTAGTTGAACATTGGATCCTATTGGAAAATTTGTACAAAGGTCTTCTTTTCAGAAACTACCAAGCCAATTGATTATTTTTATGTATGAACAAGCATTGGAAGAACATGTACAATACTTATGTTTTATATGCCGATCTCAAATTCAAGATGGTCGCCACAGCCGGATTAGTTTTACATTGGATCGTATGGGGAAATTTGTAGAAAGGTCTTCTTGTCAGAAAATACTAAGCCAATTGAAATGTTTTTGTTACATGAAGATCCTTAGATAAATGTCTGCTACAAAAGTTATGTTTTCGTGCCGATCGGAATCCAAGCTAGCAGCCACAACTGGATTTGGTTTAACATTGGACACTGAAAGAATTCTTCACATATCTTATCTAGAAGTGCATGGCACTATAGAACGATTTTTTACAGATCTTATCTAGAAGCGATTTGTCAGTTTTGGTCACCTTAAATGCAGGTGTGCAATTCAGTCCACATGGAGCCTCTGGTTAAAGTCCTAATAACTTCTGGTCATAATTTGATAACGTCAGGTCAGAACATTGTGACGTCGTTGATAACTTAAGGCCATCCGCCGTATATAGTCAGGCAATTCTCCAATGCAACGAACAGAACCTTGTGTGGATCTGCAGAAAAAATACGAACATTTGGAACTTATTCTTATTAGCAGAAAATTTCATGTTCATATATTTGAAACAATTCTCATAAAGATCTTTCCTGAAATCTAGTTCAGAGATTATTACTTCAGACAGGAGATATCCAAAGTCGATATCCATTCAGAGTGCGTAGGTTGATGGTTTGGAGGTTTCACCAACAGTTCTGACAAAAATATAGGAGACAAAAAAGTAGTCCGGTTATGCGTATGTGCAATTCCCCATGTTAATAACTTTTTAACGTTATCAATTTGTGATCATAATCTAATATTATACCTTACATATTATAATTGTAATAAGACAATTTTGACGTTTTTTCTGAAAAATTGTGACACCGGGATACAAATGTGATGTCCAAATGACTGTCCGGAATTTACCGTCATCGGTGTAGCATATTTATATTTGAGACTTCATGAATCGATATTATTGTCCACCCGGCGACAAATGTGATGTCCCATGGCTGCCCAGAAATAACCGTCTTTGGTTCCGAATTTACACACCCGTTGTTCTGAAATGTTTCAGGGACTGAATACTGATACAAAATAAGTGTTTCGGGATACGCAGAGTTACTTGTGTTTGTTCGGTATAATAAAATAATTATTTCCTCCATCCGAGACAGACATCACAATTGTTACTCTCGAAATGTTGTCTTCCCTCCGGCTAAAGCCCTCGGTGGAAAATTGTGATTTTTATCTCAGATGGAGGCAATAATTGTATACTGTCAAACACTTTGACTTGTTTTACAAGTTTTTTTAAGAAAACGGATGTAGAAGTTATAGTTTAAAAGTCTAGAAAGACTATACATGTACAGGATGTGCGACAAGTTACTATGCTGGATTTGTTCCTTTTTATCCGACGTTTTAGATGAAAAATCAATACAGAAACTAAATCTGTTGGCTACACGTACAATGTGAATTTCTAGATGGTCCGTTTGAAACCAAAACATCAGCGGTGCTCAGTGTAAAAGACGGAACGTTTACTTGGAATTTTTTAGATCAAAAAGTAAAAAAAAAAACACATTTGACAGAAATGTGGTTGAGGGATATATTCGTTAATTTGACAAATTAATAATTCTAATCTGGGCTGCTGAAAACGTCATTGAAACAAACCCGTTATAAAATTTACAATAAACCAAGACCCTCACGAAATGACAACGTCACAATACGTTTCGAACGCAAAAACGTCATATTTTGTTCAATGACAATGGCGTCGCATTGATTTGAAGACGTTTTTCAATGGTTGTTCCCTATTAGAATCGAAATAATTCATGGACACCCGAGGTTTGTGGTCAATTTTACCACGGGATGGCCATATTTCTGTGAATTTTACCTCTCGCTCGCGAACCCGTCGTAAAATCTCCACCAAACCACGGGCGTCCATGAATTATTTCTTAAATATAATATTTTCTTTTTGATATATACTGATAACAAAGCAGTAAACTGACATGATATAAAGGCGGACGTATTGTCTGAAAAGGTGACAAAATGATTTTACGTCTTCTTTATCTGATGAAAGATATTGATTCAATTTTAGTCAAATCACTTTGGACAATATAAAAATAGCTTAAAAATCTTTTTTGGTGTAAAAAACCAACAAACAAACAAAATAAATCAAATTTTCGCACGTAAAATATGCTGTTCATTATTAACACGAATGCCTTGTGTCATGAAACAGATAAGGCTACTGTTTGTGTTGATTATACAAAGAAATCTCATTAATGTCAAGATAAAACTGCAGTTTGTTTTAATTATGATGTACATAATTATGCCAGGCACTTTTTACATATGTACGATAGATCTATGTCATGCATATTATTGACAGTGATGGGCCATAATTCTGTACTCATATTTATTTAAGCTAATACGCAAGTTTGGGTCAAACTTTGAACTATGTCCGACAGTCTGTTAACATCATTGCACATGCAAGTTGTAAATATTTTTGAAATGCAAATTTAACATATATATATAAATATATTGATTCAAAAAATATTTCCTGTATTTACTTTGAATTCCTCCATCATGTCCATGTCAAACCCTACGTCTTTTGCGCTTTGTTTTCATATGAAACTAAAAAATGCATTTAAGAAGAATCTCAAATCTATTTGTGTTACAAAGCCTTAATATATCCGTTTTCAGTTAGTTGAGAAACTGCATTGGGTGTTGATAAGAGCTGAAAAAAGATTCACCTTGAATCCTAGGTTTTTAAAAGGCTAATTTCTTTTTTTTTTACATCATCCCATGATTATTTCAGAAATCACGGCGACATAAAATGAAACTAATAGACTTTTATGTAAAACTCTTAGAAAAATGTTAGATCACAGTTGCCAAATAAAGTAAAAAAATCAGCGGAACTCAGCTGATTTGCATGTAAGGACACAGAATAAGTTGAAAATGATAGAACCCTTACTGATAAACCCACTAAAATAAACCCGATAGGTCGAACAAATGAGAAACTCGAGGCTCCTTGGGCATTCTAAAATTGGAATCTGCGTCTGACGTGCAATATGTTGTATCGTTTGATTTCATTACAGAGTCCCAAATCATTACATTTCTTGTCAGTTTATAACAGAATTCGTCCTATTAATCACAATTTGTTTATTCCATTACTAAAAGAGTTTCTGCAATTAAACCTTCTGCATGTTGTATCTATATGTTTGATAAAACCATGCATATTTACATGAAATAACACGATAAATATTCTTTGATCATACAACAAATTCCCCCTAACACCTGGCTCTTAACAAGGGAACGTGCGTGACATTGACCGCACAGAAATCGGAATGATACGCATGCCAAGTAATATACAACACACCTATTATGAATTATTGAAAACCATGATAAAATTATTTCACAATTCATAGAAGCATATTTGTCCGCTTGGGGTATAAAGGTAGGCTGTATGAATACTAACTGGCACAAAATGTGGTCATGTTTTTCCATTTTATGGGCACCTTGAAAAATACTTTACATCGTTTTGTAAATAACGCTGAACTGTCATCGATGGATATCAGAAATATTGGATATAATATTCTGACAACTCTGTATAAGATATTAATATTCCATAGATACAGTAGAAAGTCCACCCTTGTGCAGATGTCTTTACTAGTATTGATATGGTTCCCAGAAAATGAATAATTCTATTTTCAAGCAGGATACTGGAGGGGATACTGTTGATATCTTTTCTGGATGAAACCAACTTGCTTGAAACTTTTATGTTAAGAAAGTTACAGCAGGTATACTTCCATCTTGATATTTATCAAACCAACGGCTAAAAGAAATACTTCGACAAATAGTGTCTTTGTCAACAGTGTCCCAAAGTGTTAATGTCAAAATGACCAGAAAGATAAAGACATAAAAAACATCTCCTACAAAGAAAGATAGTTCTTAGTATAATAATTTTAAAACGGTTAATTTTAGGTCTCACTGATTTCACACCTTACCGAGAAAAAATGACCTTCGCTGGTATACGCCAACGGGTCAATCAGTGAGAGCTGTGCTAGTGCCAGCCTACCGGTCACTCAATGGCAGTTAAACTGCATGGTGTCAGCCAACAGCCTCACTCAGTAGCAGCCGAGCTGATGACATTCTCTTATCTCGGACAGTTAAGGAAATTTGATATCATATCCTGTCCAGAGTGATATATGAATCAGTGATATCAAAAATCTGCCTATTTGATTGGTCGACGCGTGATTGTGTAGGAAAATTTGTATATTTTGACTGGTCAACAATTTTGCTCCACAATGGCGCCATATTTGAAAGCCATCTTTGCATAGGAAATTTTGATGTCACAGAGAAATGAACGTTAAGATTTCCCTCGGCCTGGACGCCGAATCACAAACAAATATTCCTGAAGAATTATAAAGAGAATTATAGGTTTAACAACTGTCGTTATTTAATTTGGCTTTAATAATAAACTCGCCAAGGCTCGTTTATTATATCTAAATTAAATACCTCGAGTTGATATCAAGCGATGTCTAATTCTCACTCATTGTGAAACCTATAAATATCTCTCAGTGGCGGCTAAGCTGGTGTCCACCAACAGCGTTACTCAGGAGTAGCCGAACTGGTGATAGCTAACAACATCTCTCAGTGACAGCCGATCTGGTGTCCACCAACAGCGATACTCAGTAGTAGCTGCGACACCGATCTGGTGTCCGCCAATAACATCACGCAGTCGGAGCAATAATTTTCTATCATAAATATGAATGCCAAATTTGTTACAATATATGTATTTTTCCAACAGTTATAAATCTACATCAAAACATACATTTTTCAATAAAACATACACTGACTTCATGAGAATATGCATATTTTTTTTTTGCTTCTATATCTAACTGGGCGATGTTCTGTTAGTGTTTCTGTCAGAATTTACATAATTTTATGTTGTAAATTACCCAATATTATGATGTGAACAGTCAATAAAACTTCATAAAGTTTTAAATTTGGAAAAGGGTCAAAAGTTACACAATAAATCTAAAACTTATATTTGTTTTCAGTGCACGTTAATCTAGATCTTTGATAAATTGCTTTTGTAAATTACCATAAAATTGTAGAAAGGATTTTATGATTGAAATTCATTCACTTGTATAAAGTTCTATCAGAGTTTATCTCTGACAGAGATAGTACGACCAAATTTCAATAAACTTTTGAGAACAGGCGCGGGTACATGATTCTAGTTTAAGGAGGCGTGGTCCTAATTTTTTGCCTCATTACTTTTATCGAAATAATTTGGCATATTTTGCATTTGGACTTAATTTGGCATTAAAACTGGTACTATTAGTAAATACATATAAACAACATCATAAAAGCAAGCAATAATTGTTGGATTTTTGTTGGTCTTTATTTCAGTAAAAATTGCCATAGTTTTTCAGGAAACGGTCACCCAATAAAAGAAATTTGAAATATGGACCATTCAACTCGAAGTCTTAGCCCAGTAGTTTTAACAGAGATAATTTAGTCATAATTTTTACTAGAACAAGGTAGGTTCTCAGGATGAAGTTCTAAACAAGACCAATTACATTGTAAATGTCTGGACCTGGGTAAGGCAAATTTTAACATCCACTATTCTCAGTTTCAATAAGACTTAAAGTTATCTACCATTGCAAGATTCATCTTTGAGCAAAAAAAATCAGTTTTATTTTATTTCTTGAGAGAAAAGGCATAACGTTTTGTTCAGAAGTTTGTTTTTATGACACAATTTCCAAGCAAAAAGCAAGCGTGAACAAGCCTGATAGGGTTCCAGATTTTCCTTGCCATGTAAAAAAATAATTTGGTGCCCTTGTTTTTTGTTTTGTTTTTTTTTTATTTTATTTTATTATTATTATTTTTTTTTTTTTTTTTTTGGTTAGGTAGTTGCAACTGTCTCTTTGATACATTTCATTGATTGTTTTCTGTTGTGTTGTCCATGTTTGTTTTGTCTTGTCCTGTCTATGTACTTACGATTTGATACAGTTGTAGTTTTACCGATTTCCCTTCTCAATTCAATTGACATAAATAAGTTGTACAAGTATTCAATGTGATTAGTGTAGCTGTGCAAAATTTCTTAAATGAATGGGCAGACGACGACTGAATCCTTGTGATGACCAAAAGGACCGTCTGCACAATTGAAATCAAGTCAACTGTCCCCGCCTTATATATACATTGTATTTTAAGTTCTGGCAAACAGAAATGCCAGGTGAAACGTGTTGGAGTTTCAGATTAAAAGGGAAAGTGTCCAAAAAGACACGACTGTCCCCGCCTTATATGTAAATTGTATTCTAAGTTCTGGCAAACAGAAATGCCAGGTAAAACGTTTTGGAGTTTCAGATTACACAAACTATGTACACTTCAACAAACATGATTGCCTAGAAATGACCAAGTTCAACATATGATAAATTTCACATTTGTTTCCCTCAAATCACCCCCAAAATGGGAGGTGCACATCTTCAGAATAAGTGAGCGATATTTCAGAAGTGAAGAGTTTATGGTGTTGGAGTTTCAGATTACACAAACAAGTTACCCGTAAAATCTGATATGCCTAAAATGACTTAGTTCAACAAAGTGCACATCTTCAATGTGTTCAGAAAAAGTGTGCAAAAGTTCAGAAGTGCCGGGTTTATGGTGTTGGAGTTTCGAATTACACAAAGTAGGTACCTTATTCTTTGGTGGACAGACGGAGGTACCCGACTGTTAGACCCGTAGAACTTTTCACAAAAAATCTTAAGATTGAAATTACTAAGTAATATAGATTATAGTATAACTTACGAGTGATTTACTGTTAAGATATTTTGTGAAAAATCTCCTTCTGCCTTCTGCAACTCAGGTAAAAGGACCACCTAAGGACAATACCATCAAACTTTGTTCTTATATCTAAACGACATTGTCATGCACTGCATGTAGCTTTTCAAAACTGCGGGCCTGGGCAGTCGATCAAATTTCTAGATTTTTTAATTTAAGTTTAATCTAAACTATTCTTTCATTTTTCCATAGGTTTTGAGATAGAATGATTCCATATCATCTGTAGATGTGTAATAAGAATTAAGATTATTTTTTTACTTTGGGTAAGTGTTCCAATTTGCGGAAATTTACTTCCGAGGGAATCACTCTTGATTTTGGGCGAATAGTAAAATTCTGAAACATACGGCACAATTTATATGCATAGTTTTAACCTTTTGTAAAGTTTGTGCCAATGGATTCCGAAGTTTGATATCCAGTATTCAGTGAAATCTTCTAAACAACTGGGTAGTAGAAATTTAAAACTCGAATCACAGTTCACATTATATATATATATAATATACAAATTTGCCAGTGGATATGGAATTCTCATGTTACCCATGACGATCCAGAAAGTGAAAAATACGGACTGTCCAGGAATTCTGTACTTTAACCATATGAAATAGGATAACGAAAACTGGTCTGGATATTCCCATGTAAAAGCATGTAAATTGTAATATTTATAATTGTTAATATAAATAAACACAACAGAGTAGAAACAATTCAAGGCCATTTTTAATGCAATGAAACTATCTTCAAGATTTAAAGATAAAGCGGTAATAAAAACAAAAACAAAGAGTCTGTAACTTCTAATTAAATCTTGGCAAAAAAGTATATAGAGCCTATGTTTAAATACATTTGGGAAAGTTTTAAAGATAAATTTTATAGACTCATTTACTAAAAATGACAACACTTAATTGTAAAGAATTGTACCTGCAGTTCTGATGAGTCAAATCTCTAATTTCAATAATTAAAGGTGGCACGAAAACCACCATTCATTACCAACAGCCAATTAAATACCCATTATTTATATTTTGAAACATGTCATTATAATTGATTTATACGTTGGATTGATCTCGTTCGTCTTTACAGGATATACGTTATGATGTAACAATGGAGAAATAATATTTATACTATCTCCCCAGGTACTCTGATCAGAAAGGCATATATTCAAATTACACTCGGACCTCCAAGAAGACACACTACAAAATCAGCTTCGGAATTATAAAGCTTAACACATCTATGGCACCATGCAGCAATAAAAACTTACTTGTACTCCTATCAGATTTTATACGAAAGGTGGGTACCGGTCTTTTAGAGAAAATTGAAATTTAGTTTGACCTGAAAGTCAATTGAATGTTGTTGCTACTAGTACTGTCAGCCGTTCAATCAGCACTATTTATCCATCAGAGCCGTCGGCTTGACCATTGGTATGTCATGCTTACATATTTTCTCGAGCACTCGTGTCAAAACTTCCAGGAATCATCAATTGTTTGTTTTTGCATTGGTGTTAATGCTGTGATCTTTTAAAAATGTCTTTTTATTTATTTTATTCTTATGCCGTGATCTTTAAAATAGTTTCTTTGTTTCTGTCATTGTCTTAGTGCCTTTATTTTTCTGTGTTGGTGTGTATTTAATTGTCTTAGTTTCTTTGCTTTTATCTCATTCTGGTTTTTGTTTTTTGTATTTGTGTTCATGCTGGTTAGTTTATTCTTGTAGTCGTGTTTATGTCATATTACAAGAGTCTTTCTTTTTGTATTGGTGTTTATGTCATGTCTTAGTTTCTTCGTTTTATACTTATGTTATTAACAAATCGACGTAGTTTGGTCCAATCTAATCGAGAAAGAGCTTTTTGTCAAAAAGATCTTGAGACAAATTTTCAAACGGGTCTTATATTCAGTTTACCTCTTTGTTTATTCTAAGAGGGTATCACCATATAGTAATTCATATTGGCATTGATTTTTAAGTTCATGGTTTAATGAAAGTAGTATCATTTTTCGACAATTTTATCATTTACAGCCATTTAGAAATATAAAGGCTCAACTGGCCATTTTGGTCAATCACGGATAAAGAAATTATTATATTTTTTTCTTTTACACGTGACAAAAAAGGTTGTTCATTTTGGAAAATTTAAGTTAAAACATACTTGATATCCCCAAATAACGCAGGATTGCTACTGATTATATTCCCGTGAATGATTTGTATGTCAACAAATTACCCTTAACAATAGGTATTTACCCCACTGGTAGAGTATCTTAAACCGGATAGCATTCCTACCCCTACAGAAGATATCTCTCACAGGAGGTTTGTTTTCGTACTTATTATTTTCACAACTACCTGATAAATTTCGTAAGCCAAATTATGTTGAATAACACACATCCTTTCACGTTGTCACGTTACATTTGGTGCAAACTGGCAACAACTATGATTTATATAGGAGATTAACACAAAACTGAAAAATTCTACTTCAAATTTTGGAACCCCTAATGATTGATCATAAGCACTCTGAATATATATAGTTCCGTAAGTCTCTCTCATATATCAACGCAAGTAAAGGGAGAAAAAAGTAATGCAATGGCACACTTAAAAAATTTACACACACCTTCTGAAATCGCAGGTATTTGCCTAATTTTCGTGTTTTGAACAGCGATAAGTTCTTACGTAAAAAAAATACTCTGTATGTATTGTTAGCTAAAGTCGGTAGGAACCCGGATGCTAATTTGCGTATAAGTTTCAGTTAAATAACTTGATTTTTTTAAACCCAAATATTTATTTTTTTTCTACAGGATAAATTCTCATAATTCTTTCTTGCACTGAGATCTTGAAAGGTATAAAAAGTAAGTACGTGGTATATACTCCCTCTGAACTATGAGTGATCTTAATTTTCCACCCGAAGACAAAGGCATAAAAAGTAAGAACGAGTCCTTAAGGTTGAAACGGGTATGATTTTGATTACCCCAATCCAGAGACGTGTAACAAGTTAATTTGTAATAGCAAAATCTCATTACGAATGGCTTTCATAGCTATTAAAACGTTCTTCAGATCTTTTCTTTTCATGTTTTGTGTGAAATGAAACAACCGCAGAAAATATAAGACAACGTTTGTTTAGTTTATTAACCCCTTCCCTATATTAATTATAGAATGTACTCGGTATATATTAAAATCTACAGTAGGTTTTGTTTACAAGGTATAATTAAACTCAGAGTTCATTGCAATAAAACGATCGAACTATGACTAATTAATGGCCCTGGGAACATGTTTACATGGAAATAATATAGAAAATATCATGCATGTATTTTTTAACCTTTACATTACTGACTGAAATAAATCGGAAAATATTGTTTTATGAAGTACTTTATAACAGTTTATAACATATTTTAGCTAAGTATTATTATTATATGCAGACTAACTTCTAATCAATGAACGTCCACGTGTGGATAAAGTTGGAAAGATAAACGGCCGTAGGTCAGTTTTAATGTCTTCAAGTGTCGGAAGAGAATAGACATTTAGATAAGGGGGAGGTTTGGGTACCCATAAACCGATTTAACCCCATTACTATTCAGTGTTTGTACCGAGTCAGACTATCCTGACTCTCTGTTGTGTTCATGTTTGTGTTTTATACTCTTTTATGTTAATTTTTGTCCGGAGTTCTGTCTGTTGGGTTGCTGTAATTGATTGGTATGTCATTGTTGACCTTTCCTGTTATCCATTTTGTTGTTTTTTTATATAGACATATATTTCTTCCTTACTTTTATTACTGAAAAAGAAAATATCATAAGTGGTCAGCACACGGGTATAGGTTTTGTATACAATGGACACTGGTACATATATATGTATTTTTCTTTTTTTACACATATTGATATTCATGTGCAGACAATAAAATTTTTAAACACTGAGTCAGCTCCGGAACTCACGATTCAATTAAATTTCAGTTGTCAGAGTTTTTCTTTGTGCGTGAAATTTGCAGTTTTGTTTATCAAATTTAAACAAAATTTGACTAACCTTTGCAGGGTACTCCGGAAACTGGAGAGTGTTTAATTTAATACATGGGTATATATGCATTACCGATATACGAGTTTAATTTGACTAAAAACTAATACGTAAGAAAAACAACTGCAATCCGTACTACAGGAGGCAATATCAGTTTGTTCACATGAAAGTTTTATCAAATATGAGAGGATGTACATTCATAAAATACCTTTAATGAAACGTTGAACCGGGTATTACATTCGCCTCTTTTCTGCTCGAGCTTAATAAATCAATAGGAAAAAAGAAAACCAAATTGTTAAATTACTTTGTATGTAATTTAAAATATATTTCGATAGGCTTTTTATTTAATTTCAGCCAAAGACGGGTTAATTCAAAAGTAAATTTTAAACTGAGATAAGACCGACATTTGACATAGATACCAAAATAAATTACATTTGAGCAATCCTTAAGAGAGTCTAGATTTACTATTAAATATTGTTTTTATATTTGTATTCCTATGTTAACTTTCTTAAGATAAACTGAGAACTGACCTCATCATATTTCAAAGTACTTAAATTTTATCTTTTCGCAATTGAAGATTTAGTTTTTTTCAGAATTGTTAATTAAATTTGAAGCCTGTGTTATTTGATATATTGAATTTTAAATTCTTCTGGCGTTATAAATTGATCAATAACCAAAAGTTAATGCTTTTATATACGGAAATGTTTAACGTGAAATGAAAAGATCTTATCAAAAGATAGTCATATTAATTCGGAAATAAATATTATCAATTTATTCTTTTGTATTCGGCTTAAGGTAAAATTAAGGTCATTCTGGTAAATTTTATACGGTTATCAAATAATCAAATTAACATTTTCCTGACTAATAACATAAAATCTAAGTA
Source organism: Mytilisepta virgata (assembly GCA_028015205.1). Lineage (NCBI taxonomy): Eukaryota > Metazoa > Mollusca > Bivalvia > Mytilida > Mytilidae > Mytilisepta > Mytilisepta virgata. Next base: position 51,296,281 of record CM051515.1, read on the forward strand.
TGATGAATGAATGTATCTTTGACAGGCAAATCAACATTTTATACAATGTAGTTGATTTTAGACTTCTTCTTGTTTACGTCTTTCTGGGTTCTTAAAATGATAATATTTCGTAGGGGTTCGTAATTTATACACAATTTCATTTTGATAGACCTATATATTTGTTATACCATTGACGCAAGATAAATATAAGCTAAAAATTTCTTCATGTTTATTTTCTTTATTTATAAAACAGTTTTTTTAGACGGTGGCACTTTTACACCTTCGAATGAAACGGTCAGTTTTGACAGAGATAAAATGGAATACACATCTCAGGCAGTCTGTTGGGTACGGACGGTGCATTGATGGGATTGTGTAATAACATTGCACTTTTCGCCCTATAACATACATTTGTGTAAATCTCATTTTTTCAACATTGTTTTTCTGTGGTGCAAAAGAGGCGTGTTGAAATTCTCAGGTGTTATTATAATTATAACATATTTCATAAAATTGCTGTCATCAGTTATGATAACAACGATAATATAAAGAAAACCATCTCTTCTGTAGAGGGTTATTAAAGTTCCTCACGTGATCTCTGTACGGACCCGTCGTCTGCTTGCTACTTTTAAAGTGACAGCTAAGCGTGGATATATCAGTATGTAGTTGAAGTTCAACGCGTAACATTAAAATGTTAATTAGTTATTATGTAAAACATGTGAGTTATAGTTTGATTTGCATTTTGGAATAATAACATCAGCAAAAAACGTTTTAATGAAAAATCAGGAGAATAAACAAAGAGGGATGACTTCTAATGGAAAAGGGAAGTCGGTGGACAGTAGGATTATGGTTGTCGGACGGAGTTCAGTCGGAAAATCTGGTATGACATGTGTTTAGTTTTTATTATTTTGATAAAAAGTTTTATAATGATAATTTTATTTTGGTATAAGTTTAAATCATTATTTAATATGTGCAGACAATTGTTTCATTCATTTTTTCATTTACTTAAAAATTCAGTCAGTAACTGCTAGTAGTCCTTTGTTAATATGTACTGATCATTATCAATTTGCTTAGTTTCTTCTGAAACCTTTCCTAACATCGGAATAGGACATCTTTTGAACTAAGTTTTACTGTGTGTATCGCTGTGTGTTCGTTTATTCCACATTGGCTAGAGGTATAGGGGGAGGGTTGAGATCTCACAAAACATGTTTAACCCCGCCGTATTTTTTCGCCTGTCCCAAGTCGGGAAGCTCTAGCCTTTGTTAATCCGGGTGCGGGATTTTCTTGCTACGTTGAAGACCCATTGGTAGCCTTGAGCTGTTTTCTGCTCTTTGGTGGGGCCTTTGTCTCTTTGACACATACCCCGTTTCTTCCATTCTCTATTCTATGTTTTATTAAACAGGCACTTGCATCATCCAGATGGTCACAGGTCGTCTATAGCTTTCCAAATGAAAAACATATTGCAATGACCACATGAACCGAAGTTAAAACCAAATATTTTAAACGTTCGAAACCGTAACTTTTTAAAGACCATTTGTTAAAGGGGCTAAATTCTGCAACTAAAAATATGTTGAATTTGGTATGCAACTACTTGGGAAGTTTGGTGAAGACCGACAGTAAAAGCTCTAATCCTTCACATGGAATTTTGTCACGTGTAAACAGGGATTTTGTTTCAAGAATTAATCCACCACATTATTAATTCCTTTGTATAAGAAATATGCGGAACCTTAGCTTATATGACCATTTGTTTTTTATTTAAACTGGTTGCGTACCATAGATCCGTACATATAAAGCAACTAAGAAGTTATGTTAAAGCGGGTATACCTCAAGACGAAAAACAGCATTAAAAGTTCTGCTCCTATGATGTATAGAACATTACAATTGTGTTTTTCTGCACAAACTCGTACTGTCTTGTATAGGATCACACAGAAACTAATTCAAACAAACAAAAAAACAAAAAAAGATCGCGAAAAGCGGTTAAATCTTTAAAATTGGTATTGAGTTTTCGAGAGAAAAAAAAACTTAAGGAAATGTCTTAATTAAAATCATGCAAATGGTTTGTTTCACTTAAACATTCCACCATTGACATTTTGTGCTAATTATCCCTCAGAAGTTTTAATGATTGACAGCTAGCAATTAGTATTGAATATTTTGAAGATGATGTTCTTAGCTAATGTTAAACAGAAAAAGGTTGAAATGAATTATTCGAGTTATATATTATTTTTTCTTTAAAAGACGACAAAAACTACTAGAGTATAGTTAATATATATAAAAGGAGTAGGACCACTTTACCGTGTATATAAAAAAATTTTTTTACTTCATAACCATTGATTTTTTAATCTTAAATATACTCAACCGCAACTAATTACAGTCTTACAGACATTTATTTTGAAATCCAAAACATATCAAATAAATTCACTTTAGATTATTTAAACGTTAGATTCACTCTCTGTTGGTTTATATGACAACTTATCGAGTGTCCTGATAACACAATTATGACAGAATTTTAGTTTTTTATGGCACTTCAGTTAATAGCGGGTACGTCCACCACGAGCGTTGACTACAGCTACACATCTGCGATGCATGGAGTTGATCAGGCGATAAATGAATTGCACAGAAATACCCACCTAGTTTCCCCAGTGTCCCCGAAAAGCTGCTATAAGTTCAGCTGTAGTTGTCGGCCTTGGCTGCTCTTCATTCAATCCTCGACCCGCAGATGTTCAATTGGATTCAGATCGGGACTTAGAGCTGATCAGGGCATAATATTGACATTATTCTGATGCAGGAAGTCTCTTGTGGCCCTGGCTGTATGTTCGGTCGCATTGTCCTGCTGAAACTTCTTGTTTTGGCGCGGTGTTTTGGTGACGAGCAAAATGTGGTACGATATGTGGTCTCACAACTTGGTCAATGTAACGAGCAGCTGTGACTTCATTGCTTCTCCCTGGACCAATATTCTGGAAGACCCAGTTTCTCGTTAAGACCGGTGCCGCCGCATACCATGATGCTAAGACCTTCCCGAGCACCCCTTTCCATGTTGCAAGGAGCTACATACATATGTAATCTCACTTACAGCCAAAATTCGTTTTGGTTCTGAGTGTCCCTAACGTTTAAAACAAATGTTAATTTGGCAAATTTGTGTTAAAACTATGTCCCAAAGGGATATTGAGGAATGTAGAAATTGTTTAGTAATTTACTTGTTAGTTATTATTAGCAAATCTTTAGAGGCCACATACCAGGCTATGCCTCCAGAGATTTTGAAAGATTTTAGCCGACTTTTTGAAAATGGCCCTAGAAGTGAAATAAATGCTGGGGAAACGGGCCCTACTTCTTTCTATGTGACCATTATGCTAATTGCCTGGGCACCCAAACACAAGATCCTGGAGATATAATATACTAGACATTTTAGAAAGCTAGCTTCTTCTGAATCTACGTAATATGCAGCAGAAACGACACGTTGTTCAGTCCATAAACTCATTAAAATTGATATTTTTTTGACCGGTGCAAGGTGATAAAAAAACAATTTTTAAATCTAAACACCGAATGAATGTATGCATTGGTAATTAAATAGGCTAATGTGTCTCGTCTTGTGGTTTAAGATTAAATTTTTACTTTAATTCATTTATTTATCAAATGAAATCGGTGAGGGAAACACCTTGCACTTGGTTATTATGTAATAAAATGACAAATCAAATTGTCGCGGTAACGTGTGAGAATGATTGAAATTACTAATTTAGAACTTCCTGATACCCACCCGCACAGCCTTCTTTACATTAAATGTTAAAAGATAAATGATGTCTTAGAACAAGTGGCGTCCATTAAAGGAACAAAAAAAAAAAACGAATTCAAGATAACAAAAGAAGACTTGGAAATAAAAGTATGTTTCAAAACTATGATTGAAGAAGTTTATATTATTTTATTTTTGTACATGACATGATAAAAAAAAATTTAAGAGTACAATGTTCGCACACTTTCGCCTTAATTAACAGTATGAACAGAATAGATTTTTATTTATCATCAAAATCAGCATTATCCTTTTAATATCCCTCGTTGGGATTTAAACTGAAATAATTTGTATCGTCATCTTTTAAATTATCACAGGTACGATATTAACTTGCTAGCAAGAATATTGATTTCAATTTTGATAAAGTCATTTCCTGTTAAATGTGTGCAATACAGCAAAACTATATGTATGCTTCCGAATATGAATTAATATTTTTCAAGGAAATTACGATTTGATTTATAATAATAATTTTATTTGTATTAAACAAAAGGGATTGGACACAAGGAAATTACGATAAGTTCTATAATTTTCTTTTCTTTCACTTTTTGATTCCGAGTTTTATAAACGGATACTAAAATTCATGCCAGATTACTATATATATATATTTGTCTTGAAAAGATCATGAGCACACGTCAAAAGAAATTTCATGTTTGATATGTCAAAGATAAAAATCATTGATGAAATGTTACATTAAGAACCGCTAATGTAACCGTTGAATTACGAATGACCGGTAAAGCAAAAGTTCACTGATTTGATCATAGACATAGTGTATCCATTTATCCTTAAGAACAATGACAGCTTCAAATATATGAAAGTTCGACATCTCCTTTGCCATTCATTACTTCACTGATAAGAAATGATTTTAGATTAATTTTTTCGGTTTGAAATTCAACAGTAAAGATTTTGATGCCTAGATTGCCACTAATTTTCTTTAGCATTCATATCGTATTGGAAAATTTGTTAAATTCCATTTTGACCGCGAACCATAGTGGGTAACGTGTATGGAGAATGCCACACTCCCTGCACGCTAAATACCCCATCTGTAATTTTCTAAAAATAGTAAGCTGATTGGCCGCCACAGAAGGCTAAATTTTCCTACCCTACCCTACCAAACCATCCTCCTTTTACAGTGGCAGTCAAAATTGGTTCCCCTTTGTGTCCTGTCCCACTAATATTTGAATTGTTTGATAAATTGAACTGGTTCTCGTCCTGAGGAAGCATGACATTTTTGCCACTGAAGGTTAAGCAACAATCAATCAAATCAAATCGATTTCGTGAAAATATATGAACTCGAATAGTTAGTTTATTGGGTATTTCTATGTTAACTTTCACCTGCTATTCTGGCGACTAAAACATAGGCAAGTCTTAAACATCAAAAAAACATTTTGAACTGGACAAGCCAAAAGAAAGGCCGGGTTTCATGGAGTGGACTCGTAACTTTTAATCCTACATGTGAGTGCTCGCCAAATAACAACAAAAAATTTAAATATAATTTGTATTACTGTGGAGTCGGATGAACCGATTATCTCTTGCAAATGTGGTGCAGAATTCTGTACATTTTCTAATGAAATTTATTGATTTGAGGTCAATTATCATATCTATCTGGTATATACACTAATCTGAACAATTATGATCAACATGAAGCCTACAGATAAACGTGAGATTATTCGTGCTTCGATCTTTACTATCCATCTCAACAAAATTAAGATTGACTGTTTTATATCTTTTAAGGGGTTCTTTATGAGGTCAGTGTAATCAACATAGACTCCGAAGTACATTTGCGTGATGAAGAAATTTTAGAAAGCCTCATAACGAGACCAGTTAATTGTTTGTGAAGACACGTGATGGACAAATTAGAGAAATTTGTTCTATATAATGAGACTTATCTGTTTGATGCGGACAAAAAGATACGTACCATATGTCGCCAACAATAATTGGACGCATATTCTTGTACAGTCCCGCTTCAATTTGTTCAGCCCATTTTATAAATAGAAGTGGGACATCCGCGTAAAAAAAAATTAAAACATTTTAAAAAGACTCAATGTGCGAATTATCGATTTAAACCTGTGAACGTTTTAGATGCTGAATATTAAAATGTTTTTAACTGTAATTTATTCAGTTCAGCTACGAAAGTGTCACACAATATTTGAAAAGAATTGCATGGTGTAGTAAAATTCTAAAGTACATAGCCTAATTTGGTTTTTAAAGATTTACATTTTGATTAAACTTTCAATGTCATATTTTTAAAACTGCACACCTGTCATAAATTTGATAGTATGGTTAAATTTGTTTGTAACGATGATATAACGGGCAAATTACATGCAACTGCTAATTAGCTGATTAGCTTTTAACATGCGATCAGAACTATCCAAGGTCGACAAATCCTAAAAAGGATATGAAATAATAAATTCTTTGATACCAGTTTTGAACATCAATGAATTGGAAACTATTTCAATGAGACAATATTCAATCAAAATAAATCAGCCTAAAACGTTTGTAGTCTTCAGCAATATGGTTCAGGTAAAAACGTACAAAAATAGAAATCCCCAATCCCAACCCTGGGGCATGTAGAGTTGGCAGACAATATCTTAAACAGTAGGGACTGTTTAAGGTTTTTTTATGTATTTTGTTGATATAAAGGGTAAGATTGAAATAAGGAATACGTCAATAACTAGCCCATATAGGGTTATGTAGAAAATAAACCTTTTTGATTTAAAACACCGATTAGTGCCGATTTCGAACAGCCATTTCTACCTGAATCTCGAACTTCTCCCTGTAATTAAGCTTGTAAGACAGAAGTTTTTCTGATGAGGAAAAAAAGAATTTTGCAAGTTAACAACACAATGGTACCCACTATGTAAGCCACTAGGTGTTTCATATAAAAAAATAAAATTTGGAAATTTGGCTTCATTCAGTCTGACTCTTATTGTAAAAAAACAAACAGACGAACAAACCCGAATGATAAAATGAGAGCATATCTTAAGAAAAATCCATTTGGTAACAAAGTAAAGAATTGCAAAATCAGCTGGAGGAATTAGACCAGAACTTATCTTATCAGCTTTTACGAGAATTCATACCCATTTCTATCGGAATGTATGTTAACAGGCGCACCCTGTAATTCTTTACAGATAATACAACAGATGACAAAGAGATGTGCATAAAGTAAATAGAGTTATCTGCACTTGATTTTCACCTTATGGTAATTGGAGTGCACTCGAATACCTCAACAAAATTATCAAAGGACTAACTTTATTTCTCAAATATTTGCGGTAAGACGTATGAATGAAACACATTTTAATATTTTAATAGTAAATTGAAATCTATTTTAGAAGTAGACGTATTTCAAAAGGAAATTGTTCGAATTTCGCTTTAAAGCTTTGAAATACAAGGTTACTTTTTATACATTTTGTAAGATGAAGTTAAAAGCAACACACACGCAAGTTTACATTAACTTAATGAGTGAATAATTGTAGAAGAATTACCACAGAAAAACACTTTTGTTTCTAAACAATTACATAATAGTTTGAACAGAAAATATAAACGCATCTACCTTTATCACCTTTGATTTCAAGATAGTTCCCATGTATTGCGAGTACATAAATCAGTCCACGCCAAAGTAATCGTCTAAGATAATTTATTAAGCTTATAGCATTCGGATTCAGTTTTTAACACATGAAAGCGAATTTTTTTTGTTTGTTTTAAAACCGTTATCAAAAGTAACCCGGAGGCCAAAGAAAGGTATTTTTTTTAAGAAAGTTTAGGGATATTGTTTACCACCCCTGTTCGTCCGTCACGCCTTCATCGTATCCAAAGCTTCCTCGTTCATTTTAAACTTTATGCATTTTATTATTAGTCATAACTGTATGTAGATGTGCAATAAGGTTTCAGAACTTTGATTTTATTATTTGGGGCTTACATGGGTCTACTTTTGAAAATTGTGAATGTAAGCTTGTGACATAAACTCCTCTTTCATTTTTCATTTTTTATATTTCATTTTTAATACAATTTTATCACACAATAGATATAGATGTGCAATAAGGTTTGAGAATTTTGATTTTCAAAACATGGGGCCCACAGGGGTCGAATTTTGAATTAGTGAATATAAACTTGTGACCTAAACTTCTCATTTATTTTTTACCTTATGCATTTTATTTCTATACATTAATGTCATACACTGTATGTAGATGTACAATGAGGTTTTGGATTTTTGATTTTTTAAACTTTGGGTCCATAGGGTCTAATTTTGGAATTGTATGTTAATGCTTGTGACCTAAACTCCTCTGTTATGCACTATATGTAGATACACAATAAATTTTAGAATTTTGAGGTATATTATTGTGAAAGTGGTGCACAGAGATACAACGTGGGGAGTGCGGAGATAGCTGTCGTTTTGACTGCCTCCATCTAGTTTGATTTTGTGTTGTATAGTTTTTAGTTTAAACTTATTTATTTATAGATGATTTGGAAGCAAGTTATACCAACTTATACTAACCCCTCTCCACTTGGCAGGTGCGTGAGCGGCCCCTGGAGCGGTTTTTTTAGCCTACTCTTTTTCGACATCTACAGAGGAGTCTTTAACGAGATAAGGGTGTTGCTCTCCCTTAACACGGGACAGCCATTTTTCGTCCCCATCCGACGGACTAGCATCTTTTACCGAGACAATCCTCTCAGATGGTGTCGATAGGACGTCGCAAATTTGATCCCTGAATTTCTCCTTCCCGAACGGGAATCGAACCAGGGACCTTTGGGTTCTTAGTCCGATGCGCTAACCCACTACAACACCGCGCCCTTGGTGTGATCTGAATTAACTATGTAACCAATGAGCGTATTCGTAATTATCAATAACATAAAGTAATATTATATGTATAGACTTTACTAGTAATCCTGAGAATATATAATATGAAAAGACTTGGATAGTAATTCTTTTGAACCGTGTTGAAAAACGACTCGATCTGAATGGTTTCGAGAGAATTGACGCTGATTTGACCGAATCTTCAGCAGTGCTAGTGCTTTAGTTCTGTGCTGTCTTGTTTAGTTTATCATACTTTTTTAATTCTTTTAGTTATACATATATCCTTGTGGCGTTTGTTTGTTGTGTTCCATTCTCCTGACTGTTTTTTCCTTGGACTTCGAATTTGTGGACTTTTCCCACTGTTTTGTCGCTTCGGTATTCTTATGCCGATATTTCACGCATTATTTGCTATTTGAGCAATTTCAGTAATATCGTTAATTCCCATGTGATGTGCAAAAAGGAATTAGTAATTGCAAACTGTTCATGACACAAAATATTCAGTTAGAAAGTAGAACCTGCCCGTAAAAATGATATAGAGGATGAATATCATTTTGTCATGAAATGTAAAGAGTTAGAGCCGCTCTGAAATAATATGTTTATAATACTTCTGCTGTTTTCCCGGGTTTGGGGATCTATTAGATAAAATTTATGTTCATTATGACCAGTAATGATTTTGATGTCATGAAAATATGTTTGACAGGTATAAATGATATGTACTGCAAACGAAAGATACGGAAATAACTTTGAAGTCGGACGAGTTTTCATGGGGCGGGTGGACTACAGCAAACAATCCTAATTTTGAAGGAGTTGATTGGTGTATAAAGTAGATCGACTCTCTCACAAAGTGAATTTCTTTTTTCAGCTTTAGTGGTGAGATACCTTACACGACGTTTTATTTGGGAATATGACCCTACCCTAGGCAAGTATACTTGATGATAACCTCATTAAAATAATCATTCAGACAACATACAAACTTTCAAAATACAGAAATATTTGTATCTGACAAAAGAAAAAAAAGAACACTTGAATAACATACAAGAAATTTGGAAATATTTCAAAGATAAAGATATTTTGAAGTTTGGATGGGAAAAATTTTGAATGAATTTTATTCAAAATCCTGCCTTTGTCTCGGGCTTTGTCTAACAGATGCAGTGTTTTCTCCAGCCATCTAAAACAGGGGTCATTTTATGAAATAGAGGGTCAATACATTCTAGGGTTGTATTAAAAAACTATTATCTAATATATGATTATAACTGCTTAAGTCTCATCTCAGATTAGTACTTTTAATAATCTCAATATTTTTTATAATCTCAACAAATAAGATTTTACCAACAAAACAAAATAAAATGTTCTATCAGTGATTTTTTTTCTATTGAAATCAGTTCGACTTACTCGTGAAGTAAGAATGAGTGAAAAAAAACATGATTTCTTCATTTCTTCTGAACACATGTACGTTTCAATCCAGTGTCCGTTTTCCGCTTTTAAGATTTATTTGAACCGTACCCAGCGATTTCTGAGGTAGAATGAATGCAAAAAACAAAATACAATTTCACTCTCAATGTATTAAGAAGTTTTTAAGGTGTTTTAGAATGAATGTTTAGGTTTACTGAGCCACTTTTTTTACAATCCGTTTTACAGCAGAGTTTAAGGGTTTGGGTTTCGTAACGAATTTCATTTGAAAAATTCATTTTTCAACTATATGTATTCATGATCGATTTATGCTAATACTGAACCATTTTCTACAGAATGCACATACAAGCACCATACTGTTGTCGATGATGAGCAAGTTGTCATGGAGATTTTAGACACTGCTGGTCAGGTAAGTACTGAAATAGGGGGTTATGATATCGACAGCAACTATTGCCTCTCGATAATTTGTTAATTCGTATTTAAAATGTTTGTAGGAATTTAGATGTGCAATTTGTTCTGTCTTGTTGTACGCCCCATGTGTTTTTTAATTTTCATGTCACAACGACATATTTCAAAAACTATCCATTTGCTACAATAACGGCTGTGTAGAAAATGGTTTTATTCTATTTTACCTTTGCTTTTTTGTTTTACAAATATAAGCAAAAAGATACACGTAAAACAAACATTAAATAATTCAAACAGAGCAATTAAAACCGAATTAGAACAAGACAGCACAAAAATGTATGCACTAGCAATGTGAATTCCAACAAACAAAAACATGAAGTTAAGCATGGCCTTTATCCGCTGACGACAAATGTCACCTTGCTAGTGGGTATCATCTAGATATGGGGAAAGTCCGATTATAATTCAATTCCAGTAAAACTAATAAAAATGTTGTATTAGCCACAATGTCCGGCAAACATAACACATATCTGAATTATTCAGCCAACGGTAGACTGACATGTTACTTCAAAGAAAGGCGAATTGTCTGAAATTTCATATTCACTAGACTCTACTATATATAATCGCCGGAAACCCAGGCCAGGTCGCGCTTACGCTTTGCTACACTTACCAGCAAAGCATAAGCGCGACCGGCCGCGGGTTTCCGACTATGACTATATATTTTATTACGACGTCATTTTGTACCATGGAAGTCAATTTCAAAGGTATTTAATTTTCTTAACATTTTCCTTTCAGGATGAAACCATTCATCGTGAAGCTAGTGTACGGTGGGCAGACGGGTTTGTTTTAGTATATGCTATAAATGACAGACAAAGTTTCAATGACATTTACACGATAAAACAATACATTGATGACACTAAAAAGACAAATGTCCAGTGTGTTCTAGTTGCTACAAAAACCGACCTTCATCATGAAAGACTAATTAGTTCGGCAGAGGGCGAAAAGCTAGCCACAGAAATGGCATGTGCATTTTTTGAAACGTCATCCAGTGAAGGAGGTGACGAAATTCCGGAATTATTCCAAGAACTGCATCGTGAGATAAAAAGACGAAAAATGGTAGAAAATAAACCAAGGCGCAGAAGCTCTGCTCAGCAAGTTAAACAAGTGCTCACAAAAATGTTTAATAAACAGAACAGTAAAAACGGGCCATCTTGACTATTTTAGAAACAGGCGCTGACACATTTATTTCAAGGGCCGAGGACCTATTTTTTGGCATATTATTCATTTTTTTTTGTTGTTCTAAATATTGTTTAAGATTTATAGGATGCAACAGGTGGGTCCCTCCCTGATAAATTTCATATCATAGAATTCAAAACAGAGGTTTTCTGGTAAAAAATGCATATTTTGTAGTTTCCTACTATAAAGAACATACATGGACATATTATACTATTGCTCAACTTTTTCGATGCCTTAGGATATATATGTCTGTGAGTGACATGCATGAAAATTATCCAGAAAGGGAAGTTTATTATATGAAGTATGGCTTTGTGGTTTTTTTTTTTTTTTTTTTTTTTTTGGCAAAGAAAAAAATAAGGAAAACTTTTTTCCTTGGTTATATCCATATCTTGGAAAGTATGGAAACATATTTGATGAATTGTATGATTTTTTTATAAAAAAAAAAAATTTAATATATATTTTATGTGATTTTGTTGTATACTGTTAATTATTATTTATTACAATGAACATGTTTGACATTTTTATGTTAACCACAAAATAAATTACACCTGTAAAATTGTTCAAATGTTTATTAGCCCAACTGGCCAAAGGCCATATGAGCTTTTGTTATTACTTGGCATCCGTCGTCTGTCCGTCTGTAACTTTTCACATTTGAATCTTCTCCTCAGAATCAACTTCGCAAAATGGAATTAAACTTGGCATGAAGCATCTATGTAAGGTCCTTCATAAAGTTTGCTTATGTCGTCCCGATCGGACAACAAACATGGCCAACATGGGCAATTGTTGTTTCTGATTGGCTGAGTTTTCAAAAATCTCCTCTGAAACTGCTCGGCCAAATGGAACAAAACTTGACAGGAAGCATCTATGGGAGGTTCTTGACAAAGTTTCCTCAGGTCGTCCCGATCGGACAACAAACATGGCCGTCATGGGCAATTCTGTTTCTCATTGGTTGATTAAAAACATTTTTTTTCTCTGAAACTGCCTGGCCAAAACTGTCAGCCAAACTTGACAGGAAGCATCTATGGAAAGTCTTTTGAAATCAATTTCTTTTCATCCTGATTGGACGACAAGCATAGCTGACATGGGCTATTCTTTTTTCTGAATGGCTGATATAAAGAAATCGTCTTCTCTGAAACCACTTGACAATTGAACGAAACTTGACAGGAAGCGTCTGTGTGAGGTTTTTTTTCAAAGTTTCCTCATTTTGTTCATATCAGGTGACAAACATGGCCGCCATGGGCAATTCTTGTTTCTGATTGGTTTATTAAAAAAAAATTTCCCTGAAACTGCTGGCCCAAATAGAGCCAAACTTGACAGAAGGTGTCTATGGAAGGTCTTATATCCATCATTTTGCTCCAATTGAATAACGAACGCGGCTGCCACAGATGCCAGGTGAGCGATACATGCTCTGAGCCTCTAGTTTACGTTAATCTTGATCGTTTACGTGGTAGATAGAATTACCTTTCATAAGCCAAAACTGCATATGAATGAATTCGAGTTTCAGTGGTTCTCAGGTAGAATTCTAACACTAAGGCATAAGGAGGACATTAATTCATATTTCCAGAACCGATTTTAAGTGACTGTTATCAAATATGATAAAAATTGTTATTTAAGTAAAATTTATTTTCTATTACTTAATGATGTTGCACAAAGTTCTTTTATTCTTATCTCAGCCTGGAACCTTTCCTGTTGTAAATGGTTCTGAGCTGCAAGATGATAGCATTTCCTTGCATTTTTCTTTGCTTGCTCAATTTCTCCTCTACGGTAATGCAAGTCAGCTTTAAATAATAAATAAGATGTTTTTTCTACTGCCGGTAATTTTCCGAAACTTTTCATGTCTCTCAAGCACTGGTGAGCCTCCTCCAGATCCAACACTGGCATATGTCGGGTTTCAAATTTGTTTCCACACATCAGATTAAGTCTAGCAATCATGGATAAAGCGAAACATTTCCCATGACTCGACTTTTGGCGATACTTTTCGTCTTTTTCGAAGTATTCCAAAGATTTTTTTGCCATTTCCATAGCTTTGCGATAATTTTGTAACCGGTAATGATACCTTGAAAAATCAAAATAATGATAGCCAATAGATTTTAGTGGACAGGCGTTAAACTCGATCATTTGTAACATGTAGGTTTCCCCTTTTTCTAACAGCTTTTTCATATAGTCTAATTTGTCCGTTTCATGTAACTGCCAAGTTGAATAAGTAATAAGCTTACATAAAAGTCGGTTCCGGCAGGACGTTTTTGATATCTGTCTGACGGCTTCTTTCAAATGTTCGTCGGACTTGTCAAAATTCCCAGAATACAAATAATCACATCCAATCATACACTCATGAAAACACTTTTCGTCAATAGATGCACAAGTAATCACGTGTATACTTTTATTCCTAGAATTTACGTGACGGCTTAATTGCTCTTCGAAAAAGTTTTCTAATCTCATAGCTCTTGCTGAAATATTGTCCGCAAAACATTCAATTAACATGATCAAATGCTCGAATAAAACAAAATCGGTCTTGCAAACATCCTCTGGAACTTTTACCCAAATACATATTCCAATCTGAATACTGGAGTCCGAATTGTCCTGATTACCTTTAGTAATCTGAAAGGTGTCAGGGAGTCTTAAAGTTTTATAAAACGTCTTCTCTAATAACTTGACTCCATAATCAAAGCGCAAACAAAGTCCATATACGTTATCATCTAACTTCAGCATACCTCCTAGAATAATTCCAACAATTGTAATGTGATTTTTGTATTCAATAGAAAGAACATTTCCACTTTCCCCGGGTTTTAAGTCACTAGACGATTCAATAATAAAATTTACCTTTGTGTCAAGTTTTTGCCTAAGTACAGAGTGATTCTTAGCGGAAGTAATGTCAAAGAAGGCAACCTGAGGTGACGAAACACAACCCAGGGTATTCTGCAATCGCATAAAGACTCTTTTACCATACAGTTTATCTAGGGGAGAGTCATATATGTACGCTGGGCATATTTTTCCTTTCGAATTCCTCATCGACTTTTCACAAAATCCATACATTTCCTCGTTTATTAGAATTAAGTCAATATCTTGGGCTATTTCATAATCTTTCGATCTTTTTAATGTTTTCCCAAATTCCATCATGGTCCCGTCCTCGTTCCTAATGTAAATTATTTCATCAGAAGCAGCTTGTGTTACATGGCGACAAGTTATTCCATACAAACACTGATTTTCATCTTGCAGATATCCACCAAGCTTACCGTAGTGCCACTTACAATTGTCACCCTTTGTATAAATTTCAGCCATAAATTACATTCCAACCAAATCGAAAGTAAAAATAGGAGTTTGATTCTGCTGACGAAATATCCGATATGATTCACTATATTTATATTATTACGTAAAACCTATACAACTATAAGATAACGGAAATAAAGTGTGCACTTAATTCTATCATCCATAAAGTGTTTAAACAATAATGCTTACAATTGAATTTAAACTGGGGTTTTGTTTTTAAAAAGGATCCATTTAAAAACAAGATAACAATTAATGAAGGTTCTGGCGATGACAAAAGACTTTAATACGAAGAGGGACATTTAGTCACCATTTTAATCAACAAACCACCGGGAAGACCCAGATTACAGTTATATTATTTTCGTCCTGTACTGATTCACTCGATCTTTTTTTAATTAATAAAACGAGGTAAATCTTAAATCCAAATTTTATATCAAACCGTTTATAAAGTACATTATGGCGATTATATAAAATGTCGAATATTGCCAATATTGCTTTGGGAAGAAAATTTCACATAACTGATTCGAAAGTTTATTTGTTAGCAATCATAACTGATAATTTAATATTTCATATTCTAATACCTTAAGAGTGGATGCCTAAAAAATACAGTGCAAGGGAGTTAACTCTAAACTTCTTCAACAAGTTAGCAGGATATGATTCAGAACGGATTGATAAATGTTATGCAGGTAATGTGACGGCGGGAAAAGCTGTGCATGTCAATCTTGCAGTTCAAATCTGAATAGTAGTAATACAAACACTTCAGCCCTTAAACTGTGATGAAATGTAAAATTAAAAATTATATTTTCCATAAAAAAAAGTACACAGAAGAAGAATATTTTATAACCAATCACGGGCACACTAAGGGCATGAGATAATACATATCATAATATAGCATCATTATAAACACTGTTGTGAAATAATCAAAAGACAGAAAAAAAGGACGATAAATATTGCACTTCAGTATGGAAATGCAACTTTAATATGAGCAAATGTGATTGATAACAAAGTTAATATAAAATTTATTATGACTGTATTTTGGAAGACTGAGAGTATGAAGTGACAAAAATATGTTATTCATGAATAGGTTATGAGAAATAGTAACAATACTTATATTTCCTACCAGTTTCAAAAGCAAGAAAGATAGATTAGTGTACAGGCATCTGCAATGCAAATTAACACAAGATATTTTGCATGTAACGATTTATTGGGAAAATAATATTTGACCAGTGTCAAAAGCAAAATAGGTATCTGAAATATATCTAGGTATCTCTGGTGCAGGTATCTGAAATATATATAGGTATCTCTGGTGCATATGATGTTAGGCCTCCGGGTAATATGACTCTCTGGTTATTTTAGACTCTTTCGCCATGTTACGGGTGTTTACAGCGGAGCAGAAGATGTGCTATTTCCCAAACATGTTCATGGCTATACGAGTGTGCCGTGCATTAAACAAGACTTCTGCCACACGTTCATGGCTATACGAGTGTGCCGTGCATTAAACAAGACCTCTGCCACACGTTCATGGCTATACGAGTGTGCCGTGCATTAAACAAGACTTCTGCCACACGTTCATGGCCATACGAGTGTGCCGTGCATTAAACAAGACTTCTGCCACGTTGATTCCTCTATTTGAATAATACCATGTACATTCATTTGTATCGGTAGCATAATGGACGAGAAACGAATTCATAACTTACAAGCCTAACCTTGATTTATATCTTATACGCAACTGCAATATGTTTCTCAGTCACTGCAGTTGTTAATGCAATTATCGGAACTATAAATAAACAAACTGCACCTTCGCAATTTATAATATACCAATATAATGATATACTGCAGAAACGGAACTGACAATGTCTCTGATAGTTACATCATATAGTATTAATTATACATCCTGGTATTGTATGTAAATCATCCAACACATATACTTATCTACATAAAAAAGGAAGGTTATTATTACATGTGATTATGACGACATTCTTTCGCGTATTCTCGTTTAACACCATGAGGCGAAATAACAAAACAAACAATTTACATAATAATAGTGATAAAATTATTAATAAATTCTCCAACCAACAAAGGAACAGTACGCCAAAGCTATCCAAAATGCTAAATTTTTACTATTGCAAAAAATGCGACAGAGGACTTAATTAAAATCGAAACTCTGAACTTCTTAATTACTAGTATATTGTTTTCTGTTGTACCCAACATTTATGAATTCACAGTATTTAGATTGCCTACCGGTGCAAGACAAAAAATGTTCAATGGGAGAAGTCGAAAATTAGTTTTTTTTTAAAAAGTATACCTAGAGCTAAGTTCCATATATTGAATCACACGACCGATAGAAATCTCACGAAATAATTGACATTTAATCAGTATACACCCCAACATTTTTCAAATATCAAGAGCTGAATTACAATATATTCTTCAATAACAATATTTAATCATGAGATGCGAAAAGCATCCGTTCAACCTACACATTATCAAAACAGAAATTTTGAAACACTGCCATTTTAATTAAGCAGACAAATTAAAATGACCAGTTGATTTTTAGCTTCTCGAACATGAGGCTGTTACAAGTTAACTAACTAATAAATCTCAGTTTCCTCGTGTGTTTCAATTTTAAAACCCTCATTTGAAGTTTTCGAGTTGCCTTTCCTTTACTTGAAACATTCACAGCAAAGCGCCTGACTTTTCACTATTTAATAACATATAACTTCAAGGACAATAACAAAAAATTACCTACACTGAGTGTCATATGTTAGAATGCGGACCTGTCAATCGCCCGACTTGGATAGACCGAAGCACCAACCGTTCCATATTCAGTCATTTGATTTTAAATTTGTAATGTTAGTTCACGGGGAACACATTCGACATTATTACCACCGATTTAACATATATATATACTGTCAAAGTCACAGGCGCCTGGCGATTTTTCCTTAGCCACCCCTCCCCCCCCCCCCCCTCTTTTTTTCTTAAACACCCCACGACCTTCATTGTCAAAATTTTGGTTTTTTTTTCATCATTCTTTGAAAGAAATAAACACATTATCAAAATATAACAGCATGAATACTGTATCGGTCGACAAAAAATTGACACTTGATATTGTGATATTGCGTTTATTTCTGTCATAAAATGATTAAAAAAAAAAACATTTGACACTGAAGGTCATGTGGTATTTCAGAGAAAGAGATGGCCGGTTGAGAAAAAAAAAGGGGATGCAACAGACTAAATATTCACACCTTCCCCAGGTGCCTGTGGTCAATATGTCGGGGTGAGTTTATAATGGTCTCGCTACGAATTGCCAATTCGGCTTTATATATCACAAATTATTGACTCCGTTATTCCTTTTAATTACTACTTCACATTTGTATACAAATTCATCGTGGAGTCAGATAGAAAACTGCTCGATATTCTTAATACAAGGAGAGTGTTACGGGTTAACTTTGCTTAACGAACCCGGATATTTTTTTATATATAAATTTCGTTTCACCGTAAAAATCTAAAGCATTGAAATTAACAGTATCGTATAGACATAACACTTGAATCTATCTGCGTTAGTACAATTATATGTCGTATCAATAAAACATCAATTTTAGCGATAAATTTTCCAAAACAATATATTTATATCAGATTTTCCATGTACTATTACGCTAATGCTGTTTTATCGCTATAGCAGACGACCAGTACAACATTACACGCGTTCAGTCGTGAGAGCAAATCATTACTGCTTCAATCACTTAACGCTGTTCTTAATTTGGACGGTATCATTTCAAGTCGTGGCGCTTCTAACACAAGCCTCATCTTGAAACGTCTGTTACAAATATGGCAAGCCCTACCGAGATATTAGGTTTCTACCTTACTGCTTAGATGTTTTGCATTTTTGCAATTGCTCCTATTCTTTTAGGCTTATGGCCGACAGTCGTTGAAAACCTCTCACTGACTTCGTTTTGTTAACCCGGGTTCCTTTCAGTACATGGAATTATCGAACAGCTGCTAACTGGTAAGTAAACTTTGAAAATCAATCGTTTTGTCTTTGAAATTACCTGTTCTCAATCTATTGACCTTTAATGAATCGGTTGCTACGGCTTTAATTGAAACAGGAAATGCTACCATCGTCTGCTTATGGGAGATAAGCGGACATAATGAGATACATTTAATAACTTAATTTTGTATTGGCTTTTAATTAAATTTTAATGAAAAGTGGGAAAAAAAACTTTTAATCAGAAAGTTTGTTTTTGTTTTGTTGTTTATTTGTTTTTACTTTTTGGTGTTTTTTAATTAATACCAATAAACAGAGTTAACATTAGACCAAACTTTTATCCAGCTACGTTGCGACTTATTTGTAATGTCACTTTCAACGAAAATTGCACGTTTTGTTTCTATAGGTCATCATGGAAATCTGTTTTCAATAAAGTAACGATGTATATTTGTTCATGATCGTAACGAAGGAAATATGATCTGCATATTAATCAATTACCTCCTCACAGAGAGGAAGGAATTCCTCATAGGAAATCAATTACGTCCTCGTAGAGAGGAAGGGATCCCTCATTGGAAATTAATTACCTCCTCATAGAGAGGAACGAATCCCTCATTGGAAATTTTCCAAAAGCTGTCGACAAAATTAGCATCTCAATAAGAATAAGAAACATACACCAGGTTGTTACATATTCATATACGACCATGCGCCGGCGACAATGCATTAGAAGTCAGAATCGGTCATGTAAATTACGAAACTTCCTGACTATTATTCTTCTAACAAACACGACAGCTCAAGCCGATAACCCCCGGGCGGTATTTTTTTAGGCGATCATAAGGGGGGGGGGGTACATCCTTTACGCCCCCTCTTGATCCGCCACTGAATAGGTAACCTAATCGTTCAACACCACCTTATACTGCCCTCAAGGGGCATAACAAAACCACAAATTAAGGGAAACCTAATCAATGTATTTCCCTTTCACTTTTCTTGTTACTGTTAAAAGGATATTTGGTTTAAATGGTCCGCATTGTTCTGAAAAATAATCTGAAAGACATGCTTTAACATAAAGTGGGAAAAAATAAAATAATTGTAAATTGGGAGAGCTAGCATTTCGGCGGAGTTTTTATATAATAGTGGGACGATAAACAACTGATATCATGTCTATTTCTGTCTTAATTTTTCGACAAATAAAAAAAGGTTAAACGATAAACCACTTATTTCATCTATACAGATTTAGTGAAAGAGACACAAAATGCTTGCCTTGATTTTTATATCTGGTCTTTAAATGTTATTGCACGTACCCGCCTACATGTAACCTCTGTAATTTCTGACAATATAAGTTTCTTTATTCATTATTATATTCATGTAATAAGCCTTTACTTAATTAATTGTAACTTACATGTATTAACAGATGGGCGTTTAATATATATACCAGACGCCAACATGAAAAATATTGTTGATCGATTGATTCAATATTGCACTTTTAAGAAATTTTAGTGAAAATCATATTATTACTTAAAAAGGTTTTAAAATATACCTATGGTAAATTCAAATGGCTACAAAAATATCTATTACGTGTCTGTATAGCATGACTTCAAAAATAAATGAACAAACATTTGATTTAATAGGGGAATTTGTCTCCGTAACCTATTGAAAAATGCCAGTTTGAATATCACCGGAATAAAACAACGGTTTTCTTTGAAAAAACATTGGCTGTGCTTGTTCGTCAGAATAAACATGCCGAGAAAAAAAAATTAAGGATTCAAGACACTTCTGTATCCCCTTCCAAACACCCAAGAAATTAAAATGGTTGCTCACTAATACATAAATATATTACCGGTGTCTTCATTTCGTTACATAACTCTATAATTTGTATGTTAGTTTAGAAATTGAGAAACAACTATGTTACACTTCAAACGCAGTCTCTGGTTTTAGTTGAATTTATTCTCTAAAATAAGTTAAATTACGATCCAGTGAGTATAAAAGGGCAATGCTGACTATTAGGAAAAAGCAAGCAATAATTTGAAGACCCAAATAACTTGTGTCAGAATTATTTTTTACCATCTTCTGGAGAGTTTCCTCTCAGAGATATCTTTAAAATTATAATATACATGTCAATGAGACACTGTAATATCATGTACACTAAATCATAAACATATCTAAGAATCACCACAATGCATTGTTCGCCACAATAAGCTGAACCAAAAATTGCTTGACTTGTTAAGGGAGAGGGGGGTGGCTGTTGCTCTTTGTCGAAGAAAAACATGGCGAACCTCAGATATAATGAATGTTTTCCCATTTTCAGTCTTATTTCATGTTGTCCTATTGATGCTTACCTTGTATCATTACATTTTTATTTCTTATTTAGGTCCGTTTGCTTGGTCCGTTCACAGTGATGAATTTTTGGCCTTTCAATGTTGTAAACACGAAAAATGATCACGGTAAATCAGAAAAGAGCATTGTAAGGAAGGAATTTAGTATCTAAGCAGTTTATTTTACACCAAAGAAAAAATTTCTTTCCCCCAGATATATGCAGGCTTTCGTAGCATAATTCTGCAAAAACGACAAAAAAAAATTAGCCTTATCCGACACCAGCGAAAGTGGTGTTGTTATAGGTTGGTCGATCTGTAGTTAAGAACATAATTCCAAGCATATCAATTTTGGCATTTTTGTCCATTATTGCTGTGTTCCAGATTAAACGTTGGGTACTACGATTTTGATAAATGTATTTAAAAAACTTTGTACTGCCTTAATTTGAATTTTAGTGCAAAAATGTAATAGCATAGCATGCAACATTCATTTTTAAGATGACCAACTAGTCTGTATGCAAGATATTGTTCATAAATGATATGAAATAGTCTTAAGGTGGTACCTAACACTACAGGGAGATAACTCTGTAAAATCAGCTAAACGTTTTAATAACGTTGTGTTGTTAAAGGAATATTAAGCTTTTCAGTGATCAATATTAGTATAGTTGTCAAACTGCCATACAATCAGCGTAATTTTTCTGATGAATTGGTTGGTTCAAATGTTTTGAAATTTAAAAATTTTTGTCAATGGGTCAAAGTAAATACTTTGTCAAAATTTTATGAAAATTAAACAAGCCAGATTAATTTTAGTGAAAGTGTTGGGTACCACCTTAAGAAGTAACCGTTGTTCCTTTAAACAGTTCTGGTCTTTTATAATATATTTTTTGGGGAAAATAGTTCCGTCTAACTCCTTTTTACAGGTTCGAGATTAAACGCTTCGCAAAAGTTAAAGAATTTATAGGTTTCTATTTACATGAAATTCAATTGGCCTTCAATGTGCATGACTTCCACATAAGACACAGACACCTACTATTGCCCTTAAGGTATTTTCTAAATGAGGAAATTGGAAAATTAGATAAACAGGCTGACTTTCCACGAAGTTATAATCTATTGATATACTGATCCAAAAAATGTTAATATCTATATATTAAAAACGATTTTTTTAATTTCTTAAGTTCATCGCCACATATTGTGGTTATTTTTTACGTATTTAAAAAATATCAAATTCCAAAATTCTAAAAGCCTATAGTTCTTGACACTGAAGTTCTTGAAATGAGCGAAATTTGCAACTTTAAATATTTTGCATTCACGTTAGTTGGTTAAAATTTTATTTGTCAATAATGTATTTATATAACAATGAAAAATACATCTATAAATTTGTTATACAATATGTATGTATTCCAATCTAACGGAGCTCTTTCTGTCATCAACTCTGACTGCAGATTCCAGAAAAAGCATGGTTCTGGTGCCAAATCCTATACAATGCGAAGTGACGGATACATCTTTCTCATTGAAGGATTATAATCATCTTTGTCATAATTACATAGATACAGGGTCAAGGTCTCGTCAATTGTTAACCTCCAGTTTCTCTATATACCTGTTAATTAGGCGAATACAACATGCATACATATAGTTGAGTGACTCCAAGCCAACAACATCCTATACCTGCCACTAATTGCCAGGGTCATTATTTTTTTATTACTGGATTTAACAATATTTTTAGTAAACCGTACAGTTTTATATATGTATATATATATATATATATATGTGTGTGTGTGTGTATAGTAACATTCACATGTTAGTGAAGTTTTTTGTAAATACTCGAAAAGAGTATCGAGCCCCATTGGTAGTAGAGACAAAATGCTTAAAGCTGATTTATGTGAGGTGGAATGTTAAGGAACTAATTATATACACTTTATTGGAATCTTATAAATGACCTAAAAAATAATGAGTATAATGATAGTAGCTCTGCTGTCTCACCATCTAAATGGGTATCACATTTTCAAGACTTAAGCCAAATTAAAGAGTCGTTTCGAGAAAAACTTTCACAACTAGATGACAAATTAAGTCATCTTGAAAAGCAATCATGTTTTAGTGAACTTGACAAACTGATAACAGAAACAGAAATTTCAAAATCCATCTCAAAATTACAGGGTAATAAATCTCCGGGTTTGGATACTGTCAGTAATAATATGCTTAAATATGGTCAGAATTCCTTATTACCATGTTTTTCAAAAATATTTAATGCTTGTCTAAGCTTTGGTTTATATCCAACTTCCTGGGCTGAAGGGTATGTAACTGTGCTTCATAAATCTGGAGAAATTACTGATCCAGGTAATTATCGTGGGATAACAATTACCAACTCTATTGGTAAACTTTTTAATGCCATATTGAACAACAGACTGGATTCTTTTTTAACTAAATATAATATAATTGATGACTCCCAAATTGGGTTTACCAAGAAAGCTAGGACATCTGACCATATATTTATTTTAAAATCTATTATTGATTTATACTGTAATAACAAAGATGGAAGAGTGTTTGCCTGCTTTGTTGATTTCAAAAAGGCTTTTGATAAAGTTATACACACTGGCATAAAAATAAAATTATTAGAAATTGGGGTTGGTTGTAAATTTTATAATGTAATTAAAAATATGTATAGTCTTAGTAAGTCCTGTATTAGAATAGGAGATCATATTACAGAATTCTTCCCTGTTAAACTTGGCGTAAAACAGGGGGATAATTTAAGTCCAAACCTTTTTAAAATCTTCATAAACTCACTGCCGGGATACCTTAAAGATACTTCAGATCCTGTCATTTTAGATAGCACCCCTATTCACTGCTTAATGTATGCAGATGACATAGTTTTATTATCTAAGTCTTCCCTGGGACTACAACAAAAGCTAGATCAGCTCTATAGATTCTGTAATGATTGGTGTCTTGAAATAAATACTAATAAAACAAAGATTTTTGATTTTCAACAAGGCAGGCAGACTAATTAAAAATAAATTCATGTTTGATTCTTATGAATTGGAATGTGTAAACAAATACAAGTATCTAGGTTTGCAGTTTTGTGCATCTGGATCTTTCTCCTCTGCCCAAAATGAAATTTATCAAAAGGCACTGAAGGCATACTTCAAGCTAAGGAAAGATTTTTTATCACACAATCCTAATATCAAGACAGCATTGCATGTATTTGACCATACCTTACGCCCAATTCTTTTATACTGTTCCGAAATATGGGGATACTTTAATCCTTTTGCTGCAAGATTTAAGAAAGAAAATATTGATATTGACAAAATCTTTTCTAAATTATTATGTGAAAAATTACACTCCAAATTTTGTAAAATTGTTTTGGGTGTTCACAAAAAAAGTACCAACTTTGCAGTACTGTCAGAATTGGGTCGTTTCCCTCTCTACTATGAAATAGTAAAATCCATGTTTAAATTTTGGTATCGGCTTGAAAATTTGGACACAGCCTTTCCATTACTGAAAGCTGCCTTTAACTGTTCAAAATCATTATGGGAATCAAACAAGCCATCATGGTATGGATGTTTAAATGCACTATTAGAAAGGATTTCTGATATGAAAAAATGTATAAATAACTCGGTGTATAGTTTTAAGCAGAATTGTAACAAGTCTGTTAAAGATTATTTTATTACTATGTGGGTTGAACAATTCAAAAATTTAAAAGAGGGAAAACTGCTTACTTATTCTTTTTGTAAAGGAAATTTTGGGTTTGAAAATTACCTTACAATAATACACAATTTTGATCAGAGGAGAAAACTTACCCAGCTACGTATATCTGCACATAAGCTGGGAATTGAATGTGGTAGGTACCAGGGTATGCTCAGACAAGACAGAATTTGTTCTCGGTGCACGTTAGGTGAGGTAGAGGATGAAATTCATTATATGTTGAAATGTAGTAAACACTTACTTGAGAGGGAAAAGTTAGTAAACAATATTACAAAGTCCTGTAAAAATTTTCACACATTGAATAATAAAGATAAGTTTATTTGGATGATGAATACTGAAGATCCCTCATTACTCAAATATATTTGTACATTTATACATGATACTGGGTGGTAGTCATACTTGGTTTGGATTGTATCTGTATGCATGTCTGAGGTGGCATTCCAATTTTGCATAAAATACAGGTAGGATTTTATCCTTTAAGCATAGTCTCTTGGTGTTTTTTGCAATTTTGGAATGTTTCGATATGTGTGCAGATTAACACCTTGTAATCCTTTACTACACCCTAAAATTGTAGTACATAAGAAACTTTGTCCATTGATATGACATATGCCATTCCTGCATGAAGTACAAGTATGACCTGGTCATTATAGCATTGACTCTTGGTGCTTCATGCAGTTTTTGTCACTGTTATGCCATTGGCAATATATATATATATATTTATATATGTATACTGCAAAATTTATGTGTTTACTGGTAATATTACTCACCTTGGTGTGTGTGTACCGTGAGCAGGTTCTGTAAATCATTTTATTTGCTTTTATAAGTGATGTTCATGCATATTGGTACATATTTAATTGTGTTGAAAACTATATGAGTTCTGTGTTGTAGGAGGGAGTTGTCTCCCATTTGTCAATGATTGTGAATGTATAAAATTATATGTGTTCTGTAATATGCCCTCCTGGGGCCCTAATTTGGAAATAAAGTATCTATCTATCTATCTATCTATACATACTCCAATAGCGTCCCATTGTACTAATTTTAATATAAACAAATATATTCTATCATGCCATTTTTTTCTTCTAACATGATGTCCTTCAAAAGCTTTTGAGTCCATACATGTGGTGAATTAGCATATTTTTGATTTATTTTACTGTATTTGTTCTGAATATTAGAACATCATAAGGTGACATGAATTGGTCCTGATTTTGCCTCAGGTTGGTCCTTTGTACCAATATTTTACCACTCGCTCGTGTTAAATATTTGGCATAAAGTACTAAGCCGTGGTAAAATCCATATAAATCAAGGACATCATGTAATATTTCTTAGATTTGCTATAAATATATACATGTACAGTTCATGCATATTGCATTAACCTATGTCTAATTACTATACAATGTTGAAAGCTGAAAACAAATAACTTGAAATTTTGAAGAGGAATTGCAATCATTACGCCCCCCCCCCCCCCCCTAGAAAAAATCAAACTCATAGCTACGCACCAGAATAGACATTTCCACCAATATTTTAAACAGTACAATTAAGTGAATCAGTTTCAAGCTAGGGCTCAAATACATAGATACTTTGATCTTGGCCCCTTAATTGTATATTATTTGTAATTTAACCACCTTATCTGGAGAACCGGTTTCTGATGAAAACATTTATTTAATATCCTGTTCGGAAACTACCGCAGATTTGCTGATCAATGTGTCTGGTCTTAAGTTTCATCGAAATGCGACTTCGTCTGGGAAGTGTGTATATATCATCCCAAGCTAAAATAGAAGCGATGCATCTTGTATGCAAAAAACATTACTATTATCTTCCTTGCCAAAATTATTACGAATAACGAACGTGATGGATTAAAGACAAACCTACCTGGTAATATATATATAATATATAGACAATCAAAAGACATTTTCTACATGTAAACATTTTATGAGTAATCATTCTATTACCGCGTTATAAGCATGGCGAATATGTTCCAAAATTATCTATGAATTATTACAGACGTTATTGGACATCACAATGAATGCTCTTTAATATTAGTTTAGATGCATCAGTAGCTCACTCGTTATTCTTAGAACTATGACAACTCTAAACTACAAAAAAGACCACACAGTATAACTGAAAACATTCAAGGACAGGGGTCATGGGCAAACCAGATATCTTTCCATTAATCAAAATCCTGTTTGACTTTCGATCATAGGCTAAACATTCCAAGGACAATACTTATAGGCAAGAGTTTTTTAAGATAAAAAAAAAAACAGACATGCACGTAATCAATTAATTTTACAGCTGTTGAATTTTCTCAAATGACTCAATATTAAAGAAAAATCTTCCCCGTAAATGCTCATATAAGCCACAATATTGCTTACTCGAAAACATAAGTTTTATTTTTCAAGATGGTCTTTGGTGATTAGGAAAGAGGACCAGTCAACTACAAGATGTTTAATGTTCAGTGTGGTATAGAACGCAATCATGAAATGATTACAGCTGGGAGTTGCTTAATTGATAAGTCAAACATTTGGGTGTTAAGGGATTTATGATCAAACCCACAGGATTAGTAAGACAGAACATGATCAGAAATTATTGGTCAGTCCTGACACACGCTGCCCAATCCAATCAATTAAACATAACGTAATAACTAATTAATTACACATAGCTATGATGAGCTCCACATGCTACGTATTATTCCATACAGATTTATGATATCTCTCACAATTTACTTAAGAAACGAACATCCGCATCATTTTCAGTTGGAGGAAGTGAGAGTTGGTGAGGGTCTACTGCGTTAGGTATTGTTACATTTATTTAAATAGAATGATAGTTTGTCCATTTATAAGAACATTTACTAATTCATTATGTACTTTAGAATTTATTTTTCTGTATTGCTTATAGACTGAACAAATTATTTTGATTTCCTCAAGGTTTTTAATTATTTATTTTTATTGAGATTATTTTTCATGTCAGTTATCATTTTCTAATTCTATAAGTCTTTTTACGTTGGAAATTGTGTTTCATATATAAAAATGTAATTCGTTTTTATAAAGGGATCGAAGAAGATATTGAGGTGATTAAAATTGTGACAAAAAGGGATTTCACATCCTAATTTCCACATGTCACGTACATTTCAAACTACTTGTCCATCTACGAACTTGCTTATTAAGCTTTTAGAAGCTACAGATAATCTCATTTAAAATATTTAGAGATTCTTTTCTTCTGTCCATAATACAGTAGGTTGTCTATATACATGGTCTTCAAATAAAGCTTTTGTTCATACTTTGTATGAAATAATGATTTAACTCGGGTTCAATGTACATCTTATGATCCACGAGTTAGTACTTTAAGTGAAGGTTAAGAGCAAATACTCTGAGAACGATATTTTGTTCTGGATTAAATGTTTAAATGAACATTATTCATAACGAAAACTCTTATACACCTAATACATTTTATATAAATATACAGTGTATGTATCTGTCTCCATTATTTTTTTAGCTCACCTGACCCAGTGGGTTATGTGAGCTATTGCCATCACTTTTCGTACGTCGTGCGTCCGTCAACATTTTACATTTTGAACTTCTTCCAGAGAACCACTGAATGGATTGAAACGAAGCTTGGCACAAATGTTCCTTACAAATGTTGTTACTTTGGAGTCGATCCGGCATCCAACATGGCTGCCAGCGGGGGACTTAGTTTAACACAGGGCCCTATGGGAAATACATACAAGAATCTTCTTCTGGAGAACCACTGAATGGATTTTAACCAAACATGACATGAATGTTCCTTATGAGGTGTTGACCAAGTTTTCTTACTTTGTTGTGGATCTGTCATCCAAGATGGTCTCCGCCGTGGGACTTAGTTTAACATAAAACCCTCATGGGAAAAACATACAAAAATCTTCTTCTAGAGAACCGCTGAATGGATTGAAACGAAACATGTATGAATGTTCCTTATGAGGTGCTGACAAAGTGTTGTTACTTTGGTGCCGATCTGTCATCCACGATGGCCGTCAGTGGAATTACATTTTGTGTACATACAAACTGCTTCTTCTTGAAAATTACTGAATGGATTGAGACCAAACATGGCATGGGTGTTAATCTCAAGGTCCATTAGCAATGAAGGAATGGAAATATCAGGTGAGCAATACATGCTTCCGGGAGTTTAGGAATTCAAAGTTGGCTGAAAAAAGTGCTATCTTAGATATAAAATAAATGCATTGTATATGTCATGAGTACATCTGTTTGGGTTTACGACATTTATTTTGTTTTTGATTGGACTAACAAAAAAAATCTGAACTTTATAACTGTTAGAAAAAATATTTCAACACTAAATGTAAAAATAACCCACCCCTCTTCAATAAGTGCTGTTATCCAAACAGTATAAACTGTCCCTTTCCAATTGCACTTTCGAACGCGTCTAACACTGCACCAGTGTTATAGATCTTAACCTTGAAATAAATTCCTTTCCCCCAGGTATACATATTTCCTATCAATGTAAACAAACAATGATATTCCTTTGTAATTAGTAATGTTGAAGAAATTATGTTGCTATGGTAACATGTTTGACATCATTAGATCTGCCCTTACTGTTTAATTGGGGAAAGTGCAAGATTCGCCGATTTCGACATAATGAAAGAGGATTCTATTTAATGACTTTGGGTCCTCATATCTGATTTTTTTACATTGTCACTGACAACTTTTACCCTTTTGTATAAATTATTTTGTTCTCCTCTTCAAGAAATAATTTTTGTATCTTTTAATATTCACCTGAGATTATTTAAAACCCATTATTATATTGGATATAGAAATTCAGTAAATACAGAATATGTTCAAATTTACCTAACTGGACCCGTGATTGGTATTAAAATCGTGTTCTTCTTATATACATTGAAAATGGTGAAACAAATACTGGTACATCGTCAAATATTTTTAATTCTGACCGACCAGAATTCGTCAGGAAACATAACAAACTGACACAAAAATAAAACAATTGTACCCGCACCCGCCAAGTGGAGAGGGTTACCATAAGTTGGTATAACTTGTTTCCCAATCCGTTTAAACCGAACTCCATATAGCTACATTTATAAATTACCCACGTTCCGGAAGCAGAATCACAATAACCATGCAACACATCAGTGCTTTTCATGTGGTCTTTCCTCAGTGTAGACAACCATAATACAAAATTAGATACAATACCCCCATTTTACAAGAAAAAAGGCGTTTGGCGTTAAGGGAAATACTCAATCCAAAGCGGACGTCAAAGAAATCACCCTCTGAAAGACATTTAAAGAAACAATTGAGAATTTAGTAAACCTCCTGTAGTTTGTGCTTATATTTCAGATACAGGTTCACTATGGGGGTAGGTGACGACATCGCACCTCGGTTTACTCAAAAGCCAGTTTTAAAACAAGAGGACAATGGAAAATTACTGGTATTCCAGTGTACGTTGGAAGCTTCTCCGAGGCCCGATTTACAATGGTTCCAAGGAACAACTCCTTTGTCACAATCGGACAGGATTAAAATGCGTGTTGAACCCGCTGGCGGGAATAAATACAATGTAATGATGGATATAAAAGGAGTTACACAGGCTGATGCAGGAACTTATAAAGTTGTCGCGAAGAATAAGCTCGGAGAAGTTTCCGCTTCTATCAATTTGAACTTTAGTGGTAAGTTGTATAATTTATTTTCAGACTCTCTTTAACTCATATCATATGTCCTTTCATTTTCATATAAATAACTCGATTACTCGGTCTTAATGTCTGTTAATCACAAATTATTTCAGTATACATAGTGTACGTATTATGAAAAGGCAGATATATAGATGTATATCTACCACCTTCTATAGCAATTAGTGTATGTTTGACGTCATACAATACTTCATCTGCAATTCTGACAGTTATCTGTCGTTTTATACAAAATAATGATTATGGGATAATGATACATGATGTTTTTGCATCTTTGCTATGCGTTGCTATGGGAATGCATATCGCAAAGATGTTGCTGAAATTGCAGTTTTTGTCTTACAGAATTATTTTTCACACTCGACTTGAATATTCCTTCATTTTACCCTCGTCAAAAATATATTTAAGGTACATTTTTGTTTGATGTATATGAAGTTAGTTTTGATACATGTATTGAAAAATAGATTTATGTCTATATATATTTATATCTATATATTTTATCTTTCAGCACCCGGACAAAAACAGTAAGTAAAATATTGAGAATTAAAAAACCACATAGATATAACTAAAGACGGAAGGGAGAAACCGTCAGTGGCTTCTTTCTACAAATAATTTAGTGATATATTCTACAAAGGAACTTATTATACTTTCGTCGGTGTTCCCTCGGAAACGAAATTGTCACACTCGGGAATTCCATATTATCGACACCATGAGAGGGAAAAGTTTAACGGAAAATTGTCACAGATAGTCATTGCTTTTAGATTTTTTAAGGTCGTATGTCTATGTGGCTGAGGAAGTAGCCTTAAAAAGTGTGTTTCCCTAACGACTCTGTATTTTTGCATACGTATTCCTTGCGTAAACATTTGAATAAATAGCGCAGTATCCGTAAAAGCGCACGGAGGGAGTAACTGGTCCTTTCTTATGGTACAGGTGCGCGGCCAGCATTTTCGAATCTCATATATTTGAGACTCCAAGAAAGTCCAATCTATTCATATATAAATCACTCTTTTCCTGACCCTTTCATAATTATATTTTCTCACCTTGAATTTTTACTATGGTCAGTCAAAACTAAAGACCTTTGCATGCAGAGGGGGAAATAGAGCTTGCAATTTTATTACCCCCTCCCCTGTGTTAAAGAGCTATAGTTGCATGTATTTTTACATTATGTATTGTCACTTAAGGGACATTAATATTCACCACTTCAGATTACTTTTCAGTTACAAATTCACTATTTTCAAAAAAAAATAATATTGTGAAGCCATTTCAGTTTTAATGATATTTGCAAAATTTTCCAAAATTACGTGTCGCACCATGCAGGGAGCGAACTCAGAACCTACCGAGCAGCTTAAGCACAGGAATCTGGGGAATGAATTTCCTCTGCCTTACCCATTTTTCTCTGCATCACCCCACGACCTCTATTGTCATCTTGTGATATCTACTTATGCGATAATATTGTGAAACTGCGCTTATTTCTTTATAAATGATGAAAAACAAGGACGTATGTTAGTTATACGTCCTTGTGAAAAATAAGACAAAAAAAAAAATGATCCAAAGAAGGTGTGTAAGATGTTGCAGAGAAAAAGAGGACAGGCTTTGGAAAAAAGGGGTATGCAACACACTAAATCCATTACTTGTGGTTGACGTTTCATCTAAATTTTCGTATTTTTGAAATCACAAAGAGAAATTCTAACGTCACAATTAAAAAAGTAATTGTTCTACGACGTCATTTATAGGTCAAGTGGAGCTGAATATGGAACAGCCAACACATCAATCGCACCAGAGACGTATATATGTCTCTGATCGCACTAACCTGTTAGAACCGTCCGTGCGAGACCTAAATAGGTAGTCAAGGACGTTAAAAACTCCCTCGATTGATTGAACCTGTTAGATCTTTTAGCTGCCGAAACTTCATCACTTGTTTTCTTCCTCACAATAAGTTGCACGGCACATTTCTTTTGACAATTTGACAATTTGATTCTGTTGGAAGTAAAATGCTAATATATAAATAAAACTTGAGACAATTGCTTAATTGATGGTGCAAAGATTTTTAAATTTGGTCCAAAAATAACCCCAATAAAGTCTGGTTTTATATCAAATATCTGTATATAGAATATTCAAGGCGTGAAATACTTTTGGCACGTCACTGTAGTTTCCGTGAAACACAGGTTTACGCATTTTTACCTCCCCTGTTACATGCACTTTACCAATTGCAATTTAAAGAAAGCTTAAACTTTGAAAACGGATTGTATTCACGTCTTCTCCAAAAATATTAATAAGTGCATTGACTTGTATATGTGTGTAAACAACAAAATGGAGATTTTTATTGTCATTGTGGGTTCCGACATTATCAAATATACTGACCATATAAAGAAACGCAACATTTAATGTTATGTAATTTAAGTAAGTAATGTTACATTACTTTGACAAAATATTTATGAAATACAGTAGAACTTCGATAGCTCGAATTCTGTTCGAGTTACCGAAATCTGGTCAGGTACGAAAAGTTGCCAGAACCATCAGAATACGAGTTGGCATAGCTAATCATAACCACGAAATATTTCTAAATCAAAATTTAACAGGTTAATCACTAATCACTAATCACTAATCAACAGTTATCATGACATCTTATTACGTTGAACAGTTAATGTTTACCTGTCAGATTCATCTATTTGTATTAAACTTGTGATTGTTAGATGCATACCTCTAAGTATGAGGCAACAAGATTGTCCATTTAATGATCGAGTATGAGTTTTCAATGTTAAATACACTATTTTTTAATTGTTGGGACCAATATTTTTGTTTGACTTTTTGAGAAATCAGTGTTCGAGAAACCGGGGCTTTTTCAACATGAAAATAATGGGAAAATTTATGGGACTTTCAAAACGGTTCGAGCCATCAATGGTGTTCGAGCGATTCAAGTTGAAGCTACTGAAGTTCGACTGTATTCTTTATCATTTTCAAAATTTTAAAAGCTACACATAAACTAAACATTGTGGGAATAAAACTTTAATGTCCGAAAACAAGATTTACCGCTTTTTAGCCGTTTTACTTTTGTGTTACAAAGAATTTTGTTTTTTGACTTTTGAAGTTGACAGATCAACCCTCGCTTGGTGTCTTTGCTAACAAGCATACTGAAAATCTTTTTTGAATTTGAGAAGTTTTAAAAAGTTATGATGAAAAGAAATGGATAAAGTTTTGAAATTGTGTTTTTGAGTAAAAGACGTTTGTTTTTTGAGAAATCTCCAGTTGAAAAAACAAATTCAGAAAATTCTTTATGGCAGGCTACCCTAGAAACTACTGACAAAAATTTAGGTTATTTGGAGGATTACTTTTGAAATTCCAGCACCTCAGAAATCGTGTATGTTAATTAAATGTAAGTTTTGAGTTTCTTTTGATGGTCAGTTTATGTACTAACATCACGAAAATATAAATATTTCGTATTCTTTGGACTTAAAAAACTTCAGCAGAAAACAATTATTATATCCTTCCCCATTCTGTGACATTTGAGGGCATACCTAGAAATGGTGCATTGTTGTGATTAAGGGATTGAGACTTGTAGAGCCTCCTACTTACTTTTGAAACATATGTCTTGAGTACCATTCATTTAGTATAACTGTAAGAGAGTTATAGATGAATTGGCACTGTCTGGTAATTATCTGTACAAAAATGGATCTTCTGACACCCACATTTAAAACATGATTAACCTCATCAGAACTTTGGTGCTACAATGTGCCAATTTCAATCTTAACACTTTGCTGTAATTTATAATATAACACTGATTTTGATTCAATACATTGTTCAAGCCTCACATGAAATACAGGTGTGAATTGTTACCTTGCAACATGATGTAAACAAGAGTGCCAAAAACGGTGCACAAGGTCATTTTTGGTCAAGACATAATTCTACCAAATGCTATCCAGCAGTATAATGGTAGCACACACCTGTTTATATTTACATTAAATAGTTAGCCAGACTTTAGTCTTGCAGAATTTGCCAGAGAAACTATTTATTTAATCTTAAGTGATTTGCCAAGAACTTTTTTTACTATCAGTTTTCATTACAATAAAATGTAAGAGTGGAAAGAAACATTTGTATAAGTACTTTCTAGGTGAGCAAGTTCTTCATGGAAATATTGGGTACACATATGCAAGAAAAATACAGAAGGTTTTCGTTAGATGTATATGATGTTGATTTGAATATGAAAATAGTAAAATGATGTGGAAAAGTTTATGAATGGGTACAACCCACGAGTTTAACAACTTTACCAAATTCTTAAAATATATCCTGTTACATAGTGCTTGTTTTATCCCTAAGATGTTTTGAGCCATTGAAAACACACATATGCTCTTTTCCAAAAGTAATTTCAATTTTAATGAATTTGACTGTAAATTTATATTTTTATAGTTATATTCCCATTCCTCAGCTGTTCAAGGATATAATAGTGGTTCAATATCAGTTCATGACATTGTGCTTTTAATTTATGTGCAATTTTGATTTTCTAATGCTACCATCATTGCTCTTCTAAATACATTTGATTGTAAAGCTCAAATATTTGTATATATTTAAAATGAATGAGCAATTTTAAAATTCACTGAACACCTTTGCTCTTAACAACATGAACCAGTAGGGTACCAGTTAATGTCCTGGAAATAGGAATAACTCGTGTCAAGTCTTAAATTAGAGTCTACGCCTTTGTCTATGTCTTGGTTGTCTTATTAGTTTATTTATTTATATTCTGACATGATATTGAACTGCTGGACATAACTACTGGGGCCATTCAGATCTTGCACACGTTGTAGTTTTTCACCATTGAAGACCCAATGTTGTAAGCTCTGGATGTTTGTTTAGTTAATTGTGATTTTTTTTTTACTTATTTAGTAACTTAACTCCATGTCCGTTTTTCCTCACATAAGTTGTAATCCTGAAACAACTTTTCAAAATGGATGTGTTTCAAGGGTTAACTGTGTGATATTTTGAATCTCAGCCAAGTTAGGCTTTCAGGTCACCTTGTATTTCCCAGCTATGTGAATGGAAAACCAACAAGTTTCTATCCCATACCATCCCAAAGTCTATTCCATACCATCCCAAAGTACTGATATATTTTTAAGATTATTGACACAATAAATCTTCAGGAATTTGTAAAATACACAAATTCCAAGAAGACATAAAAATGTTAGTGCATCTTGAAACTAAATAAAACACCTGTTGATTTTGATCTTTGGTTTTAAACCTTTGGCATCTCAGTTAAATTTTTAGTGAATCTAGTTACTAAATCAATGTCAGCAAGAAGATAGTGGAGATTTCATCACTTCAGATAACACCTTGGATATCACATAGACCTGATGTTAAACAGTAGATGTGTTTCAAAATGTTATCTAACTATTTAGACTCCCAACATGTGGAAGAAAATTGCATGAAAAATTTGTAGAATTATGATTTAACTTTCCTGCCAACAAAATTCCAACAGAGGGATGCAAGAAAAATTTGTAAAATCTGATTTATATTCCTGCCAACAGTGCACAAAATATTGATAAAAGCAAAGAAGAGTGCCTCAACATTGAAGACTGAATTCTTTAATGTTGATAACTAAAAAAGTTTTTATGAGACAGTATATATTAAATTTTGATTTATAATTACCCGAAATATGGATACATAGACATAAAGAGAAAAATTACTTTATTTTGAACTTTTTCATAAAATTATAACACTAGAGCAAAGTTTTACCTCCCAAATTTCCTGTTGTGTTCCAGTGTTGAACACCGGACATTTTGCTCATCAGTTTGTGGTGCCACCAACCAAGCTAAAGAAGTACAACTAATACAGTTCCTTTTAGTATATTTGATAGATTGGTTAACTGTTGAGTTTTGGAGGAGCAGTGACTAAACACAATAATAATATCATACTTATACATGTTATACTACAACATTATACCAATTCATGTGTATGTCAATGTTACCCATTTTATCATTTTAGTTCAAGATTTAAGCATAATATATATATGCATATATATATAACTTTTTAAAAAAGATTTTTGTACAACTAAATATTTTTTCCAACATGTGAACTTAAAATTGTTTTTTTTTAAATAGACAAGATGGCATTGCCCCCAACTTTACACAGAAACCATCAACAAGACAAGCTGACAACGGAAAGAAATTATTATTTGAATGTCAGTTAACAGCTGATCCAGCCCCACAAATATCATGGTT
Source organism: Mytilisepta virgata (assembly GCA_028015205.1). Classification (NCBI taxonomy): domain Eukaryota; kingdom Metazoa; phylum Mollusca; class Bivalvia; order Mytilida; family Mytilidae; genus Mytilisepta; species Mytilisepta virgata. The sequence goes on from CM051515.1 coordinate 51,333,006, forward strand.
TAGAGATGACACACCTATCAAGGATGGAGGTTGGTGTTCTTAATCATTCAAAACTTATTTATGCAACTTAATCTACATTTGTAAATCGGAATTATAAAAGGTTAATCTGTTATTCATGAAAAATAGGTTCTTACACAAGTTTAAAGTGAAGACTTGAAAATCTTCAGTTTCTAAAATTCATGTCTTTCCTCTCGAGTGCAGCTCGGTAGATCAAGAGGAAAAACACTGAATTTTAAAAACTAGTTGAAGATTTTCCAGTTCTTCACTTTTGAACAAGTATAAGTACCTATTTGTTCCATAAATACTTGGATTTTTGGTTTCCTGTGAGCGAATAAAATATAAAATGAACTGTTTTGAAAATGTTATACTATGAAGCAAATCTCTGAGTCTACAACTAACAGTGAAACCTTTAATGCTTTAAATGATGGTTTTATGTTGTAATTACATTATAACATATCTAAATGAACTATTTTCTCTGTTTTCAGGCAGAACCAAAATAAAAACAGATCCAAAAGGCAACAATAATTATTTTATCGTGTTAGAAATAGACGGAGTTAATGCTCAAGATGCTGGCAATTATAGAGTTACTGCTAAAAATGCTCTCGGAGAAAGTAATGCAACAATTAGACTGAATTTTGACAGTAAGTGATTTTTTCAAGTCTGTTGAAATATATCATATAAAATACCTTGGGTTAAGTGATCAATCTAAAAAAAGGTTTCACCTATAATGATTTCCCCAATGCAGTAAATATACTGAACCGCAAAAGAAACGTCGCTTTTTCAAAATGTTAGCAAAATTCAAAATAAATATTAATTAATGATTTTTATATAATCAGTATTACGATTACATCACCAGGTAAGATTAAATTACCTGTGAATTAAATTTTCGGTTGAAGAATTTTCAGTTGATATTGTAGAGCGACCGTACCTAAAACCGCTCGTGGGACACACTTGGCGGTAATTTTTCTTAAATCTTAAATGTTCGGGAAATTCATGCTCCTTTATGGGTATAAAAGGCCGGAGAAAATTAAAGAGTGTTAGTATCAGTGTTGACACAGAAGCTATGCCACGTCTGACTCCACAACAGAGAGAACAGGCCATTGGTCGATTGGATGCTGGGCAATCTGCCAGAGTTATTGCCAACGACTTCAACTGTGCTGTTCGAACAATTGAACGTCTACGGACACGGTACAATGCAACAAACAGCACAAATGACCGTCCACGGAGTGGTAGACCCCAAGTCACTACCCCTAGACAGAATAGAGGCATTGTTCGTCACCATTTGATGAATCGGTTCACCCCAGCTGCCGAAACTGCCAGAAACACTGTTGGAACACATGGACGACCCATAAGTGATGATACGGTTCGTCGGCGATTAGCTGCTAGAAACATGAGATGTCGCCGTCCAGCAAGAGGACCTATTCTTACTCCTCGACACCGTCAAGCTCGTCTTCAGTGGGCCACTCAGCGACAGAATTGGCGAAATCGACAATGGCGTAACATCATCTTCTCTGACGAAAGCCGTTACTGCATTTCAACAGCCGATGGCAGAACCAGAGTGTGGAGAAGACGCGGGGAACGTTACGAAGACAGCTGCATTCTGGAAACAGACGCGTGGGGAGGACCTAGCATCATGGTATGGGGTGGAATCGGCCTTAATGTTAAACTTGGTCCAGTCATCTTTCAGAACCTTGGCCCAGGCAGAGGAAATGGCGTAACAGCTGCCCGTTACATCGACCAAGTCTTGACACCCCATGTTCAGCCCCATTTCGCACGTCATCAAAACAAGACTTTCCAACAGGACAATGCACGTGCGCATACCGCAAGAGCCACAAGAGACTTCCTACAGTAGAATAACATTAATGTTATGGATTGGCCGGCTTTGAGTCCAGATTTAAACCCTATTGAACATTTATGGGACGAAGTTCAAAGACGGTTGAATAATGAGCAGCCAAGTCCGACAACTGCAGCTGAACTTTCACAAGCGTTTCAGAGAGTATGGGCACGTATTCCGATGGCGTTTATTAATCGGCTCATCAACTCCATGTACCGAAGATGTGCCGCAGTAATTGGTGCCGGTGGAGGACGTGGGAGCACAGCATTGAAAAAATGTGACGTTGCGACAATTGTGACGTTTTTGTGAACATTGTCACCAAAAGACTGTAAATCATTCATTAAATTTTGTAAAAATTAATTTAAAATATATAAATGTCACTTTGAAATAAATGTATGTGAACATGTCATTTTGTGCGACGTTTCTTTTGCGGTTCAGTGTATATCACATCGTTTTTACCTTCCTATAATAGTGAATAAATAGATATATATATATTAGTTTCTAACCAATTTTAGAACATTAAGTAAGTCTGTGGTATTCATCTTCAGCCACAGTTTGGTTTGAGGGATTTAGTAAAAATGACTTAAATTTTCTATGGTTAAGAAACACAACTTTCATAAAAATCACAATAACTTTCTGAATCTGCTCTGGACAGATATCTTTGTTGTCTGTTTGATATTTATGGACTGCCTAATATTAACATTTCTTTTAACTTTCAGAAGGAAAAGGTAGGATATGTTGGTACATGATATTCTGCTTAAAAATAATCATGACATGAAATAAAATCTGGTTCATACGTAATTGATAATACCAAATAACCATTTATGCCTATAGTTTGAAAATGGCTGATTATGAAATACTGTTTTAAGCTTATGTGCCAAGAAATGTTTTTGTCAGCATTTGTTATGTGTATAAAGCAAACACAGTTTGTTCAGAAGATGAGTCAGGTTTTTTCATTTTTAAATCCATCTAACTTGTTGTTCAGAAGTTAAATCAGAATTTTCGTCAATTTTTTTTCTGAACCTGTCATTTTGCAATCGATGGAATATTTTGTTGTGTCACCTCCAGAACGCATGGTCGATACATAGGGATCACTATCTGTCGTCGTGGGGGGAGGGGCAGGCGACACGTCTTCCTTGGAAGACTCACACATTGTTCAGATGTTAAGTGAGCATTTCACTGAAACCTTTTGTAGTTTCTCATTTCTGTTTGTATATCCACCAAATGTTTTGTTGTAAAAACTTTCAAGTCTGGTATCATACATTGTCAAAATCATTTTCCTTTATCAAAATATGTTACAGTAGTTCAGACTTGACTTGGAATTTATATATACATAATTGAACTCAGTGATATGAGTATGAAAATAGCTCATTATTTCAATAAATTGTACAAAATACCAACATCAGCAATACCACATATCCTTGTTTACTTTTTTGAAAATAGTTTTACCATGCTTCTTACATTTTACCCCTGACTTCCTGAAATAACTTTGGATTCATATATTTTCAAATTCATGGATATCAGCGTTTATGTTTATGTTTTTTTTTTAAATATTTATGTGTCAAAGATACTTAATATCAGAGTTTTATGATAAGTTGTAATGTTGTGTTTCCAAATTCATGGTACCTCTAGCCATATAACGTATCGGTATGACTTTTCTAGTCAACATTAAACCTTTTCATCCAGATACAATAGTTTGTCAGTTGTTTTCGATTTTCCCCTCCTTCGAATATCCCTTTGTTATTTCTTGACTTTACTTAAAACAACAAAAAATAAATAAAAGTAGTAAATAGCAAAAACAATGAATAAAAAAATGTAAGAATTATAGATACATAAACTGTGTTATAGGACTACTGGTACCTGCATAACTTATCATGAAAATTGGTACCAGAGAAATATGATGAATCCAGAGCAATAGCATTTTTACTTATGTTGAATATTTTAACTGTCATTAACTTATCTTACTAATTTTGTTTATTTGTTTAATTTAAATATTGCACAACTACTGATTTTTTTTGTACACTACTGTAACCAGCTTTCTTGTTTTACTTTATATCCTAAAATGTTTGCCTTTTAATATTTGAATTAAAACATATTCTGTCTATAATAATTGTATTGAAAACATTTTTTTTTTTATTTTTAAAAAAAAACTACTTTTTTAACTGTATTGTCAAAATAATACTCTACATAATTTTCTTTTCATAACAAAATACTTACATAAGTTTATTATGTTCAGTTAAGTTAGCTTTATTTTAAATGATTTTATTCAGCTTTTCCTAGTTTCCCCAATTATTTCTAGAAATACAGTGTAGTAGGATTTTATATTTAGGATTTGGGTTGCAAATGTATAAACTTTAGGCAATATGGTTTTAAGCCTAAAGCCAGTGGAGTACTGGTTTTAGTAGGATTCAAGAAAATAAAACTTTTTTCTCTTTCTCCTTGTGTATCTGTTATAACATTATATGTGTATTAATCTATGACAGTTCATGTACAAATAGTAGAACCTTGGTCTCTCCATGTAGATTAACATGAGCACTATGGGTATTTTTCAAAGTCTCTGCAACCATATTATCTCTAGCACTGTGTGTATCTCAAATTCTCTCCAACCAGAATATCTCAAGAACTTTGTGTATCTCAGTTTCTCAAACCAGATCATCTCAAACTGTATAGGTATCTCAAAGACTCTCCAACCAGATCATGTTGAGCAGCGTATATATCTCAAAGTCTCTCCAACCAGATTAGCTCAAGAAATATGGGTACCTCAAAGTCTGTTTAACCAGATAATCTCAAGCAAGTATGTTTCTCAGAGTCCCTCCAACAAGATCATCTCAAGCACTGTGTGTATCTCAAGTCTCACCAACCAGATTATCTCAAGTACTTTGAGTATCTCAGTGTCTCAAACTAGATCAGCTTAAGCAATATGGGTACCTCAAAGTCTCTCAAACCAAATTATCTCGAGCAAGTGTGTATCTCAAAATCTATCCAACCAGATTAATCGGAATACTTTGAGGATCTCAAAGACACTCCGACAAAATCATCCCAAGCATTATTGGTATTTCAAAGTCTCTTCAACCAGATTTATTGGAATACTTTGAGGATCTCAAAGACACTCCGACAAAACCATCTCAAGCTTTATTGGTATCTCAAAGTCTGTCCAACCAGATTAATTGGAATACTTTGAGGATCTCAAAGACACTCCGACAAAACCATCTCAAGCTTTATTGGTATCTCAAAGTCTGTCCAACCAGATTAATTGGAATACTTTGAGGATCCAAAGACACTCAGACAAAACCATCTCAAGTTTTATTGGTATCTCAAAATCTATCCAACCATATTAATTGGAATACTTTGAGGATCTCAAAGACACTCCGACAAAACCATCTCAAGCTTTATTGGTATCTCAAAATCTGTCCAACCAGATTGATTGGAATACTTTGAGGATCTCAAAGACGCTCCGACAAAATCATCTCAAGCTTTATTGGTATCTCAAAGTCTTTCCAACCAGATTTATCTTGAGCTCTTTTGGTATCTCTGATTTATTCTTCACGTCCTTTTACCAAATTTTCTAATGGTTATAGAACTTCAGTTATTTGATCATACTGTTTTTGGTTGTTTATTTGAGGAACTTGGTGATAGTATACATGTATATAGAGGTTTAGGGTTGTAGTTTTATAGTTGACGATGGAAAAATAGGTAACAATAGTACTAACCTTAAAGGTCATTTACCATGAGACATTGATGATGAAATGATTAAGAGAGAGGGGCAATATCCTAGAAGTTTATGAAAAGTAACGCTCACCTGAGCTTTATGCAGCAAGTAAGGTAAAACTGTACAAGATCTTTCACCTCATCATATAAATATACAATGTATCTATACAAGACATTTTAGTTGTATCAGCCATGTTTGTTTCATATCTGCAGGATATATCAGTCACTTAATCATTCCTATGTTTTGACATTTGTAAACTGTCAGTTAATTGTTTACTATTTTTTCATGATATTTACAATGTTACACCCTGTATAAATGTTGTACAACACAATTATAGATAACACAGATCTATGGCTACATATGAAAGGTTTTTGCATCCAATGCAAATTGGACAGCTATGAACGGGAGTTTTGGTGACTAAGTCATCTGTAACTGCTAATAATAATCACCATCTTGTAAATAATGAGGCTTGTGGCAACAGATCATAAATGGCAAGCAGTGCAAAGGAATCCTGCAGAAGGTGCCTTCTTTTTTCTTAGTACTCCATATTTTTCCACTAATAAAAACTGATCTGAAAGTAATGTATTTGTTAAACCAAAATAAACTGAACTTTAACCAGCTATGGGCACTTGTAACTTTAGTGTAGTGGTGTAACATTGGATCCTTACTAGCAGTGTAATTTTTCCTTTTTGAAAAAATACACTAGGGTAAAAATTCCATGACTGTTTTACACTAGAATTTTATTTCCAACGGAATAAACATAAAAGGAAGAAATATGCTAGGATATATTTCTGAGTTTAGTTTGGTGTCCATTTCACTGAACTAGTATTCATTATTGTTTAAGGGCCAGCTGAAGCCTGTCTCCGCATACGGGAATTACTCGCTGCATTGAAGACCCAGTTGGTAGCCTTGGGCTGTTTTCTGCTCTTTGGTTCGGTTGTTGTCTCTTTGACACATTCCCCGTTTCCATTCTCTATTCTAAAGGATACATCATATGCCAGGACTTCTGCACACCAGAAGAAAAGTATGCTTACAGTGGTACCAATTTGCCCTTTAATAAAATTTTATTGCTCATTAATATTAGATACAGAGCCATGTGTGATAAAAAATCCACTACTGTACTTCTTTGGGCATTTTTTTGTTGTTGAAAGTGGGAGTGTTTATGTGATCTTGATGAACATTGCAATGCTCATACTTTTAAGTTTTCTGGTCTAATTTATTCTTTCTAAGCACTAGCTATTTAAGATGGTCAGTGACAAACATTTAGTGCTCATTAATATTGTAGACCAGTTTATCATTGAATGCAGATTTTTTTTTGTTCTGTATATCTTTAAAGAATTCTGTTTCTTTGAAAGTGCAAAACAGTATAACAGAGGCAATAGGCCTAGTCCTGCAGATTCATAAATTGCTAACCTTACAAATTGGACGAAAACATACTTAAGACAAGATATATCTTTTAGAATGTTTTTACATCATTTCAGTGTAGAAAGAATTTCGTTTTAACCTAGGGCAGAAACATTAGTAAAAGTTTGTTACTTTGCCAAATTTTCCTGTTTGATTTTCAATGAAGAAAAGATATTTGTTTAATTAAGTCAAGTAGTATTGTTAGAGTCTGTTTGTATAGGAAAATAAAATTAAATTTCAGCCTGGACATAGTTTATTATTCTGTTCTGACTGTTTTGAATGACTTTAACCTTACATGAACCTCATTGAAAAAACAAAAGTTTTTGCCAAAAATAATATTTTCTATCAAAATATTCCACAAAGTCTGTAACACTGGGTAGGAGTGAAAGTTATCAGGAATCAGTTTCCTTATCTTAACAGTTTGATCAAAACAAGCATATTTCAAAGGGGAATACACAAATAATATTAGCTTCTATTAGCTATTTTGTTATCTATTTCATCTATAAAATTCAATTTCAATCAGTAAAAACATGCTGTTTCAGGAATTGAGATAGACATTTTCCTTAGAGAATGTTTTTTCAATAGCAGATTTGTAATAAATCCAAATTCCAGTTTTGATCAAAGATACAAAAGAATTTCCCAGGTGTACAATAAACCACATTTTATTATTCTTATGGTAAATTTCTGTGGCAGTGGAAATGGTTTTCAGTTGTATATATGTGTTATATGCATTTTTAGCATAATTATTTCCTAAACATGCTCACATTACAACACTTGAATATTTTGTGTATTGCAGAATTTGCTTAGATTATGAAATTATCTCAACTGCCTTTTGATGACCTTTTTCAATTTAGCATTTTTCCAACCATAGTTTTACATAACTTTTTATCACCTTTTGACATTTGCTTAGACTTGCTACAAGTTCTTATTAATTTTCTTTTTCGTTTTTGTTAAGTGGGACAGCTGCTATTAGAGAGCAAGGTTTGTTAGTGATATCTGCTGTAATTATGATTTTGCTGTCATATACCATATAATTCCAAAACTTCTATATTAGATCTCACAAATAAAATGGTACTTGAGTTCACAAGGCCATATTTGAAATCATTTAAATACATGTATTTTGCATTCAGCTATATTACCAGCCTTAAGAGAAAAAAAAAATTTCGCTAACATTTTAGTTAATAAATTTTGATTTACTATAAATTTTTTTTTCTTCTTGAAGGTGATGATAAAGGTAAACAACAAGGAATTCGACCATCTTTCACCACCAAACCAGCCATTAAACAAGTCGGAGATAAAATCGTGTTTGACTGTAAAGTGACTGCTGATCCTAAACCGACAATCACATGGATGAAAGGCACACAGCAATTAAAAGATGGCGGGCGATATAAAATGATCCAAACTGGAGACAAAAATAATTATGATGTTTCTTTAGAAATTGACAAGGCAGGAAAGGATGATGGCGGAGAATACAAATGTGTTGCAAAAAACAGTTTGGGAGATTCTACTGCAACTATTACTCTTAATTTTGAAGGTGGGTACCAGTTTTAACTATATCTTTCTCAAATACATCTGTGGTCAAATTACGACAGGTAGCTATATATACAGAATTATTTAATTAAAACACTGGAATGGCATAAATACTATTACATGTCCTTTCAATGCAGTCAGATAATTTTGTACACAATTCTTACCTTACCAATAGAATAACACAAATGGATTAAGAAAAATGCTTACCACTGATTGCATTTTCTGTAGGACCTCAGCAAAGGCTATAGCTATACATAGCCAATATAAAAAGGTTTTCAGAGAATGAGACTCATTGGCTCTGAATGAAACAATTAGCAAAACCCCCTATTTTACCCCATATACATGTAGGAAAGTTCATTACAAATAGCATAACCAGTAGTATTTTGCATAAAAAATAACAAGTACTGATTCCATGTACAAATAATGCTGATGGTATTTTATTTCAATTTCAGTTGGAAAAGGTAGGACAATTTTAGAATTGAAATTCCTGTAGGAAATAATGGCAAATCAGTAAATAACTGCTTTCGAAAAAATCAAACGAGATCAAAGTCGAAATTGATTTCATAAAATTTTATGATTTAAGTTAAATGTTTGTTTCTATCTAAAGTCATTATTTTCACAAAGGAATTAAATATATTGCTTCTTTTTATGCTTAATGTGTCTACAGGAATTTCAAGATTGAACTTGATGTTGTCTTCCAGAAAAAAATTGTTATATAATTGTCTACATGTACATTGTATTGTTGTATCCTAATTTCAATTTTTGGTTATCCATCCTAACCATGTCGTGTATTAATAAAAGCCTCCCCAGAATTCCCCCTTAATAACCAAAAAAAACAAATCAATGCTGTGGAGTCAGTTATTTTCATTGACAATATTTTCCATGGATTTGACAAAAAAGAATATTTTCACATATTCACTTGTTAAACAATTTCTGGATCTTTAAAAAGGAAAATATTCAGATGTGGCATTAAATATTAATATAAATCCATTCCGAATCTAAATTTCAGTAGTAAGGCCAAGATATTTTTCATATTTCTTTTCATATTTCATTCAAAATCTCTGATAATTGCCAAAACACGAAAAAACAAAGTTTCACTGTACTTCACATTTTGCACTAGCCTGCCTCCTATCTCCTTGTTTCACTGTACTTCACATTTTGCACTAGCCTGCCTCCTATCTCCTTGTTAATTCCTTTTCCTCTATTTTAAAGACAATATTCATATAACCTTTTTTATTAACAATGATTTGTTTTACACATACCATATTTTATTCAGTTATATTCCAGTTTTAGTTAGTCATGTATATATTACATGTTTTGAATTTTTTATTTTTTGGATTGAAATTATTTTAGTACATAACATGGTTTACTTGCCTCCATGTTCAGCTGCTATTAGCTTGACTCAAAAATTTGTTTTATTTTCTATTTCCGACTTTCACCAATTTAGATATAATTTAAAAGCTACATACCTATCATATAATATGTTATAACTTTTGTATTAAAAGTTGTTTGAAAACATTTTAAAATTTTAGATGAATTGAAAATTACACAAGTGTCAAAAAATACAATTGGTTCTTGTCATCTCAACCTTTATGTACACTTTAGTGTGTTGAGACTCACCTTTTTTTTGTCTCCAGAAAGTGTCAAAAAATACAATTGGTTCTTGTCATCTCAACCTTTATGTACACTTACGTGTGTTGAGACTTACCTTTTTTTTTGTCTCCAGAATGCATAAATGTCTGGTGTAATTATGAAATTCCACCATTATATTCTTTAACATTCTTTGTTAATTTTCAAATTCTCGTCCTAACTGGACACATTTGCGAACATAAACACTGGAATGAGGCAACGATATAACATGTCAAAAGGTATATACTTTAATCATTATTTGAAAATTACAAATTAGTAACAACATATGTAAAAAAAAATCCATAATTTCATAATTTTGAACTATTCTTTTTTTCTTCATATTTTTGCAGGAAAGAAAGCTCCGTAAGTATTATTTATTTTTATAAACTTGAAAATTCAATTTGTCAGTTAAAGATGAAAAAAAATATCATAACAATGATTTTAAATACAAATGAAGTTTTGGATATTAAAGATTAGAAATATATTTTGATTCCAGTGCTATGGTTTTGAAATTATTAATTTTATAGAATTATAAATGAAAGGAATTTATTTTTAAGTGATTCTTAATTCATTTTTCTGTTTCACCATATGTTCTTAAGCTCATATATTTATAGAGTTTGGATGGATGGTACATTATTTACTTATAAATCCTTGAAAAAAAAAACATATCATCAAAAAATGTCTAATTTTGCCCCAATTTTAAAAAGAAAATAAGCATTTTTTTCCCCTTAAAAATACAGACCAGAAGGAAAGGCTCCACAGTTCTTGGCTAAGCCAGTAATAAAACAAGAGAAGGCTAACCTAATTATGACATGTAACTTAGAAGCGAAACCACAGCCAACAATCAAATGGTTCCAAGGTAACACAGAACTGAAGAATGGAGGACGATATGATATTAAACTGACTCCTTCACCCGGCAAAGCAGATAGTTATACAGCTACACTGAACATCAAGGTAGGTTAGAGTCACATAGAAGATTACTTGGCTTTTTTCTGATTTACAAGTTATGCTTTTGCATGTTGGTCAGTTTTAACATCTTACTACTATAGCCGTTTTCAGATACTCATTTCCAGTATCACGAATCTGACTAAAAAATTAGAATTTGAAGCCAGTTATTTCCCTTGCTGGGACGTACTACTGGAAATTATTTATTACTTTGATATACAAATATTTCCAGATTTATAATCAAGTTTGATTACAAGTATGTTGGAAGCAAAAAGATAGTAAGTAGTTTCCAAATTTATATAAACCAAACATTACGTGCAAATTAACAAGTTTTAAAAGCAGCTTATACTTTACTCTTCATTGCAGTGAACGAGTGCTACATCCCGGAACATCCCAGCAAGGGAAATAATTTGTTTCATTGGAAATGAGTTTCTGAAAAGGGCTATATGTCCCATGTACTTTGGCAACTGATTTCTTGATGGAAAACTATGTACTTTGTTTCAAATAACAATTAGGCATGTCCTTAAAGTTAAGATGGATCAACCTCTTAGAAACAAAACTGCTACATATTCAGGAATGTCACATTTGTTTGTTTTATGCAAAAAATCAATGAATTGCACACACAAAATTGGAAATATGCACTCAAAAAATATTTGAGGGATTTCAACTGTGGAAAAAATAAATAATTCCAACTGTTTGAAAAGAAAGGTAAGGTAATATTTTTTAAATTTGATTTTAAAGAAATATTTGAGATACTCCCCAAAAAACAACTGTTAAAAAAAGGTACATGGTAGTGGTATTTGACAAATTGTTTAATTACTGACATGCTGACAAATGAGGTAGATACTCTGTCATAATAATTATTCAATGATTTTAAATTTTGAGATTTGTGATAACAATGTTTGCATTGATTACACTATATTTAAACAGTTATATTTTATATACACTGTAATGATTTATGCCCTCACAGGCTCATGATTAAATAACAAAATTTACTTTACTTTACTTTACATGTGCACATTGCGTTACAAAATGTCAATACATGTATTGAATAAATTTTCTAAATTTACAGAACTAACACCTGATAGTGTTACAATTCAACTTTTTTTCTGGGCAATTTTGTATTTTCAGTTTTATTCATACTTTAAATCCTGTTAAAGTTTTGAATAAATTTAATCCTTTTCAAATATTATAAGCAAAACTTTGAAAAATAATCTTATCTGAAATCCAACAGTGTTGTTCTTATTATTGTTTGAGTTTCATCACATGTGTTAACAAAGATGTTGAATTCATCTGGAATGGTGGTAAACATTTTATGCAGAAATTATTAATATTTATATAATCAGAAATCATTTGGAGGAATTATAAATTGCCCTAGTATTTAAGGGTCGGAATTTTATATACAGCTTTTAGTGAATCCATTAACATGAGGCTTTCATGGTGGGTTAGTTTCAATCAGAATAGAGATATAAAATAAAAATTGATGGTTCAATCCATACGTGTTATCAAAATTCAAAGGAAATAAGCCAATATATCATCCACAAACATGCTGCTTGTCTAAAATAGATAGTTTTCACTAATTTCATGCATGATTCCAATATTCTTTGAACAATTTTATAACTTATTTATACCATTTAATCCTCATAAAACAGTAGTGTTGTCAGTCAGAATTTTAGGAAATTTTACATCTGATAGTAATGTAGAATGTTTTATTATTTATCTATTTTTTTAAAATTATGTGCATAGAAATATTATTTTGATGTGCTTGTTTTTCACTACAGCTGGTATATGCAGAAATTTTTTTATTTCTCTTTGATTATTTTATGTATACATTATCTCCAGTTGGGGGAGATATAAATCTCCTTATATTTAGAAGGTCCCCCTTATGAATATTTTCCAAACTCCTGATAAAAAGTGTGAAATTACTTTGATCTCCTGATACGAAGCCTAAACTTCTGATAATTTACAAATCTCCTGATCTGAGGTGTGAAGTTTATCAAATGTATTTTAATATATAGGTATTTGATTCAAAACTGTCAAAATATTTTACATAATGTAATAAATCTCTAAGAATTTTTTGTTTTCAAGAATACGTTTTTGGGAAGATGTCAATAATTCTTGTGTGATGCAAATAGCACCTGGGTGCACCTGCGTGTAAGATATATTTCTAAGTATTTGTCACATTTAAGAAAATATTTCAGATTAAATTTTCAATTTCATGATGAAGGGTTTTCAAATATTCCATTACATTGATTTTGCCAGATGTTTTACATTTTGGGAGATTTTTTGAAAATGTGAAAATCAAAATCTTTATATATTTTGATGGTTATTATGAAAAATGCACTGAATTGCATTCCTTTGTGCTGATAAAGTGCAGATTCTGCAAAGTACTTGTTCTTAGCAAAAAAAGTTTTCATTGAGTATAAACACAATCATTTGTTTACAGATGATGGGTGTGTTTGAATATTTTTGGTAATTTAAACACTTCCTACTGTTAAGTGTCATAATTATTTTAAGTGCAGTAATTGCATCACATTAAATATGCTTCCACAACTTTCAAAATGATAATCATCTTTAGAAGTAAGTTATTGAACTAATGTACATGAATGAAAACACTCTGCAGGGAAATGAGGTTTCTACCTGAAAGTACTTGTAATATTCATTTCAAATGTCGTTTTTGCAAAATTTTAGAATATATCTATGACCTTGGTAGTTATAAAATTAAATTTGAACAAGCTTTAGAAATAGGAACAAGCTAATTCATCAGGTTGGTGTTTGCTGGAGCCTTTCATTAATGCACATGTAACTTCTTCTTCTTTTCTTCGTATAAGCTTCCTCTAAATTAGGAACACCCCTCTTTGCGAGGGTATATGGAATTTCAATTCACTTCACTTTGTACACACTATTTACAGTTTTTAAAATCTAAAAAGTTTATTGAAATATATGAAAGACACTGAGTGTTATTTCTATCGGCAACCCTCAATTAACAACATCTGAGCTTGCCATTATGCAAATTGTAGCACACGTTCCTGGATAAGGTTTCAGTTTGGTTAACATCAATCCCTGCTTTCCTTAATATTTTTGTGAAGTGTGAAGAGTCCAATAATAACTGAGTGATTTTAATTTTATCTGTGAATGTTCTTTTCCACAGAGATAGGCCTATTTTAGTAATAATGATTTCCTTAATTGGAACGAATGTTTCTTTTCACCAAGAATTGTGCTTGTAGTAAGCATATGTGCAAGATCTTCTGGTTCATGACCACATAGAGAACAAGTAGGTTTTATCTCATATCTGCTGAATTTGTGTCTGTCTGATTGGAGAGTATATGTTCTAGTCATCATTCTAGTTTTGATAAGGCTTTTACGCACATCCAATATTGTTGGTTGTAAGTTTTTATAGCTGATATGTGGAGTACCAATTTGCAGACAGTCTATGGCCAAATATTTGAGTGAGGATTTACTTCTGGCGTCAATTTGTAGTGATTTATTCCAAAATCTATAAACTGAACGGCTATGGGACCATAGACGTTGGCCGGTTTTCGGAGGTGCCGGTTTTGAGAGGTTCCAGACTGGATTAAAATCTGACCGGATGTAAATTAATTGAAATATCGGAAGGCATGAAAAATACATATTTAATAATTTTGCATTGTTTCTTCTTTAACTGTTACTAAATCCTAGTCTTTTAGCCTCATCGTTAGTTTTTGGTAGAACGACAAGTTAAAATCCTTTATTAGAACAAAGTTTTTCCTGTACTCATTAATGAGGCTTTGTTTAAAATACGCTACTCAATGAAGAGAATTATAGTTCAGCCAGTTTTTATAGGTGTATTTCACAGGAATATATGTGTTTTGGACTGGAAATTATCTCTGGTGTTCTGAATTCAGAGGGGCCTGTTTTTGGAGGATTTATTTACTTGAAAACATAGGTGTAAATTCCCGACCAAAAGAAATTGTTCGGTTTGCAGAGGAATCCGGTTTTCAGAGGGGCCATTTAGGGGAGTTCCACTGTAGTAATTTTAATGTCCAATTGCATTTGTTCAGGGTACCAGGAGACCTTACTAGATGTAAAAAGCCCAGGTTTACACATAAGACTTTGAAAGCAATTGCAGTATACAGTACTTTCTAGGCAAATAAATTATTCCTTTTCTGTTTGGTCTGTAAAAATACAACACAACATTATACATTTTGTAATTCTTTGTTACATTATTGAGAATGCAAAAAAAATATTTAAAAATCTATATTATGATATATCTTTAAAAAAACAATGATTTAATTGATTTTAGAGACATGCATAATATCTGAAATAAAAAATAAACAAAATTGTTAATGAAAGGAACAGAACCCTGAAATTGACTTTATTCTTGGAAAGTTCAGTGATCTACATAATGTCTTCATATTGTACAAGTTACCAATCCCAAGGTTTCCAGACTTGATCTTGAACATCAAATAGCCATTGAATTAGTATTATAAATCAGTTACAACCCACCCACACTAATTACTTATATATGTCTTATCTGTTCTAGAAATAACAATTTGTATCAGTAAATTCAATTTGGTTAATATTATGGTGTATAACATTTCACCTCAATAATTGAATGAATGTTTTGGTAACCAGATGATACAAAGGGAGATAATTTATCTGTCCAGGGTCAAGTGTTTTTTATCATCTTTAGAGATCATAGTGTTATTATAGGATAAACTGAATAAAATATCAAGAGAGCTGGAAGACTGACATAAAGGATATAGTCTTCCTTAAATATTCTTAGGAAAAAGTATTTTTTGACTGTGTCCCTGTTGTGATACATGGTTGAATTAATATGTAATCAATCATTCAATCATAAAACATAGTTTTAACAAATGCATGTAATCCTTCCAACACTAGTCCTATACTCACATAAAGAAAAAAGCAAGCTATAGATTTTATTACAATTTTTTATTCATATCGTATAAAAAAAATTCATATTTCAACCAGAGAAATCTTACAGTCCTATATTTGTTCATAAAAAATTTAATTTAGGGAGTAAATTATTTGATTCATGTTATGGTATTGATCTTATTTTAAATTGTAAGATAGATTTCAATAAAACTTCACACAAGGGTAATGCACTATAGGAAGCAACAAAATTATGGCGTGCTATATTAGAGATTCTGGTATTGATTTGTGAGATGGCTTACAGGACCCCAGGTTTTACATTTTTCTATAATTTGCAGATATTTAAATATTTTTTGGAAAAATGATGTAAAATAGATTATTATGTAATGACTTCAGAAATACATTTTTGGTTAATAGGTAATTCATATGTTCTTTTATCTCAAACTGCCAAAATCTTCTCTCTTTCTCATT
Source organism: Mytilisepta virgata (assembly GCA_028015205.1). Taxonomy (NCBI): domain Eukaryota; kingdom Metazoa; phylum Mollusca; class Bivalvia; order Mytilida; family Mytilidae; genus Mytilisepta; species Mytilisepta virgata. The sequence goes on from CM051515.1 coordinate 51,349,400, forward strand.
ATCTCATTTGTTTTACATGCTTCAACGAATCTTCCAAGATTTAATTAATTTTAGTGATGAGGTTTTCCATTTTTTTTCTTCATTCAGAGTAACTATAAATGTAAATGAGAAGTTTAGATTGGAATAAGTGTTTTATAACATAATTATATAACATGGAACCATGCTTTATCTTAATTATCAAGGAATAATATCAAACTCTTTCATGTTCCTCCTCCCCATCCTAGATGATTGAAATCTATCATAGTTATTAAATCAGATATATGTACAATATATGTACATTGTGGGAAAATATAGAGTTTATTGGTACGGGCCTTAGAAAGAAGTAAAAATGTGAGGTTTACTGAGCATTTTTCATCTGTTTTGCGGCCAGTACAAATAAATTGTGTATTTTCCGACAATGTACATATATAGATTTTACATGTATATCATCTGCTGTCTGTAATGATAACACTCCTATATGGACTGTTCTCCACAACATTAAGTATAGAATGTGACTGTAGATGGTATATAAAAATATTAATTATTTATTAGAGAGAACATTTAGCAAGTCTAATTAGACATAAGTAGCAGTCCAATTGATATAGGGTCTGAGATCAGGTTCACTTGTAATCTCCATAAAAGTGCAAAGATACTTGACAGAACATTGAAGTGAATTGAAGAAGATATGAATTTTTATCAAACAAAATCGAAATGTTATATGAGAAGATATAATCCATTAGAATCATTATGTAATGTATCTATTTTAACAGGAACTGGTAAACAGAACATATGTTTTTGCTCTTTGCTGTGAAATTTTCAAGATATTTACCTCCTCTGAAATGTTGTATAAAAACTTAATTGGTGTCAAAATTCTGTAATAATTACTTCCTGCCACTTTTAAATTTAGCTGTCTATTTATAAAACGTACAAACTTATTGTTGGATTGGGTCTCTGAATACTGTAGTGTAGATCATTGATATTATTGATCAAGAGCTATACTTGTTTATGCCAATAAGTAATATAGGTAGTGAAGAATTTTAGAAATACTATTTTTTGCAAACTTTCTAAAATAGTCTTAATGGAAGTTTTCAAATACATTTTGTATCTCAAACATTTTTACCCAGATTTTTAAACAGGAAAATGTGTCACACAGTCAAGGGGACTGACAGGAGGCTCCATACATTGATGAAGAAAAATCTAATTTCCTTTCAATATGACAGCTCCTCTTTTTGTTTTCAAGTCATATCACACAAAACTCCTGTTTTCTTTACACCTTAACAGCTTCAATATCCAAATACATTCAAACCTTTTTGTGTGTTTATCAGTCCCTTGCCCCCACTCCCCCTACTTTTTTTCTTCAATTCCACCACAACCCTGCACGCGAGTCCTAGCTAACAAAAATCATCATTTTTTTCAATTTATTCTTAATAAGTTACAATTTCCTTGTGAACAGATATAATTTTGACTTGCATATATCTCCCAATAAGTGTACACTGATAACTGATTTGTTGCTATTATACAATATGTAAGTTGGCAAGGCTTAAATACTTGATGGATTAGTACATTGAGAATCAATGGCCTGTTTTTGTAAATTATTTTGAAAACAAGTGCTTTACTGACGTCTTTGTATAATAACTAATACATTAAATTGATGAATATCTTATCTTTACATCAAAAATAATCCCTTAAAACTTAAAATCAGTATGAAAATGTGATATTGTTGAGATTTTATCCAATTTTTTACTAAGATCCACTTAGTGCTTGGTATAGTTTTGTTATTATTTATAGGATTCATTACATAATACATTGCACATGTTTATAATAATTCAAGAAGTTTATATAATGTGTTTATAAAAGAAATCTCATTTAACTAGACAAGCTAGAGAGATATATATATACCTGTATCAAAAAAATTAACAATTCATTCTGAATTTAGTGCACAGGTACTACCTTTTTATAAAACAAAAATAAAAAATGAAAAATAACTCAGATCTATATGTGATATAAATTAATCTCTAAGCTGAGGCTTAGTGCTTCAAAGATACAAAGTACTACTGTGTTAGAACCGTATCTCAACAGGTACTCAGTTTCTCCATTTGTCATTTCTACTCAAAGTTTGACAAATTTTAATGAAATTTCTGGTTGCTTTTGGGTTAAATATGCGGGATTTTCTCGCTGCGTTGAAGACCCATTGGTATCCTTGAGCTGTTTTCTGCTCTTTGGTCGGGTTGTTGTCTCTTTGACACATTTCCCGTTTCCATTCTCTATTCTATTGGAAAGAATAGACAATGAATAAAATTTTCATTGGCCTGTTGGGTATACAGAAAACACATGTATGGCTAGACTTGGGTAGCCAGCCACTATAGTTCTTAGTGCTTCAAGGCAGCAAAATATTATATGGTAGTTCTTTAGTGAATAGTTCAGTAGTTTTAGCTTACAATCTGAGGATGGTTCACTTAAACTTTTATTAACACTTTCAACCCTGAATCTGTTTTCAAAACTTTGCAAACATTTGCTTGTAATATGCAAATGAGGCAGAGTCCGTGAATGAAATTTTACCAGTGTATTTAATAAGCGGTAAGGAAGATGGTTGGTGGGAGGAGGTGGACAAATTTTTTTTGGGAACTTCCCATTGCCATGGAAACCATAGTGAAGGCCTCATATACCTAGTAGTGCATGATGTGTTAGAGTGGGCTGCTTCCCTTTTAATTCACCCTTTTGACAGATGATGGCACCAGGGCTATTCTGCCTGGTACTGTTCAGGTCCCAAATGCTGATCATTCTGCAGCCATAATTTTTCTCTTGCAATCAAGACCAACCAGGTGTATCCAAACATCTGTGGAGAGGATTAGGGGCATACAAATGACTTGAAGGGGTCACGATACCTTGAGGCATTGTTACCTGGAAAGGGCTAAGCAACAGACACTGTTTGTATTGTGCCATGTAATTATAATTGGATATGTCAAATGTTGTTTTCTGGGAGAAAATTTCTCCGTGTAAATGTTTCAGGAAAAACATTTCAGGTCTTGTGAAAAATGACAGAATCTTTAACACAGTACTAAATACAGATATATCAAGTTATTTTTGTAGAAATATTTCAGTGTTTTGACTCATTTCCAGGTTTTGTGATAAAAAGTGACATTTTATGTTAAGATAGATTTTCCAGATCTCACAGGTTTTATAGAAATAGAATCAACACATTGTCATTAACATTTTGATTATTTATATCAAAATTTGGCAGAGAAAAATTTGTAATGTGCATTTTTCTAATAGTTATTTAATAACAGTTGATGTTTATCTTAAAAATTCAACCTTTTTGATAAGTTACATGATTTTGATTATCCTTTAAAATAAAACATTTGATAAAATGAAGAAATACAGAGTGTTTTTTATCAAGCAGTGTGATTCCAGTTAATATAGTACTTAGTACCTGATATTTGTAATCTGATAAATATAAGCTATGTAGAGTGATGTTCATCTATTTATTCTATTTCAAATAATTTCTATCAACATTAGACTACTGAAAATCTATTATTAGTATGTAATATTTCTAACCCTTCATAATATCATTGAGCTTGAGCTTGCAAACCAACATGCTTATAAATTATTATTGTAATACTGAAATATTTGTCGATCTCAGTATTCTCAAATCACATTTACTTTACATTTATTCTATCATACACCTGGCAACTAAAAGTGGGAATTTTGGCAAAAGTATAAAGACATTCTGTAAGTTACATAACTAACAACAGAACCATATCTATTATGGAACTAGGGGTGTTGGTTTGTGATATATTGGGACCATGATTAATTCTGCATATATTGCAAGAGAATATGATACTGTAGTTATTTAAAAATCAGACAAATGTTTATGTAATGATTTAGTCTACATGAATAATAAAAATGCACCTTCAGCTTTATGATACAAGTTTTTTTTAAGAAATTTGACTAATTAAATAGATGATTTCACCAGTCCTTTTATAAAATGTTCCTAAATACATAGAAATTGATCTCTAACTGGTGGTACTGATCAATAAACAGATTAGGAAATTTTAGATAGTTAGACCAAATAAAGAATATTGATGATTATTTAGTTACTTCAGATACGTGTAGAAAAAAATCCCCATCTCAATTTGTCTTTGAATATCTATATTACTAAATAAAGAGACTCAAATTTGTGTGTCGCTTCTTCTTCTTTTGAGTGAAATCCATGAATATACTTTTATAACATAAATGATCAACACACAATGAAGTTTGAGTTTGAAATTCTGTTTTGGGGTATTTTTTGTGTGCAAAAAAAAGATGGCTGTATATCTGGTTAAAAACAAACGGGTCAAAAAGGTTATTAAAAATAGATTTTATAACTTTGTGCCTGCGATTTAGTGGGTTTAATCTAGTTAGTATAATAATAATAATGGGCTTTAGTTTAAAAGAGAAAAGTCACGGTCCATATGCTTGTTACAGAAAAATTAAAGAAAAATGTCAAATATTTGGATTGTTAGGGTTTTCCCTGGCAGATAATATGTCACAAATGTAGCACATAAGATTCTACATTAGAGATGTCCCAGAAATAGATAGATGTATGGAGGTGTCAGGTGATATATAGAATTTTAACTCATTATATTTTTAGCTGTTTAAGATGGACTGATCAAAATTGTTACTGTCCTGTAATTTTTCCTTCTGAGATTCAGTATTGGTTGTTTACGTAGCCCAAAAGAAAATGTAGGTCTTGTCTTTACTGCAATGAAAGTAAGACAAAAGTAGGTAGTTTGAAGTTTTATCTATAAAGTAAATTGTATGTTAGCTTTTTTATAGTTTTAAAAAGCTGTTTTTTCAAAAAAATATTTTTTGTTTGTTTTTGCAGGATCCTAAGGCAACAGATGGAGGAGCATTCAAGTGTGTAGCTCATAATGATTTTGGAGAGTCTAATGCTAACATTACTCTCAACTTTCAAGGTATGTAATAATGTCATTGTCAGTGAGACACAGAAGGAAAAACACTATATTTGGCCATATATGGTTTCATATTCAAAGTTAAAGTAGTATTCAGAATTCGTTATCCAATAATGCAACTTTAGAAATGAATGCTTTCAGTCAGTATTGCAAATCTGGAAAATAGGCATTAAAGTGATATAATTGATGTATACAAGGTTAAATAAAATATAACAAGCAAAATTTAAATGTCACTCTTAAAATATCAAAATGCTCATTCTATCATGCTTTTCTAATAAATAAAAACATATTTATTTTAACATAATAACCAATGCCTGATCATTCATTTCAAAGTTTTTTTCCCTTTATTTTACTATATTCTGTTTGATGTTCTATCTTGTAATACATCAGAATGTATCAACATTACATCATGTATGTTTGTATCAACTTTTGATTCAAATCGATTCAGATTTATCACTTTGGGCATGTCAGAATATAAAATAAGATGAATGGTAGAAAATCTCTTTGAAGTCGGTAATTACTTGATTTTAGATTATTGCAGGTCAGGTGTACTTTCATATAATAACTGTTATATATCTATGTCTTGTAACTATTATATTAAGGATTCTGCAGTTATCTATCATAGCCACCCTGTCTAAAGTAGTATATAGATAGATTCTACAACGATGACCTGTTGATTATTAAAATTTATCAACGGTTTATCATTTTTAAACTGCAACGCTTGTCCGAGCAGTTTAAAAATATGAAAATTTATTTATCAAGAGTGAATAAATTTCATAATTGACGCGTCAAGAGATTAAATATCTTTTTCTATAATGACACTGTAAAAAGAGAGGTCTTCTGAAAATTTATTGGTGGGAAATTTCGCAAGCATTTACCCAATTTGTGGTCATACCAGAATTTATCAAACGGGACAAGAGATGTATAAATGTGCACAGAATTAGAGAAAAAGTCTTTCCAAATTGCATATTACAAAGTCTGAAAAACGAACTGCCCTTAGTTTCTTACTACCTTCCATTTTTTGACAAAAAATATATTTATTAAAGTTAATTTTTCCCTAAACAATATTAACTGAATGCTAATTAACATTGAATTGATGAAAAAATAATATTTTCATTTAGTTCCAAGTTGTATAGTAAAAGTTTAAAAACTGCGAAAAGAGAGTTGCAGTACTTATACATAGAATCATTAAAGAGCTAGTAATATTTTCTGGCAGGAATTGTTGAAAGATTTAATAATGAGGTGGTATTTTTTTCTTTTTAAGAGATACCAAAGGATGTTAACATTTGCAAATTATACAATACTATAGTATTATTGCATAAGGTTTTCCATATTGGCTTAGTTATTGGACTGAGGCGGAGGCTAAGTTCAATATGGCTAGCCAAGGACCAATACCTAAGCCAATATGGAAAACCTTGCACAATTATATCTTTATTGACTAACCAGGCCAATTTTTCATATTGACTAGTCCAATACCGCATATTGGACGGGTATGTGTCGTATTGGTGTACTTTGACATTTTGTATTATATTGACAGGTTTTATCATATTTAGGCCTCTATTCTATTGTTAGTCAATAAAGGTCAATATTTATCAAACTGAATACTAACAACTATTGTTTTCTTATTTACAGTGGTTAGGAAAACTTTCGTAATAACTTTATTTCGATACGAAAATTTTCCAATTGAGGGTGAGAAATTTTGTTGTGACTAACCAACCAAAATACCCTCCAGTCTGGAAATCAATATATGTTCTATTGGAATCCAGTCCAGTCATATGATAAAAAATTTCATTATATGTTTATCTTTTTGTCCAGTATTCCCACAAATAAACAATATGTTTATTTTTGCTTCCATGTTGTGTCACCTCACAAACAGTGTTTGTTATGTGTCTGCTTTTTTCTGTCACTTAAACAATACATACATGTTAAATCTTTAAATATGTGTATTTGCTGCTGACAAACAGTATATGTTTATCATTTTATTTTGTGATTTTGAATAAACTGTCACATGTTTTTAACATATATTATTAATGATCTGAAATTATAAAAAGTCCTTGTAGATTTGAAATATAATGGCAGGTTGGGTGTTTCAAAAAAAGTTGTCTTATCTCTCTCATCTTTCACAACAGTTTATATTTCTCATCACTTTAAGGATTATTTCAAGGGCAAGTTTGATTTTTAAATGCTTCAGTTATCTCAGAGTTACATCCCTTTGGACAAGCCTCCAACTCTATATGTTCTTTAGATTTAAAAAAAAATAATTTATACAAAATTCAATTTTCTTTGACAAATTATAATTTTCTTAGAACATACAAAAATTTATGTATAATGAAATGAAAGAAATCTCACTGCATGTGTCAGTTTTTCTTAATCCATTTCCTGCTTTTTTTCATAAATCTCCATTAGCCATTACACATAGAATAGAATTTTTCCACAATCCTGTATTTTACCACAAACTTTTACCTAATTATCCAAATGTGGTGTTTATAAATCAATATGAATATTTATCTTAGTTAAAAAAAAATTGAAGTTAATTATATCATTATATATTGTAGATCATTGTTTCAATTTGCAGAAACAGCTCATTGTTTAACTATCTTAGAAAAAAAATAAAATAAACAAAAAATCTCATTACCTCATAGTTTTTTGTACTTCATTAAGACACATTATTAATGAGTGTTCTTTATTTTTGGCTTTGCATATTACTTTTTTGTTAAATATGCTTCTGCTTTTGTTGCTCAAATTAATTTACTTTCATCATTAATCATATGGCTGTTTTTTTTATCAAGTTACAATGGCATTTACAATTTTTTATTGGACTTTTAGCTCAAGATAAACCAGCTGATAAGCCTGAGGAAAAACAGGAAAAGCCTGCACCAAAACCAGCCGAGAAGAAAGGGACTGCTCCTCAATTTGTTGACAAACCAATCATTAAACAGGATGGCAAGAACTTGATTGTCCAGTGTAAATGTGTAGCTGACCCCAAACCTACAATGACTTGGTATAAAAATGGTGCTCCATTAAAGGAAACATTTAGAATCAAAACCAGGGTAGATGGCAAGGGACCTGAATATGATCTATTTTTAGATCTTATTGTAAGTGCAAGTTATTTCTTCTTTCATGTTAAAAAAAACCCCCAAAACCCCAACTTTTATGTGTAAAATCAATAGAATAATTTTAAAAATGCTAAACTTCTGACTTTATTTGTATAATATCATGCAGATTGTTTTAGCAGTGCTTAATAATTTTACAATAAATTGAAAAGAATAGATTCCAGTTTGACAATTATGAATGTTTTTAATAATTCAAATATTTTTAACATTGGTTAATATATTTTCAAGAAATTGAAAAGAATAAGATTCCAGTTTGACATTTACATATTCTTAAAATAATGATGATGCAATGTTTTACAGAATGTAACAAAAAATGATGGCGGTGAATACAAAGTGGTACTTACAATATTAAGTTGAATAGAATAGATTCCAGTTTGACAATTATGAATTTTTGAAATAATTCAAATATTTTTAACATTGGTTAATATATTTTCAAGAAATTGAAAAGAATAAGATTTCAGTTTGACAATTACATATTCTTAAAATAATGATGATGCAATGTTTTACAGAATGTAACAAAAAATGATGGTGGAGAATACAAAGTGGTAGCGAAGAATCCTTCAGGAGAAGCCAATGCTACTATCAATGTTAATATGGATGAAGTTCAGTAAGTATGCTCCAAAAAAAAACCCAAATACTAATGGAAGGTTTCATTAATATGGATGAAGTTCAGTAGGTATGCTGTAAAAAAAAACCAAATACAAACGGAATGCATATATTTTTGCTAATTTTTAACAGCATACAGTAATGTGATATCTTTAAAGTCATTGAAATAAAATACTATCCACTGGAAAGAAAACAACTAACAACCTGGTGAATACATTTATAATATTTAACATGTTTTTTCTTTGTTGAAAACTTAATGTGATAAATATTTTGGAAATTAAGTATTCTTCAGGCTTTGTTTTTTCTTTGAATTATTTAAAGAGCTAATTATCAATATTTTTTTAGGCCAAAGGAGCCACCACCCGTATTTGATGGTCCACCAAAAGTCAGTCTTGAGGAAGGAGGCAGAAGACTGGTAATTGAACAGAGATTGAAAGCTAAGTCCAAGCCGACAGCCATGTGGTACTTTATGAACAAACCTATTAAACATGGAGGAAAGTACTTCTTGGATGTGGCTACTGACAAAGATTCATATGTTGTTATCTGTGAAATTTTAAATGTAAGTATTGTAGAGCTTTTGTTGTTTGAACACCAAAGAGAGACCAACAAAAAAAGACTGAGCTTTCAGATTGTCTGAGTAATCAGATTGATAGTTTGCCTATGGTGCATCTTGACTTTGAGGGAATGACATTCAGTTCCATTTCTTTCTAAGCATGGTCCGAATAAATTTTATATTAAGAGACGATTTACACATATTCTGTTTAGCCTGCAACATTAAAATCTGTAAAAAAAAATTGCTGGAAAACAGTGAATTTCAGCATTAGGCGAGAAAAGTCAAAAGACTGCAAAACTGTCACATTTCACGATGTCATAAATAAATTCCAAGGTTATGTACTGTGATATCACAGTATAAGTGATATACAGACAGTGACAGTATATCACTTTCAAATATTTTGCTTGCTCATATAGCAGAGTTGCAGGATAAAACAAAATTAAACAAGTAATTCCTGTGAAAGGACTTAAAAATTAGTTGAAGATTCTCCTGATGCTATAATTATATGGCTTTGAGCAATTGAGGTCATATTGTTAATACAATTTCAAGAATTAAACCTTAGTATTGTCATCTGTGTTCATTAAAAGCATACCTAATACCAGTGGAAAGCAATTTTATTTGGAGTATTTCTAAGTTAAGAGGAAAACAAAAATGGTCTCAGTGAATAAAAAATGAACTACAATTTCATAATGAAAAAAGTCATAAATGATTGTAATTTTTATATGAATGAAGTATTAATTGATATTTGTCTGACTGTTTTTGTTTACCATTTTCCAGCCAAAAGAATTGATAGATTCTGGTGAATACAAGTTTAACATCAAAACACCTGGAGGTGAAGGTAACGGGACAGCAAAAGTTGATCTGAAAGGTTAGTAGACTTTATTATTAAGGCCTAAGTCACTGTTAACTTAACATGGACAAATTAGAAATGTATTTTTAACCAGATTTTTCAATGGAAAAAATCAAATTATTATTTTTGAGAAAAATGCAGTTTTAAATTTTATGATGTTTATGAAGTTTGATTAAATTACTTGATCCTGAATTTTAAGCCTAAATCTGAAATCATGTGTTGTTATAATTGAATTATATTTTGATGTATTTCAGCTCTTTCGGCACCAAAGCCTAAGGCTCCTAAAGTTTTTCCTCCAGAATTTACACAGAAATTAGCACCAGTGGTAATTGATTTAGTTGTATATATATATATATAGTGACTTACTAACTGAAACTGTAGAGTTGAAAATAAATCAATCTTGCTTTTGTATAGTTTCAAGCAAATTTGAAAAAGAACTCACTGGGGAACAAACATGCTTTTATGCTTCCAATAAAAAGTTTAAGATATAAAATTACGAAAATTCAACATGATAATATCCTTAGCTTATATGGCATTTGGAAGATTATTTTGACTTCAAAATTAAAATTTGACCCATCTGAAAAAAATAGGATTTCAGAAATTAAACAAGCCATCAAACGTGTCAGAAAACTTTCATTTGATATCGATGAATCACAATTAGTTTAAAATTTTTTTTTTTTATCAGGAAGTAATGGATGGCGATGCTTGTGACTTGATTGCCAAAGTTTCTGGTACAGAGCCAATTGAAGTTATGTGGTCTAAAGATGGACAGAAACTAAAGAGCACTAAGGATTGTAAGATAACATTTGAGAAGGGTGTCTGTCGTCTATATATTCCCGAGGTCTATCCTGATGATGGTGGTGAATACCAGATTGACCTAGAAAATGATTTTGGCAAGGCCATGTGTAAAGCAACTCTCTCTGTCAGCGGTAAGTGTGATGTTACAGAAAATATGATGAAAGTTTGATATGAGGTAGATTCTATGAGGTTTAAAGTTTCATTCAAACGATATATTGCTTTATTAGCAATTTATGTGAAATATGTAAGTTTAATAGATTAAATATTCATAAATTAAATTCCCAACACTTTTAGTTATTTATGTTTAAAAATTAGATTTTTATTAATCTTAAATTTCAGTACTTGATTAATATGTTGAATACTACTAGTAGAAAGAATAATGGGCTCAAACCTTATAACCTGTATCAAAAACTGCTGTTATTATTCCCTATTTATTTTGCAGAAAACCCAGACCTAGATTTGCCAGTTATTACACCAATGTTGGGAGATGACCCTGAAGGGAAAGTCATTGAGCAGGTAAGAAAATGAAATAAGAAAACTTTTCCAATACCCTAGCTGACATAGTGTCCGCCATTGCTAAAATTCATACAAATTCCTGTAGTTTTTTGACATCACAATGAAAAAGTATGACATCATAATTAAAAAAGCACTTGTTCTACAACATCATTAGGTCAAGTGGAGCTGAAATTCTAAGGAACTGTTAAATTTGACAGTAGTTAACATTAAAACGATTGCTAAGTGGTAGATTGTACATATTCCTGAGGAACTGTCAACATTGACAAGAGTTAACATTAAAACAATTGCTAAGTGGTAGACCCTACATATTCCTAAGGAACTGTCAACATTGACAAGAGTTAACATAAAAAAAATTGCTAAGTGGTAGACCCTACATGTTCCTGAGGAACTGTCAACATTGACAAGAGTCAACATAAAAACAATTGCTAAGTGGTAGATTGTACATATTCCTAAGGAACTGACAACATTCACGAGAGTTAACATTAAAACGATTGCTAAGTGGTAGATTGTAGATATTCCTAAGGAACTGTCAACATTGACAAGAGTTATCATTCAAACGATTGCTAAGTGGTAGATTATACATATTCCTAAGGAACTGTCAACATTGACAGACCTATCCTCAAACAACATCCAGCCTCTCAGAAAAATGGACAATAAGTGAACAAAATACAAACACAAATACAAAAGGTGGTCAGAATAGTATTGATTTTATATATTTATTAAATTGGTGGAGTTCTACCAGTTTATATATTTAGTAAGTAGGTGGGGTTTTACCAGTTTAATGCATTTATAGTAGCAAAAATTGAATCATAGAATTATTTTTTTTCCAGAAAATTCCTGAACCAGAAAAACAACCCCAGGTAAAGAATGCAGGATTAGCTCCACCCGAGGAGAAACCTGCTGACAAAAAGAAAGGTACTGTTTAAAACTAGATGTGATATAAACACTACACTGCTTTCCTTGAAATCTAAGTCTGTTGTTAGTTAACAGTTTTTGAACTTCCAAGGCTTCAGTTTCATTAAACCTATCAAGCTGAGGTTATCAAAAATTAATTAGATGCTGATATAGTTGATGATAGAATCTGGTTTCCTTCATTCACTAGCTCATTAGTTACAGGGGACCAGTTTTTGTGCCAATTTAAGTTATGGAACCTGAATAATTGAAAGCAACCCAAGATTTTTCTTGACAATTAGAAGACTTGATTGGTTAATATTTAGTTGGGTAATTTCTTAAGATTTTTTTATGAAACCAAGCCATATTTATAATAGTTTAATTTTGCTAGTTTGGCCTTACCTGTTAAACAGATTTAGATTTCATACACAAATTTTAGATAATTTACCTTTTAAGTTATTTTACCTATACACACACAGTTTTTAGTATATTTTATTGCACTCTATAATAGTAAGATTACCTTGACACTTTAGATATGTATGAACATATTTCTTGAGATTTCTGAAAACCATATTTTGTGTACATTATATAAGGCACATAACACATTCACTCTTGATGTTGATGTGGTCGAGGCTGTTGAAAAAAATAGATAATATGTATGATGAGGGATTGGCACCAGACAAATAGTAATTTCAAGGGTTTTTGTTCATACATGCTAGTTTCCTAAATCTCCACCCAAATTGATGTTGTATAAAAATAAATATTTTCACAAGCTTTTTTAGTTCACGTTAAATTATTACAGCAGTTTGATTTCTTTGTTAAGATGGATGGACAGAGTCTGCATTCTAGTTTGTTAAAAAAAAAAACAACTTTTTTTCCTGTAAAAAATTACACAGTCTGATTTTTCGTTGTGAGTAAAATTTATATGATTTTTTGGCCATGATTAATTTTTCAATACACATTTAGACTTCTAAGTAGCATAATTCTTCTGTGTCCATCCATAGATCACAAAATATCACCATTATTTTAGTTATTGAGATAGATAATGCTTTAAATTTACTTTGCACTTATTTTGAATTATTTATTAATCACTGTGAATGTTTGTATTAATATGAGAAAAAAAGACCAAAAAAAAAAGAGAAAATTTGCTTGTTAACATTGATTCTGTAAAATTCTTTAGCCTGCGTCTTTAGATATTTACACTACTACAATCTCTCCACATCTTCAGATCTTTGCACTACTAAATTTAATCTTTTAACATCTTTGCTGTATGAGTACATTCACAGTGTTATATTACTTGATTTAGTTTACACTATAGTCTTATTTTAGTTACTATCCTTTTAGTTGAAATCTCTGATAAGACATAATTGACAGTCCAAATTGTAAGCGAAAAAAACAACAGCAATGTATTTTACGGTACAATAACATTCTAATAATAGATTAGTCCTAGGACATTGCATATGTAGTTTTGGTTATTGTTTTGAGAAATGCACAAAGATATAACATATTATCAGAAAAGAAAAATGAAACGTTTTATATTAAATAAAACCAAAGTTGAATGTTTATTCCCATGTAGTCAGTTATGTCTTATGAGTGTTATTTTATTCTTATTTGACTGTAGTATATACTTTAGTTCTGTTTCTTTTCCTCTCTCCTCCGTCTTTCTGATCAGAACCAGAACCAGAAGAACCACAGAAAAAAATATCTACCACCGCTCCTCCACCATCTATAGTAATAGCTGATGAAGATGAAGCAGGTAGGGTCAGAACTATAAAGGGAGATAACTAGGTCATACATAAAAAGGAAGTGAAAACAGCATTGTAATAATATTATTTCAGGTCAGAAAGAGAGGCATTCAGTGGTGTATTGTTTTAGAATAGAACAATTGCATGCAAATGACATGCATGTATTTTTTTAAATTAGTAAACTTGCTAACAGTTTAAACAAGGTAAGATTTTGAATACATGATATTGAATATTGGATAGGGTTGAAAATATGTCAGTTTTTTGTTGGTTTAAGGGTATAATTATCAATTTATGACTAAAATGGCAGAAAGAACATTTGCTTCAGGTATTTCATCTATGTGTATTGAAAGAATAGCTGAAATATACAAGGAAATATATATAGCAAACCTGTATCATTCCCAAAAGGTTAGGTAAAATGTGTTTTGGAGATTGGTACCAATGGTGGTTCAGAATGGTAGGATTTTCATAGGACAGCCTTGTCTGATGCCTTCTGTATTTGTTAATTACCCGTAACTATTAGCCGTAGTCCCCTGGAAATAAAGACAGAGTAAACTGGGAAGAATTAAAAGTATATATAAGGCACTGGTAATTTTATACTGACTATTTAACAGATAATAAGTTTAATCGAACTCCTCCCGGTAAACAGAAGGCATACATACGGAAACCTACTACCATATTAGAAGAGGCAGGTATGTATTTGTATATATAAACAAAATGGTCAGCAGTCATTTTTTATTTATTTTCAAAATGAAAAATTTAGAGAATTTTTTTTTCTTGATTTTTGTCAATTCTTTTATAAATTTAAATGAGACAGTATTGATAAACATATGTATTGTTGGAGCTTAATGTAAAATTAGCATAAAATTTAGTTCAATGGCAGTTAAAAAATTTTAGTAAATAAAAAGAACCTGACATTAACATTTAAGTCAAAGATAAAATTACTTTGCCTGCTGATTATTTATAACTAAGCATGCCTGCAGTTGGCTGAGCTTTTGCTGTACATGTGTGTTGCATGATATATGTCCCTAATTATCATTTATGTTGTAGAAATTCATCTTAAGTTCATATACCCATATTGTCAAATTTTTTGAAGAGGGTGAAAAAAGCAAAAGAGTTTGGCAGGTCTGACTTCTTTTGTTTTTCAATACAAAAAGATAAAAGAAAAATAACACAATTGAAATAAATTAAAAAATTGTATTTTCTAAATTCTGAATTTTTATTTTTGCAAAATTTATTTGGCCGAAAAAATAAGAATGTCCAAACTATCATTCACATTGATTGTTTTAATGTTGTTGGGACATTGTCATGTGACTGTTGTCATAGCAATTACTCACATAATATCACCCTTGCTGTGATTTTAATTAATTTTATAGAAATTTCTAATGTTTTAAATAGAACAAAATCAGTTTTAGGTAAATTAATTTGTAGAAGTTTTTACCCAAATGTTTCAAACTGACGTTAATAGTTTTAGATGCTTTCAGAATTTGTTTCATCAGCAAAATAATTCTTCATCTTGATTTCCATTAACATATTTTGATATTAATTGTTAAATATTCTTAAATAGAAAGACATAAAATTACATTAATTAATTTCTTTGACATTTAATAAATTCCTAAAGATAAAACACCATTAAATTATACATTATCTTTATCATATATGTAATCTGTAAAATGATTTTCTTTGTAATTTGTAAAAAATAAAAAAAAAAATAACATGCTTTAAAAACGCAATGTATCCTACGTACTTTGGATAGGCCAAAGAAGGCTATTGCAAATATAGGTATGCAAAAGATCTATAGTAGAATGATGCAAGAACAATTATATCACATAAATATAAAAATAGCTTCTGCATAACATGCTTACAGCTGTAGTATATATTATATATAAATTGTAAACATTATATAAATAAGGTCTTGCTGATAATATAGACACAATTTATTTGATTTGCTTTAAACATAATTACTCAGAAGATTTACTGTACTTAGACTACCAACACAAATATACAGAGTAAAGGGCCATATACAGAAATGGAAGAAAATGAGAAACCAGAGTGAGTTATATTTTCCTAACCAATGCAGGTAAGGGAGATAATAAATTTGTCTTCCTTTTAGCCTCAGGATAAAAGAGAGAGAATTTAATTATCTCCCTTACCTACATTGGTTAAGAAAAGATAACTCACTCTGGTTCCTCATTGAGGGTTAATTATTCATGATATGAATTTCAATTTTTTTTATACTTTAATTTATTCACTGTTTTAAGCACAATATTTTTTATGAGTGAAAATTGTTGGAAATCAAAGGTGAGAATTATATGCTGACACATAATTTCATAATTTAGATAAAATTCATTTTCATTTTATTATAACTGCTCAGCTTCTTAATGTAGATATTAAATAATACACTAAATTCACTTCGTAAATGTATGCTTTAAATATAGTATATCGTAGAACACTTCATTTTAAAAATTTTAACAATTGTAGTTTTAACATGAAACTCGTAAAAAAATAGGACAGGAATGAAATTATAAATAACCTATTGTCTAAAAAAGCATAAAATACATGTATATAATAATAATGCACAAATTCACACATAGGTGTTGTAAGTTTGCAATGGTTTGTACATGTTTGAATTTAATTTTTTTTCCATTTACTGATTTTAATAAAATTTAAAAACCATAAATCTTTGTAAGCATATATTGCATTACATTGTATATTAAATTTAATTGGAAGCTAGGATTTTTTACAAATTAAAAATCTTCTCTTTTGATTTTTTTTGCTGCTTAAAGGATATTTTTATCAATTTTGCAAGACAATTTGTTTCATTAAAACAAACAGCCAAGGGTGATAACTGCATATCTTGTTTAATTGATAAACTTAATTATAAAGATGACTTAGAAGATGGCTATGAAGCAGATGATGATCGACCCTCGATACCATTGATAATTACAAATCATGGTAAGTAAAAACATGCAAAAGTGGAACATTGTATCAGTTTATTGATTAATTCATGCATATGCTTAAAATACAGGAGAGCATATGTATTATTGATGAATAATTATTTGCAATTAGAACCATTAACAATGATGCTAGGGCCCATCTGGTTCTTTAAAATTGTAATTTTGTAAGTCTATACAGTGACTATAGTGAAAGTTCTGTTGGTCATTGTATTATTATAGTACGTGTATAAATTGTTACATAAAACAATGTTTGCCTTTTACCTTAATATATCCGAGGTACTTCTAAAGGTTATTTGAGTATCTGCTACAAACCTTTGCCTGAATGCTGAAAGAATAAACTCACTATTTAGAAAATACCATATAATTACATTTCATGGAATTAAAGAGCATATTTTTGGCCAAAAAAAGTCTTAAAAATCACATAACGGTGTAAATGCAGAGCACTTGTTCAGAAAATGTGTACTTTACCCAGTACTTAATATGTAATTATAATAGTCCTGACTTTGTCGAGAAACTTTAATTTTAAACATCTATGATTTTAGGGTTGCCGTAATTACTGTAATTTTTGAAAATTCATGGAATATTATTTTACAACACAAAGTTACAATTGTTTTTATTCCTTGTAAAATTGTTAAAGTTATGATCTTTGTTGCCAGATGATCACAGTCAGTAAGTTTTTCTACTTCGAAATAGTTATGAAGGCTGAAATGTGTTTTTGGTATAATGAAATTTTTGTCTTGATTATACATTTCAAATGCAATACAGAGACAAGCCAATTTTTTTTTTATCATTTCATTGAAAAATGGCAATAAAATTTTTAAAAAAATGTCTTTTAACGTCTGTTATTTATAAGATAACTGATTTCATTGTAGATGATGTAGAATATGAAGATGCTGGTCCCAGAAAAATCTCAGTGAGTAAAAAGAAAGATACTCCAGCTGTTCCAAAGATAGAAGGTCCTACCCATGCCCTGGCCAAAAAACCAGAGAATGTCACTATTGTTGAAGGTATGTTTATTGAGTTCTGTTCAAGCACATCACCCACTTTTAGCCCATGTAAGTTGTCTCCCATTTATAGAGTTATCTTTTCATAGGAAAAGGTGTCTTTCATAGAAATCAATAGGCAAATTGTCATTTTTCTGCAAATATTTCAT
Source organism: Mytilisepta virgata (assembly GCA_028015205.1). Taxonomy (NCBI): domain Eukaryota; kingdom Metazoa; phylum Mollusca; class Bivalvia; order Mytilida; family Mytilidae; genus Mytilisepta; species Mytilisepta virgata. The sequence continues at coordinate 51,367,510 of CM051515.1, forward strand.
CTTCCTAACAATATCCTCAACACACAGAAATGATATGTTTTGGATATATTTTCCCATATTTATTTACAACTGGTGAAGGCCTTGTCCATTTGAATATTTTTAGAAAAAAATAAAGAAAGATTTGCCAGTTAACACCTTCTCTCAGGAAAGATAATTCATGCAAATGGGAGACAACTCCAATATCCACAAGTAGGAAATACTTGGACCTTAAAAACAATAAAATAACAAAATGATCAGAGAAAATAGAATGTGGTAATAGTGAACCCTCAGGGCCAACTTCAAGCATATTAGTTTCATAGAGAAAGCTTTGCCCATTCAGAATCGAAGGAAAGAATTACCATGTCATCTGTACAGGTGGTTTAAATATTTATCAATCTCCCTCGCAAGGAGAGGATTTTATTAAGTATATTTATGCATATATAGCTCTTTTTCTATCAATTTTGTGCTCAAGACAGGTTTTGTTAACTTCACACAATAGAAAATCTTCAAGCCTTTATGATATATTCAATTCAGGTGAGGATTTTAGGGTCAGCTGTGCACTTGATGTCAAAGATGGTATACCACCACCAAATGTCAAATTTTATCGTGGAAAACGTGAACTGAAAGATGACACCAGAACTCGCATTATACACAAAGATAAATCGTCATCTCTAAATATCAATAAAGCTAGATTTGCTGATGAGTCCAAGTATACAGTAGTAGTGGAACAAGAAGGAGTTCCCGTTGACCAGGCAACATTCAGCGTGTTTGTGAAAGGTTTGTTTGTAGCGGTATTTGTCTTGCTTTGCGAAAAAATATGCATTTCAATATTAGCTAATGTCTTGGAAGCAGGCCAAATGGTCTGAACCATATTACTTAGCATGAAGGTAGAATTTAAAATGATATAATTTTTTCATGTTTACAATTCTATTCCTCAGTTTTATAGGTGAAGATGTTATATTCTTCACTTATGAATGATTATCATAGAATTTGTCAAAATGGGAAAATTCATATCATTAGCAATTTAGAATATTGACCTTGCTAGGTCAGGTCGCATTAACATTATGCTGCATCACAGGCATGTACCCTTCACATATTCACACCAGTATACCTGTTGCACCTTGCATGCATGATACATAGCAGTAGAAAATATTACAAACTTATTTGCACTTCATGGCAGAAATCTTATAGCACTATAAGGGAGGCAGTTTTATTGAATATCTTGGAAGCTTTTACCCAGCAAACATCCTCCTCACCTTTCACCTTAGACCTTTACCATATGCACACTGAGCAAGGCACAGCGTTCAAGCAGCACAAGCAGCAGCAAGCTACAGATGCAGGATATGGTGCGCTTAGTAAAAACCAAGGCAAGTATTTGGTTTCTTCAAGACATCTGTTGCAGCAATGCATACTTAGCTTTTGTAATATGAATTTTTAATAGAAAATAAGTGTTCAGTATTTCATCTTGCAAAATGAATTTAAAAAAAATTTATTAAAAAATAATAACAATACATAAGAGGAAAAAGTATAACTGTTAAGAGGCTGTTTCATCGTTATTACATTTGAGTATTTTTGGTCAGATCTTCAAACATCATGGATAGTACATTTAAAATTTATTTTCTGTTACATTTAAAAGTTTTTAAGGGAAATTGATAAATATTTTTGGAGATTTTTATAAAAGAAAAATATCTTTATGGATTAAGGATTAGCTGATAGTAAATATTAGATTTGAGTCGAGAGCTTTGTAGTTTATGAATCAAACTGAAGCAGTAAGGGGATCTTTGATGAAACATCAGTATAATATTTAAAACAAATCATAATCATACTGAATTTCTTTTTACAATTTATTGCAAATTTATGTTTGGAAGATCTGGCCCTGTTTGATTATAACGTTACATATGGAAAATGAGTGTTAATTTTTTTCATTCTTCTGCTGTTAAAGATGAGATGGTTCTGCAATGAATTTCATGTTTATAATTTTATATGTTTCAGATCCTAAAGATTCTGCAATGGACTTTAGATCTCTGTTGAAACACAGGTAAAAAATTACGATTCATCATACCTTGATCTCAGATGGAAGGTTGGATGACATCTATTCTTATCATCTGTTGCTATATAACAGTCTTTTCCAGATTAGATTTCTTAATCAAGTAGACACAAACCACAAGGTCGAGATTCTATTTTCTATAAGAATACTTTATTAAAATGTTTGGTTCTGTTTGAGGCACACAGTCTAACAGTAGAGCATGGTTTTACCTTCAAAATTTCCAGATGCCATCCATACTGAAATCTTTGATCTTTTGTAATGTACTCCAATTCTCTACCATCTATCTAAGTGGTAATCCAGTAATTGATAACTTTTAATAACTTTGATAATATACTAAGGAAGCTTGTTATACTACCACTGGACAAAAGTTTTTGGGCACAGTTGATAAAAACTTCTTTTGAATTAAATTTTAATTTATAGACTTCTATTGATTGGGTAGTTTGTATGACAAAAGCATTTTTATACGACCACAAAATTTTTGCGGTCGTATATTGGTATGACGTTGGCGTCGTCGTCATCATCCGAAGACATTTGGTTTTCGCACTATAACTTTAGTATAAGTTAATAGAAATCTATGAAATTTAAACACAAGGTTTATGACCACAAAAGGAAGGTTGGGATTGATTTTAGGAGTTTTGGTCCCAACAGTTTAAGAATTAGGTTCCAAAAAAGGGCCCAATAAGCATTTTTCTTGTTTGGTTATTATCTTGGTGTAAGGGAGGTAATCCAAACACATTTAAAGTAAAATGTTGTGTATGATTCAATTACCTCCCTCACACTGCTTGTAAATTATGTATAAAGAAATGTAGATTGTCTTGGGGTGATTTATAGCTGTCAGTTCATTTTTAGAAGTTACTATTAATTAATATTAATTTTGTCCATATGTCATTTTCTATTTTAAGACTTTTATGATATATTTAAATGGGTATTTATGTTTGCAAACTCCATGAGAAATTTGAATAGGGATTATGACCATATCATGAGGGAAAGATTTCTTTTGGGGGAAAAAGGGAAAGGGGGGGGGTAAATAAGAAATTGTGGGGGGGGGGCAATTTTTTCTCATTTCAGATTTCAGAAATTTAAAAGAAAATGTCTTCAAATTTTTATTTTGCAAAAAAAAGAGTGGGGAGGGGGGTACAATGATTTTTTTTGGGGGGGAGGGGGTCAGTACGCAACAGCATAGTGTATTGCAAAAAAGCAAAATTAGGGGTTAAATTTTATTTTTTTTGGGGGGGGAGGGGTCAATTCGCAACAGCATATTGTATTGCACAAAAAGCAAAAAATTGAATATAAATTCAAATCAAATGTCCAATTCTAAGTTCTTTGACTACAGTTATTCTGTGTCAGAAACCTATTATGTGTCAAATATTTAATTACAATCCAAATTCAGACCTGTATCAAGCGTGAATATTGTGTCCATTTTTGCCCCAACTGTTCAGGGTTGGACCTCTGCGGTCGTATCCAGCTGCGCTCAGCGAAGCAATTTATTCATATTTAATTTTTACTTTATGTTTTCCTAAAAGATACCTTCATATACAAAGTAGTATTCAACTTATAAAAAACAATACAGATTTGTATGCAGGATTCCAGAGGATTGGAAAAAGTTTTGGAATTTTGTTTTTGGATCTCCTGGCTGGGGAAAATCACTTAAAATTTATGAAAATTGCAAAAATCTGGAAAATGTGGAGAATACATTAAAAGCTGCACTTGTTTCAAAACTGGTCATATCCAGATTAGTCTAATCATTTCAACGAAGAACAGTCGCATCTTGGTCATCAATGTGCTTATTGTAACAAGGTCTTTTAGTTTTAAAGGTTATCAAGTGATGGTCTTTTACATTACTACAATGCCATGCCATTTAACCTAATTATTATACAACAGAATAATGTGGAAAATTTTTAGAAATACATTAAAGTATTACTTAAAAATCTTCTTGAATTTCTGAGTCTTAAAATCTCAGAAAGTAAGTATATACAACCCTCACAACAGATATATGATTTCAGAATTGTTTTACTATTGAAGTTATAATGAATCTCAGTTCTAAAATCTTATTTACTGCAAACATTTGAGTCACCTGTTGGTGAAAATGTTTAAGAGGGAGTCCATATAAAAAGTCAGGTAATAGTCAGCACTTTCAATTTCTATTCTGTGTAAATTTCTATATAATTTTGAATTACATATTCATATGATCAATTATGCAGAAATAATATTTATTTTCTGCCAAACTCCCTCCAATGAAGACTCCTTCTGTAGTTTTTGAGTAGGCTTTTTGTGTCCTGTCTCACCCCTCTTTCAATTGTTTGATAAATTGTTGAACTGGTTCTCATCCTGAGGAATATTTGCAAATGGACGTTAAGCAAACATCAATCAGTATTTATTTTCAGTTTTCTTTACTGGCTAATTTATTATTAAATACATAGAAAAGACAAAATTTTTAAAGAAGAGGAGATAAATTATATTTCTATGTTATATTTGAAATTATAATACTGATCCATATACAGCAAAATAAATTAATGTTCCAAAATGCATATTAGTCTACCATTACTATAGACCACTGGCTATAGAACAGCATGAACAACAACAAAATGATAGGCTATTTCATGCTGTGTATTAATGGCATTCAAGTCTGACTTGACACACTGTTTAAATAGTTTAGGTCTTTATAATTGAAAATTGAATAAATTAAATTGTTTTTATAGAGACCATAAGAAAAGGGATAGTCAGGACGAGGACATAGACTGGGGCTCATTAAAACCAGGTATGTATCTTTATAGTGTGTATAAATCCGTCACAAGTCTGCCCAACTCTTGGACCTTAAGGATTTTATATAAGGGAAAAATCTGAAAATATCCCTCCTCTTTTAATATCTATTATTGTGCAGTTGTGTTTTTTTCCCTATGTCCTGACTTAAATGGAAAATTTTTATCCTTTGACAAATAAACCTTTAATCAACTGTCACTTCCTCACATATCAATAAATTTATGAGAGTATATTCTCTTTTACTTTTTTTTATTTGTTAATGAGAGTATTTCCAATGACCACCTAATGACAATTAAATATCTAATTATCTCCCTTGTACCATTCACTTTTTGTGCTTGATATCCTAAGTTTAATTTTTTCTTGTTTGCTCATTATAATTTTTCCTGTTTCAATTAATATTTTATGCATTTGTCTTTAATTGTAAATTGTATGTACTTTGTTTCAGCGGACGCCGAAGTGCCACCCCAGAGTATGTACCGACATGTAAAATGAAACCCTTTAAGCTATAGCAATTCTGCAGAAAGCGCAGTTCCTAGCTATTTACTCTTCTAGCAGCTGTAACAAAGAATTTAAAAAATCTGTGATATATCTTGTCATTCATTCATTGGTAGAAATACTTTTTTGTATCAGTAATTTCACAAGTATAATTCTGTAGGAAATTGTCTAATTGTAGGTATATTTAAAAAGCACCAACCCAGAAATAAGTTTGTCAAAAATAATATATTTTTAGCCAATGACATTTGAACCTTTTGTGTACAAGCACACATTTTTTCCCACTATTCATTACTTTCTGGAACATCCATATAAAAAGTTGATTTACACCATATAAAACTTCAATATCTCTTTGAAAAAGTGACATCGTTGATAATGGAAATAGACAGGTCTAATACAGGATTTTCTGTATTAGACCTGTATTAATGACCAGTTCCGGTTTTTTGTATAAAACCTGTATTAATGACCCATTTCAGACACATGGAATTGTATTAAATAGACAATTTATAATGTATTTTAAGTCATTGGTTAATAAAAGTACTGTAATTTTAAGTCATTAGTTAATAAAGGTGTCATAAAATGGATATTTTTATATAAAGCCTGTATTATGTCCGAGTCAGTCGTATTGGGTCGAGGTCAACTGTATAGGCCCAAGGCAACGCCGAGGGCCTATACAGCTGATCCAGACCCAATACAACTGTAAAGAATATATATGAAAATACCCATTTAAGAACACTATAGTAAAAGATTTATTGCATGAATTTTGGTGAATATTGTAACTCAAAGAAAATTCAATGAATTCTCAAGCTTGTGCAATATTCACCAGTATTCAAGCAATAAAACTATAGAATAACAAATCTAAGAAGGAAAAGTTACTCATATCTTATATGCTTCTATGAATGACAAGTTATGAAATAAAATATTTTACAATGTTACAGCTGGTTAGATATATTTTTGCATTGCGCATACATATCCATTTGTGTGTGTTTTAATGTATATTAGTGTCTTGATGATTATAGTAGTTTTAGGATAGCCTAAAAAATTTCAGGAATACCCCGATTAGGTCACCAGTCCAGGAAATACATGTAGTGTTTTCTTAATGCTTGGAAAGGGGCAGTAAAAACATTTATTACTATGTTTTAAAGTTAAATAATGATTTATAACTTCTGAGCAAAATTTGCAAAAACTCTGATAAAAAAAATTAGTTTCTGCTTTTTTATACAGGTTATTTGTATAAATTGTATTTACTGCCAAAATTTCATGAAATCCTGAATAGAAAGAACCATTGCCCATTTTCGCTTTAAATATTGTACAAGTGTTAAAGTTGTTGTGTCCCTGTAAGTTTTAAAGTTTGTAATAAAACCAAGTGTATATGTTGTAAAGTAGTCAGTGACAGCTATGTGTCTACATCTCGGTTCAAGTCAGCATTCCACATAAGATTGAAAAGCATTATTTTACAAATTCAATTCTTAAATAACATTTTAATACTTTTTGTTTACGACTTAGTGAATCTATGAAATGATATTTCCTTTCTATTGTATTATACAAGATTTCATTGTTTTCAATATATGAAAAGCTTATGCAGTAGGTTTGAGTTGAGTGTAGCCGTGTGAAAATATGAAAGCATAAACTGATAATCACATGTTTCTCCACTGTCCCATAAAAGTCACGATGGATATTATCAGGATAAAGATAATAGATATTTGTTATGTAATTGATATAGAACTCAGCATTATACCCTTTTCTAACAACCATTTTCTGGTTTCACAAATCTGATCTGCTATTTCGATATTTCAAAAAATAGGGATATTTAACAAGAGTCTAACATTAGTACAATTGGCAGTAGAACCGAGTATAGATCTCCACAGATTGTTAATATGCTGTTGGCATGGCCAATATTGCGAGCACAGCAGTGCCGTTCCAGAAAGTCATTTTCAGTATCACGATTCTGACTCTAAAATTATAATTTGAAGCAAGTCATTTCCCTTACTTTACTTACTTCTGCTTTTCTAGCCTTAGTATGTAGCACAAATAAATTCACTGCCCCCATTAAGCAAAGACTTTTCTAAATGACCCATATGTAGAAAATGCATATGCTCCTATAGCACTCGCTGCACTCGCTATAAATACAGCTCAAACACTGATCATGGAAGAGGGCTGTACAGGGGAGATGTGGACATGGGGGAACAAAAAAAGAATTTGGTCTGGGCACTGCCTTTTTTCTCACTTTGCATGAATCATGATGGAAAATGACCTGTTTGCATGGCCATACTTGAAATATAAACTGCTGAAAAATTTATACAGAAAATAACCCTGTACCACCCTCGTGCGACAATGACAACTTGTCAGGAATTTTGAGATAAAAAGAGTAAAAAAAATTACTGTACTCATGACTGAAGGCTACACTTTAAAGCTATATCATTGCAAAGTGTACTGGTTTTAATGTCTTGTTAATATATATATATATACTTTGTATGTTTGTGCTGTGTCTTAGTGCCAAAGAAGACACATATTGCCATGCTTTATTTTCAGACCAGCAATGCATTTATAATAGATTTTAATTCTTTTAATTTTTTGGAAGTTCATTATTGCGCAGTGCAGCCTTAACAGTTTCTGCAAGTAAGGTAAAACTGATATTAACCTGTTCATAAGCGCATTCATAGCAATGCTCATAGCATTTAATGAAATTTTATATTAATTACCCAGCTAAGCATTAAGCAGTGCAGATATCGCTGAAAGCAAAATTCGGAAGTTGCTTCATCTTTTTCTTTGTGTTAAATCCTGTCTCGACTTTACTAAAAACAGTATTTTAAATATATCAGTGATCATATTATAATTTTTGTGCAAAATAATTCATTTGTGTTTGTTATACACAGTTAAGAAAGAGAGACGTCCATCATTAGTAGAATCGATGAAACAACAAATTGGAGACAGTGACCCAGAGAGAGTCAGTGTAAGTGATATTTCTTTTTAGAACATTTAAAAAAAAGGACAAAGAATCAATCTTTTCTAGTATGTTGTGCAAAGGTACAATCACAATTGTCTTGTTGAAATTGAAAATTTCAAATCAGTATCAATATGTCTTATTGAAACAGGGAAAATATTAAAACAAGGTATGTTGTGTTGAAAGTGGGAAAATTTTAAAACAATATTGTTATGTCATGTGGAAACTGGGAAGATTTCAGAATGATGTCAGTATATCTTGTTGAAACTTTTGAAATTTCAAAACAATATTATTCTATGTCATATAATTATGATAGTAGATAGTGTATTAGAAAAATATTTATCAATATATACTACTGTGTTTTAAGCACAGCAGTGTCAGTTCATCAAGACGTTCATCAGCTTATGATACAGATATTCCAATAAGAATTCAGCCATTTAGAAGAGACAGTTTATTACGAAGACTGTCTACTTCTTCAACCGGTTCTGACATCCAGTCAGACATATTTAACATTCAGTTACGTCATCGAGAAGTCAAAGACAAGGCAAATATAATGTCTTGAAGTGTGTTTATATTTTTGGTAGATCATGAAAATAGGAAATCTGTTGTTGAGATCAGTGAAGAGTAATTTTCATCATTTGTATTTTGGCTTATTGAAAATGTCCTCTATTTCCATATTATTGAAGATATTTAATAATTTTTTAAAAATTACTGTTTAAAAATTACTTTTATCATGTCCATTAGTTAATGGAGCGTGGAAGAATTTTTTTTTTAAATATATTTTTGTATATTAGTCTTTAGTTTGAAAATTACTTAAGCTGTATAAAAAAGAAGATAGATGGGTTGTTAAACGAGTATCTTAGTAGGTGTGCTGATAACTGAACAAAAATTTGAGCTGAATTTCTGGCAATATCATGGTAAATCCAAGATATTATTTATTAAATGTATGGTTCTCTTCTTCTCAAGGAGTAATGATAAATTTTCAGAACTTAATACAAAGTAACTTTACCATGAAAACAAAATCTTAGCTTTTTAGCTCACCTGGCCAAAGGCCATGTGAGTTTTTGTCATCACTTGGCATCCGTCCGTCTGTCTAAACTTTTACATTTTCATCTTCTCCTCTGAAACCCTTAGACCTATTGAACTGAAACTTGGCCTGTAGCTTCTATGGAAGGTCCTTTACAGAGTTTGCATTAATCATCCCAGTCCGTGAAACAAAATGGCCGCTATGAGCATTTACATGTTCTGATTGGTCAAAATTTAAAACTTCTTCTTCTCTGAAACTGTAAAACCAAATGAACTGATTCTTGGTATGGAGCATCTATGGAAGGTCCTTTACAAAGTTTGCATAACTCATTCGGTCCGTGAAACAAAATGGCCACCATGAGTATTAACATGTTCTGATTGGTAGAAATGTAAAAATTCTTTTCCTCTGAAACCGTAAAGCCAAATGAACTGATTTTTGATATGGAACAAAATTTGCATAAATCATCCAGGTCCGTGAAACAAAATGGCTGCCATGAGCATTTACATGTTCTGAATGGTCAAAATTTAAAACTTCTTCTCCTCTGAAACCATAAAGCCAAATGAACTGATTTTTGGTATGGAGCATCTATGGAAGGTCCTTTACAAAGTTTGCATAAATCATCCCATTCCCTGAAACAAAATGGCCGTCATGAGCATTTACATGTTCTGATTGGTCGAAATTTAAAACTTCTTCTCCTCTGAAACCGTAAAGCCAAATGAACTGATGTTTGGTATGGAGCATCTATGGGAGGTCCTTTACAAACTTTGCATAAATCTTTCTAGTTCGTGGAACAAAATGACCGCCAGAAACCTTTATATGTTCTGATTGGTCAAAATTTAAAACTTCTCCTCTGAAACCGTTTGGCCAATGAACTTATACTAGGTATGAAGCATTTATAGAAGATCATTTACAAAGTTTCCAGAAATCAATCTAGTCTTTCAAATCAAATCAAAAGTTTGTGACTGCCATGTGAGCGATACAGGCTCAGCCCACTGAGCCTCTTGTTTATGGGCAGTAACAGTTTTTGTTTTGTTGTTAAATTATATGGTTAGACCTAGAGTTTTGTTGATGTTTGGAACTGAGACATCATCATGCCCATTGATATTTGAAGTTTGAAGTGTACATGGTATTTTGTCTTGGACAAACCATGTCCTGTGGTGTTTATATAACATGTTAATATGTTGTTTCCATAGGATATAAATCTGAAAGAGAGGAGATTATCACTTAGACACAATGTAAGTTGTCCTCATTGTTGTAAATCCCATGATGCACTCCTGTAATCAGTTGTAGTACATTTCTATTTCCAAAATGCACAGACAGCAGTTCCTGTTCTTCTATCTAAGTTTTGATAAACTTCTTTATAAAATTCTTTTCAAAGTTACAGTGAACGTTGAGTGTTATAGTTTTATCCATTTTGCAAGACTTTCTCAATTCATCTTGAATCTGACTGTCCAAATTGTTGTCAATCCCTTGCACATCTATATGTCTTCTTATATTTTATATTCATTTTCCTGCCTTATTCATTAATATATCCATTATTCACATGTTGTAAGTGAATAATTCATTTCTGTAAAATCAGTATTGCACATTGAATACAATTATTGCATGTTTTATTCATTCATTTAATGTTTAAAGATGAAATATACAAATGTAAAGATATGGGGTATGCGTCAATGAGCCGAAAGCCCTGAGTACTTTTAGATGAAATACTGCATATTGTAACTCTCTTTCTTTTTCCTTATGGAATTTCTTCAGTTGAATAAATCATCATGTGTCTGGAAATGTCATGATAAATAAAACTAACAGTTTCAAAATTTTCTTAAAAAAGAAAGGATAGGAAGAATCTTGGGGTTGATTTTTATGATTCCAATAATAAGCAACAACCTATATTTATTGTGATCTTCATCTTGTCATTCAATAGAAAAGTGCCAGTAATTTCTGAATTTATAATAGTTCACTGTTCACTGTGTCTTTCATTACTTAAACCTTATTTAAATTGTCATACAGATAATCACAATCTATACACCAAATTATATGCACATAAATTGATCTTAATTTTTATCACTGTTTTTTCTATGGTTGCTAAGTTTCATCACATAATTCCTTCATTTCTGAAATCATTTTCTAGACATTAAGGAAGCAGGTAATTTTAGTTTTTCACATTTCATATTCATTCATTATTTTGTACATCTTTCCCTCCTATTTCCCACAGCCAAACCACAGACCCTTATAAATTATTTTCATCACTGTTTTAATGTATTTGCAGTCAAAACATTCTTATTTTCAACAATTCCTGGATAGGTCTTTATCTCAAAATTATTTCTCGTAAACACAAACAGAAATACAGCTCAAAATTTGTTATCATTAGGTAAATTGTGTACTTTATTAGACATAACTGAAAAGATTGATTACCAAGTATTGATACAGTTATCTCCCCTTTTCTGTTAAACTGTCTTCAAAAAGCTCCTATATATTGTTTGAAGATCCTGACACACGCCTTCCTTGTTTTGTGATATTTTTATAAAACCACGTTTTTGTTACACTTTTAAACACAATGGAAATGCATGGTGTTCCTTTATACTACAACAAAACAAAATTTCCGGATAGAAAAACTTTTTTCACAGTAGTACAGGTAAAATTGTTTCTAACAGGGTGATGGTCTGCAGGTTTTGGTAGGGCAAATCCTGAGTAATGTCTGTAAATTAGTTTGAAAATACATAGTAAGTAACCAGAAAAAAAAAGAGCCCAGTCAATAGACATCTTTGAAAAAAAAAATCCAAAAAGGACAAAGAATCAATCTTTTCTAGTATTTAAGAAATGCTAATTATACACTACTTGAAGTAAATTTAATTCTGTGGTCAATGTAAAATCTTTACAAAGGCACTTTAGATATGTATTCTATTTGTAAAAAATGGGAAAAAAATATATTGTACAAAAAAGAATGAGAATGTGTATATTTAGTAAAAGCATAGAGTTAGCTTTAGAATTAGAAAATTTTGTATCAAAGCCAAATATTATTGCTTGACCTTATTGCCCTAAACAGAAAGATTCAGTATCAGTGAGAAAACAATCAAGAGATAATTTGGAGGTACAGAAAGCAACGGTAGAAAAGCTTGAAGCATTAGAACAGCAACGTAGATCTTCAATGCAGCAGGCCCGTAGGCCATCTCTTGTAGATGTTATTCCAGATTGGCCAACTTTGAAACATAAGGAGGTCAAAAGAGAGGTAGATTACATATGTTGATGTAATTGGAACTAATGTATTAATATAAAAAAAAATAGCATCACTACAGTAATTTTTATTTTATCTTTATTTTGAAATTTAAGTTATTTCCTGTTTTTTTATGTTTTGTTTCATAGTTATGTTTGCATGCTAGTATTTTTTTTTATTTTATGGGTTTTAATGGGGTATGTTTTTTCTGCCTTTTGAAGGTATCATAAAAATAATCATTAATTTTAGTGAAACTAAAACTGAAATAAAAAAATACAATTTTTTATAAAAGATCACTTGTATTCAGTAATGTTGAAATTGATGTAATTTGACGAAATCAATAATTTTTAAATTGGAAAATAAATATATTTGTTTGGCAATATACAGCGGATGGGCACCTTGACATGGGGATGAAGAAAAATCCAGTTTGCTGTCAGTTTGAAGGCTCATTTCTCTTCGGTACTTAAATTGTTCACACTTTGTTATTCAGTAAAACAACCATTTTGTTAGTGAAAAAGGGTTCTTAAAATTCAAAAGTGAAAAAGTTTTAGCTTTTTAATATGTAAAAAACATGTTGTGTCTCCTTACAATTTTCAGATTAATGTGTTGATTTTTTAGAAGCATGGAATATATTTCAGTAGCAGAAAAAAAACAATTTGAAAGGTGTGCTGTGATATAGGGCTAGACAATATTTTTGTTGTGTTGTGGTTTGTTTGTTTGGATAATTGTTTTTGTTTTTTTTTTGTTGAAATAATTCTCCTAGAAGCAAAGCAAAAAAATGTCCTGTTTTAAGTTGAAAATTTTTCCCTATATTTATAATTTCTGAAAATATCTTGCTTAATGTTAATTTTGATTACCTTTTTCCAATTTTCCAGTTAATTGTCAGCAGTCTTTTATGTTTTTGTCTTTCTGTTTTATTGAGTTTTTCATTCTTTCATTTAAAATCACCAATAATAATAATTGGTTATTATAGAACACTACCAAATATAAGAAAAATCTTGTATTTGCCTGGAAATTTGGCATCCATATATCGGATGAAATTTTTGTTTTTATTATTAAAATCTGCATGACTTTGTTACGTCTAAAAAAAATTTCCCAGTCAAATATAGATTAGTCCTAAAAATTTGATAGTGTTTCTATACAGTATATATAAGCTGTAAAATAATTTTTAATATGTGTATTATTAATTTTACTTGTGTCCTTAGAAACCAGATGTGTACATCATGGAAATTGATGATGTCAAGGCCACTGAGGGTGACAAGAAAGCACAATTTGAAGGAGAATTCTGTAAACCTAATGCCAAGTTCAAATGGTTTAAGAATAAATTAGAAATATTTGCTGGACATAAATATCACTTTGAGAATGAGGATAAAAAGTACAGATTGGTGATAAACAATGTAAAACTGGAAGATGGTGGAAAATATACACTGGAATGTAACAACGTAAAGACAGGGGCTTGGCTTTATGTTGAAGGTTAGTCATTTTAGCATAAGTTAATAAATATAAAACTAAATATTGGGTAAATCTTAATAGGACACCAATATAGAATAATAGGTTCTTACGCGAATTCAAAGTGAAGACGGGAAAATCTTAAATGAGTTTTTATGTCTTTCCTGAGTGGAGCAGAGCGAGTTGAAGATTATCAAGTTCTTCACTTTGGAACGAATATAAGTACCTGTTTCTTCAATAGATACTTTTTATGTTTCCTGTACCTAGGTAAATTAATTGAGCACAGTCGACAAAGTTAAATAGCGTTATGCCTGATTGGTCAAAAGGTATAACAAAAGAATTCTGATTGGCTGAACAACCCATGACAGACATGGTCGAATTCACCTGTTTGTCATTGCCTCTCTGTCATAGAAAATGCCCAAAAAATGGAAGAATCTCTTATTCCATGTACAATCATGTTCATATAGGTTCTATTTAGATGTATTAACATTCCAGTAAACATCTGTCTTGTAAAGAGTAAGATTCTGTATAGTTAAAAGGTAGTTTTCATAAGAGATAAGATATGCTGCCTGTCATTTTTTCTTTCTCTGCCTAAGTGACTTGGTAGAAAAGCCAGAAATAAAGAAATTACACATCTGTTTGTTAGTGTTACTATTCTATTTACTTCCTTTAGTCTTATAGAATGGCAAAACTCCATTTAAATGAATTTAAGTTTGCAGAAAATAGGTTTGTATGATGGTACAATTGATCGTATTTTTTAAACATTCACTGACCGATTGATTGAGTATTGTAATATTGAATTTTTCAGCTAAAGCTCCAGACTACCATTTCACACAGAAACTGCCACCTACAAGTAAACAGACAAAGAGGAAGGAGGCAACATTAGAATGCTTTGTGTCTGATCCCAGGACCAGGGTCAAATGGTTCAAGAATGGAGAACCAATCGAGGTATGTCAGAAAAGATACTGTGTGCTGTAGTTGGTTAATGGTAGTTCAGTATAAGTAGTTACACAATTTATACACTAATTTTCAAGAAAACGTTAAATTTTATGTTTGAAACTGACTTTATTGAAAACTTTGTGAAAGGCAAAGTTAAAACTTGATGCCTTTACGCATTGGAGGAAAATAAGTTCAAAGATTAAAAACTAAATCCAATATTATTATTTTTTTATTTAGATGTCATTTTCTCAGTGTATGACTGGTAATGTCGGAAAGACTGTACAGTTTTTGATTTCAAAAAGGGTAAACCTGTGTACAAACAAAGGGCTTGTTTAACTTGTATTAGAAAATCAGCTGTTGTTTGAAACATATTTTCCTTATCCTTGAAAATATATTTCATGAATACTTAAAAAAATGACTGTTCATCCCATTAACATGTGAGATGCTTTGTAAAGTTAAATTTGTCTAGATCTAATGTTTTATTCTTATTTACGTAAGTTTTCAATAAGAAATCACAAATTGTGCTGTCTTTCTAAGTTTACCAGTTTCAAGAAATATGTGATTTCAAATTTTTAAGATTTTGTTTGAAATGTCATGATGAAAATAAATAAAAAGTCTATTTAATCTAACACTGTATGAACCCAATAAATTAATATACTTCTTGAAAGTTGGTAGTTTTTGCAGTACATTAATATTAGAATAGATTGCTTCACCCAAAATATCAATTATGAGAAATTACATGAATCATATATAATTAAGACAAATAACTGTGTATATCAACATTACATAATTCAATGAAACATCTTAAACTAGATTTTAAATTAAAAATGTATTTTAGATATTTATTGGTTATCAAGAAAATCTATATAAAGATTTAAACTGTAATAATACATAATTGTCATAATTGTTTAGATTCTTTTCCATGTTGAGAAATGATTTTCATGGTATATGTTAAACTGTAACCAATTCAAATTTTGGGGAGAAAATTTTGAGGATAGATAGCCTCAGACTGTTCATCATTATTACTTTCACTAGGTAAAAAGTCAAATTGTTGATGGTCGTACATAAAACGATTACGTTTACTGTTAGGATTCAATCTGTATGCTGCATATGTATGGTCCAGTGTATTTGGTACATGTTTCATTTCAGTCGTCTTTTGATTGATTTGTTTCCGAATTTGTTGAGTTCTTGACTGGTGAACGCTTGTCATTCCATCTGGGCCTCCGTCAGCATCTGTCATGATGAGACGGTTTTCTGTATGTCTGGCTTGCAAATGTTTCATCCATGCTGGGACTATGGATCTTGGTGAATCAAAGATATCTGGAAGTTTTGTACCATTATGTCGCAAGTCTTTACCTACAGATTCAAGCTTTGCATCTATATATTGGTCAGGTTCAAAGTTTGGAAAAATGTTTGTTTTTGTGTGACGTTTGACTTTAGAACTCATTCTAGGAGATGATTTATGGTTACTGCCTGGGTATGGAGAAGAGTTAATTGCCCTTGGCTTATGTTTACCCATTAGATCTATTTCTAAGGTGGGCAGTTTTCCAAACTTTTTGAATTCATAAAGCGTTTCCCTTGCCACAGGCATTCTCTTTTTAATTTTTGTTTTCCCTTGTGTGTTGTTTGAATCTGAAAGGCGAGGTATGAAAAACCAATAAAGAATTGTCAAGACACAATTTAAACTTCCCTCTGATAACTTTCTGGCATTCCAGACGGCATTGCGAATATCCATAGAGGATGGTTTTAGTGGAATTCTTATTCTTTCAAGCCAGTTGTTCCCTAAGACAAAGAAGCTTTCAAAATCTTGAGCTTGAAGGAAGAAAATGGAATTCCTGCAGCTAACACCACTTTCATAAAGTACACTTTGAGGATGGACAAGGATTTCTTTTCCTGCTATTATAAGTCGACTCTGTTTCAGTGAAAATCCAGTTTTTAATTCAATTTTATGTTTGAAATTAGTGATTGTTTGATTTGCTTTCAGAAACGTTTTATATATAACTCCATCCGGAGCATGAGCAAATACTGGATATGATTCTAATTTGAGCACCAGTGGAGTTGCCAGGTCAAAAACTAGATCCATTATTTTTCTGTGATTAGGTAATTTTTGGTTCCCAATGGTCAATTCATATAAGGTGGCATTAGGTACTCCCATTTTTTCCAGTTTGCGTTTCACATTACGTATTGATTTGCTTGCAGATATCCTCACATTTTCTATGATTCCATTTCCAATACTTATTTTTAACGGAACTCCAAATACTATATCATTGTCCATATGTGTCATAACAACATTCATCAATACCACATGATGTTTTTCAAGTTCACCAATAGTTGATGAGAAATCCACTCGTTTTCCATCCATGTACAACCTGATTAGATCCACTGGGATATTTGTAAGACCATGAAGCATAAAAGCTAAAATTGACCAGCGATCGTAATGGGAAATTGTGATGTTATATTTTTCTCCAGTTTCAGTCACAACGTTAACAGTTTCAAGTTTCATATTACTCTGATGTCCCACTGTTGTAAGGTGTAGTGTTTCTCCTGTGTGAATACCAAGATAGGCAATACAGTAATCCCAGTTTACAAACTTGTTCTGGTATTGCAAGACTAAAATATGGATTGGTACATAAAGTTCATGCAGCCCAGCGTCTTCTGGGCCACTAGCACTAAAAGCTCGGTTGAACACAGCATAGACTATATCTGTACCGGTGCTGCATGGATCTAGGTAAAAACGATATGTCTTCCCCCAGAAAGTCTGAACATTTATCAACAGATCAAAGTGAGCTTGAATCATAACATACAGAGTTGACCTGTTTTTTACCCTATATTCCATAAGGCGTTTGTCATTTTCTAGTGATCTGTTAGCATATAATATTTCCTGGCGTTCTACAGGTATTCCTTTTTTCTTTTGAATATAATATTTTACCTTGTGAACCGACATTGTCAAATCCACTGTTAATGTAAAACTTGTTTTTAATTGGCTGATTTCTATTGTTATATTAGCATTGTCTTCGGGCAATACCATGACAACACCACCTGGTCGTATATTGAAAACACTTCTTAGATTAACAGGCGTTAGTTGTCCAGGACTTAAGAACATAAGTTTGTGTTCAAATCGAAGGTATCCTAAATGCTTCTCTGCATAATCAATCACATGGTTGAATAAATTGTTGCCACTTGATGGGAATATTGCAATACTATCATATTTCAAGTAGGACCACAATGCAACTGTTTGCCCATAAGCAGGGTTGAGATTTAAAATTCCAAAGTCTTCTTCAGAATCTAAGGTTTCAAAGTCTGACTCATCATCCTCAGAGTCTGACATCCTTTCCTGCATTCTCTGTAAGTGTTGCCTCTGTAGTTGGCTGTCATGACCAGGCCTCTGTAAGGACTTTAAAGGAAAAATTGTTTATAGAAAGGAGATGTGTATGATATATACATTATACAGATCATATCATATGAAATATGTAAAACACTTTTAACAGGAAATAATTTTAATCACAAGAATTTTTTTATAAAAATGTTTTTGGCAAACATTTCCCCAATAATATTACTATTGTTTGTATATTATTATTATTTTTTTAATCATAGATTTATCATTAGTTCAAAATAAATATTTAAAGGCATTACTGTGTGAACATGTACAAAATTTATATTGATAAAAAAACTTACTTCTGCATGTAGCATCACATCTTTTGATATTGTTGGTCCATTCATATAAAAAGCTTTCATTTTGATAAAGTCAAATCATATCCTGAAAAGAGTTAGAAATGATATTAAGACATCCTCTGTTAGGTAATTGCTGCAAAAGTCTCACAAAAAAGTTATCAAAATCCATTTCATGAAATACTACAATGCTAAATGCCACACTTCCATATGCCGGCCTGTAAAGATATGATCAAATTTCTTTGAGAAATCAATTTCAGATTTTTCAAGTTTTATTATCCTTGTTGCAAACAACTTTAAAATTACAAGACCAATTTCATTACAATATTCATTTTGGGTTTTAAATATACATTGAAATGCCCATCGTAGTTAATATGCCAGAGTATGAAAATTTTAAAAGCTGGCAAAAAAAATGGTAATTGTATTTATGCTGAAATTTTAAAAATTATAGTCTAAAATAAAAGTATTAATGCATACATACTTACAATCAAATTTCTATCAAACTGTAACATTTACATTTTTATTTGCAGTATAATCAATTACACACACATATATATCATTACCAGGTCATATGTCAAGAGCATGAATGTGAAAACTTGAAAAGATTTAAGTAAAATTCTTTTTGCAACATATGAAAATTGTTCAAAGTCAATATTTTATAATTACCTTGATAAATCAGATCATTTTATCTCCCATTTGATATATGTACAATTTGAAGATGGATCGTGTAGGAAGATTATGGTGTACCATGGTGACGAATGTCATTTAAGAAATGTTAATCTTATTTTTATGTCTTTAGTAGATTAATGTGTTCTAATATCTTGCACATTATGCACATGATTTTACTCACATGCAGGTTGACATGATCACAAATTCAACATCTTGACTTTACATATTCAGTCCTTTGAAAGTTTGAAATATTTCACTTACGGTATAAAATAACACTGAAAAATCCTATTAAATTATGAAAAATAAACTATTTTAGCACCATATATAAATATACTTTGTTTTTAAATAAAGTAAAACATTTTACAATTTAACCGGTCGTCCTTTTAACTGTTTCAAAGGTTTAAATGCACTTACAAAATTAAATTAAAGGTCTAAGTCCACACATTTTAAAATAAATAAAATATATTTATATATTTTCTCAGTCCTCTATAATTAAAATCTAGACATTGTAGATTTTATAGTTGCTATTCATTGACAGAGTAACAAGTTGTTACTCAAACACAACCCACATTAAAGTTTCCATCAATAATTGCGTGTAGAGATTTACTTATTTACATTTTAACATTACAATTGAAAAATTCATAGCAAGATGGATATATGTAAATCCACTGTCAACAACCTTTACTTCGGTCCCTCATTGTTGAGGTGTAACATAGCTGTAACAAATCTTTTCCATAAATTTATGAGTGACGTGTACTGGTAAATCCAAATTTTATTAAATCAGCTCAAGGTGAATATTTTGATTGAACTCATTAATGATTTCACCATTTGTTTATTTTTACATTTTTTTTTTACAAACATCCAGATTGTATTTCAGTCCAAGTTCATAAATAATCCACTTTCCCAAGACAGTACGCGATATTAGTATAATAATATATATAGATAGTAAACACTGGCAAAATTTCACAAGTTGTGAAGATGCCTCTACAGATAATTATTCAGTTATCCAATTAACACTTCATTATTTAGATATTTTAATTGATATTCCAGACACCGATAAATATCGAGACATGAAGAGGTCCATAAAAGGAGCATTTTAAGTTTATTGTGAAATTCTGCAAAATAAAATACAGTGATTAAGCCTTGAAAAAGAGTGAATCTTAGAAAATAAAAATAACAATTTAATTTATGTAGAATTTAATTGATTTATGTTTAAATTTTCAGTTAAAAATATAACCTGATAAAAACCTTCTTAATTTAAACTGCTTAATTAAAGGTAAATATGACAATGTGTGCATTAAAATTTTGATCTGTTATTTTGTAATTTTATATGATCAGGTGTAGATATAATATGTTGTGGTTCATCAGTCAATTCAATTGGTTTCTAGGGTAAAGAATAGTACTACACAATGCATGTGATCGTCGCTAAAATTGACTTTGTTTACATGCCAAGTTTTGTTAACAAAATTTTTTATTGTTGTTTACATTAACTTTCGTATCTGTTGTATAGAGTACATTTAATTTTCTCTATTACATATTTTAATTAAAATTTTAGATTTTTATGATTAAATTTTCAACTATGAAATGGTTATTGAATTTGAACATTGAAGAAGTAATATTTTTAATGTTTGTTTTGCTTAGATTATTGTATTATTATGTTTGACTCAGTTTTAGAGAAGAAATTTTATAGTTATTCTTTTGACAGCTTTAAAGTACATGTTGATCTGTAATGCCCATAAAATGCCGAAACTGGTATATTAAAATAGCAGGACATTACTATAAATTTTGCAGTAAAAACTTCTCCTGAAAAAAAAAATTGTTTGAAATTAACTTAATCATATTTCTTTTCAATACTTAGTTATATTTCTATATTGAAAATATAATGTCTTTAAATGTAAAATATTCAGTATGTTACCATGAAAAGGCAGATTTGGGTTTTACTTTCTTCTTAAATACTTTACCAACTACACAGATCTTCAATATATTGGAAACCACTGGAAAACATAAATATTTCATATGTTTATTTTTATTATTATTTTATTGAATATTACAGTTTAGTGTCAAATTAATTCTTATCTTAAATTTTCTATCTGTAAAAACAAATTTGAAATCACATCGTATGTAACAAAGTTTCTGATATACTCAGTCCATTGCCTTAACAAGTATCTGCCTTCATTTCTGTGAGATAAGGCTCCATTTGGGTTGGTGGCCCCATTGGAAAACTGTGGCTTCCTCAAGTCCTGTCATAGTGTTTAGGCTTTTTTATATATATAAGTTATCTGCTTTGAAAGGATTCAAGAAAAAAAAAACAAATTTAAACCAGAAATTTGATATTTAGGATATTGGTTTTTACTGATTTTAGTGACCTCTACTTTTTATAGCATGTTTTCATTCTATTCACAATCACATACATCATTATGACTTCCTTTACAGATTCCACGACCAGGTACCCCAGAGGTATACACATTTAAATAAAGAAAATTCCTCCTCTGTGTAATTTATTTCACATTCACCCTATCAAGCTTTCCCCAGAAAGTAATCCTATCTTTTTTTTTCATTCATTTTATTTCCTATGTCATCAATATTTCAGAAGGCCACCCAGATCTTTTTAACTTTTATGTGTATTTGGTTGACATTTTATTTTTATTGTTATGTCACTGCATATTTTTTCCAGCTTTCAGAAGTCTGATGAAATATTCTCTAATCATACAGTACAAACAAATTTTTCAACAATATGTTTAAGTTTATGTAAATCATGCTGTGCAGTTATATTAACAACTTTGCATGAAAAAAAAATACTATTGATAATAAAATTCTTTTTTTTTCACCTTGAGTATATTTTGTAAAATTTGTTTATTATGTTGTGTAAAGCTTGTTATCTCCCTTGTCACCATTTTAATTCAGCCTTACAACCATTATCAGCATCCAATTATAAATATTATGAACAAAAGCATAAAACTGTTTTTCCATTAAGAACACATTAAATGGTCCAGATTTATATCTCCATTCATTATTTATTACAACTTTATATATATTTTTATATCTTTTATCAGACACAAAACAGCATGTCTGTTTCTAAATTAAAGTCTGAATACATATTCTTAACAAAAAATCTCTATTAGAATTTAGATGTTATTTAAACCATTTGAAATAGTCAATAGAATAAGATTAAAAAAAAAAATTCATTTGATTTTAAACATATATAAAATTTGATGCCAGTTTCTATCGATACGAATCAGACTTTGAGATAATTTTGTTATATTATCAGTTTAGAAAAATAAGGCATACTTGAAGTACATTTCTTATTAATAAAACTCCAGCAGCAAGCTTTGTTATCACTTTGTAGGAGATCAAAGTCAGATTACTGTTAGAAATAAAAACAAGTTTCATCTTTCAACATCTCAGAAATTTTTGTTATTTTTATTAGAGTGAAGATATTCTTATAATTTTGTATATTTTGTACAGTACCAAGCAGGAAAAATGGAGATCCAACGTCGTGAGAATCGTTGTATCCTTAGGATTAAAAACTGTACACCAGAAGATGAAGCTGAGTACACATGTACCTGTGGAGATGGCACTGGAGATGCTAAAACCGTTACTAAATTCAGTGTCACAGGTAATTATATATATTGCATTTATAAAATTTACTGTAGGTGAATGAGCGGTCACGTAGCTTCATACTATGATGGAAGGAGGTCCAGTTTTACTCTCAGTTTGACAGCTTGTATAAAATGTTTATCATTGTGCTCATAGTATTGGGCTGATAATTTAAAATAGTTGCTCCTATTTGAAAACCAGATGTGATCAATCTTTTCCTAAGAAAAATAAAAAGTAAGTTTTGTAGGAGACTTAATATTGTAGCAAGTTGTATGGTTTTATGAATGACGTTACAAGAATTTTATTAATTAAACTGATTCATATGAACATGGAAAGACAATGTTGATGTATAGCAACGTGACATCATTCTTGACACTGACCTGATAATTGTATTCTCAGTGTCAATCCATGATACTGACATTATCAGCTGACACCGACCTGATAATTGTATTCTCAGTGTCAATCCATGATACTGACATTATCAGCTGACACTGACCTGATAATTGTATTCTCAGTGTCAGTCCATGATACTGACAATATCAGCTGACACTGACCTGATAATTGTATTCTCAGTGTCAGTCCATGATACTGACATTATCAGCCAGTAAGATCAAAGGAAATACAAACAAATTACTGATAAAGAAATTAAAAATGGTCTGTTTAGAAAAAAAAAGGATGAAGAATTGATTTTTGTTTTGTGAATCAGTTTTTCATGACTCTTCCTCCTTATGTGGTATTGCTCACTTTTAAAAGATTATTTTTGATATTGCCACAACTATACAGGGCCAAACACAAAGAAAGAAAAAAACAGATATAGAATGAAAGAAAATCATCCCATGTATTTTGGTGTTAAGACTGGCGTTAGATTGCACTGAATTTTTGTTCATACCAAAAAATATTTTACAGATCCTGAATGGGATTTTATGAAGTTATTAGATGATGTTGAAGGTGTAGAAAGAGATAGAGCTGTCTTTGAATGTGATGTAAATGATCCAGAGGCAGAGGTCAAATGGTTCAGAGGTGATAAGGTATGCAAATTATGTCTAACTTTGTT
Source organism: Mytilisepta virgata (assembly GCA_028015205.1). Classification (NCBI taxonomy): domain Eukaryota; kingdom Metazoa; phylum Mollusca; class Bivalvia; order Mytilida; family Mytilidae; genus Mytilisepta; species Mytilisepta virgata. The sequence goes on from CM051515.1 coordinate 51,391,347, forward strand.
TGATTATTTGTCAAGTAAACACATACTATGTTGTGGGGTAATTCGGCGCAGCGTTTAATTAGGCGGATTCAAATCATTTTCATGTTAATACGCCGAATAGGACGATGCGCAGAATTACCCGAAATGACTGTATGTATATAAATTATACATTGGCTCTTTGCACCTTGATAGAGCTTATTTTATTGTATTGCTGAGGAGTTCTTGAATACTTAGATAGTGCAAACATACATGAAAGATCTTAGCATAATTTACTTTCAAATACAAATACAAATATTTATTGGTGCAAACACAATTACAGTAAGACCCATAGATACATTGTTACAGTAAATCAAAACAAGCATATAAATAACTGATGTAACAGTCAAATATTCATGCCTGAAAGTCTTTCCAGAATTTGCTGGATATCCGGATTTTGACCATTTTAGTCTCTATATATTCCTATAAAAAATGTTGGATTCTTCCCAATTTCTGGTTTTTGACACCTTCTGTAATTTCATCCATGAATATTTAGTGCTGTATAATATTTATATAATATTTAAATATATCACTTTAGGAGAGAAAAGATTGAAGATTTAGAAAGGATTTACTGTTAAATATTGTAGTCAAATTCTACCTCATTTTCTATATTGCTTTCAAATTCGAGTCCACACATGTTTTTAGCATTGAAATGATCCAGTTTTTTCATGCCTTTGATGAATCAGGATGAGTTCCAAATCTATATCATTTGACCTGTTTCATTATTGTTTTAAGCAGACGACGGGAAATAGCTTAGAGCATAATAGAATATAAAAGAAATCTGGGCTTGAACATACTGATCACGGAATTTTTAGCTCACCTGGCTATTGCCAGGGTGAGCTTTTGCCATCACTTGGCGTCCGTCCGTCGTTAGCTTTTCATTCAAACATCTTCTCCTCAGAAACCATTTGGCCAATTCCAACCAAACTTTGCATGAGTGGTGTATGGAAGGTTAAAACAAAGTTTCCTCATTTAGTTCTGATTGGTCAAGAAACATGGCCACCAGAGGCAATTCTTGTTTCTGATTGGCTGATTTTCAAAAATCTTCTCCTCTGAAACGGCTGGGCAGATTAGATGGAGGATTCATAGGAATGATATATGACATGTCCTCCACAAACATGGCCACTGTTGCTAAAAATAGAACATAGGGGTTAATTGCTGTTTTTTGCTAATAACTCAAAAACCGTTACAGATATCGAAAATCTGACATGCGGTAAAATTGATCAGCATGACAAGATCTACCTACCCTGAAATTTTGAAGGAAATTCCAAAACCCATTTAGGAGTTATTGCCCCTTTTTCGTCAAATTTTCAAAATTTTAACATTTTTCGTCATTTATCTCCAAAACTGTTTGAGATAGAAGTGAAATGTAAATTTGAAAAATATTTGCCATGTTGAGATTACCTACCCTGAAATTTTATAGGAAATCCCAAAACCCACTTAGGAGTTGTTGTCCTTTTTTGTCAAATTTTCAAACTTTTTTCATTAAAAAATCTTCTCCTCTGAAACCACTGGGCCGATTGGTTTGAAACTTAATAGGACTGATCTATGACATGTCCTCTACAAAAGATCCTCAATTTATTTTAATCTGACATAAAACATGGCTGTCGTAGCTAAAAATAGAATATAGGGGTGCATGTGTTGTTTTGGGCTTATAACTTAAAAACCGTTACAGATATAAAAAATCTGACATAGGGTAAAATTGATCAGCATGACAAGATCTACCTACCCTGAAATTTTGAAGGTAATCCCAAAACCCATTTAGGAGTTATTGCCCTTTTTTCGTCAAATTTTCAAAATTTAACATTTTTTGTCATTTATCTCCAAAACTATTTGAGATAGAAGTGAAATGTAAATTGAAAAAATGTTTGCCATGTTGAGATCTACCTACCCTGAAATTTTGAAGGGAATCCCAAATTCTATTTAGGAGTTATTGGTTTGTGTAATTTGAGGTCGGGTTCTATTACATTTATTTAAGGTTCACCTTTATTCCTGGTCAATTTTATCAACTTGCTACCCTGAAATTTTGAAGGTAATCCCAAAACCCATTTAGGAGTTATTGCCCTTTTTTCGTCAAATTTTCAAAATTTAACATTTTTTGTCATTTATCTCCAAAACTATTTGAGATAGAAGTGAAATGTAAATTGAAAAATGTTTGCCATGTTGAGATCTACCTACCCTGAAATTTTGAAGGGAATCCCAAATTCTATTTAGGAATTATTGGTTTGTGTAATTTGAGGTCGGGTTCTGTTACATTTATTTAAGGTTCACCTTTATTCCTGGTCAGTTTTATCAACTTCCTACCAGGACTACCACCATCAGGGAACATATTTTAACATTAGACCTTATGAAAAATAAATCTTCAACAAATTTTCCCTGAACAATTGAACCAATTGCAACAAACTTGGTCAAATAGTTGATTAATTGTCCAATGAAAACCAGACTCCAGGTGAGCGATACAGGCTCTGGTGAGCCTCTTGTTATTTCATCTACTTAGACAAATTGTTTCATCGTACTCCGAGGCGACCATAAAAACATTTTGTTTTTATCCATATCACACCTGTGTGATATAGCATCCCAATAGGAAATGAATTGGGTAGCCATATCACATGGGTAACCCATGTGATCACACCCCTAAGCAGATTTTGGTGATATGGGCTACCTTTGAGACTCTCTATCATAGGTGCAAAAACATACATATCTTTAATAAGTAAATGGTTTTGAAGAATATTGCAGACTAAAGTTAGGTTAAGATTACATTGCTTTGCTATTCCATAAAAACTTATATAGACTGGAAATGCAGTGTAGAAATATTACAGCATGTTTTACCCCTGAAAGTGTATAAAATAAATCCTCCAATTATTGTTGAAATGATCCTGTTTATCACATAATCCATGTTTGTCTGTTATTCCTTCTCTCTATCCATGATATCATTTTTAGGGAAAAGTAAAGGTAAGTGTATGGTTGTAGTGAATCTGTTGTATCTAACTTAGGTTATTGTAGATATCAATTTTCAACATCTCAACTCTTCCCTATTTACTGATACCCACATGTTGTCCTACTTTTACCATTTGCCTCAAATTACCCATCTCTTTCCAGTGTGTACAAAACATAGCAGTGTATTACATAATTACATATTATGTAGAAGAAAGAAAAACTCTTATCATTATTTAGTTTTGTTTTTGTGTAAAATTCTATTTTAATTAAATTTTTTAAGTTGATCTGAAAATATGTTAGCTAACATATTTAATATGATATACTTCACACTTTTGTTATACATTGAGTTCTGTAAATTTTGCTAATAAAATTTGGTTATAAATTCATTTATATATTTCCATACCTGCATATTTTTTTCAATGGCTTACTTTGTGCTTAGTTATTTAGACCTTATTACTTTGTCCAGTTCATCCAAACTTTAAGATATCCCAATATCCTTCCATCTCTCCCCTTTCTCCCCCTTCCCTGTCATATGATTTATCTTTCTTTTTCTTCCTACCAAACCTGCCTTCCTTTTTACTATTATCTGCTGTGATGTAAAAGTAGATAATATCAATTTCCAGCCTCTATTTCTTCCATACAATTATTTTAATTCTATTTTTAGATAAGTAGCAGTGCATTGCGTTGTATACAAACATTTTGATTTTATGTGCCAAAATTCAGTTTTTTTAAAAGCGCTTAAATAAAAAATAGTGGAAAGCTTGAAAGTTAATAAAATTATAAGTTTGGTATATTCTGGCACAATGAAATCATTGTTTTCTAGTAGATAACATGTGTATACCAGGGAAGTAATATTTAAAGGAAAAAATTAGATGTTTTTTTGCTATGCACTGTTACATATAACTGAATATACAGTTCTAGTCATAGTTTTTATATTTTGTTTTATGTAATAATTTTTTATGTTTTCATATTTTTCCAAAGATTTTTATTTAATACTTTCATACATTGAAAATTCCCCAAAGATAAAAAAAAAAATTTTTTTATTGTCAGCTGGCAAGATGTTGTTGTTTTCAAATTAATTTTTTGCTTGTATATTCCTATTTTTTAAAAATTTATTTTCAAAACATTCCCTTTTTTTCCCATTAAAGAAAGCAAATCTAGTTCCTGTGTGTGTGTAAACAAAATAAATCAAAATTCCTTGATTCAAGTTTTGATGCACTGTCTCAGTCCAAGGAAGAAATATAAAGAATTATTATAGCTATTACATGTAAAATGATTTTGTGTGTGCCTTTAATTTTCAGGAACTCTCATCTGGAGGAAAATATGAAATACAAGTGGATGGTTTCAAGAGGCGTTTGGTTGTCAAAAATTGTCATATGAAAGATGATGGTCCATACACATGTAAGGTCTTGGACAAGGAAACTACTGCAGAACTATTTGTTGAACGTAAGCATGATGTTAAAATTTGTAACTTAATGACTTGTACCGTAATTTCTCAAATTTTTCGTCACCTTTTGAATGTTTGTGTAAAAATGAACAATAAAAGCCTTATTTTTCAGTAGTTTTTAAATTTCCTCTAAAATAGGTGTTTTTTCAGTGATGAAAAGTAGAGAAATTTCATTTCTTGTTACGGAGAAATTTGTGTATACTTATTTTAGTTGTTGATGGAAATAACTTTGGATAATTATACACCAGGATATAATACAGGAAGCACTGAACAAACATACTGCACATACATTATATTTCATTGCTTGCGATTTTTATTTGTGCAGTAGAATACAAAATTTACATATTCCATTAAATGCATAATCATTTATGTGCTATCACTAGAAATTTATACAAACCAAGAAATGAAATTCAGTCTCTCTGAAAACAACAAATTTATTGAACCACAAAACTGATGGCAAAGAAAAATAAATCAGTTCAAAGTATACAATGTGGACAAGTTTCATTTAATTATATCCCAATAAAAGGAAATCAAATGTAACTTAAATCAATGTGTCAAACAATAACACATGCTCATTTAAAGGAACATATTATTAATGTCTGAAATTACATGAAATGGTAGATGTATATTGATACACTAAGATAATACTCTTCATTTGAAGAGTTTGTACAAAAGGGAGATAATTACTAACGATCACCAGACTACCTTGATGTAACTAGTTTTGGTGATAGTGGTGTATAACCCCAATGAATCAAATCAGCCACAGTGAAAAGAACAGAAAAGAATATTTTGAAAATTGATATTGCCAGTGATAAACATTTTTCTTTTTTCAGTTTAATTTTTGATGTTCATATCTTCATTTATTAAAAAGTCAAAATTGTTGATTTTTTTCTTCAGCTGACATTAAATTCTTCAAGAAACTGGAAAACAAGAGAGAAAGAGAGAAAGGAACCCTTGTTTTGGAATGTAAAGCTTCTAATCCACACAACCAACCTGTCAAATGGTTAAAGGATAACAAGCCAATTGACAAAGATGATCCGTATGTATTATCTTTAAAATCAGTTAAATCTGGGTAGTCGTAAAATGTAACAACTAAAAGTCCTGTTAACACAGGGGGTGTCACATCATATTTAACTCTTTGAAGGTGTGTTTGACTCCAATGAAAAGGATTGTCACTAGTTTCTCTAGGTCTTTTGAACATTCTTTGTGATGAAATATGTTTGAATTCATATTTAATGAGATTTGTCAGTTTCTGGTATACACAAATAATTCAGTTTCCATAAAAAATTACAAAATTTTTTAAAAGTTGTTGAAAACTGAAGAAATCACAAAAATGAGATTTTTTCTTACTGACATATTCATTTCAAAGGTAACTTAAAGTTACTCTTTTCTATAAGAAATACAAATATTTATAAAATTAAACATGATATTTTGCAGTCGTTTGGAGGTAGTAAGAAAAGGAGAAATGTACAAGATAGTTCTGAAGAACTTGACCAGAGAAGATGCTGGAGAGTATACATGTCAAGTCGGTGAAAGACATTCTAAATGTGAAGTTATTGTTGATGAATGTAAGTTTCATTTATTCAGATTATAAGGTAGACCTCACCAAATTGTAAAAGGCTTAAATACACACAAAAAAAGATTTTTTTAAGTCCACAGAGAGAATTCTCATAACAATTTTTTAAACAAAGACATTATGTACTGAATAGGTTGAAGATTGATGACCCTAGATTGATATCATTTTGGAGAATTAATCTGATAATTTTCACATTTTTAGTTATTTTGAATTTACTGAAATAATATGTTTAAATTCTTTTCTTCAACAAAATGTTGATCTTACAATAGAACTTGACTTAAGAGAAATATAGACTTATTTCAGTGTGAAGAAGCATTTGAAAAAAATGCTGTTCCATATTGTAAAAGAGTGGTAATGTAATCATGGGATACCTTAAAAACTTAAAACTTTCTTTTCAGTACCTAAACCACCCAAGATAGATCCAAAGGACATTCCAGAGGAGATTACAGTAAAGAAAGGAGAACTCATTGAGATCGGTATTCCATTTATTGCTGTACCACGACCAGAGGGCCACTGGAAAAAAGATGGTAATCCACTCAGTGAGGCAAACACAGATATTGAGATAAAGGAAGACAGAGCCAATATCCGTATCCCTAATGCCCAGAGATCTGACACTGGACAATACGAACTCACCTTGACAAATGAGGTTGGAAGTGAAGTCATACCTGTGCCTGTTAGAGTTCTGGGTAAGGTTATTTTTGGTTTTTGAATGGTAATATTTTTATTTTAATCACATTTGTTTTAGATATATAATTTAAGCTTTGTTTGTCATTTATATTTTTTGTATAAAATTGTCATTAGTTTCTTGGACTCATCAAATATATATTACATTACCTTGAATTGTCAACTTTTTTATAAAATTTGTCACATTTATTTTTCAGATGTTCCTGGTCGTCCTGGTGAGCCATTGGATGTTGTTGATGTCTTCTCTGATCGTTGCTCACTTCTCTGGGACAGACCTAAAGATGATGGTGGAAGCCCAATAAAACACTACATAATAGAAATGAATGATGCAGATAAGGATAACTTCGAAGAAGTTTGTACAACCGAGGATCTTGAAATTGATGTTACTGGATTAAAGGAAGGGCATCGTTATCAATTCCGAGTAAAAGCTGTGAATGCCCAGGGTGTCAGCGAGCCTCTGACAGCTGATGGTGAAATTATTGCCAAAGATCCTTGGGGTATAAAGTTCTTTTTTTAAAATTTATTTTCATATAAAGAAAGATGAATGAGGAGGTTAATCAAAATTTTTATATGAAAAAAAAAGATGACTTCATATTACGTATGAAGAAGTCAGTTGTAAATATAATCTAAAAAAAATAAATACAAAAAATACACGAAAAGTTAAACAAAAAAAAGACTATTCAAAAATGAGGCCAAAAATGTATACATATAAATCAAATACCTAAAAAAAATTAAGGCAGACAGAAAAAAGACATATCACATTATTTTCCATGAATATGTGTTTTTATTTTCCACCCTTAATTGTAAAAAATATGTGGCTTTTTTTTGTATATAGATCCATCTGACCCACCACAAGATCCAGTTGTAGAAGACTTTGACAAGGACTATGTAGAAATTGGATGGAAGCCACCGCTAAATGATGGCGGAGCACCGATTGAAAAATATATTCTGGAGAAATGTGAGAAGGGCAGACCCCAGTGGCAAGCAGTATGTTGTAGTCAATTTTATTATGGAATATTTATGACTTTATTTTTGATATGTCTTAAATGAAGTACTGTTTGTTTCACATTGAATAGGGATAAAAATTCAGAAAAAATTTCATAAGCCATGATAAAAAAGGAAAGACTTTCTATTTAAATTGTGTAAAAAGAATTACTATGAATTTAAATACAGATATGAAATTGTTTTGATGTTCATAAAAGAAAGTGGGAATTAACAGATAATTGTAAACATACATTTTAGGGTACGGAAGTACCAGGTGACCAGCATAAGGGAACAGTACCTGGACTTAATGAGAACAAGGAGTATATATTCCGTGTGGCTGCTGTTAACAAAGCCGGTAGATCTGAGCCTAGTGAAGCTACACCACCTGTTTTGACAGTATCCAGAAGAGGTATGTTAGAATTAGTACACACATGATTTGATTAATTGTTTGGAATTGGTATGCAATTCTTATAGAATAGAGAATGGAAATGGGAAATGTGTCAAAGAGACAACAACCCGTCCAACGAGCAGAAAACAGCCCAAGGCCACCAATCGGTCTTCAATGCAGCGAGAAAAATCCTGCACCCAGAGGTGGGCTTTAGCTGGCCCCTAAACAATAATGCATACTAGTAATGTAAATTTTTATTGCAAATTTAACAAAACTTGTAAATAATTGTTGGACATAGCACTTTAAACAGATTAGGTGAGATTTAGATGAAAATGTGCAAGTTGACATAGGTATGGTTCTACACATGAGTAATTCCAGCATACCTTAAATAAAATAACTAATAATTGTCCCTTCAATTAATAATAGGTTAAATATGAGTAAGGAAAAGACAATTGTATTATGTGATATTGAATTGTAGGAAGGTTTATAAATGACCAACCAATTAATGTAAAGACCTTTAACCCACCCTGCAAAATGTAACAACAGAGTATGGAACAACATGGAGATTGAACTACCTGACATGTTTACCTCTTTAAGTTTTGTCAGTAAACATATACAATCAGAAGAATACAAGTGTAAAATTAAATCTTTAAATTTCAGTAAAACCAAGAATAATGAACAAAGACAGCCTGATACCACTTCGTGTCAAAGTTGGCAAACCTTTCAGCATACCTGTAGAATTCATAGGAGAACCTGCACCAAAGATAGAGTGGAAAAGAAAAGGATTGGTTAGTTGAAATATATAATATATTTATATACATGTAGTTGCCTTATTGTTGACATTCACAGAAAATATTCTTATCATTATTACATATCACCAATATACTAATGCTGTGTGACAAAAAACTTTTATCATGTAGTTACTAGCTAATGTGATGAAACGAAGGTCTAAATGCTGGATGATAGATAAATACTATAAAATAAAAATTCATATTGACATCATAGAGGTAGGCTATTGGCAATTTACAAGAGATCGATTGATTATTATTGCTTTGTGAGAAGTATTTGTATCAAGTTTTTAAAAAAAAACATATAAAAAATTTACTGTTATAGTGTTACCCTTTTCCTGTTCGAACGAATGAACATTTCATTTGTGTATGTGGAAAAACTTCACATGTGAGCTTGATTCCCAATTTTTCCAAATAAGAATGAAAATCATTCTTTGTCTCTCAGTTGTTTGAACTCTTTCTACACTCTTCATGTTTATAATGATTTATCAAAGCATGATCTTGACCTTTGACCTCCTATATATACATCTTCCAGGAAGCACAACAGGTAGTGAGTATATTCCATGTAAATCCTCTGTTGTCAGTCGTTTTACTGTGTTTTAATGCGCGGACTTGATTTGTTAATATGATTATGTTAGAAATGACATATGAGTAGTTGGCTGGTTATCCCAAATTCTTTTAAGGTGTAATTATTCCAGATGCCTCAGATATGTTCCTTTCAAAATGGCATTGTCCTCTGTAATTATTGGCAAACTTCAAAAAGATGTTACGCTTGCCAGATTTTTATCAACACTGCTGGCAAATGTTTCAATTTTGGGAAGGTAATATCTATGAAAATTTGGTTGTAAACTCTTGGTTCAAATTATTTTCCATCAGATAGAAATATATTATGGTTCAGATACCGTATTTCAATATTCCTTATATCTCAGAGTCATTTATTGTCCCAAAGACAATACTTTGCATTATTTTTACTCCTAATATCTTATCTCAAAATAATTTTGCCGTTTTAACTATAATATGCTGTTGGTGTGGCCAATGATGCGAACACAGCAATAGCCCTGAGTTTCCAGAAACATGATTCTGACTCTTAAATTATAATTAGAAGCAAGTTATTTCCCTTACTTTACTTACTTTCATTTCCGGCTAACGAAACTATTTCTAGTCTTAGTATGTAGCACAATATGGCTGCCCCCATTAAACGAAGACTTTTCTAAATGACCCATATGTAAAAAATGCAAATGCTCCTATAGCACTCGCTGCGCTCGCTATTACCAATAAAAAGTGAAGTTTTATTTCAAGGTTGAAAATTTATGCTGTTAACTGATTAAATAAAAGATAATCTTATTAACGGAAATTGTTGAGAAGCAATATTTTGCATACTACAGATACTATTCATACTCCCCCCAACTTTTGATATTACTTCTATACGTTTGTGTATAGCGAGCACATTTAAAACACAGTAAAACAGATTTATATATAGTATTGTCTATACATATAGTAGAATTGGAAAGTATATTAAATATATCCTTTGTATAGAGTCAGTTTACCATATTGTCCCTGTATCATTGTCTGTCAACATACATATTGCCTCTGATGTACTGAAATCATTGATATGAGATAAGCAAAAATAACCAAAATGTAGCACAGTAATTTCGGAAATGCTAATCTGGATTTAAAATTTCTTATGTTTTTTTAAAAATTTTCTTGGACAATATGTCCTCATTTACCGATTTTTAGTAGAAGTGAAGTATGCTTCAGTGCTGTCATCGGACTTTGTATGTTATTCAAACATTAAAGTTGGCAATTGAAGAACACACTTTGTACTATTACAGAATTGTTTACTTCTGAGGCAATGATTTCAATATATCGGATGATGTTTAATTGTATGTTGATAAACAGTTATAATGTGTAACACAGTGTCTCTTTTTGTCTCTTTTTTTACCTCTCTCTTTATTATTTTGATCTCTTGAAATATTAAAATGATCTTATTACACTGTCAAAGCTTGTTTTTATTGGAGATAAAAATTTATTAATTTTGGCATTGAGGATTGTTCAGTTCGAAATCTGAATTGCATATAAGATTCCATTCAAAGAGAGACATTTTATTACAGCATGAAATGTACTGTAAACACAGTCGTCCCTGTAGAGTTTTATTTTTGTATAGGTTAATTTAGTTTATGTTGTCAGTCTTTACTTGTAGATATTTAGATATTATAGATTTTATTTTTTTTATTTACAGTCTAAGGTATAATGTCTGTCAGCATCTGTTTTTCATTTATTTATTTATTTACTAGGTTGTTTATTTTTATTTAATCCTGCTTTATAAACAGATACAGTATGCTCACTTTGTTTCAGAGAGTTTGGCTTTAAGCATATTATAACGGGTTGATTTAAGATATGAAAAGATCCTGTGATCTGATATTTTGTTTATGTAGTGAATATTTTCTCATTGACCTATTCACGGATTATTTCTTCAAAATAATATGAGCTTAAACAAAGCAAAGATCGGTATCAGTAATGTGTGAAAGTTTTCCATAATTAGCAGGATTTCCAGATTTTGAAAATTTTTATACGCCAGTCAAAATAGTTGTTTCTTATGATGGTAAAACGATCTGTATACTTTTTGGTGAAAATAAGATTAAAACTTTTTGAGTTACGGGACTTTGTAACTAAAACAGGAATGTGTTTTTTTCACATGTCATGCCGTATCTCAAAAACGATTTATGATTATTGCTTAAAACTTTACACACTTCTTAGTTATATTAACCTAAAGATCTGCATACTTTTTGGTGATGATTCAAAATTTCATTTTAGAGTTATTGAGTTTTTTGTAAAATAAAAGGCGGGGGGGGGGGGGGGGGGGGGGGGGGGGTCACATTTTGCTCTGTATCTCAAAAACGATTTATGATTATTGCTTAAAACTTTACACACTTCTTAGTTATATTAATCTAAAGATCTGTATACTTTTTGGTGATGATTCAAAATTTTATTTTAGAGTTTTTGAGTTTTTTGTAAAAAAAAAAAGGGGGGGGGGGGTTTCACAAGTTGCGCCATATCTCAGAAACTATTTATGATTATTGTATAAAACTTCACACACTTGTTAGTTATAATAATCTGAAGATCTATATAGGCATCTCCTGTACATTCACCCATGTGTATCTATTTCTAAGGCACCAGAAAATTCTATCCAATCTGTCTACATTGGAAGTAGATATAGACCAATTGTAGATTTTTGGTCGGAGGGCCATATGACTGAAGAAAGTAAATTCACTACACATAGCCATAAGCCTTGTCCTTTGTAGTGATACATGTTTCCATGTTAATAAATGTTTTTCCGAGTTTGTAATTTCATACAACTTATAAAGGAATAGATAACTTACTCCCTAAATAAAGTGAGCATTCTTTAAATATGGTATAGTGAAAAGCATAATTTATATATATATTTATATATGTTTACTAAATTATCATGCTTTTAAGTCCATTTAAAAAAAATTAAATATCAGCATGAAACATGGAAAAACTACCCAAACATGTGTAGTACATGTATTAGTGTGTATAGAAAACTTGTAATAATGTGTCAGATGTTCTGTAGAAGCTTGTTTTTACTTTTTAACCATCTAAACTATGTTTTGTGATTCTAAAAATTAAACATCTCAAATAGTTAAAGATGTATTGAGATAATCATATTTACGTTTTATTAGTAAAAGTTATTAATTAATTCATTGAAAATAGTAAAAATTATATAATATATATATATGTCTCACCTGCAACAAAGCTAGGTAAAGTTGTCAAATTACTTCATTGTGATTCGCAACCAGAATTTGAGGTTAAATTGTATGAACCTGTATTGAAAATATATAATCAGGTTTCAACTTTTACATTTTTTATTTTTTTTGGCAGCATTTTGACAGACTTTCAGATTATTACACTGAAATTTTGATTGGTTAAATCATTGAAATTTTAATGAAAATTGTTCAGGGACTTTCTACATACAAAATATAAAGAATATAATGGGTGAAAACATAGGTATTAAAACAAATTGTGGATATATTTTTATAGGACAAGAAACAGGAGATAATTGAACCATCAGACAACATGACCATAGATAATAGTACACCAAAGAAGACAATTCTGGGATGTAAAAATCCTGCCAGGAAAGATACAGCTGTGTATACCATCACTGTTACAAATAAACATGGTTCTGATACTGCTGATTTAGAAGTAGTTGTTTTAGGTAAAATTATATTGTAGTTGTTGTGTGTTGCTTTTAACATGATATAATAACTAATTGTATTGGATTTCAGCTTAGTTTAGTTTAGTTCAAACTTATTGTTATCTAGTGGATTGGGAAAAAAGTTATACCAACTTATGCTAATCCCTCTCCATTTGGCTGGTGCAAAAGCGGTCCCTTTAGCAGTATTTTATCCTACTCTTTTTCAAAAACAAAGGGGGAGGGGGTGGGCTTTAACATGCCAAGGGTGTTCCTCTCCCTTAACAATGGACAGCCATTTTTCGTCCCCATCTGACATACTAGCATTTTTCATCGAAACCATCCTTGCAACTGGTGTCAAAAGGGCATCACAAATTTGATCCCTGAAATTTTCATCCCTAACATAAATCAAACCGAAGACCTTTGGCTTTGTTGTCACATACACAAGCCAATACACTACAGCGCCCTAGACTTAAGCTTACTACATCAGTTTTTTTAAATCAAAGTTTATTTTCAAATAGAATATTTTTCTCTTATACTTAAAAATACAAGAGAATGAACAGATATGGAGTAAAATATCAGGAAGACAACATCTTATCTTTGAATCAAACATAGACATTTGTTGGTCACCACACTATCTTCATTGAGTGAGAAATCAACTACTGTAAATTCAGAAATTATTGCATGCATTTATTATTGTGATTTTGTCATTTTAGACCATATTGCGATTTTAATTTTTGCGATATTGAGAAAAATCCCGCTTCATTCATTAAAAAATCTCAAAATGCGAGTTTGAATTATTGCGAGGACAACCCTTTCGCATTTTTCACAATAATAACAACATCGCAATAATTTCCGAATGAACAGTACAAGTCCCAGACAAAATAACCAAGTGTATAAATCAGTGCAAACAAAAGTACATCCAATCATCAAATATGGTCGAGAAACTTAAGATTTTAAATAGACGTTACATGCCAGTGACCAAAATATTCCTGACTTGGGACAGGTGCAAATAAAATGCAGTGGGGTTAAATTAGTTTTGTGGGATGCAAACCTCCCCCCCTCTATTTATGGTCATTAGCAAAAGTAAAAGCACAAGTAGACACACAGTAAAAATCCACCAGAAATGTATCCAATCCATTAGAAAAATAGAGAGTTTCTTTTCCATATTCATAAACCATCTTTACTATTTACTGATTTCACTATGATAACCCATTCTTCTTTTTAATGAAGGTCCACCAAGTAAACCAAAGGGTCCTATCAAAGTATCTGACATCACTTCAGAGAGTGCCACACTGGAATGGGCAGAGCCAGATGATCTAGGAGGATCTGGTCTAGAGTAAGTTTCAGATGTTTATTTGTAAATTTTAATAATAACAGTTTCTTGTCATATAAGCTAAAAAGACATACAGCTTGTGACAAATTTCAAACACAAAACATATTAATTATAAAATAAAAATGTCACGATTTAATGAAATACAGTTGACTCTCGTTATCTCAAAGTGGAAGGGACTAACTAAAATAGTTTGAGATAAAAGGAGTCGAGATATCAGGAGGAAATATAGTGCAAAGTTTAATCTAGGGACTAAAACATTACTTTGAGATATCAGGAGTTTTAAGATAAAAGAGTTTAAGAGAATGAGAGTCAACTGTATATGCAGTTGATTCTCCATAGATGAACTTTAATTGCCGTTAATGCAGTTTCCTGTAAATTCATGACATCACAATAGAGAACTACTTAAATCACTATGTTGTATGATGTGATTTACATCAATTGACCCAATGTCAAGCGGTGAAATTTGAGGTAGCAAAAAGTCTAATATAGTCAAATCCTAGATTTCAAGCATGTATAGAGAGTTGGAATTTAATCCCATAGACATATAATGTGGATTTGATGTTTGATTGTTTGATTGTTTCATGAATTTGTTTCTGAAAGCCAATTAAAGATGAACTGTAGAATTTTGGAAATATGGTCTGCTTGTAATATTTGATCATGATCTGTCATATGTGTTTGAAAAACAATCACAAAACAAGATGAAACTGTTTTAACTTGTCCCATTTTATGACTTTAGTGGATACAAGGTTGAGAAGATGGATACCAAGAAAGGAAACTGGGAACCAGTAAGAGAGGGAGTTAAGGGAACCAAAGTATCAGTACCTAAACTGAAGGAAGGAAATGAGTACAAGTTCCGTGTTACTGCACTCAGTCCTAACGGACCTAGCGAACCACTAGAAACTGAGAAACCTATCATTGCCAAGAAACCATTTGGTAAAATATTTATATCAATATGAAATTAATATTGATAAATTTAATTATATTATTTTTCAAAATACCATTCAAAACTGATTTAATATTCATTTGAATTATTTAGACTCATTCATTCAACACAGACTCCCACCAAAATTATGTCACTCTGACCTACTTATCGTGTTTCATTGACTAAGGTTAAGTTTTACGTCCGAGTTCAGTTCTCTGATACCAAAGGACCTACAATCATACTACTTGGTGTGAGGATGCATCTCAGGGAGTAACACAGCCTCCCACCAAAATTAGGTCACTTTGGCTTACTTATCGTGCTTCATTGACTAAG
The DNA here is from genome assembly GCA_028015205.1 of Mytilisepta virgata. Lineage (NCBI taxonomy): Eukaryota > Metazoa > Mollusca > Bivalvia > Mytilida > Mytilidae > Mytilisepta > Mytilisepta virgata. The sequence goes on from CM051515.1 coordinate 51,406,967, forward strand.
GTGAAGTTTTACGTCCAAGTTCAGTTCTTCAATCCCAAGGGACCTACAATCATATTACCAGCTGTGACGATGCATCTCAGGCAGTAAGACAGCTTCCCACCAAAATTCGGTCACTCTGATCGATTTATCGCGCTTCATTGACTTAGGTTAAGTTTTATGTCCAAGTTCAGTTCTCCTTGGTATCGGAGTGACCGAATCATATTACTTGGTGTCAGGGTGCATCCCAAGAAGCAACACAATCTTCCACCAAAATTAGGTCATTCTGACCTACTTATTGCACTTAAGTGACTTAGGTTAAGTTTTATGTCAGAGTCCAGTTCTCCGATACCAAGCGGCCTGCAGTCATATTACTCGGTGTTGGGGTGCATTTCGGGGAATAACACAGCCTCCCACCAAAATTTGTGGGGAACGAGGCGATCTTTGTAATTGTACATTTCTGGTAAATAATTTGGCCTTCTTATAAATGAAAATAGATAATGCTTAAATTGAAATTGAAATAATGTACTGACTTCTGTGAATTTGCCTGGTACCTGCATCAGTCAAATGGTCATTAATTGATTATTTAGGTCAAATTATTATTTTAATTTACCAAATGCAAAATAAAGACTTTTTTATCTCTGCAGATGAACCATTCCCACCAGGACAACCAAAATGTGTAGACAGAGATCGTGAACACATCAAAATTAAGTGGGAACCACCAGAAAATGACGGCGGTAACCGAATCAAGGCATATGATGTGGAGAGGAAGGAGCCAAAGACCAACAGATGGACAAAGGTTAACAAGGAACCAGTCATAGTAAGTAAACATTACCACTGAACATATACATCTTTGTGATACATAAAAGCAGCCTTTTTTTAATCAAATAATCAGTTTTAATTTCAATTAGTGGATAAAAAATTGAGGGAAATATAGAATATTTATGAAAATTTTTGATAAAAAAGTTGGATTTTTTTGTGCCTCAACAACACTGGAGTGATGTGAACAACACATTATGATAGTATTTCTAAAGACATTTAAAGGGACTATTTCTATCCACAGTCCTGTGAGTATGATGACAAGAAAGTTGGTAAAGAGAAGGAATACGAGTACAGAGTTGTTGCTATCAATGATGCTGGACCTTCTGATCCCAGTATACCATCTAAAGTAATACAGGCTAAACCTGAAAAAGGTAGGGGTTTTATATTTATTATCAGGCTGCTTGAATTAGAGGTTTACCTGTCTAATGTTTTGTTTTATTTCACTTTTATTCCGGTAAATAGTAATTGTGTCAACAGAAATTAATATTTTGATGAATAAATAATTTTGAGTTTGCATACCTTTAACAGATACCAGTGATTGTTAAAGTTGCAAGAGTGATGATACAATTGATAAAGCCAATAGTAATTTTATCAAATTTATTTCACTGAAAAATGTAGCTATTTCAAAACATTTACATGTATATATTAGTCTATAAACAGCTGAATGAAACAACAACATGTTATAATTTAATTCTGACAGAGGCACCAAAAATAAACCTAGACAGTTTGTTTGGAGCTAATGAAATCAAAGTGAAAGCTGGTGAACCTTTGGACATCAACATGGGTATTAGTGGTACCCCAACACCAACTATTTCCTGGGAGAAAAATGGCAGACCTGTTGATAAGAGGGTAAGCTTGCAATATACATGTAAGTTAAAAACTAGGGATTTATTATGCTAAATTTTATGGCTGAAGTGAAACAACAAAATTCAAATCTTTGATCTAATACATCTTTCTTAAGGCATTATTACCAGTAAATTGCAAAACCAATAGATTTTGGAAAAAAGACAAATTTTTAGTGGAATTTTATAACTAAACTAACCTGAGGGGGGGGGGAGACATGCAATATAAAGTCCAGTTTGTTTGCTTGTAGTTTGTAGCTACCAATGTAAAATGATGAAACCCCAATTAAACTTAAGACTTAACAACAGTGACTGGAAGTTTTTCTTACAGTATGAGTATCTTAATATTTTAGGCCCAGTGTTCAAGTTCCCCTGATGATGCCAAGCTCCATGTTGACAAATCAGAGAGAGGTGACACAGGAAAATACACCATTACTGTTACTAACGAAAGTGGATCTGTCTCAGCAGATGTTAATGTTGTTGTTCTTGGTAAGTAGATTGTCACATATTTAAATACCTGAAAGTTTTCTGGAATAAACCATATTTCCAGATTTTGACCATTTTTTCTTCATATATTCCTATATAAATTATTGAATTCTTTCCAATTTCTTGGGACCTTCTATAATTTATTTATTGGTACATAGCATAATTTTATGATAGAAGATGTCTAAATTTATGAAAAATGATATCACAACAATTCATGAATGGTCATTGATAGAATAATTAGTTTGCAATGAAGATTTGACATAATTATTGATCCATGCAGTATTTCAATTGAAATTCAGAAAAATAAATGTGAATAATGGAATTTCTGTTGAGTTGGAAAATTAAGGAATTCTTGTAACCATGGATACAATGTATTTTTCAGATAAACCAGGGGCTCCAGAAGGACCTCTTGAAGTCAGTGGTGTCTTTGCAGATAATTGTAAATTGTCATGGAAACCACCAACTGACAACGGTGGTGCAGAAGTCACAGGTAATTTTAATTGTGTTTTTTTCTAAAATCACTTTTAACTTTAAACTTAGTGTAGTTTTGCACATCAGACAAGTTTCATCATATTATAAGAGTATAAATTTTTCTTTTTAGCTCACCTGACCCAAAGGGTCAAGTGAGCTTTTCTCATCACTTGGCGTCCATCGTCCGTCGTCGTCCGTCGTCGTCGTTAACATTTTACATTTTGAACTTCTTCTAGAGAACCACTGAATGGAATGAAACCAAACATGGCATGAATGTTCCTTATGAGGTGCTGACCAAGTGTTGTTAGTTTGTAGCCGATCCATCATCCAAGATGGCCGCCAGCGGGGAACTTAGTTTAACATAGAAATGCATACAAATGACTTCTTTTAGAGAACCGTTGAATGGAATGAAACCAAACATGGCATGAATGTTCCTTATGAGGTGCTGACCAAGTGTTGTTACTTTGTAGCAGATCCATAATCCAAGATGGCCGCCAGCGGGGAACTTAGTTTAACATTGGGCCCTATGGGAAATGCATACAAATGACTTCTTTTAGAGAACCACTGAATGGAATGAAACTAAATCTGGCATGAATGTTCCTTATGAGGTGCTGACCAAGTGTTGTTACTTTGTAGCCGATCCATCATCCAAGATGGCCGCCAGTGGGGAACTTAGTTTAACATAGGACCCTATGGGAAATGCATACAAATGACTTCTTTTAGAGAACCACTGAATGGAATGAAACTAAACATAGCATGAATGTTCCTTATGAGGTGCTGACCAAGTGTTGTTACTTTGTTGCCGATCCATCATCCAAGATGGCCACCAGCGGGGGACTAAGTTTAACATTGGACCCTATGGGAAATGCATACAAATGACTTCTTTTAGAGAACCACTGAATGGAATGTAACAAAACATAGCATGAATGTTCCTTATGAGGTGCTGACCAAGTGTTGTTACTTTGTTGCCGATCCATCATCCAAGATGGCCACCAGCGGGGGACTAAGTTTAACATTGGACCCTATGGGAAATGCATACAAATGACTTCTTTTAGAGAACCACTGAATGGAATGTAACAAAACATAGCATGAATGTTCCTTACAAGGTGCTGACCAAGTGTTGTTACTTTGTAGCCGTTACATCATTCAAAATGGCCACCAGTGAGGGACTTAGTTTAACATGGGCCCCTAAGGGAAATACATACAAATGTCTTCTTCTATAGAACCACTGAATGGAATGAAACCAAACATGGCATGAATGTTCCTTATGAGATGCTTACCAAGTGTTGTTACTTTGGTGCCTATCCATCATCCAAGATTAGATACAGGTGAGCGACACAGGCTCTTGAGAGCCTCTAGTTGACATTAAATTAAAGTACCAAATGTGTGGATTTTGAGATTTTTTAATTTCAGAAATGTATAGCTTAAATTCATTGTTATATTTTGTAATACAATGGATATAAGTTTTTATTGATGTATAAAAGAAATATAATTAAATTGTTATTGAAAATTAATGTGTATGTGTGTATATACGTATATATTTTTTTAGGTTATGTTGTTGAGAAATGTGAGGATGGTAAAGATTTCTGGGAGAAGGTTCCAGGTGTAGTTAATGGTACTTCACATTTAGTCAAGGGACTGAAAGAAGGAAAGAAATACAAGTTCCGTGTCAAGGCAGAAAACAAATATGGAGCTGGAGCCCCACTGCAAACAGAGAAACCAACTCTTGCCAAAAATCCATTTGGTAAATTTCTTCTTTTTTTTCAGATTAAAAAAAAATATGCTAATCCTTTTATTGTGGGTCATACACATTTATGTTTCTTAAATCATGTTTATGTTCTTGTTTGTTATATTTTGGTGACAATCCTTGTGTTTTGGATTTTGGACCAATAAATATTCTGATGCTGATTCTATAAACTTTTCAATTACTGGAAAAAATAAAAACTTACGTAACATCTGTCACTATGTCTTAATGTTTTCAAGATGCCTGAAAAGGTGAGAAATTTTAATTTTTGAAACTTTTTTATTTCTTATCTGATTTTGCTGATTTTTTTTAAATGGTCTGTCATAAGAAACACATTAAAAGTTACACAGGCTTTTTCTGTGCAACTTTTGTTGTTTCAGAGATAAAGGGGATTATAGGGGCTAAAATTAGCCATTTTGCAGGACACCTAAAAATTTTATTTTTCTTCCAATTTTAATGGGGATTTTTTCTTTTAGTGTATCTTAATGGGTGCTTCCAGCAGTCTGTCAATAGCTTTCTTCCCTCTTTAAAATTTTTGGAGATTCATTCAGGTGGTTAAAGGGTTAAAAAAGCAAGATGGCCTGAATTCTAAATTTTTTTAGTTTTTCATCTGGTTTTTGTGGTAGATCCAATATTTCTGTGTAATGTATATTATATTATCCAACACTTTATTGGGTAAAGCTTAATAATATGTCAAAATTTACTTTAATTCTTTACCTGTCGACATAATTCTGTCGTATCATGCTGCGCTTAGCAAAGCCCTTTTTATTGCTATTGTATTGAAAAGAAGGAATCAAAAGAAAATAAATAACTGACTATTTAATTTTTAGATGCCCCAGATGCTCCAAAAGACCTTGAGATTGATAGATTTGACAAAAATTCATGTGACTTGGTATGGAAGAAACCTGATCATGATGGTGGAGATCCTATTTCAGGTAATACATTAATAGTTTCTGAATGTTATAATATTTTCAACTTCGTTTCTGATAGCCTTTAAAGATGAGCAAAGTTTAAACAAAGAAAAAATTTCCAATACAACTCGGACCATTAATGCCATAAATTTTATATCTAGCTAGTAAGAATAAAAGCATTTCGAATTCAAATCTTTTGAAAAGTAATGAAAATCAGTCTAAAAAACATCTAAGTAATACATCATTGCAGTGTCAAATTTTTTTTTTGTGTGTTGAAGAAACATGTTGTGTTTTAGGATACTGTAAGTGTTGAAAAAGCTTTAAGTGCCCTATGCTAGTTTATAAGTATTAACACTCAGTAAATGTAATGAGATCACATAGAAAAGTCTGACCAAAGCCATATAACTGCATTCCTGTCAAATTAAAATGAAAAAGTAACACACAAGTGATCAATCCAAAGTGATCAAATGTGAGATATTTCCCATTTTGGAGTAAGGTTTTATTAATTACCGGTAGCAAAGAATATTTAAGATTTTGGGAATTTCAGTGTTAAGGTTTCATATTTTTACAAATAATTTAAGTATTTTTTGGACAAACAGTGCGTGACTTTCTTCATAAAGTGTACAATATATATCAATATTAACATAGTTTTAACTCCAATTTTTACAGGATATGTTATTGAGAAAAGACCAAAAGGTGGTGACTGGGTCCAAGTTAATAGCTTCCCAGTTGCTGACACAAAGTTTTCTGTACTTGGCCTGAAAGAAGGGCAGGTCGTAGAATTCCGTGTAGCAGCCGTCAATAAAGGCGGAACTGGTAAACCAAGCAAGTCAACAAAACCACATACTGTTAAAGATCCTGTATGTAAGTGGTCATTTGTTGTTTGGAAATTACTACATTTAGTTTTTCATAGCTTTCCAACGGGTTAGAACATTTATAGAACATATCACAAGTTAATTTTCTTTTCAAATATATTGAATTTTTCTCTTAATACGAATGAAATAGATTCAATTATTAAAGTTTTATGTAAATATGTAATAAAATGAAAGTTTTTCAGTTTGTCTGTATTAAAGATTTTATGGAATATCATAAGGTAATTTTCCACAGGAAATGAAAAAATGAAGGATACAGAATATTAGTAGCAACTTACATAAATTGTAATGTGTAAAATATTTTTGTGAATTTTTGTAATGAGAGACCAATATACTTTGACAAGTAGAACTTTGATGTTGTAAAACATTATAAACCATTGACTTGTGTATAAAGCAGTGACAGTTTTAAAATTTTGAAAATCTTAATAAAAGAAAAAGAAGCAAACATACATAAAATATGAAATAGCACTGAAAACAGTCATAATTAAATATATGCCTTTAAACAGTTGCTGCTGGAGCACCTGGCCAGCCTAACGTTGACAACATTACCCCCAACTCAGCCGAACTCTCATGGACCAAACCCAGCAAAGATGGTGGCGGAAAATTACTAGGTTATGTTGTGGAGAAGAAAAAGAAAGGTGGAGACTGGGAAACTGCTACTGAAGTTCCTGCCAATGCTTTGCATGCTAAGGTTAATGATCTTGTTGAAGGAGAGGAGTACCAGTTCCGTGTACGAGCTCTGAACGAGGCTGGACCTGGAGACCCAAGCAAACCAACACAACCAATCAAAGCTGAATATCAACCAGGTAAATTTCTTCTTACAGAAAAATTTTTGTAAGAAAACAATGTTTGTTGTCTTTTAAGAACAATTTTTTAGACTCAGTTTAAATAGGAAAATGTAGCTGATTAGTGGATTAAAGTTTAAGAAAAAATAAAGATTGAAGATAGTTTTAAATATATTGTTACTGTGTTCAAGTGTCTGGACTGAAATGGGAGATTTTTCATGTTTCAATGCTTATACATGTAACATTTTGATAAACTTGGCATATTTTATTCATTAACAATCTTCTATCACTTCTTTTTATTTATACATGTAAAATGCTATTGTTTTTCAGTATTTTAGATTTTAACATTTTTTAAAAATAATATAATTACAGAAAAGCCAAAATTAAATATGTCTGATGTGAAGGACATTACTGTAAAGGTTGGACAGTATTACCAGATCAGAGTCCCATACAAAGCCTGGCCAAAACCATCAGCTCTCTGGACCATCAACGAGGAAGAAATTCCTTCTGCTGCTAGAATGGACATGAAGGTAAAAAAAATATTTTTAACATAGTTGACTTTTCCTATCTCAGACTCTTTATTTTCCATTGGGGAAAAAAATCCTTTGAAACGTTTGGCAGTTCGCGGGTAGACAGCCATCTTGTCGTAAGGACAGCTCCAAACAGTAATAAAGGAAAATCTGGGTTTGTGTCACTTAGCTTCTTGTGTTGTGATTTTTCAAAGTAATTTGATGGTCCCAATTAAACTATGTTTCCTCCTCATAACTTGAATTTCTTGTTTTCTCAAGGTATTATTGATGGTCTCAACAACTTTGATATCATGAGAATCAACATTATATCCTTAAGTCTGTAAATGTGACAATTTTTATCAAGTAATTTATTTAAAGTACAGAAAAAGATAGCAAAACTTAAATTTAGTTTTGAAAATGATATTTATTTTCTTCATGTTTTTTTTTTACTGTATTTTCTGGGTGGACAAAGATCTCTGGCAAAGCCAGGTCACAATCACTTTACAAATTTACCAGATAATACCTTAGAAATTTTTTGCTATAGTATTGTATTAATAATTTCTATTTTTAGGTTGGAGACGATCATGTGCTGTTGACCAATGACAAGGCTCAGAGAGTAGATGCTGGAAAATACAAATTAACTTTGAAAAATCCTTCAGGTCAAGATTCAGCAACACTGACTGTGAATGTACTTTGTAAGTATTTTGCTTATACAAAAATTTCATTTATTGTTGGTAAATAAAGATATATTTCCAGAAGAAAATTAATATTTATAATGATCTTGTCATAAATTTCAGTTCTGCAACTTATATTATAATTTGAATTTATATTCAGGGTATTTAAATTTTCCATTTAAGCTGCACCTGCTAAACCAGAGGGTCCTATCACAGCATCAGATATAATTGGTGATGAATTAACATTGTCATGGAAACCACCAAAGGACGATGGAGGTGAAAAGATAAATAATTACATCATCGAAAAGAGAAAGAAAGGATCTCCCAAATGGAGCAAAGTGTCGGGAACTGCCAAAGAACCATCAGTTCAAGTTCGTAACCTTGAACCAGGAACTGAATATGAATTCCGTGTCATGGCAGAAAATAATCAAGGCATCAGTGAACCTCTGGAAACAGAAAAAGCAATCCTTGCTAAGCTACCATATGGTAAGTTGTAGGGTGTCGAAAACATTTTAGATAGATTTGAAATGAAATTATTCAACATCATGATTTCTTGTCAAAACTATGATACATTTTCATTAAAAAAGAAGAATATATTAGATAAATGTATGTGAGAAACTATTCTGTGTAATACTAGAATAATACAGTAGACAATTGATTTTATTGCTGTTGTTAAAATTCATCATAAATATGCCTATAAGACCCTTCATTGATGAGTCAAAAGCTTACACTCTATGGCAAGTTGGCTGTAATGTCATCATGTTTATTTGGTGTACAAAAATGATAGCAAATAGATGGATATAAGCTGTGTGCCAAAAGAAATACTATATGTTTAACCAGATTTCCAACAGGCAAAATCATTTCAGTAGTTTGGCATTGTAAGGCAGACAGACAGGTGGTTTATTTTTCATTTTTTTATTTTAGATACTCCTGGTGCGCCGGGAACACCCAAATGTCTAGAATTCACCGAGGACTCTATCACTCTCACATGGAATCCACCCAAGAAAGATGGTGGTAACCCAATCAAAGGTTACACTGTGGAGAAAAGAGAGAAAGGCAAACCAGACTGGACCAAGTAAGTGACAGTCAGAAATATTTCAAAACATCTTATCTGGTTTAAAAATTTAGTATTTAAATATGCTATATGTAAACATATTTAATTTTTTGAGAAGATATTTTTGAAAATGAAGTCTATTTTATTTTCAGGGCTAATATTTCTGATATCCTTACCAATGAGTTCCAAGTTAAAGGATTACAAGAAGGAAAACAATATGAATTCCGAGTGGCAGCCATCAATAACGCTGGTCGTGGTGATTGGGCCGAGACTGCTGAAGCGATTAAAGCCAGAGCACCACCAGGTAATTATGCGGGCTATTACAATTGTATTGTCTATTTTCTTATCACAATTATTTTTGAAAGTTTATAAGCTTCTTCATGAAAAAAATTTACTATCTAAAAGTAGAAGGGACTATCCATAGATTTTGAGATATAAGATGTAAATGCAGGGTTAAAAATCTCAATTTTTTGGCTAAAGGCAAAATATGTTTCATAACTATCTTTGCAGCAACACATTACTTTGAAATATGAGAAATTTAGAAAGATAAGAGTTTTAGATAATATCGACTTCATGATGAATGATTCTAAATACATATACAAGAATACATCTTGTTTATAGTTTATTAGCTTTAATAAATGAAATATTTTTTTCTTTTTACCAGTTGCTCCAAAAGTTGACAGGAATTTCACACCTAGAGATGTCATTGCCAAGGCAGGAGAACCATTCAAGATAGTCATTCCATACACAGGAAACCCCATTCCATCTACCACATGGTCTAATGTAAGTTTAAATTAGTAGAAGTGTGGTTACTTAAAAGTAAAGGGAATTGACAAAACACAGTCTGAACATTATCCACAAAAATTCTTAGAGATAAATTTGTTTTGTAACTGACTTATTATGACTTATACTGAATTTAAGAAATTTTGTGAATAAAAGTTGGAGATGAATGATTCTGTTGATTTTTGTTCAGAGTTTTACTTCAAAATATGTAATCACTAAAGACATATTTTTAACCATTATATTTTGATATTTTATCCCTTTGTTTGAATGAAATACAATGTATTATTACGTGACCATATTTTTTCTAATATCTGATTGGCTGAGAAATGTCTAAAAGTTCTTGAGCACTGATGATAGGAACTGAGAATTATCTAAATTTAGTGCAAGAATTCCACTTGCACAGTTATAGGATTAAAATTGATCCTGATTGATCAAGCAGAATGTGATAGTGACCGATTTCTTCTTAATATAGAAAGTGAAAATACACTTAAAAGACTTGGTGAATATTGAATTTTCTCGGGTTGATAAATCCCGATAGTGACCTATTTCAAGGTCAGTAATTGTATATTGCAAACTTCTTTTGTATTGAAGTAAAATCTCAATAACTGATAATTCCTTTCAGGGTACAAAGGATATATTTGAAGGTGATAGAATTAAATTTGAGAATACACCAAATGAACTGAAGCTGTTAAACAGGAAGGCAGAAAAGGAAGACTCTGGTAGATACACACTGACAATGAAAAATGAGAAAGGACAAGATACTATAGCACTCAATGTTGTAGTTGTAGGTCAGTATTATTTCTTACTGTTAACATTTTTTCAACTCTATATTGCTATGTAAATTCATTGTGCTATTTTGTTTAAGTAAATGTACCATCCATGAAATTCTAAATGGCTTCAATGGTTTTAATATTTTAATGGTGACTTTTTGGATACTGTATACGTTTGTTTGCTAATAAAAATCATAATTTTTTTTTCCAGATAAACCAAGTAAACCAGAAGGACCATTGGAAGTCTCTGATGTAACACCAGATTCATGTGTGTTAACTTGGAACAAACCAAAGGTAAGGGAAATAACTCTTTATAAAATTTATATAAAAAATTAACATAGAAAACCAAATGAAGCACCAGAAATCTGTGATGTCACACCAGATTCTTTTGTGTTAAATTAGTTCAAACTAAAGGTAAGGGAAATAACTGAAAATACATTTGTAACTGGAATTTAATGAAAATGTTTAGTTTTACAACTTTCCATTTATTAGCTTGACACTTTCCAAAGAGTAACTATCAACAACTTTAAACTGGATATGACTTTCCAAAGAGTAACTAACAACAAACTTTAATCTGGATATGACTTTCCAAAGAGTAACTAACAACAAACTTTAAACTGGATATGACTTTCCAAAGAGTAACTGACAACAAACTTTAAACTGAATATGACTTTCCAAAGAGTAACTAACAACAAACTTTAATCTGGATATGACTTTCCAAAGAGTAACTATCAACAAACTTTAAACTGGATATGACTTTCCAAAGAGTAACTGACAACAAACTTTAAACTGGATATGTCTCTGTTCAAATTCCAATAAACATTTTATATTCTAATTCCATTTGGACATTATCAAATTAATTACAGGACGATGGTGGAAGCCCAGTATCCAACTATATAGTAGAGAAATGTGATACCAGAACAGGAAGATGGGAACCAGTCAGCAAATTTATTCGTGGTACTAAATATGAAGTGTTGAATTTAGACGAAGGTCACGAATACAAATTCAGGGTATCAGCAGAAAATGAGAATGGTGTCAGTGAACCACTAGAAGTACTATCACCAGTTGTTGCTCAACATCCATACAGTAAGTTAAATAATGCATGCATAAATTTTGTAATTACATGTGACAAAAACTTTTATAATATGTGTGGAAAGAATCTGAATTGGATGAACCAGCTCTGACTGGTTAATACCTGTTTTTCAGACTTAAAAATTTTATCAATCTTTGTAGTGTCTGATTTTGTCTGTTAATAAGAAGTTGCAAAGTATAATTTTACATGTACATTTATCAGAGAAACGGGTAGAAAGAATTTTCATTACTGGAAATGTACATCCCTTTTGAAAAAAGTTTAAAAAAAAAAGTTAACATTTGAACAAAACAAAAATTATTTAAAAAAAGTCTTGTGGTTACATGAAAACCTTTAAATGTTATTTTTTTGTAATGATGTGTTGGCTCACTGACACATTGGTTCTTTTTTCATTTCAAATATTTGTTACATTAACAGCTGCACCCGGTGCTCCTAGTAACTGCCATGTACTAGATGTTGATGAAGACAATGTCACATTATCATGGACTCCACCCAGGAATGACGGAGGGAAGAAAATCCAGGGATACTGCGTGGAATACAAAGATCCAACATCAGGCAGATGGAAAATGCACAACGATATAGCCACTCCAGATACTAAATACACTGGTAATATTTTATAGGTTTTTTGGGTACAGTATACAATTATGGCCTTCAGAAGAAGGTTATATAAATAATTATTAAATCAAGAAGTGGGTTATTTTTCCGTGGGCTTTTGGCTCGAGGAAAAATTACCCTTTCGAGATTTAATAATTATTGATATTACTGCCTTCTGAAGGCAATAACATTATTATTATACTGAACTAAACTCCTGGACGAAATATCAGTTATAATGCTCTTGTCGATTCTCGCGAGAGAGTTATCTTGCTGTCATTGATTATGGCGTGAATCGACGAGAGCAAGATAACTGGTTATTTCCCTCTGGCAGAGAAAAACTGGAGTTATTTGATTTTCACGCTAAAAACAACGTAGTTATTTTACCAGTAGTTGCTATAGTAACTAGTATAATAATTTGTGTTATTGTAAGAGTAACAATAGAATATAACTTCTATGTTTTGAATAATATATAATATGGACTGAATATGGTGCTTGACTTTCAGGTGATGTAAATTTAATTAGCAGTCTATATTTGAATACTTTAATAAATATTGTTTTTTGGTATTTGTAGTTCAAATTTTTTTAAAGAGGAAATATACTTTGTTGTGATTTTTCTGCTTTGTAAAAAAAGAAATTTTTAGAAATATTCCAGTTTGTTTTCATTAAAAAAAAGTGTCATCAGCTTATATACTTTTTTGGTTTATCAGTATTTTATGCCACTTTTTATCATTGTGGCCAATTTTTATTACATGAGGAATTTAAAACAATCACGATGCAAAAAATATAAATAATATTTGTCTATTGCAGTTGATGGTCTGAAGAAGGGGAAAGAGTATGAATTCCGTGTCAAGGCCAAGAACATCGCAGGATTAGGAGAACCAAGTCATCCAACAGATGCCGTCCTTACCAAACCTAAATTTAGTAAGTTTTGTATCTTTTGTAAACCTATCCATTGGAACTGTAGTTGGAAAATGAGGCATGTTAATGTAAATTATACATTTTGCTGCAAATAAATTTGTGATTGAAAAAAGTATCCTTCATTTTGAAATTTGAATATCGGGAAAATTGCAAATATGAATATTAGTGGAAGTATTTTTAGCTACATAATTTTTATAATGGAGTTAAGTGATACCTGTAATATATAGAGGTCATTCCTTTAAAATACTGGAGAATGCAGTGGTGAAAAATAAAACGTGGTTTTACTGTAAACAAAAAATAAATGTGACGTCTTTATTGCTGAAGAAAGTTTTACAGAATTAACATTGCAATAAACTTTATTTATATATGGTAGTATTCTAAACATGTTTACATGAATCATAGTAAGAAATGTGGGATTATTGTTAGTTGTAGGACAGTGACAATATTTAGCACAATATGACAGGGAAAAACCTTAAAAATACAATGGGGGTCCTCGGTGGCTGAGTGGTCTAGGTAGTTCGTCAAGACTACTAATGATCACTAGCCTGTCAACACTGAGGTTGTGAGTTCGAATCTCACCTGTGGCGGGGTGTTCGACTCCGATCTAAATTGACAAGGATTGCCAATTTTCCTACCGAAGGTCAGTGGTTCTCTCCGGGTACTCCGGCTTCCTCCACCAATAAAAACTGGCCGCTGCGAAATAGCCAAATGTGCTGAAAACGGCATAAAACCCCAATTAAACAAACTGAACAATAAATATACAATGGTCTTATCATTACTACTGTATTTATATGAGACTAAAGTAAATTTTCTATTATATTTTTTAGCCAAAGCAGGGCCACCTGGTGTGCCAGTTGTTGATAATGTTGGTAAAACATTTGTTGATCTCAAATGGGACAAACCCAGGAATGATGGTGGTGCAAAGATTAAAGGTAGATAACTCTATTCTATACTCATATCATCAAATTGGATTAGTTTGTCTAATATGGAATTTGTTCACGAAAAGATCATTTGGAGAGAAATCCACATTACTAGAAAGATTAATGCAGTTAGATGATCCATGTAACCAGAAAAAAAAGAATGCTGGTGAAATATATATGGGAAACTGACCAATGCTTGTACAAAAGGCAAGAGAACAGCAATATATTTACTGTTCTTCATCTATTAAGTCTCTAGTTTCTTAAACAATCATAAAAAGGTGATACTCCACTATGTCACTTTATATGAATTTCACAGCTTAAAGACATAATAAAAAAATTTTATCTGTGTTTTTCCATTTTCTGTTTATAGGTTATATTGTTGAGAAGAAACCAAAAGATAGTGACAGTTGGATAAAGGTCAACGATTATCCTGTAGCTGACTGTGCCTATACAATATCTGGACTTCCAGAAGGTGCGGAAATGGAATTCAGGGTGATCGCTGTCAATCAAGCTGGAGAGGGTGAACCTAGCGGAACAACTGGACCAATCAAAATTAGGGAGAGAGTTGGTAAGGAAGAATTTATATTATCAGATCAAAGTGTGCCATAGATACCTATGGAAATTATTGAAGAAATAAAACTTTGAGTCTAAACATACTTGTTTTTAGCTCACCTGGCCGAAGGCCATGTGAGCTATTGCCATCACTTGGCGTCCGTCGTCGTCCGTCGTCGTCGTTAACAATTTTTCAAAACTCTTCTCCTTTGAAACTACTTGACCAATTGGAACCATACTTGGTATGAATGTTCTTTGGGGTATCCTGCATAGAACTGATGTGGGGATTTTTGATCCGTCGAAAAACATGGCCGCTGTTACTAAAATTAGAACATAGGGGTCAGACAACAGTTTTTCGCAAATATCTCAAAAATCATTAGGTTATGGCAAATTCTGGCAGGTTGAAAGTGTTCAGCATGATGAGAGCTACCTGTATGCTGATTTTCGTGAAAATCTGTCAACTGATGTTAGAGTTATTGCCCTTTTTTGACATTTTTGGCTTTTTTTTATGTTATTATTTCAAAAATCTTCTCCTCTGAAACTACTTGACTAATTAGAACCAAACTTGGTATGAATGTTCCTTGGGGTACCCTGCATAGAACTGATGTGGGGATTTTTGATTCGTCGAAAAACATGGCTGCTGTTACTAAAAATAGAACATAGGGGTAAATTGCTGTTTTTTGCTAATAACTCAAAAACCATTACAGATATCGAAAATCTGACGGGGTAAAATTGATCAGCATGACAAGATCTACCTGCCCTGAAATTTTGAAGGAAATTCCAAAACCCATTTAGAAGCTATTGCCCTTTTTTCGTCAAATTTTCAAAATTTTAACATTTTTCGTCATTTATCTCCAAAACTATTTGAGATAGAAGTGAAATGTAAATTTGAAAAATGTTTGCCATGTTGAGATCTACCTACCCTGAAATTTTAAAGGAAATCCCAAAACCCATTTAGGAGTTGTTGCCCTTTTTTTGTCAAATTTTCAAAATTTTTTTATTAAAAAATCTTCTTCTCTGAAACTGCTGGGCCGATTGGTTTGAAACTTAATAGGAATGATCTATGACATGTCCTCTACAAATGATCCTCAATTTATTTTGATCTGACATAAAACATGGCTGCCGTAGCTAAAAATAGAATTTAGGGGTGCATGTGTTGTTTTTGGCTTATAACTTAAAAACCGTTACAGATATAAAAAATCTGACATGGGGTAAAATTGATCAGCATGACAAGATCTACCTAACATGAAATTTTGAAGGAAATCGTAAAACCCATTTAGGAGTTATTGCCCTTTTTTCGTCAAATTTTCATAATTTAACATTTTTCGTCATTTATCTCCAAAACTATTTGAGATAGAAGTGAAATCTAAATTTGAAAAATGTTTGCCATGTTGAGATCTACATACCCTGAAATTTTAAAGAAAATCCCAAAACCCATTTAGGAGTTATTGCCCTTTTTTCGTCAAATTTTCAAAATTTAACATTTTTCGTCATTTATCTCCAAAACTATTTGAGATAGAAGTGAAATCTAAATTTGAAAAATGTTTGCCATGTTGAGATCTACATACCCTGAAATTTTAAAGGAAATCCCAAAACCCATTTTTTTGTCAAATTTTCAAAATTTTAACATTTTTGAATATCTCCAAAACTATTTGAGATAGAAGTGAAATATAAATTTAAAAATGTTTGCGATGTTGAGATCTAACTACCCTGAAATTTTGAAGGGAATCCCAAATTCTATTTAGGAGTTATTGGTTTGTGTAATTTGAGGTCGGGTTCTGTTACATTTATTTAAGGTTCACCCTTATTCCTGGTCAATTTTGTCAACTTCCTGCCAGGACTACCACCACCAGGGAACATATTTTAACATTAAACCTTATGAAAAATAAATGTTCAACAAATTTTCCCTGAACAATTGAACCAATTGCAACAAACTTGGTCAAATAGTTGATTAATTGTCCAATGAAAACAGACTCCAGGTGAGCGATACAGGCTCTGGTGAGCCTCTTGTTTAGAAACTACATTTGAATACTAAAAAAAAAAAAATAGAATTTACAAAAATAATTTTGCAAAACATGCCTTGAAAATTAAAATTTTATTTTCTCCAACCGTTCTATATATATAAAAATTATATTAATTTATAATTAATATCCATGTATAAGTTATTTGTTATTGTTTCAGTTGGCAGTGCACCAGAATTTATCAAGAAGTTACATCCAAATGAAATGGGTCCCCTTGGTGGAGAAATTACTCTGAGTGTACAAATTCATGGAAAACCAATGCCTGAAGTGACTTGGTATGTTTCGAACAAGGTTAAAAACAAAAAAACAAAAAAAATCCAAACAAACAACAGTAACACTAATGTAATAATGATAATAATAAATTAAGATGAAAAAGATGTTTGAGATGTCATATACATGGGTAAAGTGTAAGACAAGAGATTGAAAAGTCTTTTAAGGAACAATGGCTTCCAGCAGAGTTGTAAAACAAAAATTTGCTACTGTATTTAATTTGTCTTGGATAATATGTTTCAGGTACAAGAATATGGTTCCAGTTGGTAGTACCAGTCGTACCAGACTGACACAGAATGACGATGTGTTTACATTACATTTTACTGAACTGTATGCAAATGATGCAGGAGAAATAAAATGTGACATTTCCAATCCACTGGGACGAGATTCTTGTTCATGTCAATTGAAGATACAAGGTAGGCTCTGAAAATTTATTTTTACATTGTTTATATAATTCTCTTGAATGACCAATACTTCAGTTTCAGGCTTCATACCCATACTGATTTACAACTTTGAAGTGAGATTTCTCTTTGTTATGTTAAAAAAAATTCCAATCTTTCTTGCATCAAAAGATCATGGTTTTAGAAGTGAAATATTGATGGACCGTGAAATATAATGCTATCCTCACTTAACCTCACAGTGAAATATTAAGAGAAATTATAGTAAAATGTCTGATATATCTAAGAAAAAATTGAATTGCAGACGAACAGAAAATACTACAGTGAAAATTTTATTATTATTGTAGAGCCACCTAAGTTTGGAAAAGATATCCGTGACCAACAAGTAGAAATCGGAGAACAGTTTAAAATCAAAATTCCCTTTTCTGGTACTGGACCATTTGATGTCAAGATCAGAAAGAATGGTCGGGATCTTGTAGAAAATGGACGTGTGAAGATCATGCCATTTGATGAATATGTGTCCCTTACAATTAATGGTACGTTCATTACAAAAATTAATATCATTGTGCTTAATCTTGATATTTTTTCTTAACAAATAAAGATATATGAATGCAAGTGAGTCATTAATTAAAGAATTCCACATGTACTTTGATTTTGGTTTTGATCCAATAATGAGGTCAAACTTTGTCATATGCAGTCTATCTATACCAAGCTATGCCTATATTTCTGTCAGTTTTTTTTCACATATACATTTTAATGTTTTAGTGTGTTTAAAAACATTTAATAAAATAATAACCATCATTAAAAACATCATTCAACATCATTTTTTGAATAAAGTTTATGGTATTCACAATTGATATTACAGATACTAATCCAGATGATATGGGACAGTACAAAGTAGAAGTCAGCAATGCTGGTGGTGCCGCTGAACTAGGATTTGGACTCAAAGTTGTTGGTAGGTTTATTTCTTAAATCAGACCAACTAGGTATTTTTCAAGCAATAATTATCTTCATAGAGAAAATAAACAAATTAAAACACAAGGAATTGCATAATATATCGGAAACAACAACCTCTGTCATCGCAAGCAAATCTGACAATGCCAAGAGATACAAAAACAAAACAACATAACCAATATGAAGGAGGTTGTGTCTCCAAAATATAATGAAATTTTTTATGTTTTCAAACTAAATAGGAGTAAACCAGAATTTAAAATTGAATTCTTTTTGTAGTTTGTGAGAATCTTTTTTCATTGACCCCATTCAGTGTCATCAAATGCTGCCTTTTTAACTTTTATGAATAGCTTGACACTCATGTGACTATGTAATGAATTTTTTCTCAGGAAGTTTCACTTTCAAAATATGTTTAATTGTAATTTTCATCTTCTTTGTGTAACAAGGGTCTTAATTGAACAACCTTTTCTTTGTAATAAGGTCCACCAGCAACACCGACTGGACCACTTGGAGTTTCTGATATTACCAAAAATACCTGCAAATTGTCATGGAAACCACCATCAGCTGATGGAGGTGGCAAGATAACTCATTATGTTGTTGAGAGACAGGAAGTCGGAAAACCATACTGGGTTACTGTTTCATCTCGCTGCAAGGTAATATGATCAATGGCTTAATGATATGATTCTATTCTTTGTAATATTTTCTAGTGATTGTTGGCAGATAAGTAAATTTTGTTTATATTCTCATGAAAATAATTTCAATTTTAAACAACTTTTATCATGATGTAGAATATATCTTTACTTTCATGTATTAAAAGGAATTGACATGACTGCACATAGTTTAGTTTTATGAAAATATAATCATTTATTAAAAATAGTTTATATTTAAGTCATTCAATGGGTGATAGAATTTAATCAATAGCTATAAATGTTGAACCTCAATGCTCAGAAATATTTTTTCCTTCAAGAAATAATTTAACAGCTTATTTCATTGAAGTAAATGTCTCTCTGGTTGAACTTTCAAGTTATATTTAGGGGTATTCAGTCAGTAAATACATCTAGTTTTACTCTTTTATGTGTACAGGATTGTCAACAAGATGTTCAAGGATTGTATGAAAACCAACAGTATAAATTCCGTGTGTCAGCTGTCAATGAATTCGGTCAGTCAGAACCTCTTACAGCTGAAACACCCATCATTGCAAAGATGCCATTCGGTAATTTTATAATTATATGTATCTTTTCTCCAGCATGTCCGATATCTGAGTTACTTCAAGACATTGAATTGATATTTGTTTAACAGTAACATATTCAGAATTTTCTATTCAAACTTTTTCCAGTAACAGGCAGTTTAAATTGTTAGTTACTCTTAACTACGGAACATCTAACACTACTGTGTGTCATTTTAAAACTGCAAGTGGATTTTCCTTGTGATGAAGGTAAAAAGTATTACTTGACCTTTTGTTTCCATGACCGGAAATTCATTTAAAATTGTCTTTTCCACTGCTGAAATGCCTCAAATATTTTACAATAGCAGATTTTCCATTTTATGTGTGCAGTTTGTTGATTTTTGCATTAAGTATGACATCACCACAAACAAATGTGATGTTGCCGAATACTAGTATGTGCAAGTTTTTGTTTCCAAACTTTTGAAGCTTGTTAACCTTTAGGATTTTACGGATTGTTATTGTATAAATCTCTTAAGTTTTTATCAAGAAATCAGTTACACACAGTAATCGTTTTGTGAACTTCTGACAGACTGTTATACAAACATAAATATTTTTTCTTTTTTATTAACAGATGTACCAGATGCTCCTGGTGTACCAGAAATTACAGAGGTCGGAGGTGACTTTGTTAGTTTGACTTGGGAAAAACCACGACATGACGGTGGAGGCAGAATAAAGGGTTACTGGATAGACAAACGTGAACATGGTCATGACAACTGGACACGTGTCAACTTACAACCTTGTGTTACAAATATGATCAATATTCCAAATCTTATTGAGGACAAACGTTATGAATTCAGAGTGTTTGCAGAAAATGAAGCTGGAATGAGTAAACCATCTATCAATTCACAGGCTGTCAAGATCAAGGATCCCAAAGGTATTATAATCTGTTTCTGCATAAAATGATTTTTTGAAAGTTTCATGTGGCTGAATTTGATTATAATTCACTGAGAGTGTGGTAAATTTTTAATGCCTCATATAGGGTAGGACATTCCTAATATCACAGAGACTGAAAAACTTATTTCAGTCAGAAATTTAATTCCCTAAACTGGTACCTTGTCTGAAATAGAACTGTGTTGACATTGATCAGTAGAACTACTACATTAATACCACAAATGTTGATTCAACAATATTTGAGCCCAATTTGATATTGTATTGTTTAATAATTTATTAATCAGTGTGTGTTTGATATGGTTACTGCATCCCCATCAATCAAAGCATAATTTTCAGATATTATGTTGTAAATGAATTTTGACATTTGAAAAAAAATGTCACTGAACATATGCTATGAATTACAAATGTCAGGTTAAGAAGACTACTCCATGTTCATATGATAAAAAATTTATATATATGCAGTCAAACCTGTCTATAAAGGACTGCTAAGGGACCAGAAAAAAGTACCCTTTATGAGCAGGAGCCCTTTATAGAGAGATTAATTTTACATACTTTGTTCATGAATGGGACTTTTTCACTGTGCCCTTTATAGACAGTGATTTGCTATATAGAGGTGCCCTTTAGAGCAGGTTTGACTGTAACTGGTACTTTCATCTTGTTTATTTGTTCCTTCTTAGCTGCTGTCACTCCTGAATTCTCACATGGACTTAGGAAATGTCATGCTCAACAAGGAAAATCTGCTAAATTTGAATGTGAGGTATCTGGTACCCCTGCTCCTGAAATTCAATGGTTTAAGGGAACCAGAGAAATTTATGATGGCAAGAAATTTGAAATTTATAATGAAGGTGACAAACAGATCCTTGTAGTTCACGATGTATTTGGAGAAGATCAAGATGAATACTCATGTAAAGCTTCAAACAGTGGAGGCTCTAGAGTATCTAGGGCAGATTTAGAAATCAGCTGTAAGTTTTTCATGATGATAATTGTAGCAATAAAGACACTCTGTTGACTTTATAGACATGCAGTTTATCATACAAAGGTGATCCTTGATGAAATTTAACCAAGAAATTATAAGAATTTGACTAGTCCCAAGATTTAAAAAATTTATGAAGAAGTAGGCTAATACTGAGACTGACACAGCTATCAAAATTACATGTATGAACTGTTAAAAACAAAACAATCAGAGTTTTAAAATTGGCATGATAGATACTGAGACTGACACAGTTATCAAAATTACATTTATGAACTGTTAAAAACAAAACAATAAGAGTTATAAAATTGGCATGATAGATACTGAGACTGACACAGTTATCAAAATTACATGTATAAACTGTAATAAACAATCAGAGTTATAAACATATCTTATTTATCTTAATACAGCTCCTCCAAAGATAACAGTACCAAAGAGATTCAAAGACGTAGCTATTTTCGAGAAAGGAGAAACTGCTTCGTTAAAGATTCCCTTTACTGGTAATCCTAAGCCTACAATCACATGGATGCATGATGGAGAAGAGGTCAAAGGTCGTAATTTTGTACAGGAAGTCCATGAGAGGCATGCCATCTTGACAATAAAGGATGCTAACAAAAACCAGGATGGTCCATATAGGATTACTGCAGAGAATCCTCTTGGTTCAGATTCAGCTGTAATTAAAATACAAATTAATGGTACGGTATTATTTCCTTATTATATTATGATGCACAATCTCAAACTAAGCTTAATATATGGTGAAATATGTAGACAATTTGAAGAGTTGTTTTTCAGGTTATACCCGCAGTTAATATGTTCTTCTTAAGTGCATTTTCTTCAGATTTATATTTAAGAATGTAATGTCAAATTCAGTAAATTTCTCTACAGGTATGTACATTTATATTGCATATTCCTATTTGTCTTATAGATCGCCCAGATCCACCAAGATATCCAGCATGTGAAAATATCCGTGATGAATCGGTCTTGTTGACATGGAAACCACCATTGAATGATGGAGGCAGCTTTATTACAGAATATGTTATTGAGAAATGTGAACCACCAAATACAAACTGGCTACGAGTAGCTGCTACCAGGTAATGATAACTTAATTACTTTATACGTTACAAAGTAGTCAGATAATTTGGATTTATGATATCTGGTTGTATACTAGTTTTTGTGTTGGTTTATTGGATTCAAGAAAATTGATTCTCAAAAAAATGTATGTTTTCATAGTATAATAGTTGATAGTTTGTATTTCTGCTTTGTTTTGTTTATTATATAGATTCATTCATTATGATTTTCAGTGTTTTAGTCCATGGATTTTATGTTCAAAATGTGAGTATGGTAATATATTTAGTATAATTTTGTGTTACAGAATGTGTTTCCACAACATTACAAGTCTTTCTGCCAGCAAAGAATACCAATTCCGTGTGATGGCTGAAAATTTCTACGGCAAGAGTGATCCATGTGAGCCTACTGCAGTAATCAAAACAGATGAATCTGATGCCATCAAGAAAAAGAGAGCCATGGAAGGTAAACAGATTTATTCAGAGTTTGCATCATTTTCTATCTATAATTTATTATCATTAGAGATTCAATAAGAATTACTGTGTGTCTCACCTTCTTCGGAAACTGATCTCTTGAAGAAAAACTTCAGACTTAATTCCTATTCTGTACGTTTAAAACAACAATTCGACATGCCTTAAAAGTCAACATGGGTCAGTCTTTCAGAGACAGAACATGTACATATTCTACATCACAGATGTTTTGGGTGACGTCATATATGATGCAAAAATCAGAGAAATGCACACAAAAATCAGCTATCATAAAATATTTAGGACATTTTATAAGTGGAAAAGAAAATAATTCATTACAACTTTTTGGAACAAAAGGTAGTGTAATGCTTTTTACTTTCATTTTAAAGAAACGTTGGAGATATTCCAAAAAAAACCACTTGCAGTTTGAAAACAAAAACTACTTGCAGTTTGAAAAAAGAAACACGGTACGTTTTTATAGCATATGTAGTTTATGCTACAATCTCTCATAGCTTAATGTAAGTACTAAATAATAACTGTTCATATAATTGCAGATCAGTTTGGCAGAAAAGTCAGAGGAACTGGACCAAAGGTGGATAATTACGACAAATACTGTGAGTATATTTCTATGGCATTCTGCAGTTATTGCCTTAATCAATAGACAGTCTTGTAATACTAACTTCATTGCAATAGATGTAAAAATTTGAACAATGTATGTCCTATCAGCAGTGTTCAAGGCCGAAAATGTGCCAATCAGAAACTACAGACCAAAACTCATTTAAAATTTCTACAAAATATTATCAAGAGAAGCAAGTTTTTGAAATCTGTATAATTTGAGAAAGTAATGCTTGATTCATGTGACAGAGAATAAGCATGGTTTATCTCAATAAAACTTAATAATGCATTAGTCGATTTAGACTTTGGAAAGATAGAAAAAGTGATTGTGCTGTCCAACTGATACTTTACTACTCTAGGAATGATTTAACTTGATTTTTAACAGAATTGTGCTTTTTAGCTCACCTGACCCGAAGGGTCATGTGAGCTATTGCTATCACTTGGCATCCGTCGTCCGTTAACTTCTTCAAACGTTAACTCCTCCAACACCATAAGTCCAACTGCAACCAAACTTAGTACAGTTATTAATTGGTATGGGTGCTACAAATCTATTGTTTGGATTTTTGATTCGTATAAAAACATGGCCGTCAGGGCTAAAAATAGAACATAGGGGTAAATCGCAGTTTTTTGCAAATAAGTCAGAAACGGTCACAGATATCAAAATTCTGGCAAGGGTAAAAGTGATCAGCACCTCAAGATCTACCTGCCCTGAAAATTTGAAGAAGATCCAACCACTCATTTCAGAGTTATCACCCTTTTTTTTTGACATTTTTGGCTTTTTTTTATGTTATTATTTCAAAAATCTTCTCCTCTGAAACTACTGAATGGATTTTGATAAAACTTAGCATGATTGTTCCTTAGGGTATCCTGCACAAAGTTTATGCTTCGATTTTTGATCCATCGAAAAACATGGCCACTGTTACTAAAAATAGAACATAGGGGTCAAACAACAGTTTTTCGCAAATATCTCAAAAATCATTAGGTTATGGCAAATTCTGGCAGGTTGAAAGTGTTAAGCATGATGAGAGCTACCTGTGTGCTTATTTTCGTGAAAATCTGTCAACTGATGTTAGAGTTATTGCCCTTTTTTGACATTTTTGGCTTTTTTTTATGTTATTATTTCAAAAATCTTCTCCTCTGAAACTACTGAATGGATTTGGATAAAACTTAACATGATTGTTCCTTAGGATATCCTGCACAAAGTTTATGCTTCGATTTTTGATCCGTCGAAAAATATGGCCACTGTTACTAAAAATAGAACATAGGGGTCAAACAACAGTTTTTCGCAAGTATCTAAAAAATCATTAGGTTAAGGCAAACTCTGGCAGGTTGAAAGTGTTCAGCATGATGAGAGCTACCTGAGTGCTGATTTTCTTGAAAATCTGTATACTGATGTTAGAGTTATTGCCCTTTTTTGACATTTTTGGCTTTTTTTTATGTTATTATTTCAAAAATCTTCTCCTCTGAAACTACTAAATGGATTTGGATAAAACTTAGCATGATTGTTCCTTAGGGTATCCTGCACAAAGTTTATGCTTCGATTTTTGATCCGTCGAAAAACATGGCCACTGTTACTAAAAATAGAACATAGGGGTCAAACAACAGTTTTTTGCAAATATCTCAAAAATCATTAGGTTACGCCAAATTCTGCAGGTTGAAAGTGTTCAGCATGATGAGAGCTACCTGCGTGCTGATTTTTGTGAAAATCTGTCAACTGATGTTAGAGTTATTGCCCTTTTTTGACATTTTTGGCTTTTTTAGCTCACCTGGCTATGCCAGGGTGAGCTTTTGCCATCACTTTGCGTCCGGCGTCCGTCGTCCGTCGTCCGTAAACTTTTCATTCAAAGATCTTCTCCTCTGAAACCACTGGGTCAATCCAAACCAAACTTGGTCACAATAGTCCTTGGGTGGCCCCCTTTCAAAATTGTGTCGCTCATGTTCATACCTCATCCAAGATGGCCGCCAGCGGGGATCATAATTTAACATTGGACCCTATGGGATAAAACATTCAAAGATCTTCTCCTCTGAAAGTACTAGGCCAATTGGAACCAAACTTAATCACATGAGTCCTTGGGTGGTACCCTTCAAAAGTGGTGTTGCTCACATCCGTATCCTATCCAAGATGGCCGCCAGCGGGGCCACAAGCGTTTCAAATTCTTTTGTCTTTACATTGCAACTCTTATACAAAGAAAGATAACTCTAACTCAAAATTTGGCATTAGTGAAATAAAAATTTCTAATGTCTGATGGAATATTTAATATATATCTGATTTTGATGGGTTTTAATTTCAGCAGTATATATAACCTAGATTATAGGGGGAACCCCTGCCCGATTTTTTTTTTGAAAGGTGGTCTGAAATTGTAATGGATAGCAGAAGTTTTGGTTGTCATAGAAACTAATTTCAGGTCTTACTTGGCTACAACGGTCTACTTTAAAAATTGTGTCTCTTGGGTCCGTAGCCAATCCAAGATGGCCACCAGAGGGGACCAAATTTTAACATTGGACCCTATGGTAAAACATTCAAAAATCTTATCATCAGATATAACTGGGCAATTGGAACTAAACTTGGTCATAATAAACCTTGGGTGGCCCTGTTTAAAAAATTGTGTTGCTTAGGGTTGTACTTGGACATCAGCAGTACTAGGACCTTCATTTGCAAACTTCAGCAACTTGTGTAGTTTTACATTCAAATCCTTGGTATTGGATTTGACCTCCTTTTTTTCTATTTTGGGGAAATGAGTATTTCTTTCTAACTATTTTTGGATTATGGTTCTCTATGCTATTTGATTGTAATGCTGGTTACTCCTTGAAACACTTACATAATTTACTATTTGACCCTATGGCAATAATATTCAAAAAATTTCCCTTAAACTACAAGTGATCACAAGTCAAATTTATAACAAACTTATATACAATTAGTAACCGTGGTCCTAAGATGACTCTAAGTTTACCAGGATGCAATTACCTCATTTAAGATGGTCATCAGTGAGGAAAGTAGTTTACATTGAATCCTATGGGATATATGCCATTCGAATAACGTTATGCTATCAGATGTGGGCCATGTCCCAGGTGAGCGATACAGGCTCTTGAGAGCCTCTTGTTTTATGTTATTATTTCAAAAATCTTCTTCTCTAAAACTACTATTCAAAATCAAATGAAACTTGGTAAGATTGTTCCTTAGGGTATTCTGCAAAAAGTTAATGCTTGGATTTTTGATTGGTCAAAAAACATGTCCGCCCTTACTAAAAATAGAACATAGGGGTCAAAATGCTGTTTTTTACTATTCTTTCCTGAATTATAGAAATAAAATGAAGATGAAAGCTACTTTCAAGGCAAACATGGTATCCCGAGTTGAATGGTGATGATGAAAGTTTGTTTTGGATGGCCATTTTCCCACCATTTTTTACACTTGCTCGGATTTCAACAATAATTGGTTTTTAAAGTAAACATGGTATCCTTAGTGAATGGTGATGATGAGAATGTTGTATAACAATGATTAAACTTCATAATATGTGAGCTTTTAATATGCCATCACTTGGTGTCTGTCATCATCGTTGTTAACAAATTTTCAAACATCTTCTCCTCTGAAACTACTAGGGGGATTTGGATGAAACTTAGCATGATTGTTCTTGCAATATTTCCTTTTCAAGTACAATAAAAAGCCTTAACCCACAATTTTTACATAACTTCTTTCAAACATTTTAAAAACGAAGACAACGTATAGACCAAAAGATTTATACTTGTATTTTAAGATGAATTAAAGCTTGTATTTTGTATTGTGAATCATCAGATTGACCATGACTGTATCGTAATCAAGTATAGGGAGAACTCATGCCCATTTCTTTCCAGAGGTTCTTGAAAGGCTTTTAAAGGTATTTTCAGCATTTCACGTGACCTTTAATACTCAGTTTAATTTACAACAAACATTAATATATTAATTTAGTTTATAGTGCATTGTTTGCCAGGTGAGCGATTCAGGCTCTTGAGAGCCTCTTGTTTCATTTCAATTTCTTTATTACACATGGTAAAATGGTTTCTGCTATTGCTTGTTCCCAGTGGGCCTAATCATCCTTGCTATTTGGACAAAAATTGTGATATATGTTGTCTATTCAACTATAGAGTTAATTATTGCAGTTTTAATAAACAGAGCTAATCATGTGTACTGTCAGAAAATTTATTACTATTATTGATGAATAATAAACAAATTTTTACAAACTCAATTTTTGTTGTAGACCATGATTTGTGGAAGAAGTATGTTCCACAACCTGTTACAGTGAAGACAGGGAATGTCAGTGATTATTATGATATCATGGAAGAACTTGGAAGGTTGGTTCATCTGTCATTGTATATTTTGTGATTGATTGTTTATGTATGGTCTTAGAACAGTATTTCATTGTCAGAAAGAATTAGAAAGAGAAAGTTATATGAAATGGATGAAACAAAATTTTTTTTAAAAAGTGTTGACATTTGGTCACTCAAACAGCTTAGGAACTAATAAAAAACAGTTTGGCATGTAGGGTAGTTCAAGTCAAATGATATTATAAATGTGAGAAATTTGGGGAAAAGACTTAAACACTTGGTATCCTAGTTACTCTCTTTTGAATTATTAAGGTTCTTCTGTATTTTGTTATTGTAAAAGTTACATAGGGATATAAATGTATATTGTATGTATTAATTGATCACAGGAATTTATACATGTAAATTTTTTTTTAAATAACTTGGTATGATTTTCAATATTTGATTTTTTAATTGTTTATATTTAACAAATGATATATTTTTGCAGTGGAGCTTTCGGAGTTGTTCACAGATGTGTGGAAAAATCAACTGGACGTGTCTTTGTTGCTAAATTTATCAATACACCATATCCACTTGACAAGTTCGCAGTGAAGAACGAAATTAACATAATGAATCAGTGTCATCATCCAAAACTTTTGCAGCTTAAAGACGCTTTTGAAGATAAATACGAAATGTGTCTCATTCTTGAATTGTAAGTAAAAGTATAATCTGTGTGTGGGACTAGCAGGGGAGAAAACTCTTGAATTGTAAGTAAAAGAGTATAATCTATGTGTGGGACTAGCAGGGGAGAGAACTCTTGAATTGTAAGTAAAAGAGTATAATCTGTGTGTGGGACTAGCAGGGGAGATAACTCTTGAATTGTAAGTAAAAGAGTATAATCTGTGTGTGGGACTAGCCGGGTGTGTGGGACTAGCAGGGGAGATAACTCTTGAATTGTAAGTAAAAGAGTATAATCTGTGTGTGGGACTAGCAGGGAAGATAACTCTTGAATTGTAAGTAAAAGAGTATAATCTGTGTGTGGGACTAGCAGGGGAGATAACTCCAGAAAATTTATTTAATGTCATTGAATCAAACTGATGAATTCATGTGTCTGATCGATTTACAGTGTGAAATAACCGAGAAAATTTCAGTTCCATTACTATTAATTCAGAAATAAGTTCGATGTTTTATATTCATGGAAAATTGCAAAGGAATAACCATCCTAATATTTTCAACTCCCATTATTAATTTTTATATGACCGCAAAATTTTTGCGGTCGTATATTGGTATGACGTTGGCGGCGTCGTCGTCGTCGTCGTCGTCGTCTGCGTCGTCGTCTGCGGCGTCATCCGAAGACATTTGGTTTTCGCACTATAACTTTAGTATAAGTTAATAGAAATCTATGAAATTTAAACACAAGGTTTATGACCACAAAAGGAAGGTTGGGATTGATTTTGGGAGTTTTGGTCCCAACAGTTTAAGAATCAGGGGCCAAAAAAGGGCCCAATAAGCATTTTTCTAGGTTTTCGCACAATAACTCTAGTATAAGTAAATAGAAATCTATGAAATTTTAACACAAGGTTTATGACCACAAAAGGAAGGTTGGGATTGTTTTTGGGAGTTTTGGTCCCAACAGTTTAGGAATTAGGGGCTAAAAAAGGGCCAAAATAAGCATTTTTCTTGGTTTTTGCACAATAACTTTAGTATAAGTAAATAGAAATCTATGAAATTTAAACACAAGGTTTATGACCACAAAAGGAAGGTTGGGATTGATTTTTGGAGTTTTGGTCCCAACAGTTTAGGAATTAGGGGCCAAAAGGGTCCAAAATTAAACTTTGTTTGATTTCATTGAAAATTTAACTATTGGGGTTTTTTGATATGCCGAATCTAACCGTGCATTTAGGATCTTAATTTTTGGTCCCGTTTTCAAATTGGTCTACATTAAGGTCCAAAGGGTCCAAAATTAAACTTAGTTTGATTTTAACAAAAATTGAATTCTTTGGGTTCTTTGATATGCTGAATCTAAACATGTACTTAGTTTTTTTATTATGGGCCCAGTTTTCAAGTTGGTCCAAATCGGGGTCCAAAATTAAACTTTGTTTGATTTCATCGAAAATTGAACTATTGGGGTTCTTTGATATGCCGAATCTAACCGTGCATTTAGATTCTTAATTTTTGGTCCCGTTTTCAAATTGGTCTACATTAAGGTCCAAAGGGTCCAAAATTAAACTTAGTTTGATTTTAACAAAAATTGAATTCTTTGGGTTCTTTGATATGCTGAATCTAAACATGTACTTAGTTTTTTTATTATGGGCCCAGTTTTCAAGTTGGTCCAAATCGGGGTCCAAAATTAAACTTTGTTTGATTTCATCGAAAATTGAACTATTGGGGTTCTTTGATATGCCGAATCTAACCGTGCATTTAGATTCTTAATTTTTGGTCCCGTTTTCAAATTGGTCTACATTAAGGTCCAAAGGGTCCAAAATTAAACTTAGTTCGATTTTAACAAAAATTGAATTCTTGGGGTTCTTTGATATGCTGAATCTAAACATGTACTTAGTTTTTTTATTATGGGCCGAGTTTTCAAGTTGGTCCAAATCGGGGTCCAAAATTAAAGCTAAAAAGGGGGTAAATTATTTTTTTTTTGGGGGGGGGGGCAATTCTCCACAGCATATTGTATTACACAAAAGCAAAAAATTGAATATAAATTCAAATCATATGACCAATTCTAAGTTCTTTATTTCAGTTATTCTGTGTCAGAAACCTATTATGTGTCAAATATTTGAAGAAATTTTCAATTGCACAGTATTGCGCAATAGCAAGAAATTGATATGTGTGCCCTGTTATCAAAACTTTATTATTAACAAATTCCATTGGAAATTTGCCAATATAAAATGTGCTGATGAAGCTTTTTTGTTTATCTTATCTAAACTGCTTTTAATATGTATATTTAAAATTTGCCATCCATGACTATGATGTCATTTTCTATTTTAATATGTTATGGTGTATTTAAATGGGCTGTTATGGTTGCAAAGTATAAAGAAATGGGGGGGGGGGGGGGGGGGGGGGGGGGGGGGGGGGTGGGTTGAAAACAAAATTTGGGGGGGGGGGGGGGTAAATGAGAAATTGGGGAGGGGGTAATTTTTTCTCATTTCATATTTCATAAATTAAAAAGAAAATTTCAAATTTTTTTTAGCAAAAAAAAGGGGGGGTTACAATAAATTTTGTTGTTTTTTGTTTTTTTTTTGGGAGGGGGGTCAATGTGCAACTTCATAGTGTATTGCACAAAAGCTAAAAAAAGGGGTAAATTATTATTTTTTTTTGGGGGGGGGGGGGCAATTCTCCACAGCATATTGTATTACACAAAAGCAAAAAATTGAATATAAATTCAAATCATATGACCAATTTTAAGTTCTTTGATTTCAGTTCTGTGTCAGAAACCTATTATGTGTCAAATATTTGAAGAAATTTTCAATTACACAGTATTGCGCAATAGCAAGAAATTGATATGTGTGCCCAATTTTAAATTTTAAATTGGTTATTTCTGATTTATATATAAAAACAAATAATACTGATATGGTTTGAGTAGGTAAATTAAAAATTTTTAAGTTCTTAGACAACATTCATTCTATGTCAGAAACCTATGCTGTGTCAAATATTTATTCACAATCCAAATTCAGTATTGTATCAAGCTTGAATGTTGTGTTCATAATTGCCCCAACTATTCAGGGTTCGACATCTGCGGTCGTATCTAGCTGCGCCCAGCGGAGCATTTTATTAAATATTCTCAAAAAAATATACATTAATCAAACTACTTAATCTCACATGTGAATGCTGAAATATTTGAAGATTATAAATGCTTGCAATGATTTGCATTTGTTATATAAATAGTGAGAATACTATTTGGAAATAATAAGAATAATATTAGTAATGATTTATGATTGATTTTATAATATTATAGTTTGGCTGGAGGAGAACTATTTGACAGAATAGCAGCTGAAGATTACAAGATGACTGAGTGTGAGGTTATCAACTACATGAGACAAGTGTGTGACGGTCTGAAACATATGCATGAGAACAGCATTGTCCATCTTGATGTCAAGGTTAGTTGTTGTAAAACATTGTTTTGTATGATAGAACCACAATTAGTCTTAAACACATGCATGAGAACAGCATAATTTACCTAGATTTCAGGGTTAGATTTAATTTGAATTTTGGATATAGTCTCATTTCTTGAGTTAATATTTGTATGAACAGAACTATATTGGTCTGAAACAATTACATTACAACAGCATTAATGATAGCAAGATTAGTGATATTAGAGGAAAAGTGTCTGACATGTGAAATTATAATCTGATGTTTTTGTTTGAGTGTGGTCAGTCTAAAATCCATGCATCAAAATGAAAAATAATATTATATTTGACTGAAAATTTAAGGAAAGATTGTTTTTTTCTTTTTTATCAACAAAAGTATATTATAAATTTATATTTTATATGCATGTGGATGTATAATTTTTTTTCAGCCTGAAAATGTCATGTGCACAACAAAGAATTCCAATGAAGTAAAAATGATTGACTTTGGTTTAGCCACAAAATTAAATCCTGATGAAGTTGTCAAAGTAACCACAGCAACAGCAGAGTTTGCTGCCCCTGAAATTGTAGATCGTGAACCTGTTGGATTTTATACCGACATGTGGGCAGTTGGTGTTCTAGCATACGTCTTGTGAGTGTATTAATAAGAAAAGTTTCTATTAGTCCAAGTATCGATATACTTTACAATTATCAAAGCCTTTATAATTACCAAAGCCTTTTCAAAATGAAAATACAATTTAGCAGTGAATTCATAAATTCTGACTTTATTCATTTTATTTGTATGACATTGATAATAATGCAATGAAAAAGAAAAGAATCTGAATAAAAACCTTATCCAAAAATTTTGATTATATCAGTAAGGTTTAAACAAACAATCACACAAATAGACCCAGAAACTAATGATTTATAATAAGAGCATTGAGCTGTTTTCACGTCATCATGTCTCAAACATGCATGTGCAATAGATCTTCTTGTTTTAATTACCAGACTGAGTGGTTTGTCTCCATTTGCTGGTGAGGATGATTTAGAGACTTTGGCCAATGTACAGAGGTGTGATTGGGAGTTTGCTGAAGATGCCTTTTCTAACATATCACCCGAGGCCAAAGATTTCATTAGACAACTTCTCATCAGACAACCACAGTATGTATAGTTTTCAGTTATGTTTTATTGTATTTATGCCAGTTATGTTTTTTTTTCTGTAACTGAAATTGTAATGAAATGATGAAAATTAAACTTTGTCTAATGAGGAATGTAAAATGAAAGACTACATTCTTGTAAGTTTGTGATGAGCAACTACATTCTTGTAAGTTTGAGATGAGCAAACAGCCTGACTTTTTCCTATCATGATATCTGTTTAAAACCTTTTAATCAAAACTCCTTTATGGCTCAGGTTAGAAACTCCTCAGGATAATTGTTAAAGTTTATATTTAAAAAACTTAAGTGAAATATTGAGAATTTATCAAATATGCAGAAATAGATTGTTTTAAATGTACAAGATATAACTGGATGTGTGTTTTATTTCTGTTTAGGAGGAGAATGACAGTACATGAGACTTTAGAACATCCATGGCTCAAGGTATGTATTCATTAATGGCAAAATAAAAAACAGATACAGTCAAACCTGCTTTTAACAGTCACAACTGGGACAAAAGTAAAGTGGCTGCATAAGACAGGTGACTGTTTAATCAAATTTTACTCTGAGCGGCAAATCCAGATTTTGCTTTCCGGTCCAGAAAGATCAAGATATTGTCCAACATACAAAACATGGTGGTTCGACTGAGGTGAAACCATGCTTTTTTCCACAATCGACCATAAATGAAGGATGAGATTGATAATTTGAGTGATAATTAAGCTCTGCTTGTATACCATTTTTTGTGACCACTGGCTGCGTAACATAGGTGACCGCTTATTCAAGTTAAATTAACACGTTAAACTATTTGGGCAGACTCCAGGATGACCGCTGAACACAGGTTCCTGCTTAATTAAGGTGACTGTTAGGGCAGGTATATGTGCGTGATTATTTGTTAAAAAAAGATAGTAAGATTCTTAGGAAAGTAAAGATTCACAAGAATATGTGAATAAATATGATTTTCCTTCCAAACTATTCCTTACCTGTACATTATATATTTTAGCATATAAAATGTTGGTAATTGTTTGAAATTATAATGTTATAATTCTTTCCGTTTTCAGGGTGATCTCAGTAGCCGTACTACCAGAATTCCATCAAGCAGATATGACAACATCAGAGCTAAACTCAAAGCAAAATATGTAAGTATATACCGTAAAACTAAAATGTCTTGAATACTGTGGGTCATACTTATGTATAAAAATATTAACATATGAGACAAGAATATCTCATTGAAATGAACACAGAAATGACTGATTACACCCCGTTATCAAAATCTGAACTTTGATGGATCCTTAAGGATTTGGCTGACTGAATTCTACTATACTAAAGAAATAATGGCAATCTTTTTTAAATATTTTATAGTGTTGTTGTTGTTGTTATACCAAATATAAATATTTCAAGTTTACCACAATAAAATGATCTGATGCGTTATTTTAAGTACATGTAATATTGTGATTTTTTTTTGTGTTCCAGGCTGACTGGCCAGCACCAAATCCTGCTATTGGTCGTATTGCTAACTTTGGTGCTCTCAGGAAAAATAGACCAAAGGAATTCTCCATCTTTGATGCATACTTTGGTGAGTGTACTCTATTACTCCATTTTGGCTTTTATTTTGTTACAAGGTCCTGGGTTGGAAAGTGGTCAGTTTAGTTTGTATGATCACTAGCTTGTCAACTTGCTTGTTGTGATTAACTATTTTTGGTGCCAAAAGTCAGTGGTTCTCTCTGGGTTAGTAAAAACTAGCCAATTACACATTTCTTCATTTGAAATCATCTTTTTTTTCAAAGATCATGTTTTGATATTTTATTTCAGACTTTCAGTGTTTCAAACATCTGCTACAGTTGAACAAATATTTTTGAAACAAAACTTAATTTCTATCGTTGCATGTTATTTTCAGATCGCAAAGAGGCAGCACCACGAATTATCCGTAAACCAAGAAATGCCATTGCTGCTGAAGGTCATACTTCTAAATTTGATTGTAAGATCATTGGTGCATCTCCACCAATTGTACAATGGTAAGAATTAGATAATTAATTGATATGTAAAATTTGATGCTTAAAGGATCACTTCACTGATACCTATGGATGGCTGTGAAATAAAAGTAAACCAGTAACTTCAGGAATATCATCATGCAAAAAATTGTTATTTTTAATGATATTTTATCAGAAACTTGTGTTAATTTTGTTTGATAATTGCAGGTTGATAATGTCATGGAGTTGCACTGCAATTTTTTGGTATTCATCCGTGTCAATTTAATGAATGAAATGATCATTCATGAAACCACACAAAATATTATATGTATAAACATTAATATGGTACTTTTTATGTATCTATAAATTTTTATCTGTAACAAACTTTGATGCTAAATATTACCAATAAAAAGAATAATGAAAATTTGCTGATTGTGATATTATTGGATTATACCTTTTCTGTTGTTGAAGAATTCTCTTTTAACTAGATTTCGTCCTTACTTTCACACTTCATATAACTCAAACAGGTATAGCTCATGTTTTGACATCCTAATATTTTAATTTTTCCTTGTTAGGTCATTTGACAATTCAGTTTTGTCTCAGAGTGTTAAATACATGCAAAAATACCGTGGAAATGAGTACGAACTGAAAATCAATCGCATCAAAATGTCAGACAAAGGAGTGTACACTGTCATAGCAGAAAATTCATTTGGAAAGCGAGAAGAACATGCTACCCTCAAAGTAGAAGGTAATGAATATTATATAAAATGGGAATTTCTGAGATTTACAAAAAAGTAAAAGTATCTTGAACTTATTCCATCGGAAAGATACATGTATATCAAGATTTAACAACAAAACGTGAATTTACCTCCAAAATAACATACCAAGCCAGGAATTGAACCCAGAAACTATGGTTCAGTAGTCCACTGCTTTACCAATGGACTAAAGGGATTACTCCACTAGCACTGCATAGATGGTTCTCTATATGGTTTCCTTGAAATAAAATAAGATTTTCACAAAACCAAAAATATGATTCGAATGAAAAACCAAAATGAAATAAATTCAAAATATTAGTATTTATTCAGTGTGAATTATTAGTACAAATTTATTTATCACCGGAGAGAATTTTCAGATAATTGTACAATACCTCTATAATCTTTTAATATTGTTTTTTTTAGTCAACCCAGAATTACCAAAAATACCAAGTAGCAGAGAAACAACACCACTTAGAAGGTAAGAACAAATAAACAACACCACTTAGAAGGTAAGAACAAATAAACAACACCACTTAGAAGGTAAGAACAAATAAACAACACTGCTTAGAAGGTAAGAACAAATAAACAACACCACTTAGAAGGTAAGAACAAGTAAACAACACCACTTAGAAGGTAAGAACAAATAAACAACTCCGCTTAGAAGGTAAGAACAAATAAACAACACCGCTTAGAAGGTAAGATAAAATAAACAACACCACTTAGAAGGTAAGAACAAATAAACAACAAAATGGAAAGGTCAACAATGTCATACCAATCAATCAGCACTACACAACAGGTGGTACCAAGGACAAAAAATAACATAAAAGAGCACAAAACATAAAAACAACAGAAAGTCAGGATATCTGATATGGTACAGACACTGAACCTATGTTATGGTTACACCAACCTTCTCCTTATCCTTCTTGGCACTCTGTTGTATAAAACATACTATAAAAACCAATACAGTATGATTACCAACCACGTGATTGCTTACTGCGACTGAAAAATTTGGTTAGAACTAACATTGTTTAAAGTTATTTTTTACATTTTTAAAAATTTTAACTATTTGAATAGAAAACATTTCTAAAAATTTAAAGTTTAAAAAAAATATTTGAATTATAATTATCATTTTTAAACAAATTTAACCATTACTATAGTATTTAAAAGTTAAAATAATACATTGGTATAAGGGACGAGATCAAAAGTTCAATGTAGGATAAAAAACTTAATTCACATAGTTTTTTCACTGACCCACCCACTCCCCTCTTTGGGAAAAATTGATTGACCAATATGGGCATATCCGAAAATGGATGTCGGATAACAAAACTTGCAGCGATTTTTACCCACCCACCCCTAAACTATTTGAATTAAGTTTTTTTCCTACATTGAACTTTTGATCTCGTCCCTAATATGATTACGTTATTTTTAATTAAAAAGAAAATTATTTTGTGCTCTGGAGGGTCAGAAAAGAGCTATTAAAATATTTCATTAAGGTAGTTTGAAAAGTTAATATCTTTGTTGAACTAGAACTTCATAGATAAATGCATGTTACTCTTAATCATCCTTGTTACTTCATTAATACATACATGTATTTATTTATGAATGGACTTTTCAGATCAAGAAGACCATCAATGTCACCAACACCTGAATTCAAACCTGTGGAAGAAGCACCTAAGATCAGTTTTGGATTACGTCCAAGGTTGATCCAGGCTGGCCAAGAGTTTAAACTGCTCACCTGTGTACAGTCAACCCCAACACCAAAGGTACGCCTAGTAATATCTAAGATCAATAAAAAAAGTCACAAGTTTAGTTATTTTATATAGTTCTGAAATCATGAATTATATTTGTTTGAGAAAATTTACATGCATATGAATATACATTATAGTAATGGAGGTTATTTTGAAGGAATTTATCAATGTGTAAACTAGGGCCATTCACCCACAAACTAAGTCTGATGAACTTTATGCAAAGTTTGTGAGTGATAAGCCCAAGTTTACACATTGATAAATTACGTAAAAATAACCTTTCTTACTTATAATTCCAAAGTAATGCAGAAATATGATGTTTTCCATTTGAAATTAACATTTTCCTCATGCACTATATATATGTATTCATACACACGACGTCATGAAAGGAATTTATCAAGTTATAAACTTTTTACGAGAAGTTGCTGTTAACCCATTTAAATTACTGCACTTGATGTTTTGAAAACAATATTAGAATAATATATCAATATTGAAAGATCTATGAAGGAATGACAAGTTAAAATTCTCTTTTCCTCATTATTTATGTTTGGGTGTGTTTACTTAAATTTTATTGAAGCATTCAAAACATACTTGAATTGAATTGAAATACAAGAAAATATCAATTTTGAAGGATTGACCTTATTCTTCAAGTTATTATTCACTTACATGTAAAATAATTATTGTAGACAATTAAAAGCTCCACCACTTGCATACCTTGATACATTTTCCTTTCCTAATAGGTTTCGTGGTTCAAAGATAATAAGGACATATCTAAAGATCCACATTATATGTGTGGTTACTCCAGTGGTGTGGCTACCATAGAGGTACAGTCTGCCAGGATAGCTGATACTGGTGTCTATACAATCAGAGCATTGAATGAGCTAGGAGAACATGAAACATCTTCTAGAGTTGTAGTTGAAGGTGACTAACATGTTTGTTTCCATAATCATAAAAAAATCTATTTTTTCTAGTTTTCGGTCTTAGAAGATGTTGTCTTAATGATACTAATCATATTTTTTCAGAATTAAAAAACAGTGTAAAGATATTATTCATAAAATTAGATATTTCAAACAATTTTGCATGGTTAATTCGTACAGTGTAATAATTTTTAATATGTCGACATTTTTTATATGTTCTAAATCAAATTTACCTTGTAAAACTTGATAAAATATTTTGTCTTTTATGAATTTTGAATTTTTTTTTTTTTGGAAATATTACCGTAATGATTATAAATAATACATCTGAATTACTGTACCTGTTGAAATAAGCCTAGGCTTCATCTGGATTGGTTATACAATATGGATGTTCTTGTAGAAATATACTAACCAATCTGTGTTTTGTTACAGATCGTGCACATGACTTTGATAAATCTGACATTTTCAAAAGCCATAAACAATCAAGAACAGCTAGAAAAACAAAATCAGGATTTAATTTTGAGGACTCCAGTAGTAGCTACTCTCAGACAGCAACATCATCATCCTCGACACGGACATCGACAAAGACATCACGACGTCATGTCGAGGAATCATATGAAGATTCATATTCATCATCAAGAATGGGTGACAGAAGACGTAAGAAATAACAAATATTTACAATGAATTTGTTCTTGACAGTAATATTTTGTAATGGAAATGCTCTATCATGAAACTATTTTTTAACAAATAGTTTGTTTGTTTAGTTGGAGTTTTATGCCGTTTTCAGCACATTACAAGGCTATTTCAGTTTTTATTGGTGGAGGAATCCGGAGTACCCGGAGAAAACCACTAACCTTCAGTAGGAAAATTGGCAGTCCTTGTCAATTAAGATCGGAGTCGAACACACCCCACCACAGTTAACAAATAGTTAAAAAGCATTAAGGGCTATGGAATGTAACATCACTTATTCAATTTCTGTCAATATAATAGATGTATATTGATGCTATGTTTCTATTTTAAACAATATGTATTTTGGCCCAAGATATTTTGATGATTACTTTATGTATAAAATTTAAGTAGTTTTTTATTTATTCAGTCTTTCTTATATGTATCAGTCACAGTGACTTTCTTACATGTAAAATGTATTTATCCCATCAAAGATTATATACAAAATATGTATTTACAGAAAAACAGGAGCCAGAATATGAAGCACCAGAATTTACAACACAACTGTCACCTTTGATCTTAGATGAGGGTGACAGATTGAAACTTACCTGTACAGTAAAGGGAAGACCTGACCCAGAAGTAGAATGGTATTACAATGGCCAGGTATAACAATTTCATTGAAAAATATTTGGTAATAGCGAGTGCAGCGAGCGCTATGGGATCATATGAGTCGTTTAGGAAAGTCTTTGTTTAATGGGGGCAGCCATTATGCAATCCGAAGTGAATTTATTTGTTAAAGCGAATATGGCCATATTGTGGTACATACTAAAGGTAGAAAAAGTTTAGTTCGCCTGAAACGGAAGTAATTAAAGTATGGTAAATAATTTGCTTCAAATAATAATTTTACGGTCAGAATTGTGATACCGGAAATGAGTTTCTGGAAAAGGCAATTGCTGTGGGCTGTGTTTGCATCATTGGCCATGCCAACAGCATATTACAATATTGTTTGAAGATATTTTAGTTGAATATTTTGTAAAAACTCTGTAAGAATAACACCCTATTTCAAGTGCATTTACAATAATCTTGGTAATACTAGTCGGAATATTTACAAGTGTATACCAAATAAAATATTAATATGTTATATATGTAATATCTTAAATTTCTGGTGTGAGTTTTTCATCCCTGAAATGCCTATATATTTGGTTAAGTTTCAAGTTAGAATTTTTTTTATAAATGCAATCAGAAACCAAACTTAATAAATATGTTAATTTGTATTTAATATATTAAAATTTGACATTTTTTGTCATTAAGAAAATATGACGTTAAACAAATCTATTACATATTTGTTTTTTCAGCTGATGAAAAGTGATGATGCCATTAGGATATCTGCCATAGGAGGTGTACATACATTAGTTATAGATAATTGTATACTTGATGATGATGGTAGTTATGTGTGTAAGGCCAAAAATCCTGGTGGTCAGGCCTCAACTCGAACAACTGTACAAGTTAATGGTAAGTGTAAAAACTCCGACAAATGTACAATTTAAAGGTATCTTGTTAAACTTTAACTGTACAAGTTAATTGTAAGTGTAATAACTCCGACAAATGTTCAAGTTAAAGGTAACTTGTTAAGCTTTAACTGTACAAGTTCGTAGTAAATGTATCAGGCCAAAAATTCTGGTGGTCAGGCATCAAATCGAGTCAATTTTAAGTGTCTCATCTCCAACAACTGTACAAGTTAATGGTAAGTGTGTCAACTCCAACAACTGTACAAGTTAATGGTAAGTGTGTCAACTCCAACAACTGTACAAGTTAATGGTACGTCTGTCAACTCTGACAAATGTACAAGTTAAAGGTAACACGTTAAACTTTAACTGTACAAGTTAGTTGCAAATTTATCGGGCCAAAAATTCTGGTGGTCAGGCATCAATTCAAACAACTTGATAATGGTAATGGTAAAAAATTAAGATCTTTAACTGTACAAATTCCTTCCTACATAAACAGCAGACTAACAACTAAGTTGGGCAGACTTCACCAAGTTTACAGATTTATGTTCTACACATTTTATCTATGTGATCTATAGCCTATCAGCTCTAAGATTGAGAGATTACACCCTGTTAATGATAAGGTATACATGTATTTAAAAGAGATCTGAAGTGACAAGGACTGCCAGTTTTCTAATTTAAGGTTGATAAGTCTGTTTTGATGCTCCGGTACCACCACTGATAAAAATGGGCTAAACAAACAGTAAACAGTATTTTTAATGAAAAACATGTAAAACTGTACCATAATAATACATGTACATGTATGTGAAAGTATGTTTTCATTGTTTTATTCAGAAAAGAAAAAACCTGTCAAATCATCACCTCCTCCAGTGTCATACTCTCCTAAACCAGAATTTATAGAACATCCTGCTGGTGGTAGTTTAGTAGATGGAGATAAGGCCACATTAGAATCTAGAATATCAGGTAAGTCTTGGTACTTTTACTTGATATTTGATTTTTGTTATAGCCTTTTATCCTTCCATATTCTGGCACCATAGGTCAGATGGAGCTACAATGAAGTGGTTTGGCAGAATAATTTACCAGTACTATTTGTTAAAATCTTTACCTAATTCTTTCAGGCATCTGTTAACTTTTTGTAGAATGTTACATCTGGTAATAAATGAGAATGAAAATTTATGGCCAATTATTATCAAATAGCTGTCAGTAAATACATATGATTAATCAAAAATGTTCTTCAGTTAAATTTTCTCCTGTACTGGTCAGATTTGGAAAACACTTAACTTAGAATGTTAAAGAATTTTGGAAATTTTAGGGGTGAGATATTATAATTCTATAAAACATTTAAGCATTTTGGGGACGAGGGGGGAGTGTCACGTCTGAAGATCGATAAATCATGTATAAGCTTCAGATTGGAAGGTTAGAAGGCCAGTGCATTTGTTTGAAGTGTTTTTGCTATACCATGATGAAGATGATGATTGTTGAAAGCCATTTGCATTTCATACTGAATTCTTGTTGATTTTCAAAATTGATATGAGTTCTGTTTTATTGACTTTGTTACAAATGTTTTATATTTAAATATCCAGTTTTGCAAGAAAAAAGAAAGTTTAGAAAAATTAGAACAATAATTTGGAGATATTTCAGCATTGCAGTCTTATAACAAGAACTCATATTGTGTTTGTTTGAAGAGAAAAGAATCCTCCATCAGCTGTTGTTTTGCATTGTACATGTGTGTGTTCTTTTCCTATACCTATATTTTCTTAAGATTGAATATGGAATTGACTCCCATTCAATTTAACATGTATTATATCTGCTGATTTCAGACTTTGGCAATCAGGTCTGATAAATGTGTTTCAAAAACCCAAATTATGTTGTTCTGCAATAAACAATTTACCTGTAGAGATAAGTAATTACCAAGAGATTTCCATATCATGTCACATAAGATAGGCTGGTAAGGAAAAAAATGCATATAGATATTATAATGTTCCAATATCTATAGCCTTAGTTAGAAATCAGCTGAGGTAGGAATTGTTAAGTTGGAAAATTCATTTGTGTTTTTTTTCCATTTTGAGCTCTGCCCTTGATATTTATTCAATACACACAAAAAATAATTGGTATAATTAACCCCCTAAAAAAATAAATAAATAACTAAAAAATAACACTAAAAAAAAACACAATCAAAACAGAATTTTTGGGTTAGAAATTGTGAATTTGATGTAAGCTTTAAGGGAATCTACAAATGCTAGTAT
The DNA here is from genome assembly GCA_028015205.1 of Mytilisepta virgata. Classification (NCBI taxonomy): domain Eukaryota; kingdom Metazoa; phylum Mollusca; class Bivalvia; order Mytilida; family Mytilidae; genus Mytilisepta; species Mytilisepta virgata. Next base: position 51,449,908 of record CM051515.1, read on the forward strand.
TATATACTAATTTCATTATATCAAGAAGTATCATCAACATAAAACATGTCTACATAAGGGGAGATAATTGAATTTTGTCTGTAGGAAATCCTGAAGTAGAATGGTATAGAGATCATGAACTTATAAAAGATTCTGAAGATTTTAAATATGAACAAGATGGTGACGTATTCAGATTAATTATAGCAGAAGTATTTCCAGAGGACACTAGTGTATATAGATGTGTCGCAACTAATTCTGCTGGTTCAACTAAAAGTAGTTTTTATATCAAAGTCGAAGGTAAGGTCAAGAAACAATTATAAAATCAGATTTCAAATAAAAACAAAACTTACAAACAGACCTGATTTTTTCTGCTTCAAGTGGAATTCTGCTTTTTGAAAGCTGGATTTGTTCCTTACAGTCTCTGTATTATATACATGTATAGTAAAATATACTAAAGTATCGTTTTCTCTCTTTAATTTCCTAGTAGTCAAAATCATGTCTGTATAAGGTACGAATAACTTGGACAATATTCTTTCAAAAAAAATGTAAATATATCTCAGTATATTTTAAATATAAGAAAATATAATTAAAAATGATGTTTCATCTGCATTAATTAGCTGATAATACTGGAGATGAAACTTTATAAGCATGTCAGTTTTACTGTCTTTATTGAAGTTTGCAGTGTGAGTTTAAGTGCATGTGTTCATTGTTGTTTTTGTTTTGAATATTCCTTTTGATTTATCAAAAAAAGGTGTAAAATTTTAGATTATTTGTGTTTTAACTAGTTAAACAAGATAATTAGCAATAATTACTGTAATAAGTATATTTCAAGGACTGTTAAAACATGGTTTATGAAGTAAAACATTCAATTTTCTCACAGCATATAACATTTGCTGAAGATTGTTATTTGCAGCTACTCTTTAGGATGCAAGTAAAAAAAACATTGGTTTTGAAGCGATATTACCATAGTGATGTATGGTCTAGACAACTATTGCAGCAGTCGGAAATGTTGACACATTTTATTTAAATGAGTATGTGTCTATTTTTAGAACCAGATGTTGCCCCATCAGGTCCTGTATTTATATCTCACCCACAGTCAAAAAGTATAGATGAAGGAACAGCTTTTAAAGCATCATGTACACTAGATGAAGCTGATTCTGGTATGGTTTTTTCAACTACAGAGTATATGGTCATATAATCATCAATGAAAGTTTTGTGGAAATTGAAGGATGTCCATTTTTTTGCATTTTGCATCTATATATTATAATAAAAACAGTTTTATACTTTTATTAAGTGGAATGGTATTCCTTTTAAAATTAGCCTGAAATTTCATATGAATCATGTTCTCTGTCTCAGTAATGCTTTATAAACCTATACAAATTTGTATATTAAATTTTTATTTTTATCTCATTCAAGACAGGTATTCTAGATTAACATAGATTGTATAACAATTTCTAAAAATATGAGGAAGATAAATGGAAATGCTGAGCTGTTAAAAGGGGCATTAAACAAATTAAATTTACAAAATACACAAGTCAAGATGTGGGACATAGTTTTTGTGTATTTTTGTTTCTTCGAACCAATATATGGAATAAATCAAAATTGATAAGGGGTGAAGTTTTTATACATAAAATAGAATTTCAGTAATTTTAGCAGTTTAAATATAAAAAGTCTTCTGCATCTTTTGGGATGAGAAAAAGCATGATTCGCCCCTTAAGTGAAATGATAAAATAATGGATATCTCGTGCTATTTCAGTAAAATGGAGTAAGGATGGTAAAGAGGTAGAAGACACAGGCAGATTCAAGTTTTCACAAGATGGCAACATATTTGATTTTGAAATCCCTGCAGCTTTAGCTACCGACTCCGGTGAATACACCGTCACAGCCAAAAATAGCCGAGGTTCTTCCCAATGGACATTCACACTTAGTGTTGCTGTAAGTTCTTCTCCTGTTGCTGATGTAGATGTTGTCAAACTTATACAAGACATGCAGGTGAGAATGGCAAACAAGCATTAGTATGATTATTTTGGCCACTATATGGATTATTTTTACATAATATCTCAAAAAATTATTTAAGGTAACAGAAATTTTTAGAATCGGGAGTGGTTATTGTGCAAATATAATCTTTGGACCAATAAATTACTTTGAGATGTCAGTTGTTTTTTGGATAAATGAAATTGATGTAATGAGAAACAGATGTAAGTGTCCTGAAAACTATGGGTTGAAAACTCAGTTTTAAAATTTTGTACAAGATTTCTTTTGAAATTGCACTATACAGTGCACCAGTTGATTTACATGTCAATGTATAGATAATCCATATGTTGGCCAATACAACATCAGTATTATAGTATGTATACAATACATGTTAGCTAGTGTGTAGTCAGTGTTTGTTAATGTTAGTCTATGTAATTAATGTCATAGTCAACCTCTAAATAATGGTATTAACTTTTAGTCATAAACAAAAATTCTTAAGTCAATTTATCAAACTCCAAATGTTTGGATTCACTTTAGTAATAAAAAAATTCTAATGTTAGTTTTTCAAACTCCACATGTTTTTATTTAAAGGTAGGAGGTACCTAAATCCGCAAAATTACGGATTTTCATGAATCTTACATGCAGCTAGAACATTCGAAACTGCATCTAAATATAAAAAAAAAAAAATTATATTTCTTCAAAAAGGTTGATATTAATTCATTGAAATAAAGGACTTTCATTGTAGATTTCATATAAAAACTGCTGAAGAAAAATAATAATTTCACTTTAAATTATCATTTCGCAAAAACTAATCCCTAGGATTTTCTATAAAAACAATAGGTTATTGCTTTCAACTTTTTTGTTTCAATGATACTAAATAAACATAGGGTCACCAGCTTCGTTTTCCTTGTGGAAATCATTCAACTATAGGTCCTGTCTGTGAAAACACTAAAATTGTCATTTTTATCGCAACGTCATGACGATGTTATGCTTATTTTGGCTTTTTGACACTTATTTTCCCTCTTTATACAGTAATCAATCTAATATACTAAAAGACCCCCAATAAATTTTATATCAATAAAAAGAGAACTTCAATGGCAATAAATATTTCATTTTTTTTTTAAATTCTAGGAAATCATAATTTAAAGTCTAAATATTTGACTTTTTGGAGCGATAACTGCATGCATTCTATGTATTTACCCATCTGTTTGAAACACCATATTTCGAGAAGTATTAAAGGGACATACATTATTTTTTTTGATATTCAGATGCAGTTCAACGTACTCTAGTTGCATACCAAATTTTATAAAAATCTGAAATATAGCCCAATTAGGTACCTCCTACCGTAACTTTAGTAATACAAAAATTCTAATGTTAGTTTATCAAATTCTAATATTTGTATTAACTTTATTAATAAAAAATTCCTATTTATTAAATTTATTAAACTCCTAATGTACGATTACTTTTAGTAATAAACAAATTCTAATGTTTATCAAACTCCAAATGTTTGTATTAACTTTAGTAATAAAAACAGTTCTAATGTTATTTTAACGACAATTTCATCCACAATTAATTTTATTGTTTGTGAAAGATTTCATACAGGCATACTAAAAATCCTTGCTGCCATGTCTACAAAAGAAAAGAACATACTGTTACGAATCTTTTTCATAAGGAACATTTGTTTGCAAAAAATAAAATCTAGTAAGTTTCTTTGTTTTTAGAATGCAAGTATCATACTTTTATGTTTCTATGGTTACTAGTCTCTAACATTCCAAAATGATAGCTTTACAGAACATCTCCTAAACAAAATATAACTGAGTTTTTTAACATTTTACCAAATTCAACTATGACTACAAAAAACATTCATGCCAAAATTTTAAAAAAAAATTAAAATTCTTAACATGATTTTCTACCTATGATAAATACTCACTATATAATAATATTGTAGACTTCATCACTATACATGTAGCTAATGTATGTATTGTATAGTATTATGTAGCTTGTTGTCATTTCACATGTAGTCTTCATAGTTTTGCTATTAGAGATTTATTGGAATTATTTTGTTGTACACACCTGTGTAATTTTCATACAAAGGTACACGTATATGTATTATACCCAGTGGAGTACCTGTACTTCATTTGCTCAGATATCTGAGTAACAAAGTTTCTGAGAAATAGACATTAATGAAAAATTTCACCAAAGTCAGTGAAGCATGAAATATAGGTCACACTGACTCAATTATTATTACATTTCATACTTTAAGATTTATATAGAAACAATGAATTTCAAAATAGTCCATATTTTGTGATATTGCACAGTCTATTTTTAGAAACTGGTGAATTCCAATTAAGAAATCCAAACAATTATGTGAATCATGCTCTTTATTGTACATGTATGGTGATGATGCATGGTTTTCACCCTAAAAGAAAACGTCTTCTTGTGAATTCTATATTTGCGACCCACACATCTGAAACCTGACCAGATTGTCAAATCTTGAGATGTTTCTGCCAACTTGTAGTAGTGTAAAAAGATCTCCAATATTTACAAAGTTGTAAAATGGAATGGTTTTATCTGCTACTCAATGAAATAAAATGGTTTTAAAGGCCTGATTTATGATGAGGTTTTGTATTTTTATTGCTTCCAAGTATACTTGTGGAATTGGTACAAAGTTCACTGAAGAGAAAGTTTGTCTTCAGAAGTATTACAGTGAAATGTAATAACACAATTATAGCACTTCATTGTTGTGCAATATCATGTTTTTTTACCACTTTAAGTAATATAGCCTGTGGCCTTGGGCAATATTGCTGCTGAGTGGTTGCTAAACATTTGTTACAAGTTGTTTTAAAGGTGAATCAAGATTTGATATTAGACTGTTTGAGTCATATTGTTGATAACATTTATAAATGACAAAGTATGCAATTTAAAGTTGCAGCTTGATATAGATGAAATCTTAAGCTATGTACCTAATGTATATTATTTTGTATTTCAGTAAAGAGACTTGCTGGGAGTTGTTCTCTACATATCATTTCATTTAAGACAACATGGGATTGTGTACCCTGACATATTGATAGATTGCTCACAATGAATGGGAGTTGTATGAACTAATGTTTATATTTTATCTGATATATTTCTGAACTGATCAATATATTTATTTTGCTGCTGAAACATCGTAGTCAATAGACCGGAAAGAGCTGTGTGAAAATTTTGTGAAAAAGTCATAATTGTGAAAATTGAATGTAATTTCTATTTTTCTTCATCATAAAAAATCTCATTTCATAGAAACTTTTAATGAAAGTTATCATTTGCTAAGGTTTTTCTTATTTATTTGTTTTTTATGCTTTTCTGTAATATAGTAAATTTCTTACTAATTTCTGATATAAAATTTTCTTTAAAATGAAGAAAAAAAATGTAAAAGATTAGATACATAAAACCAATATTTAATTAGAACATGTGGTAGGCTATATTTTCGTGTTAGTTGTAAGAGGTTTACTTTCATACAGAAAAGTCTGATAAAACAACATGACTTTGTGAAAATTATAATCGTTATGTATATACATTGTTTGATTGGAAAAATTGTTTAATATCAAATGCGTATAAGCATTACATTACTTTTATTTTCACAACTACTATCAAAAGGGAGCATATGTTTTGTAGTAGTAGTAGTAGTAGTATAGTATGAATTTGTTTTTTAACTTTCAAAGTGAATTGGTTTTACTGGTTTCTCTTCAGTAAAATTCTTTATCTCATAACAGAAGCCATAAATAACAAAATAATTGGCTTCCATATTAAACATTGTAGTTTGTCATTACTAAAGGGAGGCAACTTAACTATTTTTACATAGTTTTATTATACATTTCTTTAACAAAGATATGTTATCTATAAAGCTCCATGAAAGTAATGTAATGGATTATATACATTGTCAGGATTGTTGGTAGTTCATTAAGAGATATAGATTTTAATTATATTTTAATTTAAATTTTTTAATTTATTCTAAAAATATTATTTAAATTACTGCTGTTATTTTTCTAAGTTATTTTTTATATTGGTGCAATACATTTGAAAAATTGTTGTTTATTTAATACAGTTTGCAAACATGATGAATTTGCCAGACATTAAAAAATATAATACTGGATTATGCCAGGTTAAAGGAAATAGATATGTTCTACTGTTAGAAAAAAGTACTTACAAAACATGTTGTTTATTTAAGCAGGTCTTAAGAGAAGACAACACATTTAATGCCTTTTTTTTATTTTAAAAAAAGATTAATATTAAAGCATTAATTTGACATCAGCCATGTTTTCTTTGCATTTTTATCATGTTTCTAAACTTTTCATGATCTATTTATAATTTGGTGTGATATCAAGGGGAATAACTCTTTTATAAGTCTGTTCAAGAGCATTATTTATTAACTTATTGCTGAAACCTGTGATACTATGTAATATGAAGATGACATATTGGTCAAAATGTCAACTTCTATATTGATATGTAATTGACTTACTTCAATGGAAAGGACATACTATCCATTAAAGCCTTTTTCTGGAAGTGAAATGCATAAAATATGAAAATATTTTCAAGGAAATAAACAGTAGAGACAATTATTGATATTTGATATGCTGTATTTTATGATATTAATAGGCTTTATTTATCCTTTGATGACTATTTGACCATTAAGACTATAAGAAAGACCCCCTCTTATCCCACCAAGGCTATTTGCTGTGATTTTTCTGTATTATCACTGCCCCTTTGCTTTACCTCTTTTATGAAAATGTTATCAAATAAAATGCTGTTCAAAAGATGTTGAGTTGTGTTTATTTGTGAAATATAATTCTATATACCATCTATCAAGTATAATAAACCACCTCAGTGGTCTCGTGCTCGCCTTGCGTGCGGAAGGTTGCGTGTTCGATCCCCAGCCGGGTCAAACCAAAGACATTAAAATTGGTATTTGCTGCTTCTCCGCCATGCATGCAGCAAATAGGAGTAAGAACAAAGGACTGGTCAGCTCGGAGTCAGTATATAATGTGTCCGAGTGGGGTGATATGTCTTCCTGCGGATATTTACCTCGTGAGCTAGCACGTTAAAAATCCGGCTCAGCATGTTGGTCTAGTACAAAGCAGGACCATATTCATATCATATTAACATGTTCTCCTCCTGATATGCAGCTGGTTGCCACAGGATGTTAAACAATAATTCATCCATCCATCAAGTATAATATGAAAGGAGGGATATATGGATTCATTTATGACTTAAAATCCCTATATTATGTAGGTGACAAATGTTCTTGAATAAAGTACCCATAAGGCACCAACAATTCACTATAATACTTAAACAGCACTTCTTAAATTTGTACATTGTAGCACAGTATACATTTGCACAAACTGATTGTTTATATTACCCCCCCCCCCCCAAAAAAAAAAAAAAAAAAGAAAAAAAACCAAACAAACAAACAAAAAAACAAAAACAAATAAAAACAATTCTGGGGAAAACTTTTTATATCCCCCCGCAAACAAACTTTTGTGGGGTATATAGGAATCACCTTGTCCGTATGTTAATGTACATTGTAAATGCAACTCCTCCTAAACCATTCAATGGATTTTGATGAAACTTAATATGAAGGTTGGGCATCATATGTAGATTGCATGATGAAGCAAGATAATTAATACTGGATTCTTGCAAAGGGAGATAATCCAACTTAAGGGTTTTACATGTTTAAAGCTTGTAAACTCCTCCTAAATTGCTTATTGGATTTTTATTACAATTTACACAGTTGTAGTACACTACTTGCAGATGTGCATGAAGGAATATGGTTGCTGTCCAAAATTTGGAAGGGGAGATAATTCAACTTATGCTCTGAAACAGTATTGGTTTTAAACAATACATAGGTAACTTGCTGATATACCAGTATTCCAAATTGTGAACATTCATAGTATTGCAAGCGGGGGTTATCACTCACATTTCTTGTTTACTGGGGTTTTATGCCACTTCCGGTGCAATCAACTGTATTGTGGCAGCCAATTTTTATTGGAGGATGTTAAGAGAACCACCAAATATAATTTTTCTAACACTTTGAACACTCACAAAGTTTCATTTGTATGATAAAATTAAGTTGTACAAAATTTTCTACAAGGCTTAGTTAATCTAAAACTAATGTATAGGCCATGTGTAATGTCATATACTGTACATAAATTATGTCAATAAATTAGCACACGGGGTACATGGATTGACTCAACATTCTTAGTTCAATATTGAACACTTACTGAAGCACTAGAAGTTGACTCAGTCACAAGGACCACGAAAATGGTTTAATCAGAGACACCAAAAAATGACTATTGGCACCAAATATAGTCTACTTCCCTGTGAGGTTTTTATGAATCAATCCTTATAAAGTTGTGTTCTGCAAATAATGGTCTATTATGAGAAATAAGAAATTGTGAAATAGTTATACATGACTGCACCTACTTGTAACATACAATTTATTTTACATATGAGTTATCTTCTTCTTTTTTGGCTAACCTGCATCCCTGACTTCCAACTGAAATGGCTGCTGTTACTAAAAATAGAACAGAGATCGTATCTGAAAGACACGAATGCCCTGTCCTCCTGCACAAAGAATTCCCATCTATTATTTATGGAGGAAATCATTTTGAGAATTATTTTTAATACATAAAAGTTTAATAATATATCCTGCTTGCATTAACTTTTTATTGGTGATCTCTGTTGAACTAAAGATGATGATTGAAGTTGTAAAATATCACTGAAAAAGACTAAAATGCAAAAATTTATTCAGTCAATTTACCATAAGATGTAGGTCGTAGTGACTCAAATGTAGCTGAGCTGTGTTGTACTATATAAGGCCAACTTAATTATGAAATATCATTAAAACATTACCATAGGTCCCTAAAAATAAAGGGGCCTCTGTAGCTGAGTGTTCTAGGTAGTTTGTCATGACCACTAGCCTGTCAACATTGAGGTTGTGAGTTCGAATCTCACTTTTGGCGGGGTGTAAGTGTAAAGTAAGTGGTTTTCTTCGGCTTCCTCCACCAATAAAAACTGGCTGCTGAGAAAAAGCCAAATGTGCTGAAAATGGCATTAAACCACAACTAAAACTAATATACCTAAATACAAAAATCAAATCAAAGTCACTCAAGCATAAACTGTAGGTTGTGGTGACTCAAATGTTGCTTAGTTGTATTGTGCTATACAGGACAACTGTAGTTGTGAAATATCATAAATACATTACCATAGGTTCTTTAAAAATATTAAAATCACACAAGCATAAAATGTAGGTCATGGAGACTCAAATGGTGCTGAGTTTTGTTGTACTATATTATAAGATGATTGTAGTTGTGAAATATACATTTCTTTAAAAATTAACCTAAATGTCGCTCAAGCATAAAATAGAGGCCATGACATTAAAATGTCACCGACTTTTGTTGTAGTATATAATACGAATGAAAAGGTATAATATCATTGATATATCTCAATATGTTTCTGACAAATGGACCTAAATGCAATAACTTTACTGGGTCACTCATGCATAAAATGTGGGTCATAATGACCCAACTGTAAGTGAAATGCATTATATATTGTAAGATGGTTATTGTGGTGAAATATCATATAACGCCATGAATTCATAGGCTATGAAGGAAAAACTTTATTAGTCACTCATGCATTAAATGTAGGTCAAAGTGACCCTAATGTTTTTTATCCTTATTAAGTGTCATAAGAGGATTGTAGTGGTATAATATCATTGATATACCGGTATCTCTATGGGTTTCTGAGAAATGAACCTAAACGCAAAAACTTAACAAAGCCGGACAGACGTATGTAATACAATGTATGTATGTACGGATGGATGGACGAGGGTAAATCTAAAAGCCCCTTCAACATTCCTGGACTGGGCATGAAAAAAGGGGATAAATCAAAAATTGAAAATTGTTCTGCGGAACTACATGGAAGATGGAATCTTAATGGGCAGAAATGGTCCTTAGGGTGTCCTCTTTCAGAATTGAGTCTTGACCTGGACTGTCAAATATAGGACCCTGTGGGAATATCATAAAAGAAATCTTGTCTGAAAATACTGAGCCAATTGGAACCAATTAAAGCTAGGCAGAAATGGTCCATAGGTGGTCCTCTTTCAGAATTGTGTCCAATGACCCAGACTGTCCCCCCCGGATGGCCGCCACAGCAGACATTAGCATAACATAGGAAAATCTACTTGTCTGAAACAGTATACTGAACAAATTGGAACCAAACAAGGCAGAAATGGTCCTTTGGTGGTCCTCTTTCAGAATTGTCTGATGACCTGGGCTGTCAACAAAGATTGCCGTCAGTTTTACATAGGACCCTAAGGGAAAACTCGTTGAAAAATCTTTTTGTCGGAAACCACTGAGCCAACTGGAACCAGACTTGGCAGAAGTGCTCCTCTTTCAGAATTTTGTCTGATGACCTGGAATGTTAACAAAGATGGCTGCCACAGCTGAACAGTTTAACATAGGGCCCTATTGAAAATTCATTTAAAAGTCTTCAAATCAATGAGGCAATTGGAACCAAACTTGGCAGCATTGGTCCTATTTCAGAATTGTGTCCAATGACCTGGACTGTCTACAAAGATGGCCGCTACAGCCAAACATAGTTTAAAATAGGACCCTATGGGAAATTTAAATTGAAAAATCTTCGTTTGAAGCCACTAAAACTAAACTAAACTTTGCAAAAATGCATTAGGTGGTCCCTTTCAGAATTCTGTCCAATGACCAAATGAACTTAGTTTAATATTGGACCCTATGGAAAATTTCATAAACAAATCTCTCTGAAACCAATGAGCCAATCTTGGTTGCAATGGTTTTCAGGAGGTCCTCTTTTAGAATTATGTCCAATATCCCAGACTGTCAACCAAGATGGCCACCACAGCCAATTTTGTTTAACTTAGGATCCTATGGAAAAATTCATTTAAAAATCTCATCTAAACCACAGAGACAATTGGAACCAAAGTTGGCAGAATTGGTCCTTAGGTAGTCTTCTTTCAGAATTATGTCCAGTGACCCAGACTGTCAACAAAGATGCCTGCCACAGCCAAACTTAGTTGAACATAAGACCCTCAGGGGAAAGTCATTGAAAAGCACTTGGCAGCCATGGTTATTAGATTGTTCTCTCAGTACTATATCCAATAATCTGGACATTCGTGTCTTAGGTGCTTTATGGCTGCTGATAGGCAAATTGAATCCAGATGAGAAATACAGACTCCTGGGAGCCACTAGTTAATTCTAGCAATTTTGATTCAAGTTGTATTTTACTCATGCCTAATACATGTATCTTGTTTATTTGGAATATTTTGGAGTTATGTTCACTGCTTTATTCTCGATGTTGGACCTAAGTCATTCCACACATGCTTCATACCTAATGCCCACTTTTGAAAAATAACATTGGCTTTATAAAACATCATATGTACCTACTAGTATGTTATCTTCTACTCTTTCAACAAGTTTTGGATAAACTGGAGTTAAAGTATTATGTCACACCTGGAAACCATAATTTCACCCAAATCATGCAGGTTCCAATTCAAAACCAGAAATCTACGATTACAAAGTTTGCCTCGTTCCCCCGCTAATTTTGGTGTGTGGCTGTGTAGCTCCCCAAGATGCACCCTAATAGCAAGTAATATGATTGTAGGTCCTTTGGTATCGGAGAAATTAACTTAGACGTAAAACTTAACCTAAGACAATGAAGCACAATAAATCAGAGTGACCTAATTTTGGTGAAAGGGTGAAGATGCACCCTCACACCAAGTAATATGATGGTAGGTTCGTTGGTATCGGAGAATTGATATCAGGCATAAAACTTAACCCAAGTCAATGAAGCACGATAAGTAGGTCAGGGTGACCTAATTTTGGTGGGAGGCTGTGTTGCTCCCCAAGATGCACCCTCACACCATGTAATATGATTGTAGGTCTGTTGGTATCGGAGAACTGATATCAGACATAAAACTTAACCCAAGTCAATGAAGTGCGACAAGTAGGTCAGAGTGACCTAATTTTGGTGGGAGGCTGTGTTACTTTTATTTTTTAACTAAATTTTAAGTGTCAATTTCAGGCTTGTAACAAAATACTAGCAAGTGAGCTGGGGATACCCCTGTAGATTTGGAGTCCACCAGCAGCAGCATCTACTCAGTGGTAAAAATAAAATTCTTTGATACCAATTTTGTCGCTCAAAATATGCACATTTACGACTCATCAGTTGTGTTCATTTAATCATAACACCATGCCATCAGTATTAGTACTATCATTAAAATTCTTTAATGTTAAAAAGATCCCCAAGTAAGATGTACAAAGAGTAATAAGGAAAGGGATTAAACAGACATTCCAATCATAAGAAAAACAGAAATTTATTTTTACCTTTATTATCATTTAATACAAAATCTTTAAAGAAAAACATTTTTATCTGTCGTCATGTATACATCCAAAGATATGTAGAAACAAAATGAATATACTAAACTCAATTGGAAATTATTGCACCTACACCATTATAATAAGTCTTCATGTAGTAACCTTCTGCTTTGACTGTTTCAATTGTGGAACAGATTATATAATATTACCTCATTAACCGCAAAGCTGACCATAGTTGGTTATACAAGTATAACCTGTTCCAAAATTTGAAACAATTCCTATGATTCAATTTCAATTTTTTTTTCAACAAAAATTCAGGTAAAATCATTTTAAAACTTTAGATCCAGAATATTTAAATTGCAGACTGCGGAGTACTATGTTGGTAACAGTGCCCAAAAAAAGTTATAAAGTATTTACTAACTTAGCTTGCTCGACCAATCAAATTGCTTTATGTAAAACAAAAATTGATTTTTGGAATCTTCAGCAAATCATCTGTTCTTCATCACATTATGTGTCCTATTATACAATACTTCAGTAGGTTTTGTATCATAACAAAAAATATATAACGTATATTTGGAACAGAACACAAATAACATATTTCCCTTATCTGTATTAACAGGAAACAGAGATAAAACTTTACCTATTCAATGACACTCTCATAAGTTTTTAGAATCTATGTCTTTGAAATTCTTACTTAATAAATGATTTTACCTATTAGTTGTATCACCACAGTGTATGATAGTATCAGATAAATAGAAGAGAAAAGTAACAGTATTTGGTTTATGGAATTTCCATACTACCATGCTTGACAGATAAAACATTGCAGTATTGTCTGTTTTACAATATGTTTCTTCCTTAAATAATTCTCAATGTATTATCCCAGAATGTCAATGTCTTCTTCTTCAGGAGGTGGAGATAACCTTGATAATGACAACACTTCCTCCTTCACAAACAATCCACTTCGTCTTTCTTTCTGTATCTGTTTGTATTCTCGTTTCTGTCTTTGTTTGTCAACTCTGTGTCTTTGTTTTCTTTCCTGTGATTGAAATTTCTGCAAAATTCCCAAAAAGCTGAACAAATGAAATATGAAAATTTAAAATTAATATGTTATAAGACACAATTTCCAATTTTTTTAAACATAATATTGATCAGAGGTGAAATTTTATGACCACTTTTAATCTTAAATACATTTAAATACAGACTATGTGTAACATTCTGTTATATGAACAGGTTTGTCCTAATGAATTGGGCCCTTCCCTATTTTGACACACGTTTGCATGTAATCTGGCTTTCGAAAAACAAAATCATCCTCTCTTGATATCCTTTGATAGAAAATGCCCCAAAAATCAAAATTGTATGTATGCCAAGATCCTTGTCTTCTTAAAATCTCGAAAGAAAAACCTGATACACTTCCTTGTGTCCACAAAAACTACTTCTTTTAAATCTGAAGGTCAGAGGATGCAGAATTATTTTCACCTTTGGGTTTTGATCTTGATTACTTTAGAAAACAAATAAAATAAATGGAAATGGTGAGCTGTCAAAAGGGGCATAAAACGACTTAAATGTACAAAATAAACAAGCCAAACAAAACCAAATACAAAATTATAAAAAAAAAACAAACAAACTAAAAAGTTAAAATTGCTCAACGTTTCTTCCAATATGGCCTCGATCACGAGCATGAAAAAATAAAAGGGTGTTGACTCTTGGAAACCCAGAGCAAGACTGAGTCGGTACAGAAAATGTAAACAAGTTAAGTTGTATAGAAAACATACTATGTATAAGATAGATGTACTGCAAAATGTTAGTAGTGTGCATACTTGGTAAAACAAAAAATGAAATTAAGAATTTTTGACATGAATTCCAAAGGGTCGGATTGTCCCCAGTCTAAAAATTATTTTCTGCTCAAGATGTTGTATATATTGTCTTCCCCCATTAACTGTCATTAAAACGGTAACATTGCCAACTGGACAATCAGTTACATTCTTAATGGAACGAAAGTGTTCTGCAAAGCGGTCATCAAGGCGACGACATGTCTCTCCGATATATATCTTATCACAATTTGTACAGACGATTGCGAAAACCAAATTTAGATCAGTACAGATATACCCATTTTGAATGAAGGCTCAAAAACATCACAAATGAACTGAACTTTCATTACTATGTATTGAAAAATGCTCATAAGGATGTTACAAATGGCGACTGTGGGGACAGCTGATTTCTGGCCAGGCTTTCTGACCAGGCTTTAAAGCTTTTGGTCTGGTCACATTGGAAATTTTTTTATTTCCATTTTCAAGGGCTGAAAAGGAAGTGTGTGTAATACATAAGTGTGTTTAAAAGACGATACCCAAATATATTACACAACAAAAGAAGTTTTGACAGATTTTTACTTTAAACAAGGGACTTTAACAAAGAATAACTGAATATTGCGTGTGGTTACGAACGGTTTCCTGATGGCTTGGTTTGGGAGGATTCTATATAAAAGCCCAAAAAACATGCATACCTTTTTACTTCTCTTGGGTGATGACTTGGATATACTGCTGTCATCTGATTGACAATCTCTGCATGTATGTGTTTTGATATAATCTTGTATCTTCTGCATTTTTTCTTCTGACATTTTCATTATGTCTGAAATAAAGTTTATCTAGAATAAGAGAAATAGCATAAAAAGGGCAAGTAGGAAGCTTTTTTTCGTCTGTTAGATGTATTTAGCCCCATTTCATCACAAAAATATTTTTCCTTGGCTTTGGAAATGGAAAATGAAAATAATAAAAACTCCCTCAGTCGTTTGTGATCAAAATCAGTCACACATCCTGAAATATTTCTTGACAAGTTACTTGAACTGATTATCCATATGGCATTAAAAGCAATAAATAATAATATGACATCTTATCAGACTCATGTTTTAAATGTAATCTTGCATTAAATCCACCAATACACAAGTTTTCATTGGCGGTAGTTATTACAAGGTCAGGCTTTCTTTTGCACTTAAACGAACTCTTATCACCATGACAACAGTGAGAACAGCAAACCTTAAGTGCTTATAATATTTGATAAGAAAAGTAATTTCTTATAATTTATAACAATTCTCCATTTCCTTAGTACAAATTGCTCTCATTGAGCAACCCCAACCCCCTCAGAAAAGTTCAACAATTTATTGGAAAAAGCTTAGATTGGGCGTGACCCTAAGTAAACAATATACACTTAATACACACAGGAAATCATTGAAATATGCAACATGTTAAACAAAGTTTATATGAATTCAGTGATTTCAGGATTCTAATATAAGCAATTATGATTGTGTAATGTGAGAAGACTTAACCTATAAAATCAATAACCCATGTATTCAGAGTAGGTTACATAGTCAGGTGGTACCTTCCCTCAGGAGAAAAGCATCGGTTTGGTGAAAAACAGTGTACAGACTAGTAAATTAATGAATTTGTAAGAAATACCTCATAGAAACAATCAGATGTTAGTAGTATTTGAGAAAAAAATTCTCAGTTACAGTAGGCACTTAACAAAGACTTAGCTTTTATGTCACTTTCAGCAAAATTGGCTATATCACAGTAGCATGTTTTTTGTTTTTTGTTTTTTGTTTTTTTTATTTGGGAGGGTGGGCGTTACAAAAAAAAAACCCAGTCTATACTAATATACCAAGTCCCCAGGTAATCCTAACAAGACACATTGCCCTATAAGGAATGAGAGGTTTATCTTACCAATTAAGAACTGTCGGTCTGTAGGTAAGACACGTGATTTAGGGTCAATGATTCTAATGACTTCCAACTGCTCTCTTAGTCCTAAATCTTGACTTATTCTCTGACTCAGCTGATCAACAATGGCTACTTTTTCTTCTTCATTTAAAGTGTTCCTATTAAAGAAAAATGCATGTTTAAAATAGCGCATAACTCAAGTTGAATGATTCAGAACTCAAATCTAATGAATTGATCACTTCTGTAGTTTATTTTACTTTTTTTTTAAATGAGAAATGACAACAAGAGGCTCTCAAGAGCGTGAATCGCTCACCTGGCAAACAATGCACTATAAACTAAATTAATATATTAATGTTTGTTGTAAATTAAACTGTGTATTAAAGGTCATGTAAAATGCTGAAAATACCTTTAAAACCCTATCAAGAACCTCTGGAAAGAAATGAGCATGAGTTCTCCCTACGCTTGATTAAGATTCAGTCATTTTCAATCTGATGATTCACAATACAAAATACAAGCTTTAATTCATCTTCAAATACAAGTATAAATCTTTTGGTCTATATGTTGTCTTCGTTTTTAAAATGTTTGAAAGAAGTTATGTAAAAATTGTGGGTTAAGGCTTTTTATTTTCTATTATGCTTCATCTTTGATCATATTGACTAAGCTGTTGGTTTTTATCCAATAAACCATGCTTAACTCATCTGTCACTTTGTAGAGTTTCATCAAAATCCCCCTAGTAGTTTCAGAGGAGAAGATGTTTGAAAATTTGCTAACAACGATGATGACGGACACCAAGTGATGGCAATTAAAAGCTCACATATTATGAAGTTTAGTCATTGTTATACAACATTCTCATCATCACCATTCACTAAGGATACCATGTTTACTTTAAAAACCAAATATTGTTGAAATCCGAGCAAGTGTAACTAGAGGCTCTCAAGAGCCTGTGTCGCTCACCTGTACCTAATGTGATTTTGGAAATTATGTAAAATTATATAATGATTGAGACCAAGATTGGTTTAATTTGACACAGTATTTAAAATTAAAAACAGGTCATCTTAGTGTAAGTCTTACAATAGCTACTGAAGACATCTTATCTTTATATTTTTGAATATGTGGTCAAGTTGTGACCATTCAGAATTTTTTTTACAATTTTCTGATAGACTTCTAAACATCTTGGATGATGGATCAGCAACAAAGTAACAACACTTGGTCAGCACCTCATAAGGAACATTCATGCTATGTTTTGTTACATTCTATTCAGTGGTTCTCTAAAAGAAGTCATTTGTATGCATTTCCCATAGGGTCCAATGTTAAACTTAGTCCCCTGCTGGCGGCCATCTTGGATGATGGATCGGCTACAAAGTAACAACGCTTGGTCAGCACCTCATAAGGAACATTCATACAAGATTTAGTTTCATTCCATTCAGTGGTTCTCTAAAAGAAGTCATTTGTATGCATTTCCCATAGGGTCCTATGTTAAACTAAGTTCCCCGCTGGCGGCCATCTTGGATGATGGATCAGCTACAAAGTAACACCACTTGGTCAGCACTTCATAAGGAATATTCATGCCATGTTTGGTTTCATTCCATTAAGTGGGTCACTAAAAGAAGTCATTTGTATGCATTTCTCATAGGGTTATATGTTAAACTAAGTCCCCCGCTGGCGGCCATCTTGGATTATGGAAAGGCTACAAAGTAACAACACTTGGTCAGCACCTCATAAGGAACATTCTTGCCCTGTTTGGTTTCATTCCATTCAACGGTTCTCTAAAAGAAGTCATTTGTATGCATTTCCCGTAGGGTCCTATGTTAAACTAAGTCCCCCTCTGGCGGCCATCTTGGATGATGGATCGGCTACAAAGTAACAACACTTGGTCAGCACCTCATAAGGAACATTCATGCCAGATTTAGTTTCATTCCATTCAGTGGTTCTCTAAAAGAAGTCATTTGTATGCATTTCCCATAGGGTCCTATGTTAAACTAAGTTCCCCGCTGGCGGCCATCTTGGATGATGGATCAGCTACAAAGTAACAACACTTGGTCAGCACTTCATAAGGAATATTCATGCCATGTTTGGTTTCATTCCATTAAGTGGGTCACTAAAAGAAGTCATTTGTATGCATTTCCCATAGGGTTCTATGTTAAACTAAGTCCCCCGCTGGCGGCCATCTTGGATGATGGATCGGCTACAAAGTAACAACACTTGGTCAGCACCTCATAAGGAACATTCATGCCATGTTTGGTTTCATTCCATTCAGTGGTTCTCTAGAAGAAGTTCAAAATGTAAAATGTTGACGGACGCCGGACGACGGACACCAAGTGATGAGAAAAGCTCACTTGACCCTTTGGGTCAGGTGAGCTAAAAAATGGTGGGAAAATGGCAGCCATTTTAAAAAAGGCCGTCCAAAACAAACTTTCATCATCACCATTCAACTTGGGATATCATGTTTACCTTGAAAGTAGCATTCATTTTCATTTTCTTTCTATAATTCAGGAAAAAATAGCAAAAAACAGCATTTTGACCCCTATGTTCTATTTTTAGTAAGGGCAGATATGTTTTTCAACCAATCAAAAATCCAAGCATCAACTTTTTGCAGGATACCCTAAGGAACAATCTTACCAAGTTTCATTTGATTTTGAATAGTAGTTTCAGAGAAGAAGATTTTTGAAATAATAACATAAAAAAAAGCCAAAAATGTCAAAAAAGGGCAATAACTCTAACATCAGTTGACAGATTTTCATGAAAATTAGCACACAGGTAGCTCTCATCATGCTGAACACTTTCAACTTGCCAGAATTTGCCATAACCTAATGATTTTTGAGATATTTGCGAAAAACTGTTGTTTGACCCATATGTTCTATTTTTAGTAACAGTGGCCATGTTTTTCGACAGATCAAAAATCGAAGCATAAACTTTGTGCAGGATACCCTAAGGAACAATCATGCTAAGCTTTTTATCCAAATCCATTCAGTAGTTTCAGAGGAGAAGATGTTTGAAAAATTGTTAACGACGACGACGACGGACGCCAAGTGATGGCAAAAGCTCACATTTCCTTTTAGGAAAGGTGAGCTAATAAATGAGAAAATATGAGACTATGTTTCTATACAACTTCAAATTTATATGATTTGAAAATCCAACTTGGTAAAAATGTCAAGTAATCTCATATTGAACCAGAGATACTGTGCACAAGCTCCCAAAGTGATAACATGATACCCTGCTCAAAATGTTATGTTGCAAAAATAAAATTCTCCCTCCTGAAGTTGTCCACCTGGAATTATTTTGCTTCATGCACATCTTAGAATGGTGCTCTATCTTTATGACAAGTTTAACTGAATATCATTTGATATTTAGGAGAATCGTGAGTTAAAATATTCATGGACATATCGACAGGGTGATTTCTATAGCCCATCCAACTTTCTATGAGAAATAAAAACACAGATTATTGTTTCACCATGACAATATCTTAATCTTCTACAATTGGTTGTCTACAATCTTTTTTCCAACAATTTTGACAGAACCATCACCTTGAAGTATTTCTGGTGATTAATCGTTTTATTTACATAATAGACAAACAACAGAAATACTCTTAATGTCCTTTACCATTTTCTATTTTTCTGTCTACTGTGCCGTCGGTTTTTGGAAGAATAATTGGAACAGTTACTGCACGATAAATCAATACTGGACGGGCTTTCTGGACCTTCATTGTCTGTTGATTTTGTTTGGGTACAATTATCACATGATACATGTATATCTCCATCTGCCTCTGCTGAATCATCATCTAGGACACTATAGGGCTCTGAAAGTTAAAGTCAAATCTAATCAAACAGATGAGATATCATACCTGGAATTTAAGCTCAAGTTCTACACTAACTGACCCTCCTATACAAAAGTTCCATACAATATAGTGTAACCATAAGTTAAATCCTGAGTAACACAGAAGTATACACAAGTAGTTATCAAATGGTGGCTATAATGTGGCACATCTAACACATACTCCTATTACCATGGCAATGGATAAAGGAGCAAACCAAATGTGCAGCATCAACTTCAGGTACCAGTTTTACTTATCTTTAAATTCTATATCTAAACAACTTTATTATTTGGAGTTTCTCCTTGGTGATCATTCTGGATTCCTTCCCTTTTTTCTTTCATTTTAATTTTATTTATTTTATTTTAATTATTAATTTATTTTTGTAACTACAGCTTAAAACTGCCATGAAAGTGCAGGTTTTGATAAAGAAACCCCAAAATCATTGATTAAAAATTAAAATATGGTAAATACAATAGCATTAGTTACTGAATACTATTGAATGTTTCATTAAAATCCATTTACAGGTTTAGGAGTGGCTGATGGAAGAAAATGAGATGACGATGGGACACGACGACAAATCACTGCTACCAATAGGACAAATAATACTATGGCTACCTGTGTCTTTTATGTCTTGTATAATATTTAAAACCGATGATGCCAGGTCACCAAACAGTTCAATCCCTGTATCATCTTCATTATCATGGTAAATGTCATCGCTACATTCAGAACTTGCAATACTGGTTCCTGATGACTGGTAGCCTACAGTACAATAGTCATGGAACTGTCTTATTCTAAAATGTACAAAATAATTCATTGTAAGCAAATCAGGCATTTTCTTATTGTTAAAGATGAACTCAAGGCTGATGAATGCAAACTGAAAGAAAAATTGATTATACTAAATTAACCCAATTATTCCTTTACAAATCATTTGAAAACAAATTTTTACAATATACAAAATGAAAAGTTATGGAGACAAAATTCTTTGAAAGATCATATTTAACATTTTTGCACCATCCAACTGTGGTTCATTGACATCCTTATAACAAACAGGCCATTGTTTTGTCTCTTAGTTTGCTTACCTGTCAAGGTCACATTCCTCAGCTACATAAAAATCTGTGTCCTCAATGACCATTTCTGGAGATTGTTTCCAGGACTGTGGTGATACATCTTTCATCAGTATACTGTCTAAACACCAGGAACTGCAATATAAAGCATACACAATGTAAACAATATCCTGAAACCTTTTTAAGTTTCATTACCTGTATGGATTCTTTATTACTATTAATTACAGGCAATAAAAACTAATAAATATCCATTGACATTAAATGCAGAGTCCGGCTGACCTACCTATACATGTACCATATATTTTGGCTCCTATCCTAAACATTTTTTATATATTTATTCAATGTTTCTCCCATAGACTAAATATATAAAAAAAAACTATAATAAAAAAATCCCTACCTACCTACCTACCCTATTTTTTACTTTGATGTAGCCAGAACAAACTTTTTTTTGCTCTCATATAATCAATGTCCATTTTTGAAGTGAAGATCTATGAAGATAATAGTCCTGTAGCATTGACCCTTAGAGATCTCTGCATCTGGATGACTTACAAATGTATATCCATGTGCTTTGGTCACGAGGAGGGTGCTATATTGATCTTTACAAAATTATTTACTTCAAACTGTTTGTCAAATGTTACTATATAGTACATTTCTATATTGAACATAAGAAAAAGAATTTTTTCCCCAAGTTGTCTCATATAGCTTTTATTGTATCTAGTTATCTCACTACAAATCAACTTGTTTATTGTATCTAGTTATCTTACTACAAATAAACTCTTTTATTGTATCTAGTTATCTTACTACAAATCAAATGACTTAAAATTACTTCATATTTATTGCTTTATGCTAAATGTTTATAATTTATAAATTTATTGTTATATGTTCATCATGTATAATCACTAATATTTTGTCCCCAGTGGCCCATGATTGAAAAATAAATCTTCTTATAATCAATCATAAATTAAAGTTGTCCATTTAGACCTTGGTATCATCACAGTGATTACATGTAATGACTTGTAGGTATAAACTTTATTTATGTTGCATTGGTACAAACCCAAAACTTCACTAGTTGTGTGATGGGTCTACTTAAAATGCATTAACAGCTATCAGTCTGATTTAAATCAACCTGTTTTTTTCTGATTCGAATTACTGTGTTGTAATACATTGTAATCGTAGCCACAACTGCTTAGACATGGCATTATATATATCAATCAGACTACCTTCATACCTCGATTTATTTGAGCAAGCAGAATTCGTCAAGTTCGTAGACCTCCTGTGTTTTTACTTTTTCAGTTTAAATCCTTAGTTTCTGGTACACCTCAGTGGCTACTACGGTATTTGTTTGACAGGCAGTTGTCATGAATGCAAGAACCGTAAAACTGCACAATCTGTTTTTAATCAAATTCATAAAACTCCATCCATCATGGCATTGTAGGTCATTTCAGCTATTATATAACTTCAATCGAATGGGCATGATAGAAGTTATAGAACCATAACAGGTTTATAACCAACCTCCATTAGCTGTGCTAGTGGAGTACTCCTTTAGCTCAGTTAGCTGTAAAGTACCAAACCAAAGGTTCCGGGTTCGATCCCGGTTGATGCAGTAGGTAATTTTGGGAGACAAATCATGCTCTACTGTTACAGTATTAAGAATAACTTCAATAAGAGAATGATTTTGAAGTTTGACAAAATCATAAATTTATGGTAATTTTTTATATATATATCACAGCACCCATATTCAGCCGCTTACAAAGTTAATGTCAATGAGTTAAAAATAAGTTTTTTGATTACCATATACATAGTTTCTTTCTGCAACTTTCGCGCTGGGAGTTGATGCTGGTAGTAACCCCGAGTACCACGTGAGTGGTACAGTACACGTCAGTAGTCCACGAGTCCGGCAATAGAATAGGCCACTGGCACCAAGTTGTATTTTTATTCTGAAACAAAAATTTAACATTCACATAAAGCTATATAGTTACAACCTTGGTAAAGTGATGACGTTATCTGTAAACATTCTGTGTATTCGCTTTCTTTAACAACTGAAATACATTGCACTGTAACAACAGAGATAGCTCTATTCAACACACGTGTCTCGCTGGACCGGCATACGTGACCACGTGGATACCAATAAACCATCATTTGATTGGCTAAAAGCTTAATCTCACGTGATTCTGATTTGCATATAATTTATGAAAATTTGTATATGTGGGATAACAAGAGACAGTAGCAAGGTCTATAAATGAGAGCATTTTACGAAGAAAAATTAAAAATCTCGAACAATGATAACATGAAAAAAATATAAAGAAACGCGTTACATTTCTATTTCGCGGAATTTTATGATATCCAATCAATATCATTGTAACAAACTATAAAGTTTGGGGCTCTATAAGGAAATAAAGTTTTTGAGTCTCTAAACAATATTAGGTATCACTAATGTTTTCAAATCATGAATCATAATTTTCCACTTTTACTGGCAAAACAATACTTTAAAATTAAATGATTACCCCTCAAATTACTATTTTTCAAAGTTTTATCAGTTTATGAAGTTCTTATCATACGGATTTGGTTCAAATATTATAAAAATAATCTTGATCTATAGTACGTTTATAAGCATAGGTTTGATACAGATGTTAGATTTGCTTTAAGACAACACAGTTAAGAAAAGGTGCTCGCCTCTCGATAGCGTACTGAAAGTGAAAGAAAATGTTTGGATTGCTTATACCAGGGCGCCTGGTAATATGATATAACTGAAACAGAACAGATCAACTCGAAACCTTTATCAGCAATAGTCCCACTTCAGAACTAGGACTCAAATATAACTAATTAGTCGTCGAACTAGTCTTTTCTAACAAATTTCATTCTTAATCTTAGCTTAACAAATGATTTGTGCCAAATAACTGAAAACTCAGCCCAATACTTGATTTTTCAATATCACTGTACGAAGGAAGTTGAATGGAGCCTGAAAGTAGTTGGTTTGGTTTTATGATTTGAATTTTCCAGTGAGAGACATGTTCAACCTGCCAATCGAGCAAAGCACACACACAATAGTCAATAACCTAACTTCCTACGTTTCTTTGCAGTATTTTCTGGATAAAGTGAAGAATATGATCTAAATTCTGGTAGTACCAGAATTGTACAATTCTGGTATAAAATTTATGTTTCAGAATTGTTGTCACAATTCTAGTACGACCAGAATTGTAATAATACAATTCTGGTTTTTCTGGAATTGTAATACTCTACAATTCTGGAAAAACCAGAATTGTCTCCAATTCTGGTTTCTAAAATGCTACCAGAATTGTACAAATTTTTGTACAATTCTGGTTTTACCAGTATTATACCTTAACAATACTGGAAATTCCAGAATTGTGTACTTACAATTCTGGACTGTCCCAGTATTGTACAGACTAAATATCAATACTTTTAAAAAAAAAGGTCAAACTGTATATTTACAATAATGAACAAAAAACAGAATTGTTCATAGACAATACTGGTAAAATCCAGAATTATATACATACAATTCCGGAATTCCAGAATTGTATATTTACAATACTGGACTTACCAGAATTCTACATTTGACGGTGCTGGAATAAACCAGAATTGTATTTGTACACTTCTGGAAATTCCAGAATTGTATAGTATACAATTCTGGAATTTCCAGTATTGTGTAATACACAATTCTGGTATTTTCAGAACTGTACAAATACTATTCTGGTATTTATACAATTATGAAATTCCAGAATTATAAATGTACAATACTGGAAATTGAACATTTGACAAAATTGGATAAATCCTGGTATGTTCATGTACAATACTGATATAACCAGAATTGCATATGTATAATGTGGCTTGTTTAGGGTATATTAGGATACAGGATATTGGCCCTTTTTATTACTGGGATATGGGACTCACTAAAATTTATACAAGACAGTTCTAAAATATTCAAAAAGTCATATATGTATGTATATTTTATACCCCTGTTTCAAAATATATGTACATTTATTTATACATAATAAAGAAATATTGAATAATATTTTCTTGATTCATTCTAAATGAAGCTATGCAGTTAAATCTTGATAGCTTGAACCTGAGACTGAGCAGCTAGAACACTATCAATTACTTAAGCCTTTTTTGTCCCCTATATATTTCACATTAATTGCCATTAAAAAAACAAAAACTACACATTTCTCAAAATAATTAGTGTGGTCGCTATGAGTTTGAGCTACCAAGGTTCAACTGTATATATACCTGCTTGTGTATGGTTACCCTACTTTTCACTGATTTCTTGGGACTAAAACTTACAGAATAGTGCAACAAGGGAACAATCTTGGTCTTTTCAAAAAAGAAAAAAAAACAGAATTGCCAAGAATATTCAAAGATGGTTTACCATATAACATGCAATTCTGGTATTCCAGAATTGTCAAGAGTCTTCCAATATATGTAATTCTGGAATACCAGAATTGTCTAGAATCTTCCAGTATCTGTAATTCTGGTATTCCAGAATTGTCTAGAATCTTCCAGTATCTGTAATTCTGGTATTCCAGAATTGTCCAGAATCTTCCAGTATCTGTAATTCTGGAATACCAGAATTGTCTAGAATCTTCAAGTATCTGTAATTCTGGTACACTAGAATTTGTTCTAGAATTGTAATGTAAATTTTATTTGTAAGTACAGAAACAATTCTGGTATTCCAGAATCTTCCAGAATCTGCAATTCTGGAAAATACTGGAAGATTTTAAAATTTCATTACAATTCTGGTATTCCAGTATCTACCAGAATCTTCCAGAATCTGTAATTCTGGAAGATTCTGGTAGCAATTCTGGAACATAAATTTTATACCAGAATTGTACAATTCTGGTACTACCAGAATCTAGATCATATTCTTCACTTTATCCGTATTTTCTGAATCCTCTGGAATGGGGAGAAATTGCACTGCTAGCCTACTGAAGTGCTATTGCCTTTGGTTTACAATCCGGATTTCAAAGTTGGGATATAACCGCATACTTTTTTCAGAACATAAAATAGCTTGATTCATTGTTAATAAAATATTAACATATGCGATAAATTTAATGTAGTTCCTCACTGCTATGCACAGGTCATGAGGAGAACTACAATAAAATATGAAACTATATTGTTCATTTATTTTCTTTTAATATATTTTTTTGATATCTGTTTTTTATAAAGTCAACCTCATTGCACTAGACACTTTATACTGTAATAATATTCTATATTGCTGATATTTTATTTTATTTCTTTGTGTATTGTACATTTTCACTGAAATTTCTTATTCTGTTAAGTTTTATAACTATTGTATTATGATGTTTATATGTATCTTGCCGGACAAGGGCCCATGTCAGATTGGTAAAATAAAATATCTAATGTAGTTCGTTTTCCTTAAAATTTAGTCAGTGAAAGCTAGTTCTTATCTGGCCCTTTTCGGTAACTTTGTCTGATGGAACGTATGTTAAACTTTTTCATATTGTGTGTTTATCAAAGTAACAATTAGTATCAATTAGTTCTGATCTGAATTATAATAAAATTTATGGGGAAGTTTTTTGGACGTAAAATTTTCTCCTATTTCCCCCAAATGTTTATATATTAACACGTTTGGCAAGAAGACAAAAAATAAAAATTTAATTCACTTTCCAAGTTACAGGACCCCAGAACATTTATTTTTCCAGAAATCAAAGATGAAAAAAAAAATGCTGTGTGTTGTAAATATGGTCACAAACATATCTGTGTGAAGAAGTTATTAAATGTTTTTTCTTTCTGAAATTGTCTCCTTTTTGTTTCTTCTTTTTACCTGTCTTTTCATAGTAAATTACTGTCAGTAAATTTTAGGTCCCGGAGGAAAAATCTTTTTGCCTATACATGTAGATATAATATTAAAGAAGTGATATGGTGGGTTATTCTTGACTCTTATTATTTCTGTTATACATTTTTGACGTACAGATTTAAATAGCAGAAAGCATTTACTTACAGCAGTGGATAGTTTATTCACATTCTATAGTTATCAAAATTTGGGATTTAAAAGTATTAATTAATTTTTGAGGTACTTATATTTTTTGTTTTTTTATCAAAGGTACAAGGTGAAGTACAGCAGATAAATGAGACACACTTTGTATTTAACATTGAAGATGCAGATAATATAAACCACATAGCTGTATTCTTAACAGGACAGACACCTTTTCCAGATGGCTATGGTGGAGCAGGTCTGTATTAAAAAAAAATTCAGTCTTTATATTTTTTGGTTTTTCTAGAGAATTTGACAGAAGAGAAAAAAAGAAAGTTTTGATATCAATATAATATTGAATACAAATGGCAGTGTTTGTTTTGTGTTCCGAGAAAGTATTTCTAGGTAGGAATTAAGGGTAGCGGCATAATTTTAGGATAAGGCCAACAAAAAAATATATGTCTGTTTAAGGTTCCATCATTCGAAAAATTAGGGGTAGGTAGGTTGGTTTTTTATTTCATTTTTTTTTCCATTTTATATTTTGCGACATGATTTTCAGTTGTGCCGTCTCAGCGTCTGTCTTGCTGTATGCAGAGTTTACCTCGTATTTTTAATGATTTAATTATTTGAGCTTGGTTATTGGTTGGAATAAATGGCGCCAAAGTTTTTATTTCATCATATGAGTTTTGAGTTTCTTTAAAACGGCTGTCATATTCACGATTGTGAACATTGAGATGTATCAGGTAATTGATTAAAATTTATTGGCAACTCGAACTTCGCTTTTGACATGAGCTCAGTTAATTTTTCACTTTACGACGGAAATAAAATGGCTTAGGGTCAGTCAGGAATTTCCCTGCAAACTTGTTTATTGAATATATTTATTTTACCAAACACATTTAACTTGTCACCCACGTATTTACCTAATTGGTGGAGGTACAGGCACTACTGAGTGGTCTTCTTGAAAATCGATAAAAACTCTGTGTGTTTTGATTTTAATTGCTTATTAATTCAATTTCATCTTTTTCAGTTTATTTTTCATATCCCAATCCAACAGGACAACAGTGGATTTTACTAGGTTTTATTGCTAATCAAAAACCAAGTGCCATATTCAAGGTTTCGAACCTGAAGTCAGGTAAATGTCATTTGTTTTTATGCTTTGTTATTAACCAGGTTTTCACATGCAAAAATATGATTATTAGTTTGTCAATATATGATTATCAGGGGGTCATGCACTGATACTACAGTGATGCAGGAAACCAAGGTTTCTTATTACCTGCATATGGTTTTGTATATCAGGTAATATTTTTAATTTGTATATTCAAACTAATTTTATTTGTTCAGGAATAGTCACATGTTCAACTTTATTTTTAAAGGTAGACTGATACAGGGCTCACCACATTTCAAAATTTCGGGAGAAGTCAGGATTCGTTGCAATGTTTTTATGCCTTTACATATATATATGTGCATTTTAAACCCTAATTTAAGTTTTTACTTTATTCCATGTCATACAGTGGTTTAAATTATATGATAGAGGCAATAAATTATCGTAATTTGAATTTTGCCTTTGGTGTACTAGCTAAATAAAATGAGATGAAATAGGAACTGTATTGGAGGGGGGCTCCAGATTCTGTTTTAATTAAAAATTTGGTCTTATTTTCCATTTTTCACTACAAAAAATATGTATCTTTTAAGATCCTCTGATAGAATTATTAAAAAAAATGTTAAAAATTGAGTTTTGGATAGGTGCAAGATAAAAGTGACATGGATTTGTTTGTCTATTGAAAGGTACATGTAGCTGAAAATTTCTGAGATGTTTAGCTAAAAATATCTGAAGAGTTATTGTTTCATTCTTTGTTTCTTTCCATTTTTCTTAATCTTTTTAAAAAATTATTCTTTATTTATATTAAATAGGGGCATTATTCTCTATTCTTTTCACCCCATCCAATTACCCTCATCAAAAGTAAGAAATTTTAATGCCCATATGGTGAATCCTTTCATTCCTTTATCTGTTCTATTTTGTTTAGTTTACAAGTATCTCTCTCAAATCAATTCTTTATTGTTAAAATATTGCATGTTATCAGTTAACACCTAACTGTGAAGTAATTAGACAAAGGGAGACAAATCAAATTTAAAAGGCGAATTATCTCCCTTTGCGATAAATGCCGCGATAGTAGAAAATGCTTCCGATTTTGCAACTTATTGCTAATAAAATGACAGTTTAATGAGTTATTTCACTTCTAGCTTGTAGAATTACCAATGTTGTTAAAAAAACAAAGTTTTTGATCATTTCATCACAAGATTTTCCTTTACCCTATGACAATTAACAAAAATCTAAAACCAGAACTGAGACAAGTCAGAAATGATACGGCGACTTCAACTTCGCTTTTTGTGTATGCTTAGGGCGATTTCGTCCACTTCTCCCAGTTTGGTGAGCCTTGCTGATAGAAAAGTGATATGCACGGTTATTTTTAGAATATCTTAAAACATATACTTTGTGACCTAATCTAATGAATTTCATAATATTGTTTAATAATAGTTAAAAAATAGTTTAGATTTATTATTGACTATTACAAAGAAGCCTTCAAATGCATTTAATGTACACAAAAAAACATAAAATTAATTGAAAAAAGAACTGATGTCGTTATTGTCAAAAAGACAATATAATATTTACAAAATGAAAAGATCGAAAGTACTGATTGAATATTATGCACTTTGGATTTTGATACAAATGTGATCAGAAATTAATAATATAACAGTTGTAGCCTGTGTATGAGGTCGATACAGGATATATCATCCTCTGACATCGTCCTCGATCAATATACTTCTTTCTTTGATATATCCTTGTATCGACCTCAAAATTGTATACTATCAGGCCAAAGGGCCATGTGAGCTATTGTCATCACTTGGCGTCCGTCGTCATAAACTTTCCTTTAAAGATTTTCTCTTCTGAAACCACTGGGCCAATTGGAACAAACTTGGCAGCAATGGTCGTTAGGTGGTCCTCTTTTGGAATTATATCCGATGACCCTGCCCATCATCCAAGATGGCCACAAGAGCCAAACTTAGTTTAATATTGGACCCTATGGGAAATTTACTTAAAGATCTTCTTGTCTGAAACCAATCGGCCAATTGGAACAAAATGTAGCAGCAATGGTCCTTAGGTGGTCCTCTTTCAGAATGATATCCAATGACTCTGCCCATCATCCAAGATGGCTGCCAGAGCTGAACTTAGTTTAACATAGGACCCTATGGAAAATTTACGAAAAGATCTTCTTGTCTGAATCCAATTGCCCAATTGGAACAAAAGTTGGCAGCAATGGTTCTTAGGTGGTCCTCTTTCAGAATGATATCCGATTACCCCGCCCGTCATCCAAGATGGCCACTAGAGCCGAACTTAGTTTAACATAGGACCCTATGGGAAATTTACTTAAAGATCTTCTTGTCCGAAACCACTCGGCCAATTGGAACAAAAGTTGGCAGCAATGGTCCTTAGGTTGTTCTCTTTCAGACATATCCAATGACTCGACCCGTCATCCAGGATAGATGCCAGACTCGAACATAGTTTAACATATGACCTAATGGGAAAGTTCACTGAATGATCCTCTTGTTTGAAACTACTGAGACAATTGGAACTTAACAGCAATGTTCCTGGCTGCCAGTCAAGATGGACATAGTCCAGGTGAGCGATACAGGCTCCTGGGAGCCTCTAGTTTTTTTACCACTTTGAAGTCAATATCAAAGTTACTTCTGTATGTAAAAATCATTTATCAGCTAGCTTCATTAGGACCATTAAAATTGAAGCAAAGAAATGGCAGAATAAAACTTCAGTCAGTGCCCATTTTTTTTTTTTTTTTTTTGCAAAAAAGCTGAAGAAACAAGAAAGAGTGGCAAAGATGCCGAACCGTTGACTTTAAGTCATATCAAAATTTCTTGGCAACTTAAACTTCCATTTCATTGTCTAGATGAGTCCCTGTTACCATTAACTATAATGAAACAATTAGAAATATAGACCATCAAAAATATACCATCATTCAGTTGCTCTAAAAAGTCCTGGAAAAAAAATGGAAATTTTAACACAACAAACGTTTTTTTTAAAAAAACAGGGTGGGAAGAATTATGAGGGGCATATTGTAATGAAAATCTAAAAATCATTTTTAATTAACATAATTGTGATAACTTTCAAAAAGCATTTTGTTTGAAAAAAAATCATTTAGGTTGTTTCAGGGTGTTCGGTAACCCAGACTTTCAGGTTGTTCCCTTTAGAACCCCCTTAGATATGGGAATATAACTTTCAGATTTATACAGTTTAACATATTTTTTCATCCTATTATTATGAGATGAAGAACAAGATAAATTTTAGAAAATTAGATAGGAATTACACAACTGTATATTCTTTTTCAAATGGACATGATGTTTTGCTTTAAGATATATTTGTTTTATCATATTTTAGGAACAGATGATTCCAATCCATTTGGTCAATGCATACCTCATATCTCGCACATGGCACAAATAGGAATCTCTATAGAAACGCTTGAACAGCTCGCTCAGCAGACGCCATCAACACAAGCAGCTGTGTCAACAGTTGAAACATTTATTGAATTTTCAACAAAGATGTTAGAGAACTTTTTCAATTTTGCTAGTTCATTTACACAAACACAGTCTCAGATGACACCTAACCCAACAGAAGTATATGTACCTTTAAGTTCAGTTCAAACTTGGTATGAAAATTTTAAGAGAAGATTGCAGCAAAACACATATTTTTGGAGATCATGACATCTTTTTTATGAAATGTAGATCTTAAAAGTTGAAGGAATTGTAATAAATATTACTTTTAAACAATACCGGAATCAATTAGAATAGTAAAAAAAAATGTTTTCTTGTAACTTGAATTTTATTTAAGTTATTAACTGGATTTTCCAACAGAAAAATCTGATTATTTCTATGGGGATTTATAAAAATTGGGCAGACTGGCAGCTCCAAACATCTATAAAAGAAAGTCCAATTTGTAAGCTGATATCATTTTCACCAATTAATCCATGCATTTAAGTGTTCCAGCTAGGATTCAAGGGCAGAGGCATTTATTAAGGATTGGGGGGGGGGGGGGGGGGGGGGTGGCACTTTAACATGCCTCCAGATCTGAAAAGGGCAAACAAGTTCAAATCAACTTTATGAAATATTCTAATATGACGAGCCGCTTTCGCTATACAAACACAACCGTGTTCTACATGTTCTATATAGAACAATTATTATTGACATATGCGCACAATGCGATCACACATGAAATCACTAGACTGTTGTATTTTATTGATAAAGTAAAGTTTCAAAATTATATTCTTCAATCTCACTGAATGTATTTTATATTAATCGCTTTGTGAACATTTAGCAAAGCTCGAAATACAACAACGATAAATGTTTGTTTTGTGAAAGTTCTTTCCTTGTTAAAATCGACATTGGTGCCCGTAAATGGCGCCTTATAGGGTTTGATTATAGGAATGATGCATATTGTCCTATTAGAATCTAAATAATTCATTGGTGCCATTCCCTATGGTTATTTTAACATGGTTAGGCATTATATTTGTTAATATTTTACACCTCGCTTACGCTCAGTGTAAAAAATAAACAAATATAATGCCTACCCATGTTAAAAATGCCATAGAGCATGGCACCAATGAATTATTTCTTAATTAATTATTCACTTATCTGATGCCATTTTAAGAATTCTATTAGTTGATATGCACTATTTAATTCAGTTTCAGTTAATTCACAATGATTCAGTATTGCTTCTGGGCATTTAAAAAAGTGATTTGTTGTATTTTATATTACCGGTATGCTTATTGCAGAGGGCAGATGGGTGCATTGGAAAAGGGTTAAGGTGCTGCACCCCTCAATTTTAAGGTAGCTGGAACACTGCATTTGATCAACATGTTTTTCGTTAAAATGAATGGCAAGCAAATTTATTAACATTTTTTACCTTAATCAAATAATTCTTAATGAAATCTAGTTTGTACAGTGAAAACAAGACAAATGTGTTGATGTAATTACAACGAGACATTTCAACGATATGTAAAATGTATATTTAAATATATTTTTGTAAAAGACTGGAAGTTTATTATCTTGAAAAAATATTTTTAGCAAAAGCTTGAATCTCCTTTAGATTGCTTGAGAAAGAAAGGTTTTGGGTAATTGTTTACTGAATAGTTCTGTTTTTTAAAAATAAGATAGAAATCAGCATTACCAATTTAAAATTGACAGGAAATCTTGGATTTTATTCAGTGTTTCCTAAATTAAAATTAAGAACAGCTTCATACATAAAATATCATACTAAGCATTTTTAGGTGTGAATTACATCCTTTCATATTAAACTTAATCACTGTATATAATACTTAACTCAGGAAAGATGGTACCACTTTTGATTTCTCAGTTAAAGCTGCTTTTTGTTTGAGGAAATGGCCAATTTTCTAGTGTATGAATTTACTAAAGTTATTTATCAGCAGTGTAAGTGACAAGACTGCAGGACAAAAATTGTGCCATCTTTTCTGTTTTACATGTCATACACATGGTTAAATGTAAAATCAATACAATGTTGTGTTCATTCATCTGTAATGCAATATATGTCCTAGAGATAGTTGTTGTAGAGCTAGATTGTAACTTTGTGTTGTTTATTTGTCTTTTTGTCCCCTGCCGCAACGCAACACGGGGACATAGAGATGCAGCCCGACTGTCGCCATTGTAAGCACTCTCACTCCTTCATTTATTTACGAATTTTGATGAAACTTATATGGAAGATGTGTTTTAATGGCAGCTCGATCAAGTCTAATTCGTGTGCCGAAAGATGATTTTTGGTGGAGTTATTGCCCTTTGAACTTTAAAATTTTGCCAAAATTGCCTTGTAAGCTCTCTCACGCCTACATTTATTTGCTGATTTTGAGGGAAGATGTGTTTTGATGGTATCTAGATCAGTTTTAAATTCGAGTGCTGTAACATGATTTTTTGCAAAGTTATTGCCCTTTGAACTTTGAATTTGGCTAAAATTGCCTTGTAAGTGCTCTCACGCCTACATTTATATTTGTGGATTTTGATGAAATTCATATGGAAGATGTATTTTGATGATATCTAGATTAATCTCAAATTTGAGTGCGGTAACATGCTTTTTGACAGTTACTGAACTTTGAAATTTTGCTAAAATTGCCTTTTAAGCACTCTCACACCTACATTTATTTGCAGATTTTGATGAAATTCATAGGGAAGATGTGTTTTAATGATATCTAGATCAAGTTCAAATTTGAGTGCATAACATGATTTGTGGTGGAGTTATTGCCCTTTAAAATTACTAAAATTACGTTGTAAGTGCTCTTGTGCCTACATTTAGTTTTGATGATATCTAGATCAAATTCAAATTCCAGTGTGGTAAACGAAGTGCCATGTGGTGGGGGGCATTGAAACACTTTTATTGTCATTAAAAATATCTATTTTACATATATTTTAATTAGAGTTTGGTTTATATTTACTTATGTTTAATGTTTTATTTTCTTAACTTTGAGATATGAAAAATTTCATAATATTTACAACAATAAGAAAAATCATATAACCCATGATGGACATCCATATTTTTGATACCATAATCTGTACATAATTCTTGTTTTGTTTTTGGATTTCTGCTAATAAGTACTGTACATTTCAGTCTGAGACACTAAATCGTTAGTATAATATGTAAAGTACAAAGAGTATTTTGGTCACTAAAATTTGATTGAAATGGTTTTTTAATAACCAAATAAGATTCATTACTTTGTTTATATGGCCTATATGGTTACGTCGGTTGTTTTTATACCCCCCGCAAACAAAGTTTGGGGGGGTATATAGGAATCACCTTGTCTGTCGGTCTGTCCATCTGTCCATATATCTTGTAAGCGCAACTCCTCCTAGACCGCTCAATGGATTTCAACGAAACTTTACAGAAAGGAAGTACATCATCCAAAGATTTGCATGAAGAAAAATCTTTGCTTTCCGGTATCACACAAGGGAGATAATTGGACTTCAAAGCGGGGGGTATCCTTTGTGAGCTTTGCTCACAGTACATCTAGTTTTTTATATCATTGCACCCCAGTTATTTAGTGAATGTCTTGCAATGGAGAAAGTTGCTCCTTGTAGAAGACCACATGACGACCTCAAGATAAAATGATTTTTTCCTTGTTCAGTCTTATAGAATGCTTTAATACCAAACATCCTACGTTTTCATATCATTAATCTTACAATTTGCCACCAGAAGTCAGCAAGTGCAAAAATTGAATACCCTTAACTTAAGTTGTACAGATTTTGAAAAAAAAATTTATATTTATATTATTTAGATTTTTATGAGAAGAATTATAAATTGGACTTTATATATACATACTTATTAGGCCAATCATGTTTTGTTCATATTTCTGTTTTTTATAGTACTTAAATCATGGAACCGCCTCGGTGGTCTCGTGGTAGCGTGCTCGCCCCGAGTACGGAAGGTCGCGGGTTCGATCCCCGGCCGGGTCAAACCAAAGACATTAAAATTGGTATTTGCTGCTTCTCCGCCAAGCACGGGGCATCTAGGAGTAAGAGCAAAGACTGGTCGGCTCGGAGTCAGTATAATGTGTCCGAGTGAGGTGATATGTCTTCCTGCGGACAGTTACCTCGTGAGCTAGCACATTAAAAATCCGACTTAGCGTGTCGGTCTAGTACAAAGCAGGGATCATATTCATTATTATATCAACATGTTCTCATCCTGATATGCACCTGGTTGCCACTGGACGTTAAACAATAATTCATCCATCCATAAATCATGGATTTTTTTCAGTTGTTTCCCTTTGCAAACTATTTTTATGCCCTGCCATGAATTTGCAGTTAGCTCCATTTCTCAGAAACCTATAGTAATATATCAATGATATTTCACCACTACAGTCCTCTTGTATAGTACAACACAGTTCAGCAACACTTGGGTCACTATGACCTACATTTCGAGCTTCAGTGACTTTTGTTAAGTATTGCGTTTAGGTTCATTTCTCAGAAACCTATAGTAATATATCAATGATATTTCACCACTACAGTCCTCTTTTACATGTATAATACAACATAGTTGAGCAACACTTGGGTTGCTATGACCTACATTTCATGCTTCAGTGACTTTGGTTAAGTTTTGTGTTTATGTTCATTTCATTGGAACTAAGCATAGTGTAGCAACGAAACTTCATCAGTGGATGTGCCTTGGGTAGTACTGAGCATTCATATATGATGACCTACATTTTACACGGGGCATCCTGTCTTAGACACAATTTCTAGTTTTATCGGAGATTCACAAATGTAATTTTTGGAAGTCTGTGAAGTTCAAAGAAATTGAAGCAGAATATTTTTCAAGAAAATAAAGAACAATTTATTAGTGGAATTAAATTTATTTAGTATGAGTAAAAATGTAATAGTTATTTCTTTGTGCTTGAAAAAAACACTCCTTTCAAATTTACATGGTGCCATGGTTTTATTTTTGTAAAGATACAATTTCCTAATAATTATTAATGTTATTACCACAAGTTTTTATACCCCCCGCAAACAAAGTTTGGGGGGGTATATAGGAATCACCTTGTCCGTCCGTCTGTCCGTCTGTCCGTCTGTCCATATATCTTGTAAGCGCAACTCCTCCTAGACCGCTCAATGGATTTCAACGAAACTTTACAGAAAGGAAGTACATCATCCAAAGATGTGCATGAAGAAAAATCTTTGCTTTCCGATATCACACTAGGGAGATAATTGGACTTCTATTTTTTTGGCTTATACATTATATATGAACCTCATAAGCGCAACTCCTCCTAGACTGCTCAATGGATTTCAACGAAACTTTATAGAAAGGAAGTACATCATCCAAAGATGTGCATGAAGAAAAATCTTTACTTTCCGAAATCACACAAGGGAGATAATTGGACCTATTTTTTTTGGCTTCTACATTATATATGAACCTCGTAAGCGCAACTCCTCCTAGACCGCTCAATGGATTTCAACGAAACTTTACAGAAAGGAAGTACATCATCCAAAGATGTGCATGAAGAAAAATCTTTACTTTCTGATATCACACAAGGGAGATAATTGGACTTCTATTTTTTTGGCTTATACATTATATATGAACATCGTAAGCACAACTCCTCCTAGACTGCTCAATGGATTTCAACGAAACTTTATAGAAAGGAAGTACATCATCCAAAGATGTGCATGAAGAAAAATCTTTACTTTCCGAAATCACACAAGGGAGATAATTGGACTTCTACTTTTTTTGGCTTATACATTATATATGAACCTCGTAAGCGCAACTCCTCCTAGACCGCTCTATGGATTTCAACGAAACTTTACAGAAAGGAAGTACATCATCCAAAGATGTGCATGAAGAAAAATCTTTACTTTCTGATATCACACAAGGGAGATAATTGGACTTCTATTTTTTTGGCTTATACATTATATATGAACCTCGTAAGCGCAACTCCTCCTAGACCGCTCAATGGATTTCAACGAAACTTTACAGAAAGGAAGTACATCATCCAAAGATGTGCATGAAGAAAAATCTTTGCTTTCCGATATCACACAAGGGAGATAATTGGACTTCTATTTTTATGAAACTTTAC
Organism: Mytilisepta virgata; assembly: GCA_028015205.1. NCBI lineage: Eukaryota > Metazoa > Mollusca > Bivalvia > Mytilida > Mytilidae > Mytilisepta > Mytilisepta virgata. The sequence goes on from CM051515.1 coordinate 51,487,406, forward strand.
CCTGGGCAAGGCAAAGCGGGGGGTATCCTTTGTGAGCTGTGCTCACAGTACATCTAGTTATTTTCACTAAATAAAAATATAAAAATAATATCATATTTTAATTCAGAGATTTTCAAATCCATTTATATGAAGAGAAAATTTTATACCACTAGGAAAAAAGGGCTTTTCATGGCATAACACTGAGTCTCAAGTGCTTTAAAGGATAGTGGTAATAAGACAATTCCACATATATGTCTTACTTAATATACTATGTGGGTATAGACTTTTTTGCTTGGAAGTATTGTGATTTTCATAAGTTTGTTTTTACTTATTTATGAAATGCATATTTTAGGTGGAAATGTTTATGGTAAAAATATCAATTGTCTCACATCTAAATTTTTTTATTTGACAAAACATGCCTTTTGGCCAACAAATACATCTGCCGTATATGAATTGTTCTGTGTACTTAGTGCTGTATGTTGTTAAAATGTTTCAATGCTTCTTACTCAGTTAAAATGTTTTAAATTAAATTTATAACACACAAGGATAATTGTTACAAGATTTTATATTTTTGTTGTAGAATGTTACCGGTAGTTTGTATTAATTGTGTTTCATTAGTTGTTTACATTTTATAAGTTGTCACTGTTAGTAAATGATTAATTATTATTGGATTTTGGCAGTACATTTGTATTATTTCTAGGCCAGGTATATTCAAATCTGTGTTTCCACTGACAAATTTAGGGTATATAGGTAGGTAGGTAGGCAAAGAGGTTTTATTTGTCTGTAAGTTTTAACTGGTTTCTGTATGGGATATATTATCACTAATAATGCTTACTGAAAAATGTCAAAGAAATTTATAGGGAGGACAGAAAAGGTAGATTGGTTTGGTTAACAGAGAATGGCTTTTTATCCTTATTAATTCAAATGTCTGTTTGAATGGAAGAAGAAATGGGACATTTTTGTGTGAAATTTAGAAGTTGGTTTTTCCAGGAGTGCCCTGGCGACATGGTTTTGATGAGATATCTATAACTGTTAGATTATTTTTATTTGATATAATTGGTATTTCATCTGACAGTTAAACACTGCCCTTACTATGTTAGCCAAAGTTACTGTTAAATGCTAGTATTTTTTTTTCACCTCTTATGTTGTCAATATGTGTAGGGGTCGAGTCCATTGTAAGTTGTATAACATATAACCAATCAAATTGTCTTGGTGATTGACAATAGAATAAATTTAAACTTGTTAAACAGAGTATGTTGTATTTTACCAACAAACTGATCACTATAAACTACATGTCATTCTGTAGTCCATTGGTACAGTCCAACTTAAATCAAGAAATCAATATTTCAGTCCTTTTATATATTATAATACAAGTCATTAATGTATTATTTATCTTTATTTACAATTTATGCTCTAGTGACTTTGGCTGATTTTGTATTTACATCGCAGTTTTATTTCACAAAAAATGTATTGTGGTTTGACAGTGATTTTATACAACTGCAGTCACCTTGGAATCAACATTTGGGTCTCACTGGCCTACATATCAGTTGCATCAAAATATTAGAATTCACTTCATTCCTCAGAAAATCAATGTGGAATATAAATGGTTCTAGTTTTTCATTTTTCTGCATGACAAAAAATTAGGGAAAAACTAGGGCCAGTGGACAAGTGCTTGTGACTTTAGTAAGGCCAAGAAAAAAATTATTTGTAAATTGTTTCTTTAGGGTAGACATTCTAACTTTGATATTGCTGAAAAATATACTAAAAAATAATTAGCTGAGAAATAAAAGAAATGGTTGTTTGGGTCACGTTAAGAATTTTACAAGTATAAGAGAGACTGATTGGGTCTAACCAGATTTCCTGATGGAAAAAGACCAGATATAGATTTAGCAGTGTATAGCAGTTGATAGGCATCTGTGAGCAGCACCAAAGAGTGGTGAAGGAAAAAAAAGGATCTCCACAGTATTCCTCTTAACTATAGTACATCATAGTTTGCAATCATTGAATCATTGTAAGGAAATCCTGTTGTGTTTTCCATGTAATTCAATAAGTTAGCAATTATTGAATCATTGCTAGGAAGTCCTGTTGTGTTTTTCATTAATTCAATAAGTTAGCTCATTGTTAGGAAGTCCTGTTGTGTTTTCTATGTAATTCCATAAGTTAGCAATCATTGAATCATTGTTAGGAAGTCCTGTTGTGTTTTCCATGTAATTCAATAAACCAGATCATGTTATTGTGTTTAAGGATGTGGTATCAACATCTCACTTATAGTTTATATTTACACTGTAAAATCTAATACCTTAACATTCGTTAATTATAAGTAATTAATTACTCTAAATACAGAAATTAAATCAATTTTGTTTATTATTGCAAAATATTATATTTGCAACAATTGAATATTGTATTTTCAATTTTTTCTTATACTACTGTATTTTCAATACTTCACATTTTTTATCAGTTGCAAAAGATTCCTTAATTTTAAATATACAGACTCATTCACAAATCAAAATCATTTTTTTCAAGATTATAGATTTCATACTTTACAATGTTGAAAAAGTGCTTTATATGTACACCATAGTTATGTTATGATTTGTTTAAATTTCTTTAAGAATTAATAAATAATATTGTATTTTTAAAGTATTTATTTTCAAACATAGAAACATTGACTTGTCTTGGAAATGCAACCCACAGATAACTGATTAAACTTTTCCATTAATATACAAATATTTCTGACTCGTATGTTTCAGTTCTTAAAATCTTACTCTTAAGTAGATGCAAAAAAATGGCCACAGTATGGGCATCAGAACAATTAAATTTTTTATTATTAATTTTTCCTGCTGATATTCTATTATAACTTTACATATGAATGGCTTTAATCATTCACACATAATTGTTGACTTTGTAACAATAAATGCAAGCCATCATTTCCACATTTGTAGTAATTCACTTTAAATAAAGTCAAGAAATACCAAAGGGATATTCGAAGGAGAAAAAAATCGTAACAACTGACAAACTCCGGAGAACATTGAAGACAAGACCAAAACAATACATGCACTACAATTAAACACTAAAAACATGTGAACAACATGGACCCCAACAAAAAACCAGGGGGAGACTCAGGTGCTCAGGAAGGGTAAGCAGTCTCTGCTTCCTGCAGGAGACCCGCCATGCTGCCCATGTCAAATCCGGTATGAGGAAGGGATAATATCAATGGAACACGTCTAAACTCACTTCATTTTATAAAGACTTTTACATTGTTATATTCAACTGGTCCAATTTAATTAATATTTATTAGAATTGTTTTTCCCCTTTTAGAATTGTTTCTGACAATACCTATGGACCACCAAGTTAGCTGTTACAGATAGGGTGATTTAACATAGGATCACATTGGAATCATATTTAGAAATTGTCTGTCTGATACTACTAGCTCATTACAAAGTAGTCCTCTGACGTCAAACGTCCTGTTGAAGAATTTTCTGGGGCCCTTGGATAACATAGCGCAGTCTATATATAAAACAGAAATATTTCACATTCTCTATTGGTCTTGTAGCCGTAAATACTCCAGCTGGATAATTGCTTGCATTGAACATGAAGGTCTTCAAAGGGCTTGTAATAAAGTCGAAACATCTCTGTGTATGCCTCAATTCTTGTTAAAAATGCTTAAGAGAGTATTAATGTCCTGAAAGTATAAAAAATATAATTTCGTATAAAGGCAGACGCTAAAAATCCAACAAAAAGGGTATTGACCATGAAGCTTCGAGTAGGCAATATAAGATTGAAATGTCCGCCGCCCGGTAAAATATATTTCTTTGTTGAATCAAAATCTTGATTGTTTTGGCTTTACCATTTCAGGTTATTTTTTTTTAGTTTTGCAATTGTTCTTCAGCGGTTTGGATTTATATTATTTTTTTGTTTTCAACATTTTAGGCCTTCAGCTAAACTCACGAGTCGTAATAAATCGACGAAATGTTCACATCTTATGCATCAAAATTAGTACCATAGAATTTAATATGTAAAGCTGCATGTATTTTATTCCAACAGTTTTTTTTTCAAATGAAGTCGATCACAGTATATAAGGATAGACTTGAATATCTGTAACTTATAACAGAGCAAGCATGCGTAAAAACAACGTGTTGTACCACGAGAAAAATAATCATCATGACACATCTTCGTACAATCCTTTACTGATGTGGTTACATCGAATAGGTAAATCACATAAACACTTACAATGATACAGCTTAAATCGAAAATATCACATTTCTTAAGATTAATATATGTTGTATGTTAATTTTTATGCATTTTTCATGGTTTCTGTAAAAAGAGCAAATTATTTTTTATGGCCAATGTTTTTTTTTTTTAAATTAGAACGAATGAAATCTAATTCTTTTGTTTGTTTAGTTGGGGTTTTACGCCATTTTCAGCACATTTTGCTATTTCGCGGCGGCCATTTTTTATTGACTACTGGCCTTTGGTAGGTAAATTGGCTATCCATGTCAATTGATGAATGGATGGATGAATTATTGTTTAACGTCCAGTGGCAACCACGTGCATATCAGGACGAGAACATGTTGATATGAAAATGAATATGATCCCTGCTTTGTACTAGACCGACACGCTAAGTCGGATTTTTAATGTGCTAGCTCACGAGGTAACTGTCCGCAGGAAGACATATAACCTCACTCGGACACATTATATTGACTCCGAGCCGACCAGTCTTTGCTCTTACTCCTAGATGCCGCGTGCTTGGCGGAGAAGCAGCAAAAACCAATTTTAATGTCTTTGGTTTAACCCGGCCGGGGATCGAACCCGCGACCTTCCGCACTCGGGGCATGCACGCTACCACGAGACCACCGAGGCGGTCCTTGTCAATTGAGAATATTAAACACTCCGCCACACTCAAAACCTCAGTGTTGACAGGCTAGTGATCATTAGTAGTCATGACGGAACTACCTAGACCAATCGGTCACTGAGGCCCCAATTTAATTCGTAATGCAGTCAAGGTTTGTTGTTTGTCCTATAATTATTATCTGCAATACATAAACGTTATCGAACGCTGGACGTCATGACGTTGCCTTAAAAAAATCACCAAAATTAGTAGCTTGATATTATCTTCAGTAGCAGATACAACGAAATCAAGCATGGAGACCCCCAAATATTTTGATATCATCAGAAAGCTCGTGGATGAGGCAATATAATATTAGGTTTTCAAGAAAATGTAGAATTAACATCTATAGACTTTTCGAGCAAAATTGTCGAAAAATTGACGTATATATCCTATGTTAAAAGTTAATTTCAGAACGCATTTTCAAAGGGTTATTGCAAAAAAAATAAGCATGGGTACCCCCTTTTTTATTTCATATTCCAATGTATTTCGATTAGCTTTACATACTGACAAAAAATTAGAAAACTGTAGGATACTTTCAATTATTTCGCCTTGACCTTAAAAGACGACCTGTCTTATGAGACCATTTTTCAGCTCTCCGTTTAGTGGTCTCTTAAGAAAGGTTCAATGACCGTATTATGTTTATTCTGCAAGGAGAAAGTATGGAAGTTGCTGTACATGTATGAATCAAACTTCTTTATTTAAACTGTTTTGATTGATGAGCTCGTTAATTGATTATTAAGTATTTCAACAATTAATAGATAGAAATTATTCTGCAAAGTAACTTGTTATAGCAAGTAATAGCGATTTATAAATAATTTAACCGTCTCATAATATAAATTACAACTTTTATTATTATTAGGGCAAGAATCTACCCTTTTTATCAGATAACTTTATTTTTTTCCTATTTCATATATTTTTTTAAAAAGGGAAAACACACAGAAAGTTTTATAAATTCATGGGTTTTTGGTCTATTTTCGTCGACAGTAACGAGAAACTCTGGACATGTAGTTTTATACTTTTGGGGTTATACTTAGCCGGGAAAAGGTTTTGAAGTCAACTGTATGCGCAATAGGGTGGATTTATATTTCCCCGCAGTATCTGCTGTTCATAGCAAATGTATTGCTGAGAGCCTTTTCAGCTAAGTTGTTAATGATTGTCATCAGAAGAATTATTAGCCCCTAGGTGACATACTTATCTTATTACCTGGACATATATGTACATCATCTATGACATACGACCAATTAAGATCATAAGGATAATTTTTTCTCAACTAAAAACAAAGGTGTTGTAAGTGGGATGTATATATCTTGGTGTGACTTTTTGACCAGTTAAGGTAAGCATTGTAAGATAATTTTAAGATAATAAGTATGTGGAAATTTTCACCTTTTGAATTTATTTATTTATCTATTTCTGGGTTGTATGCGGATTAGAAAGACAATCAAATTTCATTACTTGTTGGAGGAGGTTTTTAATTCCATAAATTGAATTCGGTGTATGTTTTAACAAGACAAATACTTATTTAAACATCCTAGACACATAATAACGTACATCATTTTGTTCCGTCTTTTAGAACGTATCATAATTTTTTTTTTCTTTGGTTATCCCGATATCGGGTTATCTAAATAGCTTGTGATCTTTATTCCTAGTGTCTTAAACACATTTTGCTTTTGGTTATTTCATATTTTTATTTCATACATTAACATTTATTTTTGAATTATTACCGATCATCCAAATCTACGGACAGATATCAACAGGAAAGCTTTAGACTATGTTCTGTAAATAAATATCATAACAAAGGTACCGTATGAAGACGGATGATCACTGTTATAATTAAATAAATTAATCAATGTTTCATTTCACCTTTATAATAAATTCTAATTACTGAGTATAAGATAATAATTAAGAAACCCTTAATGACCCCCCTGACATTTATTGCTGGATAAAATATCGCCAATGAGTAATATTAAGAATATTTTTGATGGGGTACGCAAGAGGGAAATGATACACGTAAATTACTGAGTAAGAAAAATGGGTTTTGTTACAGCTTCCTGTAGATAAAGAAAACTAATGAGATAGATTATTTTTCTTAAGCGATTATCACGATGTAGAAGATTTGGTGACATAATTTTATGTCTGCACATATAAAATGAACAGTCTTAAAGAATCTAAGAAATTCCTATTTAAATTCTAAACAGTATTTAAAAACATAAGAAATAAATTGTTACTAAGTGCAATGATTATGATAATTGAGACACAGAGATAGTATCAAGAACCCTCAGCATGGCACCTCACTCTACAGATACGTATCACATTGTACATATAACAGTTGGCAGTAATATGCTATAGATCTCTCTGTAGTTTCCTTCTATTTTTTCTTAGTAGAACATTGGAACTTACATATAATAACAGATAGATATTACTGATGACGTGAGGTAAGTGTTTTCCAATTTCTATCTTTTAACCGGTAGTAAGAAACGACTTTGTCAACTTTTCCAAAAAAAAAAGAAAAAAAAAAAACATTTGGCATATTGCATGACAAGATAAAAGGAAAATGCTTAATATATTTTACATCAACAAAATTTTTTGGTGTTTCAAAAAAACCTATCTTCCCACCTAAAATAACCTTTTGTTAACAAAAATCTCAGAAAATGATTTGTAATAAGCCATGTTACGCAATATAATCTTTGCATCTGTTTTATGCTATGCATTTGACAAAATCTTGTAAACAAATATTTAACATTTTAAGGCTGGCGGCAATTACATAACCTACAAGTTTTCGTGTATTTTATTGTCCATCATTTTTTACAATTTTTTTAATTTGCATCTGTTGAAGAAAGTATGTACTGACTAGACGTTTGATTATCATGTAAAAACCAATCCCTCTCACCTAGAAGATATAAATGTTTTGATAGTTCTATTTCTTTGTTTTCTTCTACAGAGTGTTTTTACTTTTGTTTGTGTTGTATTGCTACATTTTAAATATTAAATTACGTTATCTTCTCCGTGGTTAACCTTACCACGACCCCCCCCTGGAATTTACTATTCTTTCGACTTGTTTTATGGGATATTCTCTCTTGAGCATATATCCCTTCCAGCGACACTGATTTTTTTTCATTTGGATGAAATGAATGATATCACTTCAAATAATTTAAGAAATAAATGCATTCGTACGATGTACAGATGTTTTTAAACAAGGAGCTTTATTGTTTCATGTGTACTGTAATTTTCCGCCTCTGAAAACATGATTCCTTTTATCTATATGAATGCATTTAACAGTAACTAACTAAATGTTAAAGGCCAAAACATACACATTTATTAATCAAAAAGCTATTTCAGTCCCATTAGCACTCAGCTTGCATTGTAAATAATAAATTCTGTCGAATATGAAAACAATATTATCTTTTTAGCAGAAAACGAAGAAACTTAATCAGACAATTAAGTAATTAATGCATGGTAAGCTGCATTTCTTTTTCATACAGCCATGTGATGTTGCTTTTGGTCATGAACATCACCCACACGAGACTAAAATCAAAATGACGGCTTTTCGGCTCCAACCAAAACAAAAATATCACGTTTCTGTTAGTAGGTTTAGATAATGTCTAATTATTACTTATGTGTATTGTTTACGAGGGCGTCATATCATAAATACACGACAAATTAATAAGAAACATGTCACTTAATGATTTGTATCTTATATCTGTTAGTGAACAAGGTCATACGAGTTCAAAAATTGCTAAGAATTTTGAGAATATGAGCAAATTGACTTTAAGAACGTGTTCAAGCTCGGATCGTGGAAATTTTTCAGCATCTTAGAACCTAGATTATTTTAAAAACATAAAAGTAACATAATTCCTTGGAATGTCCTGCATGCATTTTTAAATCACATTTAGGAGTCTACGTACCTTTGTCCACAGTTTTTGGATTTTTATTATAAACCTTCCTTGCCTGACTTGTAAAATCATTTTCAAAGTTACTCTTCAGTCAGAAATTTCTCAGATGTACCTAAAGGAGTTATGTGTTAGATTTTGATGAAATTTTGCATGCAATAAGATCGTGAAGACCGTTACAATAATATTTCCCGAAATATGTTTAATAAAATAGATTTGAAAATAGATTTACCTTGAAGCCATCTACAAATATCGTTTTTTTTCCAGGAAGGTCTAGGTATTCTTAATGCCCTCAACAGTGATAAAATCTGAGCACCATTATATAGGAACAATATCTTTCTTTTATTCAATAACCTCTTGGTGTATAATTTTTATTTTAAAGAAATCTATATCGATGGTGTTTTGCATTTTTTACATTTTAGAACGGTATCGGTTGCTACACTATAGGTACGGTCAGATTACTTATCCGTTAACAAACAAACCGTGTTTTTAGTCATCATTCATGTCATTATGTCATTATACTTGTTACTAGTATACTTTCCATTTTGTAAATAAGAATGTTATATATACATTTCGAAATTTTTAATTTACAAAATTAAAGATATAAGAAGGACAAATATACCTAAGGAGCAATAAAAAAAAACGTAATCCATTGGACAGACAAACCCGGGAAGACAAATGAACAACCACAAGCACAACAAATAAACACAGAAAACTAAAAAAAACAATGAACAACACGAACTCTTATAAAAACCAGGAGTGAACCCAGGTGCTCCGGAAGGGTAAGCAGTTCCTGCTCCGTCTACGGCACCCGCCGTGAAGTTCAACAAAGTCAATCCGATGGAAGTCACAAATCGGTGGAGGCACATGAAATGTTACGACAGTGGGAACAGGTCCAACATCATCTTAGATATTGGAACACTGTAATGGTCAATCAATTCGAGATGACGACCGTAAAATTTCCTAAGTGATGACATCAACTTATCCCTGATAAAACCCTGGTTAAGAAGCTTTTGTGACAGCATTAATCTTTATTATTTAAATGTATACCATTTCGTTCCTTTTTGTAAACAAAAAAGGAATAAAAGAGACATCATTTATTAAAACTGTTACTAAAGTCAAGCAACTCAGAGTTGCATGCCAAGCTGCATTTTTACTTTGTGCTGTCGTGGTTAGAAATTTGTATGGAAGCACGAAACCGCAGGTATACAAATGAGTGTAATGGAATATCTTTATACTGTCATTGATCGTATACAGGTCAAATCTGTGTTTAAATATTTCTACAAGGTAAAATTTAAGGCCATTTACCAACTAATTCTGTTGAAAGCTTTCATATTTTTCCTATTAATCATACTGGGCATCAATTTTGTTTCCAAGAATAGTTTATACTTTCAATTATTTTCAAAATAACAAATTAATTGATGTAAATTAATGAACCCTTATTTGAATAACAGCAAGAAACTGCTCTTAAGATAAACCATTATTTCTCCGCCAGGTTTTACATGAGGATTAATTAATCTGATTAGGTTAGGAAACCGAGTTGTTATGATAGATTTATTGATAACTGACCATTATTCCGATGTATGTTGTTTTCTATATGCAATAACTAACCGTCTCAGTACGTATACAACATCTTGTATAAATTTCTCCTAACAGTTTGATGTCAGGTGTTGTTTTGTTAATTCTGATTGGCGTCATATATAATGGAAAGCTGTTAATTAATAGTTACCACTTTAAAGTTAGCTATATGTTGAGGAATTTACATACATGTATTTCGAAATCTGTTTTATATGCACTGCCTTTTGTTACAACGTACCGCGTGCCTCTTTTTGAGCACTACCTGCCCAAGGATATCACCAGCTCGATCAGTGTCTAGTATTTAGGTACTGGCCGGAGATAATAGTTCCCACTTTAAAGTTAGCAACAGTTTCAGGAATTTATATACCTTCCAAAGTAGTATGTATAATTGTTTTGGTTTTCAACATTTGAGGCCTTGAGCACAACTGGTAACTCGTAAATAGACGAAATGTGCACATCTTGTGCATCAAAATTGGTATCAAAGAATTGTATTTATTTACAAAATATGAGTTCGCGCATGTATTTCACGTGGTTTGAAATAACTTGTACTTAGATAACTATGAACAAAATCAGGGAAATGTAGGAACAGATTGCTTGATGATGTCATAGACAGATCTACCACTGACAACAGAACTGCTACCTACTGTACTGTATTTAGACAGTTTATATACATTCCATCTGTAATATTAGATAAAAGAACTATACATTGATGGCAGAATTGTTTCGTTTACATCAGCACAATTATAATAATCACACCTTTTGTATAAGCTTATATTTTTTCAAGAACTAAACACAGATTATTTTATATGTGCCCGTTTTCATTGTCATATCATGGAATTTTCAAGAAATTTTATTTTCAAATAAGATTACAACAACAACATCAATTTCCAATCAAAGGGCCCTAAAAGAAGTATAAAGGATACATCATACAAAACAAAAAGGAGGGAAGATATATAGTTTTTAATTTAGCAATTCTTTCATTATATAAAGCATCTCTCCTCAATTGAAGGCAGCATTAAATGAGTTCGAAAAAAATCCAACTTTAAAGTACCTGGTATAGTGTGTGAATAATAATTATTCATCAATTGAACTGAACGTCCTTAAAAAAATAAGAACGGTTTGGAAATATTTCAATTCTATCCTCAGTAATAGTTTGCCATGATTTTTACCTTGGTGCTGTCAATTTTAACTAAAATAAAACTTGTTAATCTGGATCAAATGTGTTTGACTTCCACCACCATGCAATCAGGACGTTGAAGTAACAAAAACATTTGAAGACAGAAATAAATAAATAGAAAAATATTCTAATGTAATTCTCACAAAAATTAGCATGCATTGTTTTTATGTACAAACATGCTATCTTTGCTTCTATTACAATAGATAGTACGACGTGATGATAGACACGTATTATTCCTCCTGGAAAATAATATATTATTTGGCAAAACTAAACAATAGAAAATAACCTTCATACACATTCCATCCTTATGACTTCCTGTAACCAAATGAAACCTAAATTTGTTTCCTTATTCAGCGTCCTTTAGATATATTTGTTAATTTTCAGTTAGCAAACAAAATGGCTGATTCATGTTGAAATATGTTAAAAGTAAAAATTTGGAATCTTTTGACTGTAGGCATGAATTTAACTCCCTAAGGCCAAATCTGGTTGCCATGGAATTTGGATACCTTGTCTAGACCTGTTTAGTTGTATTGCTTACCAATATTTACATGATTTGTTTTTGGCTTTCTCAAGTTTTTAGTGCCAAGCTTACCAGTTTTTAGTCCCTATCTTACCAGATGAACATTAATCCAAAAGTGCGCATTGTACGCAAGAAATTCGGTTTCTGGATTTATTTTAGGAAAGAATATTAATAAACCTCTGATTTTCTCTTCAGCTTTATAAGTGTTACTCTCAGTATGCATGCTTAGTTTCGCATGGATTATTAACCATCTCTTAATTAGATTTGGATTGGCTACCTGCAGACTAAAGCATATCATTTATTTTTTTACAACAGCAAAGTGACTATAACACCTCTTAAGTTAAATCCCCAACGATGTTGTTCAGTATTAACCGATTTTTTTTTTATAGAAATATACTTCTGTTACAGTTTTATGATGATAAGAATCGGGGAAAATATTTTTTTTTCTTAATAGTGCGGCTTTTCGACCTGAGATAGTTTTTACAGTAAATACGATCATTTTTTATCCTGATTTCTAGAATAATTTCCACTGTGTAACCGTCATCCTGTTCTTAATCATACTTTATTCACTCTATAGTATGTTTTAACACAGCAGAAATTAGGATAGAAAAGATGTAGGTTTACATAAAAAACCTGTTTAAACCACATTTTTGATTATTTAATCGAATTTATTAATTTGGTGATATACACCCGCCCGCCCTTTCGTCTTGCATCGCTAATCTAATGTTCGGATTTTTTCCGTTGGAAAATCTGGTTAACAATGAGCAGATGTAAACGAAAATGATGAAAAGAAAGAAAAAAATAAATAAAACCGGAAAAACTGAGAATAAATACAGTGTATTTATTTTTAGATAACAATGGTTTAGTTTAAGCCACTTCTTAAATTGAGTTGGTGATAACAGTACTCCACCAGAAACATCCATTCATTGGTAGAAATAAACTATTTCGTTACAACAAGGCCACAAAAATAGCCGCTATCTAACGCCGATGGTAAAAAGACGATGTTCTTAAATAAACCAATCTTTAAAATCAATGCAAAATACAATTTTTCTGTAAAGACATGAACCTTTTCATTCAGCTACAAAACGGACATAGAATATTTCACTGTTTTATTGCTGGGAATTAGACAAGTCAGTCGCTAAATTAGACTGAACATAAAAACACAAAATGTGGGAATTGTTGCAAAAATGTCATTATTATACAATTATCTTTAGTTTTATTTACGTAACTGTGTAATTTGTCTAACTGTAACTTTACTGAAAACATAAACATATACTGATTCTGATGTATTTCCAGAACTATTTACAAAACTTCATCAAGATGGCGGAAGGACATTGTGCCAAATGTTCCAGATACCTTCTAATTGTGTTTAATTTTTTATTTTGGGTAAGTGTATTAATAGGATAAGTGAGATACGTATAATTATCAAAGCATGAAATTAAAAATAAAAGCAAACGTTAAACGGCTCTTGAAAAAGTCCAAATTTCCATATACTTTGTCTAGCACAAAACAGACAGCTAAGTCGCCGAATAAGTTTTGCACATCTGTTATTTTCTTGAAGTAACACATCCAAAACGAGGAAATACGCGTAATAAAGCCAATCATTTAAGAATCATTATTCAAATATTGACAATTGAACACCCAAGATCAACCTCAAAAGGAAAAAAGAAGTTAAAATATTTTAATGAATTGTCCATTTTAATGAAAATGTGTATATACCAATGTTTTGTTATTAGTCCAACACTGGACTATTGTCGTCACGACGATTTCAAGAGACAAAGTACTGCCAATTCTGCAAAATGTTCTATGAACCTAATAAAATTTAAATCAAGGTACCATGCATTGGATTGTATGCAGTAATTCATTGAAGGATATTATTTTATAGAAAGATAACTCTATTGAATAACAACTTTGTGTTAACGAAGGTTTTGAGTCGAGCCAAATTTAGCGTTATATGACTATGAAAAATTACAGAAGTGCGAACGTGGGGGAAATTCAAATTAATTTACAAACGAGAGTTTCCGTAATCAGTTACCGTAATGACTCTAATTTTTTAGAGCTTTTGAAAATTCAATTAATCGACATGCCCTATTTTTCAACACTTGCAAAATTGTCAAAGTTACGGTCATTGATACCAGCTGGTTACAGTTGTCGTCATTTTGTGTATCCGCGTTTCTCAGAGTACAAAAAAAAAATGAAATGTTTAAAGAAATCCTCTTATTAGACAAAAGTTATAGTTGTATATCTTCTAACAAGACGACCAAGTCAACAAACATTGAAAACGTGATATGTGAGATGGAGCAAGTTTTATATTTGTCAACAACATGGCGGGTCGTTTGAAATTTGAAACTGTTTTCGTCTTTAACATTAAAACAGCTATTTCTGGAAGCAAAATGAAATAACATTGCGGCAAGTATGACGTATTATTTCGATTTCCTATTCTTAATAAGATTGTCCTGGTCGATGTTATGTGGTCGAAAGATGAGGACAGAAAAAAAAATTCAAATTTTTGACATAAAAATAAATCGTAGTTCATACCTACGCTAATGTTAATAAAATGTCACATGAAGATAGCCCATCACGTGGGGATTGATTAAATTGGAAAGGGGGGATTTACCTATCCTCTCAAACCCCTTAAATTCACATATTTTCAAATGACTTGGAAATAGTTGAGATCTTCACCATATAACCAAAGGCATATATTTTATTTCAACGTATGAGAAGACGCATTCACTTATGTATATGGAAGTCACTAGGGGGTACGCGGCTACGCCATGTCCCCTCAAAATAGATTGTCTTTATAAATTTGAAACTTTGAGATTTCCATTAAATATTGTATGAAAGCAGTTTTCATTTAAATCGTAGATATATTGTTTTCTGTGTTTACAGGTATGTGGAGGGGGGTTGTTGGGAATAGGACTGTGGTTAAGATTTGATGAAGATATTTATAGAATATTAGAAGATACAGTACAGTTAGAGTTAGCCCTTCCTAGACATATTATATATACGGCTGCTTATGTGTTGATAGCAGCTGGTGGATTCATTTTTGTTACGGGTTTCTGTGGGTGCTGTGGTGCTATTAGGGAGAGTTTTTGTATGCTCGGAGTGGTAAGTAAATTTGCTGATTCAAGATAGAAATTTTTAGGTTAAAAGTGTATTTACAAAAGAGGACAAATATAAGTAGGGAGCAAATCAAAAACGTAATCCATTGGAAAGACAAACTCGGGAAGACAAATGAACAACCATAAGCACAACAAATAAACAACTAAAACTAAAAAAACAATAAACAACACGAACTCCTATAAAAATCATGAGTTAACGCAGGTGCTCTGGAAGGGTTAGCAATTCCTGCTTCGTATACGGCACCAGTCGTTAAGTTCAACAAAGTCAATCCGGTGGAAGTCACAAATCGGTGGAGGCGTATGAAATTGTACGACGACAATGGGAACAGGTTCAACAGCATTTTAATGCAAACGAAGTGTGGTGGGTATTGATTCCTCACATAAACTCCCTACATGCACATGACAAACGTACAAGCAAAGTCACAACGAGGCTTTAAACATAGAGAAGAATCAAGTATCCCACAAAAGGTCACGATGATCTCTAGCACATGTCTTTGTAGACTAAATGCTAAAATGTGTAATTTGATAACAAAACTGATGGTCAGTGCAGTCATTCCAGTGATTAATGTTATACTTAACCATAACATTTTCAAAAAGACTAAAAATTAATCTCCCCCAAAATACTGCGCCATCTGCTGGTTATGTTAAAAAAGGGTTATGCTCAGCCATTACTTTTAAAAATGAAAGGTATTAGGTCATAACACCCAAAAGTTATAGGTTGCCATGAAATCCAAGACGGGTCACTTAAAATGAACAAAATCATTCCATGCAACATGTTGAAAATATAACATATAACATACTGAAAACCCAAACGGAGTTAAGCGAATTTATACTATTATCTAAAATGTCAGTCTTGTAGATAGTTATAACCAGCATTCAACAATTGACCTTTCGAGATGCACGATTCCACCGATTATAATGAACTTTTTGTACGATGAATGGTTCAAACCACTGCTTGTTTTCAGATGATTTGATTTGCAGATAATAAAATAAGCTTTAGCTATAGGAATGATTTAAGTTTAAACGAAATAGAATCAACATTGATCTTTGCACTGTCAATCAAGATTATTTCAAATTTGCTTTCGGATTTTATGAGATAAAAAGGTGTCTGATTGTAAAATGATTCACGTATTCATGGTAGTGACGTCATAAGTCAGATCAAATCAGCTGTTGCTGCATTGACATGGTACATATGTTTGAAAATAAAAATATTCCGACGATTAGAAAAATGATAGAAAATATCCTTGCTATGTTTGAATTTTAAAATCTTGATCTGATCATTTTATTAAAGTCTTCACTTGGTGTCCTGAAAGTCTGATGAAAATATTGAGAAAACAGTTGACGTATAATAATAGTGTTTAGTGTACATGTTGTCCTTTGTACATCCATGCTTCTGATGGCCCTTTGTGTTTATGGTTAATAAAGTTTCTTATTTTTTTTTTTTAAATATCTCAAAATACTCTCATTGGATGAAACCTGTCAGGTGATTCAAAAATAAATTGAATGTTTTTTAAAAAAAAATTGAACATCGCGGGGAAACAACCCTATTGTTCACATCAAAACATCCCAATTTTCTTTCGCAAGGTGGACAACTGCGTAATCGCGGAAAAAAACCCCATTGTTCACCGGGAAACAACCCTATTGTTCACCCCAAACATCCCAGTTTTCCCCCACAAGGGCGACAACTACGTACTTCATCTGCATTAAAAGTCATGAGAGTCAAATTATGTCTTGCTCCTGTGGAAAAAATAATAAAACAATTACGGCCTTCATTTGAGGTAGATGTATGTTCTTCTTCACTTTTCCGTTACCTGAATTTTGGCTTACCTGCTATTTCATGCATAATTACACCAGTCTAGGCTCGGGAAATTTCACGTCTCTCGACTAGTATTTTTCGCAAATACCCCTCCCGAGCATGATGTATCTGTATAAAAAATGCTTGGAAATATTTCGGGTTCTCCAAAATAAAAGTTTTGCCATTGGTATAGATGAGAAAGACTAAACCATAAAAGCACACAGCTTACAGGTTTATACTACAGCAATATACACAATAAAGATTATTATATTAAAATAAAGGACGGATCAGCAGTAAAATATCAAGACGACATCATCCAACCTCCGAAATGAACAGACTAAATTAACTAGTCGAGCCTCACAGATATTTGCTGACCATAAACCTATGTATATTCAATCAAAATACAACCTTACTGTATTTTAACAATTGCCACAAACATTTTGTATACAAATTTTGTATTAACAAAGTTCATTCATTTAAGAGTTCCCATTTATACTTTTATAAACAAACAGTGTTTGTAGAACTCAGTAAAATTATGCACATGTATATGTATAGCATTTAGTTCCCTTTTGTAAACAAAAGACGGACAAAAGAGACATAGAATAAATTTGTAAATAAAATATCAGTCTAGTCCAGCAGCTCAGATGTGGATGGAAAGCTACATTTTTACTTTGTGTATTTTGCTTAGAAATCTTGTAGGGAACATCGAAATCTGCCGAATACTTGTCTTGTAGGCTATGAAACAATGAATTGGAAATGGTTGAGTTCTAAGGGGGGGGGGTTCTGGGATTTTCATTGTGCTCGTAAAAAATTTTTTCAGAACTTTCCTCCTCCAAAATATATTTTCTCATGAGAAAGAAGGCAACCCTCCCCCCCCCCCCCCCCCAGATAAGAAAATGGTCGTTGCCTTATATTTACAAAACATCCATGAATCGTCTATAAACTTTGTTTCTCTCTTCAGTATATAGCTTGTCTAGTGATTGTAATATTAGCAGAACTGGCTGCAGGGATATATTTAGCTGTTCAAAGAGCAGATGTAAGTATTTTATTTACAGATATATTGATTGCACGACCATAAAAGTACAATATCTTAAACCAGGAATCTAAGGCACAATTCACACACAACAGATTGTACCAGGATATGAGAATGCAAAATTATTTCCATTATATCATCAGCAATAGATAGACACGTTGTGATGTGATGTCAAATATCAAAAAGGGGGATTGAGTGATTTGTAAGAACAATTTGCAGTTTGTTGGTGAGCGCGATGGGCGCCATTATGTAAGCAAAAAATGTTTACCCTTCCTGAGCACATTGTTCCAATACTGGTTATTATGGAGTCCTATAATGTTTGGTTTCACTACTTATTATTATAGGAGTCGGTTAGTATGTATGGTGTATTAATGAAGTGTTTTACATTTTTCATCTGTATTTGTGTGTTTGTTATTTTTATTGCTCCACACGTATCAATTTCCGTTCATATTTCTTTTATTTATAAGTAAAGATGAAGAGAATTAACGTGATTTCATTTCACCATCGAGTTATCGAATTATCATAACGCAATACATTGTTCCAGATGATACCTCAATAAAATATCTTCTTTGCACTATGAATAGTTTTATTTGTTCATTTGGTACTAAACTGTCGTCCTTTTTCGTGTCAAAAGTAAAAAAAGAAGACAAACAGCCTTATATTTATCATATTTTTTGTTATTTTATAGACTTCCGTTTTTGATAAGACACTTTTTAGCGTTATTTAGGTTTTCAGTGACGCAAAACAATAAGCGGATGTCGTGATTGTGTAGGAGTATATTGATTAAATAGGCGTAAAAAGATATATGTTTAAAGATAAAATAACTTACTTTTTATACATTTGTAACCGAAGATATATGATCTATTGTCATCACTTGCAGTTCGTCGTCAGTCTGTCTGTTTTTTTTTTCATATTTTCATCTTTCCTGCTTAAAATATGATACCCCAAGAACGGACATATGATGTGAATTATCTGTGAAACTTTCTTCGTATTTTCGTAAAAATCACCACCATAACAAACCTTTTAAGTGGATAAAAAATAATGAAATAAAATAAAGTGAAATAAATAAAAAATTTATATAATAATAATAATAATAAATAAAAAAATTAATTAACATTCATTGGAATGTAGATTTTTTTCAAAAGTGACCCAGCATGCTGTTGGTGTCCACTAGACAAACTAAACATGTCAAAATATTTTAACTCTATGCTATAAACCACTTAACGTGCTAAAAATAAAATTAACCAAAACTAAATGTCCGATATGGCCTATACAATAGTATGGTCATGTATAAAATTTGATAATAATTTTGACTTCTTGACAATAAAAAGTGCCGTTTCCAAGTACGAGATTCCTCTGACGTCAAACGACCTAGATCTAGACCAGACGTTTATTAATGTCCTTTTAATTCTTTTATCTTCCAAATAATCGTGTAAATAACGATATATCATATTTTGTTTTAACAGTTTTTTGTAAGAATTAAACGACAGAATTTTTTTACTGCAGTGTTTGAATATTTAATGAGGCAACTGAAAATGAACGAAATTCCTAACCTGTCTGGTACTCTTTACCTTTGAATTTACATATAAAGAATGAATTTTACCATCATATTTCATTTTTGATTAAGACTATATCCCTGTTCTTCAGTTCAACAATTATAACTATTTTTTATCAAACATATGTCCTATGAGAGGTAGTAATATTCATTAACTTGTGTCATCTCATGGAATGAAGGGTACCCCTTAAATGCCCATTTTCAATGAACCCTGTGAAGGAAACGCGTGGTTGAATTTCAACAAAATTTTCTCAGGTGGTGTATTGAGAAATATATAATGCAATTTCAATTTCAATTTCAATAATTTATTAAAGTCTCATCTCTCAACAATTATAATACAGATAAAATCAATATTACATAAAATGAGAGCCACTCTGTACAGAATTATAAGAGACTATAATGATAAACAAAGTAATCATAGCAATTAAATACATGCAATAATAACATTATTTACAATATAAAATATTTTTACGCCTATTTAAAATTAAATAACAGGTTTTGGCACATAAACGTATCATATTTTCATCGGAAAATAAAAACACCAATTTCTGTGTATCATTTAAGAGCATAAAATCTTCATGAAAACTTTCAGCATTTAAAAATAAATCGTTTCTAAAATCATCATACATAGGACATTTTATTAAAACGTGTGCCTCATTTTCAATACAATCCTTACAGAAGTTACAAACCCTATCAACCAGTTTTATATTTTCGTAACGCCCAGTTTCAATACGTAATGGGGCTACCCCACACCTAAATTTAGCAAATGCACTCCTGTAATTAAACGGTAGAGGTATTTTACAATACTTCTCAGGTTCGAAACAATGCTTGAATAGTCTATAAGTCCGCAATTTATTTTCACCTCTTCCAGATTTAGATCCTTCAAAATGAAGACTAGAATTCCAATGAACAATATGGTTTTCAAATAATTTGGACATAACACTTTTAACAACAAAATCAGTGTGAACACAATCAGAAATCGAACAAAAATGACTTAAACTTAACTCACATAAGGTTTTTTTCACATTAAAATTCCAGTTTTTGACACATTTATGCTTGCTACTCATATCATCAGCCCACTTAAAAACTTTTCTATTCAGACGATTTGAACTCATATTGTTGAATCGACACCATAAGCGAATCACACTTTTCCATTGCTTATTATAAATAGGGATTAAACCCATTTCTGCTGTTACTGCCACATTTGGTGTATATTTCCCTACTCCAAGGAAAAACCTACAAGCTCTATTCTGTATAGCATTTATACATGAATATTTTCTTGTGCCCCAAATACCTGCACCATATTCAACAATTGGACAAACCAAGCTCTCATATAATTTTACAAACACATCGTAACAAACACCACCTAAAATCTTACACTTTGCAATTACCAGACCTAAAGCTCTGTTTGCTGAAGCTGCAACAGCTTTTGCAGTTACGTTATAGTCTAAGTACTCGTTTAAAACAAGACCAAGATAAGTATAATTGCTAGAGTATTCAATAATTTTATCGTTACATTTAAATACTGTATCAGACTTAGAAATAGAAGGAGGTCCAAAATGTACAATGTTGCTCTTGTCTGCATTAATTGTCATACAGTTGTCCTCACACCAAGTACCTAATGCATTCAGTAAAATTTGTAGTTCTTTATCATCATTTGCTATGATAACAACATCATCAGCATATAACAATATACATAATTTATCATCCCCAATATCTATACCACAGTCAAATGACTTCAGGAATGTAACCAAATCATTGATGTACAAATTAAACAAGACAGGAGACAATGGACAACCCTGTTTAAGACCACTATTTACATCAAACCAGTCTGTAAAATGCCCATTTATCCTGACAGAACATAAAACATTTTTATAAATCGACTTTACAGCAGTACAAAAATTCTCAGCAACACCAATTTTACTTAGTTTAGACCATAATCTATCTCTATGAATCGTATCATAGGCCTTCTTAAAATCAATAAAGGCGCAAAAAGTAGATTTGCGCAATTTTTTCCTAACATCAATTACATTAGTCAACGTTGAGAGTTGATCAATAGTACTACGTTGTTGACGGAAACCATTTTGTTCTTCCGCTAATTTATTATTATCATCTACCCACTGGGTTAATCTGTCATTTAAAATATTACAGTATAATTTGTAAGATACTGCAGCTAAGGCTATGCCCCTATAACAAAGAGGATCCCGCGAATCAGCCATTTTAGATTTTGGTATAGGATTTATGATAATCTTATTCCATATATCAGGAACTATACCAGATCTAAAACAAAAGTCAAATAAATGAAATAAAAATATAGCTGAACTCTGATTTAGAAAAGATTCAATAGGTAAATTATCAATACCGCCCGCTTTTCCCTTTTTAGCATTTTCAATAGCATGTACTGTTTCTGGAAATGAAATAGGTTCCGTCAACAAGAAATCGTTGAAAGTACTTTCTTCAATAATTCTTGTACAAGAATTAGAAACCCCAATCGAACAATTTTGTTGATTAAGTAAATTTGAATAATCTGACTTCCATCTATTAAGAACATCTGTTAAATTTGAGCTAATATTACCATCGCTAACTATCACTTCCATGGGAATAACAGATTTACGATTCTCTGCTATACCTATTTTACCAATTTTCTTCCAAAAGAGGCTTTGGTTACTGGTAGATTCAGAAAGCAATTGCTCTTGCATTTTGTACCAGTATCTTCTCTTACTCTTTTGAACCTCCCTGTCAAAACATTTTCTTTTCTGTACATATACAGTTTTGAGCTCCCTTTGTTGCTTATTATTACACTTATTCCAGGCCTTTTCTGCCTCGCACATATCAGACCATAATTTATTCAAACTTTCATTCCACCAGGGTTTCTTATTCCGATATTTTTTCTTTGACTTATTACAACCAAAAACAACAGTCTTATTAGGCAGTTTATCAGACATTTCTGATTCAACAGTTTTACAAAACTCACTATAAATGTCGTTTACACAGCTTTTTTCTTGTTCAAAATTCTGTATTTTTTCTATAAGAGTACAAATTTCTGAATATATTTTATCAGAATTCATAAAATCTGAAGGTAAATTGGTACAGTCAAATTTTACAAACTGCGTACCTAGATCAGTGTCCTTTTCAGGTAATATATTTGACATAAACGAACTGAAATCAATCTTCCACTTAAGAAGTGAATGATCAGGTATCAATCTTAAATCAACACCTGTTATATCATAGCCTGCAGACGTGACCATATCATTCGCCCTAACAACACAAAATTCATTAAATAGATTTAAATAGTCATATGGAACAAGACAATAATCTACTACCGAACAGCCTTTTGTTGATATACATGTATAATCGTTGTTTACATTATTTCTACCATTAAGTATACAACAGTTTGCACTAATTAAAAAGTCGATAAATGCGTTACCATATGTGTTACACTTGAAATCTACTACATCTCTAGGACACAAATTATCAACACCAGTAATATAATCATTCTCATCTCCACACCTGCTGTTAAAATCCCCACATATGAAAAATGGGCCACAATTTTGATATTCGTAGACTTGTGTTATTAATGAATCAAAAAATTCATCTTTATCGACTAGGCGAGTTGAATTTTCTGGAGGCAAGTAAACAATACAAAAGTTAAACATGAAATTCGTCGTTTTATGAGCAAATTTAACCCACAGAATACCTTCATATGAATCGTCTAAAACAGATATATCAAACATTTCATATAAATTACGTTTAACAAAAACTCCTACACCCCCAGATCCCGTTTTAGCATTTCTATGTAACTGTTTTCTGTTTTGACCTATCCAGTGATAACCTTCAACAAATAAAACGTCATCACCTTTCAAATGCGTTTCACCTATACATATAATATCTAAGTCGAGAGTATCAATACAACCAGATCGAAGTTTACAATTATCAGACAAAGTGTTTTTATTCCAATTATTTACATTCCAAAACCCGGCTGTCATCTACCATCTACCACCCCTCGTTTGTCTATGTTGATTATTACGGCTGTCGTGATCACGGTCTCTACGGTCCTTTCTATTATCATTGTATTCACTACGGTTATTGTCTATGTGACGTCGGTTTCTGCTGCTACTCGCATGCAATTGACCACCATCTCTGTTTCTATCACCATCTCGATTTCGTGAATTTTGGTGATCCACGTAACGTTTTGCAATAACTTCAGCTCCTTTCATATCGATATTTGGGTCAACTGATTTAAGCACATCAACGATTGTTTTGAAGTTTTTCCTCTCAATGCGCTGCTGAACAGTTTGATCTCTATGAATAAAAACATCGCTGTATTGACGACTAGACTTCAAGTTACGTTTAGCAGACATAATTTCATTGACATCATCCTTTGATTTACAGGTGACAATTACTATACCATTTGAACACTGACTTTCGTGTCGAGATGCCTTGCGTTCAACACTGCTAAATGAAATGTTTTTTAACTTCAAACCTTCTCTTATCACAGCCGAAACTTTGGAACCAAGATTTTCATTTACACTTTCCGGCAAATTTCTGATAACTAAGTTGTATGAAAGGTCTTTAACTGCATTACTATTGGTACATTTTGAAACATCAACAAGTTTTCCTTCAATTACTTTCAAATCGTGATCAATGTCTTGACGCAAGGTGTCTACGACGGATGTCACTTCTTTTTTAATTTTAGACATTTCCGTATTTACTCGTTTATCAAGAATTTGATTAACCTTTTGTGTAATTTTACGCTCAAGATTAGCTTCAAGATTGTTTATTCGTGCGTTCACTTCGCCGAACATAGTCCGCATATCTACGGAAAGTCTACTAATCATCTGAGTAATCATGACCACTTCTGTGGATAAAGGAGAGTCAGTATGGACATCGGCTTCTGTAACCACATTACAAACAGACTGTTGATTTTCAGACCCATTACCAGTAAAGCCCTGTATATGTTTATGACGTTTTTGCAGCTGTTTTGGAGCTTTACCAGTTCCTGGTATTGACTCAGACTCGCTGTCACTGTCATTGATGAGTTTGCGTTTTAACTGACTGGACTGGACTGAGATTGAGAAAAAGAAATATTATCAAATAAATTTCCAAACATAGAATCATCTGCAGAATAAATTACATTATGTGCTGCTGAAATAGCGTCACTTACACTGGTCAGACTTTCTTTATCATCATTTGTGTTGGGTTTGTTTGACGTCTTGCTTCGTGCTCCCTGAACAGAGTTACGTTTTTTGTCTTTACTGTTACCGCTATTTTCCTTAGTCATATTGATCGAGAGTTCAAAGTCCAACTTAGTGTTAAAAAGCCCTCGGGTATGGTGTTGTCTATATACACTTTACAAGTGAGTGAGTAGTTTTCGATAGTGTTGTGTAGACTATTTATGCATGACGAAAATATGAAAAAAATTAAACGAGTGGAAAATTTTGGCCTAACCCAGGCCTACCCCCTTAAATGAAATAGAAATAATTAAATCTTGTTTGTTTAATATTTTAAAAGTGAAAGTATACGTTTAAAAATAAACTAATTGAATATATACTCTATAAGTTTAATCTGTGAATTCAATCTTCTGTCTAACAAAGTATGGACTATAACTTTGAAATAAACAAGCCAATTATTGTTTTAATTTCACTTTAATGTCGTTCTACAAAGACAGATTTCAAGATTTTTCCTCAGCACAATAATCTCAATTACACAAACGTTTTAAGTTAAATGTGACCACTTCAATTTTCCGATTGTTAATTTTTCTTTCTCTTGGATGCTTTTGCAGCATTACAATCTTTCAGCTTATCTTAAGAGAAAGAGAATTTTTGTTTTCACAAAAACTACTTGACCAGAATGTTTATGAAGGACTAATTTGAAATTTTACAGTCTTCATCTCGAATTGATTGATCGTTACGATATCTTAATACCAAAAGTGGCTCATTTTTGCTTGTACGGGAACGATATTAGGCTCCCTTGTGACTCCCTTGTATTTTTTATCTTTTCTAGATCTGAAGAATAATTTTGTATTGTCTGCTCAAAATGGCATTTGTTTTTGTCTATTCACTCTTTTTTACCTTTACAGGCGTTTATAATGTCCTTATTTTATTTTCAGCCTTGTTGTGTTGGTTTATGTTTTTTTAACTGTTCCGTGGATATTCATGGCTATATTTAAACCGCTTGAAAACAATGCAAGACTGTCAGATCAAATGTAAAATAAACATGAAGAAAAAATGTTTATTATATACATTTTTTCGATTTTTTACATAAAATTTAGAACCCCCCCCCCCTTCCTCTTAGTTGGTGGGTGCACTTTTATTTCAATATCAGTAAAATATCTGATACAAATTGACTTGGAGCCTTATCAAACCATGTAAATTCCTAAGATATATGATGCTGACACAAAGTACATTTCACTTAAAATTTATGGTCGACACTGATTATTACACTGTTTAGGTACTAAATTGACATTTGAAATCGTTTATATTTTATTATATCATATACCATTCTAATTTACAAGATATACATATTTCGTCGAATTAAGAGTTATCAGGTATGCACAAAGACCAAAATGTTGAAAGATGAAATAATAGTCAAGAAAGTTGAAGATCAAATTCAAATGTTACAAAAATAAAAGGATAAAGGCAAAATAATAAATGCGCGAAGAGATACTCTTTAGTGTCCACAAAATTTTACAATTTCATGCTACTGTGTCTTTTTTAAAACTGCAAATCGTTTTTCATGAATATCTCAAATATATTATTAAAATTAAAGTAAAAAGTATTACTCTGCCTTTTGTTTCCAATATTGGTAATTGAGTATTGTCTTTTATTGATATTCTGACATGATATTGTACCGCTGGATATAACTACCCGTGAACTCTACTCTGGGGCCATTCAGGTGTGGTTTTCCACCATTGAAGACCATGTTGTAATTCTGGATGTTTGTCTAGTTAGTTTAAACATATTTTATTGCAAAATTAGCAAAAGAATCGGACACAAGATATTCCAACTTACATAGGTCCTCTTCAATAACTGAATAAGCTTATATTACATATGCATCAGCAATAAATAAGAAATACATAAATATATACAGAAGGCAATCAAAACAGAATTCATACAAATGGTAACAAATGGAGTTGTCAAAATCGATTTTTTTTGTCTAGTTACATGTACATGTGTGTACTTGTGATTTTTACGCTTTCTTTCTAACTTCACTCCATGTCTGTTTTGTTCTCACAAGATATAACTAAAAAAAGAAAACACACACAAACACACAAACACACAGAAAACCAAACAGAATTAGAACAAGACACAAAAACTAAAGCACTAGCAATGTGAACTTATGTCCAATTAGAGTTTTTCTTCCGAAAATAACTTCAAAGTAATCAACTTCTTATTAGATATAAGATTAATTACTTTGCTATTGCTTATAGTATATTTAATTATATTGTAATATTTAATAGATTACAGCAATTAAAGGCTTATATCTAAATTACAAGGAGTTTTTATCGATATTAATCATATATTGCTTCTGAACTATGATATAAGTAATGAAAGCATCTTGTATATCTCGGCTTTGGCTGGTATTTGTATCCCATTATAGAAGATAGTAACAGAAAATGGTTACGAGACAAAACTTAATAACATTGTAAAGTTTTTGCAAACTATTGGGTGCTGCTATATAAATAAATAGAAACAAAATATTGAAATAGATAAAAGCAGCTTCAAAAAATAGTGTCTCGACTATCGACACGCGCAGATACAATTTTCCTGGGTTAAATCATGTACTAACTATACCCCATTAATCTTAGGTAGTAGATCAATAGACATCGACAAACAATGAAAATCAGCTTCATTGGGTGCTTAATAAAGTCAATCATTCAAGAAATCATTATTCAAATATTGACAATTGAACACCCAAGATAGACATCAAAAGAAAAAAAAATAAAAAGACATATAATCAAAAAGGTGTAAGAAGTTGAAATATTTTTTAATGAATTGTCCATTTTAATGAAAATTTTTATATACCAATTTTTGTTAGTCCAACACTGGACTATTGTCGTCACGACGGTTCCAAGGGACAAAGTACTGCCAATTCTACAAAATGTTCTATGAACCTAATAAAATTTAAATCAAGATACAATGCATAGGATTGTTTGCATGTAATTCATTGAAGGATATCATTTATAGAAAGATAACTCTATTGAATAACAAACAACTTGGTGTTAACAAAGGCTGCGTTTTGAGTAAAGCAAAATTTTGCGTATGAATCCCCCATTAATCTTAGGTAGTAGATAAATAGACATCGTTAAATAATGAAAACCAGCTTCATTGACTGCTTAATTTAGTTTATCAGGTACTAGAACTGCAGACTGCAAATAATATCAACCGTGAAATACTGATTTTATTAACCGTGAAATAACAATCAATAAACTGAATAAATAGTGTGTTATACCAATTTGTACATATTATCAGGTTTTCTGCAAACGTATATCGTAAAATATCAGCCGCGAGACACAATGTGAAGCTTTTTGGGCGAGTGAGCGTAGCGAACGAGCTAAAAAGCTTCATATTGTGTCGAGCGGCTTATATTTTACAATATTTGTTTGAAGAAAACTTGATGATAAATTTATCGTATTGTTAACTAGCAATCTTAATGGAATTTCTTACTTTTCAATGGCCATCTGCCTATAACCGGATGTTTTTCTGATATATTCGGGTCAACGTTGGGTCAAACATTATGACGTCGCTGATATATTCGTGTCAGCTCATATTAGGGTCGGGTCAACTCTTTACGACGTCACAGTGCCGAAATGCGGGAAATTGTGAAGGCCTCAGCAGGTCGATATAGGCATGGGGAAATACGATAATGATGCAGAAGATGATGACATTTGGTCAATGTGTAACTCATCAGTTGTATGCAAAGTGTAAAAAATGGAAAGCCAAACCAAAAATAAAAAAATGATTTCAAAAGGATCAAAATTAATATATAAATGTAAAGTAATGTGGAGAAAAAATACTTAACAATGTTAAAATAAATAGTAATAAACATACAACAATCAGAAGAGAAAAATACTGATTCCTTTTAAAACCCCACCACTAATCAGTGTCTGTACAAAGTCAATCTATCATGATTGGATACCGGTTAAAGCTCCACCACTGTTCAGTGTCTGTACAAAATCAATCTATCCTGGCTGGATACCGGTTAAATCTCCACCACTAGTCAGTGTCTGTACAAAGTCAATCTATCCTGACTGGATACCGGTTAAATCTCCACCACTAGTCAGTGTCTGTACAAAGTCAATCTATCCTGACTGGATACCGGTTAACGCGCCACCACTGGTCAGTGTCTGTACAAAATCAATCTATCCTGACTGGATACCTGTTAAAGCTCCACCACTAGTCAGTGTCTGTACAAAGTCAATCTATCCTGACTGGATACCGGTTAACGCGCCACCACTGGTCAGTGTCTGTACAAAATCAATCTATCCTGACTGGATACCTATTAAAGCTCCACCACTGGTCAGTGTCTACAAAGTCAATCTATCCTGACTGGATACCTGTTAAGCCCCGATCACTGGTCAGTGTCTGTACAAAATCAATCTATCCTGACTGGATACCTGTTAAAGCTCCACCACTGGTCAGTGTCTACAAAATCAATCTATCCTGACTGGATACATGTTAAAGCTGCACCACTGGTCAGTGTCTGTACAAAGTCAATCTATCCTGGCCGGATACCGGTTAATCCCAGACCACTGGTCAGTGTCTGTACAAAGTCAATCTATCCTGACTGGATACCGGTTAAACCCACCACAGGTCAGTGTCTGTACAAAGTCAATATATCTTGACTTGATACCTGTTAAGCCCCGATCACTGGTCATTGTCTGTACAAAGTCAATCTATCCGGAATGGATACCGGTTAAACCCCCACCATTGGTCAGTGTCTGTACAAAGTCAATCTATCCTGACTGGATACCGGTTAAACCCCCACCATTGGTCAGTGTCTGTACAAAGTCAATCTATCCTGATTGGAAACGGTTAAAGCTCCACCACTGGTCAGTGTCTGTACAAAGTCAATCTATCCTGACTTGATACATGTTAAGCGCCGATCACTGGTCATTGTCTGTACAAAGTCAATCTATCCTGATTGGAAACGGTTAAAGCTCCACCACTGGCCAGTGTCTGTACAAAGTCAATCTATCCTGACTTGATACCTATTAAGCCCCGATCACTGGTCATTGTCTGTACAAAGTCAATCTATCCTGACTGGATACCGGTTAAACCCCCACCATTGGTCAGTGTCTGTACAAAATCAATCTATCCTGACTGGATACCGGTAAAAATTGGTCAGTGTCTGTAGAAAGTCAATCTATTCTGACTGGATACCGGTTAAACCCGCACCATTGGTCAGTGTACGTACAAAGTCAATCTATCCTGACTGTTGTTTTGTGCTCTTTTATGTTATTGTTTTGCCTGGGATTATGTCTGTTTGGTGGCGTTGAATGATTGGTATGTCATTATTGACTTTTCTGCTATCCATTTTGTTATAAAAACGTTAACATTACATTTTCAGCTTGAAGATATGTTTCATAAACATCTACTATCGGAAATTAGAAATTACACATCAGATGGGAATTCTTCAATGAATTATGTACAGAAACAGGTTAGTAACTCATATAAATGTTTTCTGATTTTAATTATAGTTGATTCAAACAAAAATGGTTTCAGAAATAAGTGTAAGAATGCATTTCATATCTAAAATAACTGTTGTAGGGATTCTTTTCTGATTTTAAGGAGACCTGCTGAAGGAGTTTATCTTACTTAAGGCATGTGCAACCCTATAAAAGTCAGTATAATGTTTTACCAGATTCAACAAAGTGCTCATATTCCTTTTCCGATTGTAATTGTCAACTATCCAAAAATATATACAAATCTACATGTATCGAATGTTTATTCAAATATTGATTCTAACACAATGTAATTCTAAATGTTAAAATGTAATACATATGGTTAAAATAAAAATACAATACAGTTACTGTAGAGATATTTTCTACAGTTTCAGTGCTGTGGTTCAAAGAACTATACAGAATATGAAGAAAGTATTGCATACATGACACAGAAATCAGATGTACAGGTATGTGTTGGCATTTTCTAAATAAATGGATAGTTTGTTCAGTTAATCAGTGTATTGCAAAACTTGACAATAAAGTATTCTTTATTTTATTATATTTGTCTATAAGTTACATACGTAAAAGACGTATGTGGGGTTAATGTACTTTAGGAAATAATTCGTGTAATATTGGAACATAATACAGAAATCAAGTGATCAATACTTTTATTGCTGTTCTTCATCTTGACAGGGTATCAATTTTTGGGATCGGAAATGGTGAAAGATTTTCTTTTGAATTTCCTCAAAGTAGTTTGTCATCTTCTGTCAGTCTACTTTTAAAAGTAATGCTGTCTGGTTAATAGAAAGAATAGAGTTGGTTTATTAAGTCTGTTTAATATATCATCCTCCAGTTGTTGTACTTTACACGACTCTAAAAAAGGTTTCATATTTTGTAGAATATGTGGGTAGTTCCAGAGAGTTGTTGCAGAGCATACAGACCCTCAGGTGACGCAAATCATGCCGATATTTTAAAATGTCAAGAAGAAGCTAACACTCGGTCAACAAATCCAGCTCAGTTATACAAAGAGGTAACTTTTACTCTTTTACTGAGTTTTTACCATTTTACCCCTTAAGCTGTGTCCAGGTGTAGTTTTTTTGCCTTATCCAATATTTCTGCCATAACCCCACCTACAATTTGACGTAAATGCTACTACATACATTGTAGCTGAAAAATTTGAGTCCAAATAAAATATATGTCATCGTGTATACATGTAGCATTGGGAAGGCTATGACCAAATCATGAAATACTCTGATCAGATACATGTAATAGAATAGATAATGGAAACGGGGAATGTGTCAAAGAGACAACAACTCGACCAAAGAGCAGAAAACAGCCTAAGGCTACCAATAATGCATACTAGTTCAGTAAAATGGACGGCACACTAAACCTCCGAAACAGAAAAATGAACCAAAATTAAAAATACACACACGACAAACAAAGGCCAGAGGTTCCCGACTTGGGGCTGGCGCTACAAAAAAGTCAAAACAATTGAGTAAATAATACCATTATTATTTGAAGTTTAAATGTTGTTTTTTAGGGGTGTCATACTGTTATAATGGATTGGTTTATAACTAACAGTGCAGTGTTAATAGGTGTGGCAGCTGGAATAGCCTGTTTTGGTGTAAGTTTTATTTTGTATGCACACGCACATACAATGGAATATTTTAGATTTAACCTCTTTTTATAGCAAGTTACAAGGAATCCTTTTATTTTATTTTTGTTTCGGTTAAAACCCGTCGAATTTTTTAATTTGTGTATTTATACCTTTTGGCTTTAGGGTAAAATTATCAGATAATTTCTGGTTTCGTACAAATATATTTTTTGACTGGTGGGGAAAGGGGGGGGGGGGTGGACAATATGAGCTTACCATTCATTCTACAGGTTGTTGAAAGCTGAATGGTGCCCTAATATTGTGCTTTGTGGTGTATGTGTAGCATTAAATAGTGTCCGCCATTTTAAACTGTCCGCCTGACAAAATTAAATATGTAATAATGTCCGGCAGACATTTTAAGGCTATGAAATACTGTCCAGAACCATGTTTAACCATATTATTGTGTCCTTAGCTGTTGAAATATGTCCATTTTTATGGACACAATTTCGCAGTCTACATTTGGTTAGACCTGTCCTCCGGACACAATTAAATATATAAAATTGTCCAGACAGGATTTAAAGATTGAAAATTAAAAAGATAAAATGATAAATATATGTATTATATGAACAACATTTAATGTCACACAAATGAAACAATTAGTTATTTTATTGTTGAATAAATATACCATATTAATAAATCAAAATTATGAAAAATACACTGAATCTGCATAGAAAAATTTTGTATGAATCAATGGTAATATTCGTAAATACTATTCTGTCTCCATCTGGTTTTACGTTGACGCTTTGTAGATGGAGTGTTGGCAACATTTTCTTCCAAAACAGTAATTTCAGATTCTTGATCTTGTGGGTCAAGAAACATATCTATTATATCACTTGTTGTGGACAGTATTTCACGGCGGACACTATTTAATGCTACATGTAAAATATTAAACCATGATAAAGTGTCCAAAGATAATTCTAGGTCTTAAAAGGGTTTTTTTCAGAGGTAAGATTTTAATAAGAAAGTAAAGAATATACTTATATAGATCAAATTGAGTTTTGTAAACATCAAATTAGTTAAGATGGATGGCACTGAGTATGAAAATACTGTCCACAACATTTTATAATGTCCTATTTCAGGACAGTATTTCATAGCATCGGACATCATTTAATAACAAACTTTCTATGTAATATTGTCCGGCCGGACATTTTTACACAGGACACAATTATGTCTTACATATGCTTATATTGGGTCCCTCGTAAACATTTACACCAAATCCATTTATTACTATTAAAAGTTAGAACAAGAAATAGGTTAATTAAAAGGGCAAACAATAAAAAACGGTCACATGAAAGCTTAACAATGACGTACCAGTCAGTTAATACCATCTTATAGACAGACCCTCAGACTAAAAACATATAACAGTAGACATGGAAACAACATAGGGTAAGGATAGTAAGGGACTTAACAATGGTGGGGTAACGCTGTTTTAGAGCCTCCTACTTATCTATCCTGATACACTGGTGAATTAAACACTATAAAAGTCATTGCACTAGTATTCCTATCCATTTCTATTACTCAGAAATTTAGTATCCGTCAGAAAACATTTTTGGAGTAAATATAAAATTATCTTCACTATAAATGACCATTAAATCAATCGATTAATTATTTATTGTTATTAATAATTACTGGTGGATTTTATATTTAATATTAAAAAGATCTATTCTTAATAATTTTTTTTATATTTTCAGATTCTTGGAATTATATTTGCATCAATATTGTGCCGAAATAGGACAGAATATTATGACTGGGAATAAGTTCTCTGTTTAGTGTGTTTTTATTTTCATTTCACAAAACGTCGGATGTATACTGCAAAAATTACGCCCGACATTATTGTTAAAAATGAAGAATATTCTTTATACTCATATAAGGTTGTTACCAAAAAAGGAAACTTTGGAGCAGTTAAATGACTTCAATTTTCATCTTACAATCTGCAAAATATTGTGTTCATCTATTGTCAGTCTTTATTTTAAAAGACATTTTCTTATCTATCATAACATTAATATAGGTAACTTTTCCATTTTTAATCATTTTTTTTGTTTTTTGTTTTTTGTTTTTTTTTTTGTTTTGTTTATAACTCGCTTCTTATTTACTTTGGACTAAATGCTTATATTGTATTAGTATGCATCTAATTAATGTATAAAGACTAAGAGATTTTTCTTGTTGATATCACGATATAAATTACCTTATCGTTACATACAGGTAGTCTGAGAACAGAAAATAATTCAGTTACTAACTTTGCATTTCTGGAATATTTGTCGTCAGATATGAACGTGAACAATAGTTTGGAAAACCAAAAATAATTATTTACAATGGTACGCAACAGTGTCAAACGGGGTTAGATAGGGAAGCAAGTATTTATAAGCTTTGCCAGGTTGAGTTGCAATTATACATTTAAGAGCGCCAATAAAGCTACAGATCAGCATACATGAATTTTGAAAGCACATGGAAGTATTCGTAATAATCTTTTTTTATTGAAAGAATAAAGCGTTAGAGGTCTCAATTCAATTTTCAACAAATACAAAAAGAATGTTTAAAACTGTTCCTTAAAGTACATTTTTCATATCGATTTTACATTTTGTAGAAGACCTTTTCGCACTAAGTTTGTTTGATCAAACATGTGCTAATATATAATGCGGTAGTTCTATCTTCTTTTTTATATATATATCGATGTAATTAATTAATCAGTTTATTAAAATGTGAAAAGAAGAGTAGATTTCTGCAATATTCGAGGAAAATATGATCCAAGTTTCAACTTTGTTGTAAGTTTGAATATGTGTACAAGTTAGCTTTGTGACGTGTGTTTTTTATGTCTTAAAAATTATTGTATAAGATTGCACGTTGCTTTATTATGAAAATTAAAAAGTTTTATATAAATGTATTTGGTAGCTCTGTTTAATATCTGTATATCCGAGGAAACAACCATCTGATTCTTATTGGTGGTTTTGAAAAAAAGCAGGCTTTTTGGCCAACCAAAAATCCCAAAATCGGTTCCTTGCCACCCCCACACCCCTCCATTCCTCAAAAAATCAAAAGGTGCTAATAATTTGCATTGACAAAACAATTAAAATGTATTGGTTTATGCAAGGTACGTAAAAATATTTCAGGATGTTACACAAGGTATTTCACCATTTTCCAATGAAAATAAAATGGTCGCTCCCTAAAGACAATTATCATTTCAACAGTATTGTAGCATGGTTTGGGTGGAGTGGAAATTGAAATCTGATAGCATGAGTTCCCTAAAGTGAATTAAATTTGAACTCATTTTTAGCTCACCTGGCCAAAGGCCATGTGAGCTATTGCCATCACTTGGCGTCCGTCGTCGTCGTCCGTCGTCGTCCGTCGTCGTCGTCGTTAACAATTATACAAAACTCTTCTCCTCTGAAACTACTTGCCTAATTAGAACCAAACTTGGTATTAATGTTCCTTGGGGTACCCTGCATAGAACTGATGTGGGGATTTTTGATTCGTCGAAAAACATGGCCGCTGTTACTAAAAATAGAACATAGAGGTCAAACAACAGTTTTTAGCAAATATCTCAAAAATCATTAGGTTACGGCATATTCTGCAGGTTGAAAGTGTTCAGCATGATGAGAGCTACCTATGTGCTGATTTTCGTGAAAATCTGTCGACTGATGTTAGAGTTATTGCCCTTTTTTGACATTTTTGGCTTTTTTTATGTTATTATTTCAAAAATCTTCTTCTCTGAAACTACTATTCAAAATCAAATGAAACTTGTTAAGATTGTTCCTTGGGGTACCCTGCATAGAACTGATGTGGGGATTTTTGATTCGTCGAAAAACATGGCCGCTGTTACTAAAAATAGAACAGGGGTAAATTGCTGTTTTTTGCTAATAACTCAAAAACCGTTACAGATATCGAAAATCTGACAGGGTAAAATTGATCAGCATGACAAGATCTACCTACCCTGAAATTTTGACGGAAATTCCAAAACCCATTTAGGAGTTATTGCCCTTTTTGACATTTTTGGCTTCTTTTTTATGTTATTATTTCAAAATCTTCTTCTTCGAAACTACTATTCAAAATCAAATGAAACTTGGTAAGATTGTTCCTTGGGGTACCTTGCATAGAACTGATGTGGGGATTTTGGATTCGTCGAAAAACATGGCCGCTGTTGCTAAAAATAGAACATAGGGGTAAATTGCTGTTTTTTTGCTAATAACTCAAAAACCGTTACAGATATCGAAAATCTGACAGGGTAAAATTGATCAGCATGACAAGATCTACCTACCCTGAAATTTTGAAGGAAATTCCAAAACCCATTTAGGAGTTATTGCCCTTTTTTGTCAAATTTTCAAAATTTTAACATTTTTCGTCATTTATTTCCAAAACTATTTGATATAGAAGTGAAATGTATTTGAAAAATGTTTGCCATGTTTAGATCTTCCTACCCTGAAATTTTAAAGGAAATCCCAAAACCCATTTAGGAGTTGTTGCCCTTTTTTGTCAAATTTTCAAAATTTTTTTATTAAAAAATCTTCTCCTCTGAAACCGCTGGGCCGATTGGTTTGAAACTTAATAGGAATGATCTGTGACATGTCCTCTACAAACGATCCTCAATTTATTTTGATCTCACATAAAACATGGCTGTCGTAGCTAAAAATAGAATATAGGGGTGCAATAGTTGTTTTTGGCTTATAACTTAAAAACCGTTACAGATATCGAAAATCTGACATGGGGTAAAATTGATCAGCATGACAAGATCTACCTAACCTGAAATTTTGAAGGAAATCCTAAAACCCATTTAGGAGTTATTGTCCTTTTTTCGTCAAATTTTCATAATTTAACATTTTTCGTCATTTATCTCCAAAACTATTTGAGATAGAAGTGAAATCTAAATTTGAAAAATGTTTGCCATGTTGAGATCTACATACCCTGAAATTTTAAAGGAAATCCCAAAACCCATTTAGGAGTTATTGCCCTTTTTTCGTCAAATTTTCAAAATTTACGTTTTTCGTCATTTATCTCCAAAAGTATTTGAGATAGAAGTGAAATGTAAATTTGAAAAATGTTTGCCATGTTGAGATCTACATACCCTGAAATTTTATAGGAAATCCCAAAACCCATTTAGGAGTTATTGCCCTTTTTGTCAAATTTTCAAAATTTTAACTTTTTTGCATTTATCTCCAAAACTATTTGAGATAGAAGTGAAATATAAATTGAAAAATGTTTGCCATGTTGAGATCTACCTATCCTGAAATTTTGAAGGGAATCCCAAATTCTATTTAGGAGTTATTGGTTTGTGTAATTTGAGGTCGGGTTCTGTTACATTTATTTAAGGTTCACCCTTATTCCTGGTCAATTTTGTCTACTTCCTGCCAGGACTACCACCATCAGGGAACATATTTTAACATTAAACCTTATGAAAAATAAATCTTCAACAAATTTTCCCTGAACAATTGAACCAATTGCAACAAACTTGGTCAAATAGTTGATTAATTGTCCAATGAAAACCAGACTCCAGGTGAGCGATACAGGCTCTGGTGAGCCTCTTGTTAACCGATCGTAATAAAACGGTCATTTTTAAATAACATAAAAAAATGTAAAAAAGTTCATGACAAATTTTGAAGGGTATTGTAAATTTTTATCTATTGCCCAAAATGCAAGTCATAATTCTATCATTTGAGATCTTTTTATGCTTACAATTTCATAAGAGTATTAATATCAATGTAGGAAGATACAAAAAAAATGTACTCTTAACAAAATCGTCTTGAAATGTTAAATGGTGGAAATATCAACTCATATGCCAAATTAACTATGCAGAATTCGTATAAGTCGATTACCTTCATCAGGTACCGTTATGACCAAAACTTTAAATCCAAAATAACCAAAATATTATAATCAATATAATCAGAAGGGCCTAAACAGAGAAGCCAAAATTTAAACTTTTCTTTTACAGAATTTTAAAACAGTTATCACCTGAACTGTAGCATATTGAAATACAAGGAAAAAAATAAGAAATCTTTACTTACCAAAGATCTTGAACTTGCAGCAAGGTGTGCGATTTTTCTTACATGTTGAACGAAGAATTGAAATATGGAATATTTAGCTCCAAATAAACATTCAATCCAGCAGTAAAACAAGAAGCTATCCGAGTGATAGCAAACCGAATTTTTCTTTGGAGTCGCCTGAAATTCCTGTTAAAAGTATCAATATTTATAAGGTACTTAACCTTATTTCTTCTTGGTTTTTATAAGGTATATAACATCTTTAGATCAAATTATCTTTACCTACTCCTCTACAATATACATTACCGGTAACACTAGTTATACCAATATCTTCTCAGATGTACATGGTTTTTAGTCAGTCATTGCTTTTAATCATTGTTAAATTATAAAGAAATAATCTACGTATATTACTCATTGGGAATGTGACAGGTGTCGTTAACGGAGCAGGACATGCTTACCCTTTCGGAGCACCTGATGTCACTCCTAGTTTTGAGCGGTAGTTAACATTGCTAGTGCTTTGGTCAAGCTTGTTCTCGTTCTTTTCAGTTTATTATATGTTTAATTAAGGATGATCGCTGGTCTAATAGGAAATAAATAGGATTTGAAATAGGTGTTTTAGTTTGAGAGAACATATGAATAGTAAACAAATAAGCAAGAATAAAGATATAGGTTCATGTGCTCATTTTAGAGCTATAAAGCCTTGAAAATTTACAGGAAATAGGTTTTCTCTGGATTTTTCATTGTATTTGCATTGGCAACTTCAGTCTCTCTAAAATGTATTAAAAAATAAAAAGGATTTCATAAAATTTTGTCAAATACCATTTTAAGGTATATATGATTGAATTATAAAAGAAAAAGTGGGGGTTCATGGGCAAACAATTTAATGTTTAAGAAATGGATAAAACCCGAGGATTCCGAAAATCTGACAAAAAGACCAAAACATGACCAGCGAGTATCCTTAATCTTATAGTTACACATGTATCCTTGTGGTATTTGATTTTAATGTTGCGCTAAGTTTGTCTTACCTTTTGTAACGATCTTACGGAATTTCCCTGCTGTTTTGTCGCTTCAGTATTCTTTTGCCGACCGATTAATTTTTAATTATTGATTAAAGAGCTTGAACAACAGATGTAGCTCCTGTGACAATTTTGATATCTGCGGAGGTACAAATAGGTCTCATTATACTCGTAATGGAACAGTCGGGTAAGACTTTTACACATTTTATGCGGTTCAGGTTGGTTTAACTGTATAAAACGTTAAAACGTGTTACTGATCTATCGTTATCGTTTCGTGAAAACAATACTTTAGGGAAAACGGTATTATTTATTTTGCCATAGGGATAATAATTATTATTTTTTTATAATTTATTTTGTTATCAAACACAGAACATTTTTTGTAAATTTACAAAAGCACAGCCCTTATATAAAGGTACACAAGTATATAATCATCATTTATAATATCAGATGGTAAATTATAAAAAACAAAAAATTAATATTTCATACAGAAAAAGTAATTCTAGGTTAAAGGAGAAGAAAAAAAGATAGGTAATAATAATATTATTATTTTTATTTTTAGAAAATTAATCTGAAATAATTGGAAGCCATGGGTTTAAGCAAGCATTTGTCTTGTATATGCCTCTATTTTTGGAATATATATATTTTTCTATCGATAGGTTTTCTTTCAAGTAGGCTATCAACCCCTGAATATGTAGTCTTTCATTACTTAATTTTGTTCTATAGTTAAAATATTTTGAAAGTATAAGTATTGGGTTTCTAATGTAATTATAATCTGAGAATTGAAGGATCCCAAAGTGTACAATTTTTATATTAAGGGGTATTTCCATATTAGTTTTTTCCAATATCCATTCTTTCAACTGTTCCCATAATTCAGAGACTTTTGAACACGACCAAAAAACATGTTCTATGGATTGAGTAAATTCTCATCAAAATGAACAATTATCAATGTCTTTTATTTTCATCTTGTACAAAAGTTCATTTGTACGTTATTTTCTGTGAATAATTCTATACTGAAACCATTTTAACTTTGATATATATAATATATGTCTCTGTCTAAAATTTGCGACCATTTAAGTTCGATTTTTAAATCAGAATTATTCTGGTTTAGTATATTGTATACTGACTTCGAAACCTTAATAAAGCTAAAAAAAGGTTTTAAATTATTTGGAACAATAGATCCAATTTTATTTTTAAGTTTATCAACTTTTAATTTTTTCATATAGCATTTAATACCAGAAACAATGCCTGGGTAAACTAGAAAATATGTTTTAATATTATATTTAGTTTCAAAATCAAAGAGTGAAAGAAACGTACCATCTTCACGAAGTAAATCTTTAATTACCAAAATGCCTTTCTTAATCCATTCTTTATAAAAAACAAATCACATTATTACCTATTTTTATGTTAAATATTGTTCCACAAAGAGTTTTCACTTATATCTATATCTTTTTGGGAAGACAAATATCTGCCCAGTTTGCAAATACTTCATGTCAGAAAGGGTTTTTAACTTCTTTACGGTCCTGTGAAACTGTACTGTTTAAATCAATGTTTTCAGAAAATAATAATAACTTTTTAATTTTGGAATCTGAATTATAAATTCTTTTTATCCAAGTTAATTTTAAGCCTTTGATATAGGCTCCAATATCAAGCATTTTTATGCCACCTAAAGCATATGGGTTACAAAGAATTTCCCTTTTAACTTTATCAGGATTATCATTCCATATGAATGAGTACATTTTTGCTATAAAAGTTCTTAAAGAAAAATTATTACATGTTGGCAGTGTTCAAAATAAATGATTTAATTTTGAAATTATCAATGACTTTATAATAGTAATTTTCCATATGGGTAAGGGATTTTGTTTTGACTACATTTTAAAAACATTATTGATTTCATTTATTTTTTTTGTATAATTTAAATCTTCAATTTCTCCCAGGTCCACTGAAAAGTTTATTCCTACTAGTTTGAATTTGCTGGAACCACATTTCAATCCCCACTTTACACAAATCTTATCCTGACTGAATTTCTTTTAACCTATCCAGACAACTTTAGTTTTGTCCATGTTAATGTTTAACCTTGATATTTCTGAATATTTTTTTAATACACGGAGAGATGCATCTAGAGACTCAGGAGTCCCATCAAGAATGAGCGATGTGTCATATATAACAAATTCTTTGTCTCCAATATTATTACCTGTAATTTATTCATTCTTTCTAATGAGAATTCCGAGAATTTCTGCACAGAGTATGAAAATAAAATGGTCGCTCCCTAAAGACAATTTTCATTGCAACAATATTGTAGCATAGTTTGGGTGGAGTGGAAATTGAAATCTGATAGTGAATTAAATTTGAACTCATTTTTAACCGATCGTAATAAAACGGTCATTTTTAAATAAAATAAAAAAAATGTAAAAAAAAAAGTTCACGACAAATTTTGAAGGGTATTGTAAATTCTCCTTGTCTGAAGCCTCTTTGGATTTCCAAAAAACTTGATAAAAAAGAATTTTTAGTAATTGCAGACGTTATTTTATTATAAAAACTTTGAATCCAACATTTAATACCATTTCCAAAGTTGAAAAAATCTAATACCTTTTGAATAAATGACAATGAGATAGAATCAAAAGCTTTTTCAAAATCAATGAGGAGAATGCCCGGTATATCTTTTTCTTCAGTGTAATACATTATATCATAGACAAGACGCACATTTTCACCTATGGATCGACCAGGAATAAAACCAGTTTGATCACCACTAATTAATATAGGAAGTACTGACTTAATCCTTTCAGCTATGGAACTTGAAGCTCATTTATAGACTGTTTTTAATAAAATAATAGGTCTCCAATTTTTCATAAATTCTCTTGGTTTATCTTCTTTTGGAATGCACGTAATAATACCTTGTTTTTGTTTAACTGACATTTCTCCTTTCTTATAGCCATATTAACAGATCTTAAAACATAAATTTTGATATCATTCTAAAAAACTTAAAGAATTCAGCAGTACAATGTATATCCATCAGAACCTGTACTTTTTTTCATTTTTCATTATTTTTAAAGATTGTGTCAATTCATCAAGAGTTATTTCCCTTTCCAAAGACTGTTTCATGTTATCATTTAAATTTTGGAATATCTGGATATGGGATTTCTTTCTTCAAATCAAAAATATTACAGGAAATTGTAAAGGAGTATAAAACTTGATAATATTTTTTTACTTCAGATAAAATGTCTTTCTGATCTGTAACAATAGTACCATTTTCAGTTTCTAAGTTTGGAATTGTTTTGTTTACAAAATTTTTTGATTCCAAATTCATAAAATATCTACTCGGTTTTTCGCTTTCTATATTCTGCATTCTAGATCTTATATATTGCCCTCTTAGTTTTTCCTGCCTTAATATTTTTAAGTCAGTTTTTTTTCTTCAATTTTTAACAAGGTTTCATTAGTCTTTATTTTTTCTTCAAGATTTCTAATTTCCTCAGATAAATTATTTTCTAATTTGGTTCTTTCTTTTTTCTAAATGAACCATAAGAGATTGTTTTTCCTCTTATTTGCAATAATAAAGTTTCTCTTTCTCCAGGTATACCGTTTTTGGGTAGGATACATTTCTCTAAAAGGGTCAATGATATCATATATCCCCATCATATAAATAACTTTTTCCCTAGCTTTAGGATTGTTAATATTACAGTAATAATAAGTATCAAGATTCAAATTTTGAATTAGGTTAAAGTCTCCTGTAATTATAACTGTTTCATTTTCAAAATATTCTACAAATTCACAAACTTTTTCATAAAAAATTGGAGAATCCGTGTTTGGGCCATATAGATTTACTATTTACTATTTCGTCATAGATTTATTTTCTACTGAAAGGTCTATTGCTAACATATTTCGGTGTTCATCTTTCTTTGTTTTCTTAATCTTGTACTCAAAATTAGAATTAAACAATACTGCAACATCACGCTGATTTGACATATATGAATTAAATATGCATTCTCCTCCCCAATGATTTCGGATTTCAAGTTCATCTTTTTCAGTGAAGTGAGTATCTTGTAAACAGTATATATTAAAGATTTTTGTCTTTAAATAATCAAACACATCTCTCCGTTTTTCTTTTGAATTTAGTCCTTGACAATTATATGACACAATCTGCAAACTATTTTTGTTACTCAAAATTTATGGCAAAAAAAAAAAATATTAATGAAAATGAATAAAAATTAGTGCAAAAAATATTAAATTTCTTCGCAGATGTGAAAGTATCAAATTTAAAGAAAGGGCACATAGATAGCAAATAAATACAAAAAAACAATAGTATAATGTATAAACTAAAAATAAATATCAAATCAAATTACAAAAATATGAACGAAAATAAAAAAGCAAAATCAGAAATTAAATTAGAAGTAAAAAAAAATACCAAAAAAACAAAACAAAACATACACACATATTTGATTGTGATTTCCAGATACATTAAAATTTCCCATACCTAAGACCAATTAAAAAAATAAAATAATAATAAAAAAAAAATAATAAACTGCTTTCTTTTGTATATTTACCATGTTTACTTTTTGAAACCTGTTAATACATGTAGTAACATGTATATACTTTCTAAACCACCCACATGTACCTTTATTATATCAATTATAATTAAAAAGCATCATCTTTTCAAAGTGTAGCTAATCAGAAAGATATAGGGTAAATTAATTGAGCAATAGATCAGAAATTGAAGGAAAGGCAGCTACAAACGAATGTTTTTAAAAAACATATTTACAAATGTTTAAACATATAAATTTAAGTTATAAGTGAGAAGTAAATTAAGGTTTCATCGACGTTCCCATGGATCACCAGATTTTGTTCTGGTTGACGCCTATATCGATCGCACTCTAGTTTGTAACTTTTACTCCTTTCTTATGTTATATGCTAAATTTGAGAGTCTGAATCGTCTTTTTTCATAACAACTGGGAGATCATCTAGAACTCGCTTTCTTCCACCAATTAATTTGTGAGACATCATTATATATTGTTTATCTGCATGATGTATAAAGTGGACTAAAATTGGATTAGGTTTTCTGGAGCCATTTTCATCACCATCATTTCTACTGGGTATCCTGTGCATGTTTCTTGTTTTGGAAATTTTTAAATCAGTAATAAAAAAATATTGCACAGTTTTTGTAATATTCTCACGTGGTGTTTCCTCTACTCCATAAAAAAGTATATTATATTTACGCTCGTGCTTTTCTAATAGAATATGTTGCTCCTTTAACTCATGTAACTCATTTGTTATAGATTGTCTGAAGTTCTTTTCATTTTTCTACTTCTAATTCATGAATTTGCAAGTCTATTGCTTCAACACCCCTTTCAAATTCATCGTGAGATTGTTTTAATTTATTTTAATTGGTTTGAGTTTGTGTTAATTCTAATTTAACATAGTTAACCTCTGACTTCAACTCTGAAACAATTTTTTCAAATTTCTATTCCAAATT
Source organism: Mytilisepta virgata (assembly GCA_028015205.1). Taxonomy (NCBI): domain Eukaryota; kingdom Metazoa; phylum Mollusca; class Bivalvia; order Mytilida; family Mytilidae; genus Mytilisepta; species Mytilisepta virgata. The sequence continues at coordinate 51,531,703 of CM051515.1, forward strand.
GTCCAACTTCTCTGAAAAACCTGTGATCTTGGCATTTACATTCAGTATCAAATTTTTGATTTCCTTTAAATTTTTGCCTGAATCCATATTATATTTTATACCGGACAAATAATTTCTCAATAATGTAAACAAAGAAGATTTATGACTTCATGGTGTGTATTGTACATCTACATCTGCATGTCTACATTTTTCTGTTCATTTATACATAACTTCACCTCGGGTTGTCAATACATTACATATAACAAAGTTTTACTGTATCACATTACTCCATATTCTAAATTGAATATGGTTTTCAACAAAATATTTTCCTCAACAAAAAATCATGGGCGCAGCCATTAAGGGGCAGACAATTTTTTTGTCATAGGGATAATTATACCCTTTTTCAAATTTTCACCACTTTTTAACAAAAACCCAGAGCCAAAATTCATAGTCAATTAAAATACTTTCATAATAGCATTCAGAAATATATTTGAAAATGCATGATGACAATCTTCCTATTAAACCAGATTTACAAAACTAGGGTTACCAGTACTTTGCCGCCCTTTTCTGTGCAGTGAATACAAAATTTCAAAAAATTGTCAAAAATTAATTTTCACATGGATGTAAAATTCTTTCATATTTTTATACACCCTATTCATCCTACAACTTGAAAAGATATGCTTAGTACACACTGACTTTGTTCAATCAAATAATATAAGACAGTTACTGCGTTCCATATATATATTGTACAGTGGTGTCCCCTATGTCTGGGCGTCCCCTAATTCTGCACATCTGTTATTGCGGTACCTTCCAGGTGAATATTTGGATACATTCATATTTTTTCTGTTCATTACCTAACTTTGTTCAAGTTTAGTGTAAATCAACAGTCGGCTTTTGTAATGGTTTTTCTGATGAATCTTTAAAACTGCTAAGACCCCATCCATTAACGTCTTTCTTGGCAAATTGAAACAACACTTTGATGAAATAATTTAGAATATTAAACTTTTTCCACCATTCTGCATCTGCTTTTACTGATACCATTTCTGTTTTTGAACATCGCCAATGTCAATTTCTGCGGAAAGTAAAGGGACATTTGACAGTCTTACAAAAACGAGGCGTATGGTGTTTCTACATAAATTATCAGAAAATGTATAACAAATTGAATTAATCTGCCTGTTGTTTTCATGAAAGAATAATTATTCTATGTTGTTTATAATATATATCAATTTATTACAAAAAAGGCTTAGATGCGCGGACATAGGGGACTGCATCGTATGTAAGATGTCAGTGTTCAGTAAAACATTAATTTTAATCACGTCTTCTTTAAGAATCCTGCATACATTATATAATAGTATTGTATTCAAAATTAACCACAACTACATGTATATATGCATAACACATGAAAGCGCACCTTAATATCTTACAGTTTAAAATCAGGGTGTTTAAGAAGTAACAGAAGAAAATATTTTTATTCAAAATACAGTATCTTGTGAGAGTGCAAATTTTATCCAGTTGATTAAACCGGAAGAAATAAAATTGTAGTACATGGAGACTCCTAGTTAAAGATTTCTTTTTAAATTAAGTGATGTCATGATTACCGTTGTTTATTGTGACAATTTAATAGTGTCCTTGTACTAAGATGATTCAGTGTGTTTAGTACATTTGTACTTTTGGCAGTTTTCTAATTGTAGCATGCATTTCCTATATGGCAATACAGACAGAGTTTATGAAATGCGTCAGACAGATTAGAATTTACATCCCACAAATTCCTATATATTATTTTTAAAAATACATTTAACTTAACGAATTAAAGTTTAATTCTCTCCCCCAAATTCTCTCTTTAAAACAACATATAAATACTGGTAATATTAAATTTTATGAAAACTCTTATACATATATGTAAAAAGTTTTAATGTTGACTTTATGATTAAACGATTACGTTTACTTTATCAGATTTAGAAAGTTGAAATATATGAGAAATATTTATAGGTTTAAATTAAATAAAGATAGTTTACAATAAATATCGGTAAAATAAAACCGAAGGGTAAATCTATCAAATCTGAGAACAACACGAATTCGTGAAAATCGCACACAATGAACAAAAACTGACAAGATATAACTGATCATAACCCAATCTAAACAGCTGATGTCTGTACGAGAAAATTAATGTACCTAACATGAGTAGGAGGCAGTAACGAATCAGCTGTGAAATTAATCACCAGAGTTGTTAGTATGTAACTGCTAAGAAAGGGGAAATTCACAATTGGAAAATTATAAGATCATCACGTTGATCAAATTTTTTTTTCTTTCGATCGCTCTTTGTCGTTTGTGTCTAGGAATGAAGAAGTAACGAAGAAAATGTGTCAGGTTTTTGTAGATAAAATGCAGGCAGTCCTTCAAGTTTATTAAGTAAAGTCAAGAAATACCAAAGGAATACGAAGGTGGGAAAAATCAAAACAACTGACAAACTCAGTAGAACAACGAAGACAAGACCAAAACAATACATGCACTACAATTAAAAACTAAAAACATACGAACAACATGGACCCCACCAATTAACATCGTCATTACCACGGAAAGTTGGATATTTACTCCCTATCAACCTGTATAAAAAAAAACTTTAGATTATTAAAAATAGATCAGATAGGTGAAAAGTGATCAGTATATTTATCAGCAAAAGTAAAAATCCAAACTTTCCAAAGAAAATTTTTGTGATCAGAAAAACTCTACTATCGTGAGTAAAGTGAATCAAAATTATTTGATTTAGTAACAGAGTGGGGATACAATTGGAATAATTTGAAAAAAGTTTTCCAACCAAAAACTATGGAAGATTACATTTTCATTGAATATTTAGTATTAAAATACATAGATGCTAATAAACTATTGGATACACACGTAAGGCCCCGAAAGAGATATATTTATATCATGATACTTTGCAAATGATATTTATAATACAATCAAACCTGCTTTATATAGCGCTCAAATCACTGTTTATAAAGGGCTTTGTGAAAATGTCCCTGTAATGAAAGAAGTTTTTAAAGTAACCTCTATATAAAGGACACTTTTCTCTGGTCCCTTTATACACAGGTTTGATTGTAATTTAGAACTGGTCCTTCAGGAATTTCACCTTAGGCAAAGATAAAGTACAATAAAAGCAGGATATCTTGATATATTTTTTGACATATGATAATGAAAGAAATATTGTATAACGGTTAAAATATTTATTTGAAAAAAAACATCAGAATAATTTATTTTTTACCTGTTAAAATATTTATATTCAATTTAAACAGTAACACTTACCACTACATTTTTCATCATTATGTTTTGATTATTATCATGTTTAATGTTAAATAATAACTTCCATAACAATTACCAGTACCTACATGTATCTTAAGTACATCATAATAATTACTTTCTACTTTCTAATAAATACAAATCATACATATTTATCCTTTATTGTAAAATAGTTTGGTAAATGTATCGTTACATATTTTAAGTGAGATATATTTCTTTACTCATTCATCGTTTCAAATATGAATATAATACGTCCCAGTAATGTACCATGGAGTCGTGATGGAAGCGAAGATCCAACGATTGACCTTGGATCTAATGGAACGTACCGTCATTCTATAGAAGAAGAAAAAATTGACTTGGATAAACCTTTACAAATTTCTGAGGACAAAATGTCGACACAGCATGATAGAACTAAAAACAAAAAGGAATCAAAAGCAAAATACATTATTCTCTTTATAATAGCTATCTTATTGTCGGCCATCTTAGCTGCAGGAATTACATATGCTATTCTTAAAGAATTAAATGATAATGGTTATGTATCCCCCTGTAAAATACATATATGTAAAAAGGGAAAGTGTTATGTAAATTCTAATGGAGAGGCTGAGTGTGTGTATTCCAGTAATGGATCTGGTAATTGTGCAAACACGGGATTTCGCATCCCTGAAATAAGATCCGAATGTCCTAATGGATGGTTGAAATATAACACGTCTTGCTATAAGGAATATTTCGAACCGAAAACTTGGTGCAAAGCTCGAGACTTTTGCAGGAGTGTCAGTTCTGACCTAGTTTCTATCCTAAACCAAGAAGAATCAGAATTTTTAGCTAGCAGTCTGACAGAAAATATTGTTTACTGGACTGGGTTGAATGACCTAAAGACAGATGAAACATTTAATTGGAGTGATGAATCCATCGTTGGTTTTACAAACTGGGAAAATGGCGAACCGGATAATGTAAAAAACAACGAACACTGCGTTTATATTTCCCATAATTCTACTTGGTATGACGATGAATGCTTCATGTCATTCAGCTTTGTTTGCAAGATGAACATATTTCCGCAGTGTGGAACTGGGTGGTTTTTTTATGACGAAGCATGTTATTCGTTCAACCAAAATTCATCCTTGAGTTGGATGGACGCTCAAAATGAATGTCATAATGAAACTTCGGAATTAGTAAGTATCAATTCAAAATCTGAGTGGCATTTTATTCTCAGTCAGTTGACCAAATGGCCATTTGAATCTTTGTGGATAGGACTGAATGACTTAGATGAGGACGGAAATTACACATGGGTTGACGGAAGATCATTGAATTTCCGGACATGGCAAGATGGAGAACCGGATTTTCAAGGTCACTATTGTGTCAGTACTTTTTCAAATGATGGAAATTGGTATGACAACAATTGTACAGATAGCATGGGATATATTTGTGAGAAAGATATATCTTTGCTGTAATATCTTATATAGAGACTGCCAGAACTATTGGTTTTGATTATTTCCATTCCAAGGTACAAACCGCCATTTCCTATGTGTGGACACAATTTCAATCGATTATCAACTTCTGTGCTTGTTGTCCTAAATGACATACTAGGATAATACTGAAACCAAAATGATAACATAATCACTCCGATGTTTCTTTCATTTTAATAGGACCCGAACTTCTGTTTTCGGCAAAATAAAACCACCAAGACCGCTACATGCAAGGACATGATAGAAGAATTATATGCATATGAAATGAAACAGCGTAAGCTTTAAAACAATTAATATAATTTACTGTCAAAAGATTTATACAAACTAAACAATGACATATTTTTGATAATCTGAGTGTAGGTAATCGAAGTGTAACTATTGGAAGTAACAATTACTTATTAATGCACATTTCGCTCTAAAAATTCCATTTGAAAGTGAAAATCTGCAATCAAAGATCTCTTAATTAATTAATATGGCTAACTTTGTTTTGTATACGTAAATAACACAACTTTAAATTAATTATTTCATTTATTTCTTTTTATTTTAAATTATATATTAAATATCTGCTTTACTTCAATTTGAAAAGTATATGGATACTTTCTATAATTAAGAAATTCGTTAGTGCCAAAATCAATGTTTTAACTTCGAACAATGCATAGGAAAAAATGGTTAAAATCTGTCAAAGCAAAAAATTATTTGAAATAACATTGAAAACAATGTTGAAAAAAAAATAATTCTCAAGAACAATAAATTCTTGGCTTAGAATATAATTTCTTGTGTAATTAACACCACTTTATAGAACAAGGTTAGCCAACGAGCCCCTTTCCAAACCAAATATATTGTTTGTTTTTGGAAACCATTTAAATAGACAAACTTTTAAAAAAACCCAACATTTATAAAAGCTATATACTGTCTTAGATATTTAGTTTAATTATTAAGATTTTCTCACAAACTTTGACGCATGAATAAAGAATTAAAAAATAATAAAATACATTAATTACAAATGGCTGATATATTATAAAGATATCAAAGCAGCATTAATTTATTTTCTCATGTGACATAGCAATTTTTATTGAGTGAATCAATTTAAAAAATAATAAAATGATTATCATAGCAATATCTATAACATTTTATTTCATTTTACAGAAAATTAATCACTGTGAATGGTATATAAGTACTAAATTATTAAACCACTTAAATACTTTTTTAAAACTAAATTTACTGCGTGCGAATCGCTTTTCGGTTTCCATAATTTCTTCTAAATATTATATGTTTTTACATCTAGAGCCCCTTTTACAATATATACTCATATTCTGTGCTTCGGATTCAATATCACTGACTTGTGACTACCACTAGATTGACTTTGTTGAACTTCACGACGGGTGCCGTATACGGAGCAGGAACTGCTTACCCTTCCGGAGCACCTGCGTTCACTCATAGTTATTATAGGAGTTCATTGTGTCTTAGTTTTCAGTGTTAATTTGTTATGCTGTGGTGATGGGGTGCAATATTTTGGTTCCAATACCAGTGGCCAAGAATTTTAATTTATTGCTAAATGGTATAAGAATGCTCAATGTTTAAGCTTAGTTCTCAGATAATTTTTAACTTTGTTTTTGGTCGTATGGCACGTAAATCAGTTCAACAACAAAAATGGGGCTGTTTTATTTTTCTTTCCGTATGTTTTTACATTGAGAGCCCCTTTCACAATAGATACTCATATTCTTTGCTTCGGATTTGATATCATTGAATCTTAGTCACAAATCGGTGGATGTACATGAAATGTTACTACAGTGAGAACAGGTCCAACATCATCTTAGATATTGGAGCATTGTAACGGTCAATCAATTCATGATGACGACCGTAAAATTTCCTTAGTGTTAACATCAACTTATCCCTGATAAAGCCATGGTTCAGCTTTTGTGACAGCAGTAATCCTCTTTGTCGAAAGTCATGGTAACTCACGCATGCCCTTGAATATGTAAGTTTGAAATACATGTACCTCCCGTTCAAGCATAGAGAAATTCTAGGAACCTATTTCTTAATGCTGAATTACAAGTTATAAAAAGACTTTGATGTATCCACTAGTTAATTCACATCATTCCCTGACTGAAAGTAGAAAGATTCAAACAAGACAAAACGTGAAACCAGATCGACTTGAGTAGCGTACGTATAGCCAATATCAGCCATTGGTAGCCTTGAGCTGTTTTCTGCTCTTTGGCCGGGTTTGTTGTCTCTTTGACACATTGCACGTTTCCATTCCCTATTCTAATGACTTATTTATTGATAACGATAAGCATTCTAAGAAATAGATTTCCTGGCTGAGTGGAATAGAAAAATGTTCTAATGCATCGAAATTCAGGTGTCTGTACACCGTACAATTTGTCTTCAGATATTTTATTTGTTGTGGCAGTTATATTTTAAAATGACATTTAGATAAGTATTTTTGTGTGTTTTTTTTTTGTTGATTATTGTTTTAGCGTTTAACATTTTAGGCCTTGAGGACAACTGATGTATCGTAAATCGACGAAATGTGAAAATCTTGTGCATCAACATTGGCACAAAAGAATTTACAACAAACTAAACAGAATTAGAACAAGACAACTCAGAAATTAAAGCACTAGCTATAGGAATTTCCACAGAAAACTGGGAAAACAGGTACTACGGAAGGTAAGCATGTCCTGCTCCGTTTAGGGAACCCGACACATTGTCAGTAAGTAAAATTCGATGAAGAGTCAGGTCCAGTGAGTTGTCAATCAAACTGACAATATTTATACTCATTTGAGAAACAGAAACTTCGTATCGGTCAATCAATTCGAGACGACCGTAAATTTGTTTTGAGTGATCATTTCGACAAGGACTGAACATGACCTTTTCTTAGAAATTTATATGACGGGATTGTTTTTGCTGAGAAAGTGATCGTATATTATCACATGTACGACAGTAACGAATCAACTTTGAAATGTGCTCACTAGTGGCTGGAGATTTTGGTATGTTACTTGCTAATCAATGAGGAATTCACACGGGGAAAGTTAAAGTAATTAGGTTTGTGATAAACGTTTATATTTCAATCGTCTTTTATCGTCTATAGATACAAATACAAGTCTAGGTGAAAGAATAAGTGGATGTATCTGTGGTCTTTTAATTTAAAGTTCATTGGGATAGATAAGATATAAGTAATCCTTATCAATTACTGTAAATTCAGAAATTATTGCGTGCATTTATTATTGCGATTTTGTCATTTTAGACCAAAATGCGATTTTAATGTTTGTGATATTGAGAAAAATCCCGCTTCGTTCATATAAAAAATTCCAAAATGCGAATTTAAATTATTGCGATTACAACCCTGTCGCAGTTTTGGTAATAATAAAAACATCGCAATAATTTCCGAATTTACAGTAATAGTAAATCGTTTGTATAAAGGAAACTGAAATTAAAGGAATGGGGTAGTTTCTTTTCTTTTCTTTGTTCTTTGTATAGCCCTGTAAAAAATTAATTTCCTACGAAATGAAGAACAGGTCGTCCAAAAAAAAAACGGCGCACAACTTGTTGCCTTTGGAATTCCTACCGTCTCACTGTTGAAAAACATGTCCTTCAAACACAACAGAGATGTCGTCGAGAAGACATTTCAGCATGATAACAGAAAATTATTTTTCCGTACCTAATTCCAAATAGGTATATCCTTGTATTCCTTCTTTGACCGGAAATATTACTGAATTAGTAATAGATTATAATGTGGAAGGGTAGTATATAGCGTAGAGACAACAAAAGTTTTTATAATGTTAAAATGGGTAAGGTAACTAGAAGAAACATATTCCTGAAAGCTTTAAAAAAAAAATTAAGAATCCACATTTGATTCACGCCGCTCATTGAGTAGGCCGTATTAAAGTAGCTCTTCAGTCCGCCTTTAATTGCTGTAAGTGAAGCAGTAAACAGTTTTTAAGGGGATAAAGTAGTGCACTTGCCTTTGTATCTTTCTTGAATTCAATATAAATGGAAGGGAGGTAATTATTGTCATGAAGATCAACGGAATATTGATAAGATTATTGATAATATATTTCTTCGGTATAGTATTTTTCGTGCAAATTAACATGTGAATTGTAAATATCCATCTGTTTAATCATAGAGTCAATATAGTACCTTTTGCAGACAAAAGAGATGTTGATTGGAACTTTGTCGACTGTAACCTAACTGTCATCAAAGCAAGACACTATTTTCTAAGTTGAGAATAGCTTTTACATTTAAAACCTATGGGGTACGCTGATGAGATATAAATTGTTGAAATGTTCTCAATACATCTCACCAAAATTAGTACCAGATAATATCATTCCAAGACACCCGGGTCTACCCCCGTTTTTTTGGTGGGGTCCATGTTGTTCATATGTTTTTAGTTTTTAATTGTAGTGCTTGTCTTTTTTGTTCCCCGGAGTTTGTCAGTTGTTTCGATGTTCCCCACCTTCGAATATCCTTTTGGTATTTATTGACTTTACATAGTATAATTCACATATCTTTTGACTAAATTTATTTTTAAACGTTTGCTGCAAATCCATTTGTACTGTTCGTATTGTAGATTTTACTCATCCTGGATGAAAAATGTCAGATGAAATAGTTTAAAATTACATCCAGAGTGTAGTTTTAGTCTAAAACCTTCAAATAGGTTATTTTTTAAAAAGGTTTTTTTGCTTTTGTGTTTCCGCCGTGTTTCGTGAAGTCATGGTGATATCCCGTTTTCCCTTGTTCGACCCTCACTGTAGTATCATCTTACCTATCTATACAAAAATGTAACTGTTACAAGTAAAATGTCATTACTTTAAACGTTTGAAGATCCTGTTAATGAGTCAAGTGTAAGTCATCCTGGATAATTAAATATAGTGTAAACCAATTCAGACAATACTGACTTATATTGTATGATTTTATTTCTTTTATAATTTTTATTGTATATAGGAATACGTATATGACATATGAAAATATCACTGTGAAGTTTAAACAAAAATGAATGGATTTAACTCAAAAAAGGCATCAACAGACCAAGTTGAATACGAGGAACCAATAGATAGTGAAACAAGGAGTGAATATGTTGACCTGCGAACTACTTCAGTAGAATATAGACGATATGATGAATTGAAAAGGCAACTGAAAGAAAATGTTAAGAATGCGCCTATGTATATCGATATTTTGCCAGAATCAGAAAATTATGGAAGGTTGGATAATCTCAATCCCAAAAGGCAGGACATATCGTCTGAAAAACAATTTAGTGGATCTAAATTATACACTTTTCTAACCGTTTCACTGGTAGTCACATGCATTATATCCACTGGAGTGACAGCACTGGTTTTCCAATTTGTAAATAATGATAAAAGTGATACAGGTCAGGCTGTTTGTGTGCTCCCCGACGGAACATCTGGAATTCAAGATGTGGCGTCCTTTTATATTCCTGAAATTGAATCAGAATGTCCAGACGGATGGTTAACACACAAAAACTCATGTTATAAAGAATATAGTATTAGAAGAACATGGTATGAGTCACGTGACTATTGTCGCAGTATAGGTGTTGATCTGGTTAGTGTCCTCGACTACGAAGAAGCAAACTTTTTAGATGCAAATCTTCAAAAGTTCACGTACTGGATAGGACTTACTAATTTCAAACTGGATAACAATTTTACATGGAGTGATGGTTCCCAATACAGTTATTCAAACTGGGAATCGGGGGAGCCAAACAATTTCAATAATAATGAACACTGTGGACAGCTTGTAAGCAAGGGTTCCTCCAGACAATGGAATGATAATAATTGTTTTATGTCTTTTAGATTTGTTTGCAAAAAAAGAAAAATGCCTCAGTGCGGACCAGGGTCTTGGTTCTATTATGATAATTCATGCTACTTATTTGAAACAAATGGTACAAACAGCTGGGAAGATGCTCGTTCTGGTTGTAGAAATATAGGTGCAGATCTTGTTAGCATAAATTCGATGCGTGAAAATGATTTTGTTGTCAGTCGAATTACAAAATTACCCTATCAAACTTACTGGATAGGGTTAAGCAAACAAAAAAACGGAAAACATCTGTGGGTTGATGAGAGTAATCTTACAGTGCTCTCTTGGGGAATAACGGTACCGAATAAATCCGATCCTAACTGCGTTAACATATTCTCCTTATATGGTCTCTGGCGATATGGAAATTGTTATGATTTAAACGGTTATATTTGTGAGAAAAAAATATTTTAAGTTTAGTAAGAAAAAATACATTGCAAGGCGAGATATAACTATGTTTGTTTTCAAATACGTATACTTTTTATTTTCGCTATTTACAAAATTAAAATCAATGTCATTTAAGTTTGGAATAGTCGTTTTAAATAAATAAAAACTGCTTACGTTTCAGCGAACATGCTTCCATACTCATTTTGGAGGGGGAATTATTGTTTTTTATTTATATTTGTTTGGTTTCTGTTCTTGTATTTGAAGTACTTTCATTATTGCTTGAAGATCTGGATGACGCAAAACGATTGATATTTCATCATTGTTCATTGTTTTCCTCTCCTATTATCGGGTTTGTTGCTTATTCCTGTGTAAAGTGCATCCAAATAAGTACTGCGGGTTGTTTTTATACAGAATGAACATTTTATTTAATATTTTATTATTTTCCAAGACGTTATTCAGTGTTCACTTGGTTTCACCAGACAGGGTTTTTATCAAGTCCTTAATATGTAAAATATCGCCAAAAGAATACCAAAGCGACAAAACAGTGGGAATAGTCCTTAAATTTTAAATCCAATCAAAAGACAAAGTCATGAGAATGGAATTCAAAAATCAAATGCCACAAGGATACATGTATTCTTTTAGCGATATTTTAAGATCTGATTAAAACATTTAAAACCGAGCAAGCCAAATGATTTCCGCTAGGAATAAAGATGTTTTATTCTTTTCTTTTTATTTGTTCGGATGCTTATAAAAGTATGGATTATCAAATCCACATCTATTTTCTTTTCATCGATGTCCTATGCTTTCATTCTGAACATTTTTTCACGATTTGAAGCCCTGCTGATTTTACAAAATTGTGAGGTAAATTTAAAACACAATATTAGTTTCTGATTATACATTACAAATTCTAAAATGTTATTTTGAAAATATGGAATAGAAAATATTTTGCCATGATATAGCCAACAGTGCTGCAAGTAGCAAAATCCCTGTTAACCAAACCATCCCTGTGTGAGAAAGCTTACTTTGTAAAAAAAAGCTTAAAAGGCCCGAAACTAGTCTTTCAGTTGTCCAGGTTCTGGATTCGTCACTGTATCAAAATCTTTTGTAAATTCAGACATGTATGCCGCACTTATAATCCATAGAATATAAACTATCCATTAACAATAGTCATAACCCTCCGAATGCACCAGATTTAACCACTTGAAGGAGTAGCCACCAACATTCTTGTTTTAGACTTACTAAATAGCCATAAACATTCTTGTACCAGACCTACTCAATAACAATAAACATTCTTGTACAGATTTACTCAATAGCCATAAACATTCTTGTACTCGACTTACTCAATAGCCATAAACATTCTTGTACCAGACTTACTCAATAGCCATAAACATTCTTGTACAGACTTACTCAATAGACATAAACATTCTTGTACAAGACGTACTCGATAGCCATAAACTTTCTTGTATTCGACTTACTCAATAGCCATAAACATTCTTGTACAAGACTTACTCAATAGCTATAAACATTCTTGTACAAGACATACCGAATAGCTATAAGACTTACTCAATAGCCATAAACATTCTTGTACAGACTTACTCAATAGCCATAAACATTCTTGTACTCGACTTACTCAATAGCCAAGACCATTCTTGTACCAGACTTGCTCAATAGCCATAAACATTCTTGTACCAGACTTGCTCAATAGCCAAAAACATTCTTGTACAAGACTTACTCAATAGCCATAAACATTCTTGTACAAGACATACCGAATAGCTATAAGACTTACTCAATAGCCATAAACATTCTTGTACAGACTTACTCAATAGCCATAAACATTCTTGTACTCGACTTACTCAATAGCCAAGACCATTCTTGTACCAGACTTGCTCAATAGCCATAAACATTCTTGTACCAGACTTGCTCAATAGCCAAAAACATTCTTGTACAAGACTTACTCAATAGCCATAAACATTCTTGTACAAGACTTACCGAATTGCTATAAGACTTACTGAATAGCCATAAACATTCTTGCACTAGACTTAATCAATAGCTATAAGACTTACCCAATCGCCATCGACATTCTTGTACTAGACTTACTCAATAGCTATAGGACTTACCCAATCGCCATCGACATTCTTATACTAGACGTACTCAATAGCCATACATTCTTGTACTAGACTTACTCAATAGCCAAAAACATTCTTATACAGACTTACTCAATAGTCATAAACATTCTTGTACAGTACTTACCGAATAGCTATAAGACTTACCCAATAGCCATAAACATTCTTGCACTAGACTTACTCAATAGCCATAAGACTTACCCAATAGCCATCGAAATTCTTGTACTCAACTTATTCAATAGTCATAAACATTCTTGTACTAGAATTACTCAATAGCCATAAACATTCTTGTACTAGACTTACTCAATAGTCATAAGACTTACCCAATAGTCATCGACATCCTTATACTCGACTTACTCAATAATTATAAAAATTCTTGTACTAGACTTACTCAATAGCCATAAACATTCTTGTAATAGACTTACTCAATAGCCATAAAAAATCTTATGCACTAGACTTACTCACTTGAAGAAGAAGTCGTACCTATTCTTATATACTATACTTACTCACTTGAAATAGTAGCCATAAACAATCTAATTTATCAGACTTACTCACTTGAATATTAGCCAAAAGCATTCTTATGTACCAGACTTACTCAAAAGCCATAAAATTTCTTGTACTAGACTTACTCAATAGCTATAAACATTCTTGTACTAGACTTACTCAATAGCTATAAACATTCTTGTACTCGACTTACTCAATAGATAGCCATAAATAAAGTCAAGAAATACTAAAGGGATATTGGAAGGAGCGAAAAATAGAAAACAACTAACAAACTCCGGAGAATAACGAAGACAAGATCAAAACAATACTAAAAAAAAGATATGAACATGGACCCAACCAAAAGAACCGGGGGTAGACTCAGGTGTTCCGGAAGAGTAAGCAGTCTCTGTTTCTTGCAGGACACCCGCCATGCTTCCCATTTCATTCTTGTACCAGACTTACTCAATAGACATAAACATTCTTATACTAGACTTAATAAATAGCCATAAACATTCTTATACACCAGACTTACTCACTTGAAGCAGAAGCCGTAAACATTCAAATATACTACACTTACTCACTTGAAATAGTGACAATAAAAGTTATAATATTTTATACTTATTCACATGAAACAGTAGCCAGGAACAGTCTAATTTACCAGACTTACTCACTTAAAGAGTAGCCATAAACATTCTTATGTACTAGACTTACTCACTTGAAACAGTAACAGTGAACATTCTAATGAGCCTCACTTGCAAAGCGAAAGCATTTAACATTCTAATTCACAAGACTTACTTAGTAATATAGTAATAAATACCAAATACTCCGAAAATGCAATAAACATTTGACGTCATACTTACTGAATGATATAAATAAACGTTTTAATTGGCTAGATATACTCACTCCTTATTAGCGGTTAACTATTCCAGTACACCACAATTACTCAGAGGTAGTTATTTACGTTTGAGAACATAATACCAATTGGGACAAACTGCGCCGCTTTTGGCAGACCTGTTCTTGGATTCATATGAAGCTAAATTTTTACATGGGCTACTGAGTTGGAAAGAAAAGAAAATAGCCCAGTCTTTTGATTTCAGTTTCCGATATATAGATGATGTTTTGTCACTTAATAATCCTTACCTTAAGGATTACCTATATCTCGTATATCCCAGTGAACTTGAAATTAAAGAGCCCACAGACAAACTTCTGCTTCATATCTAGATTTGTACTTGTTCATAGATAATAATGGCCGGTTGAAATCAAACGTTTTGACAAACGTGATTTTAATTTTCAGAATGTAAACTTTCTCTTTCTTAGCAGTAACATACCCAGCCTACGGGATGTACATTTCAAGTTGATTCGTTACTGCCGCACATGTGATTTGTACAGCGACTTTCTCGGCTATGTTAATTTCATCACTCCAAAAGTTTTACTGTCGCCAATACGAATTGATTAGCCGATACGAAGTTTTTATCTCGTGTAAGAGACTAGATATTTTTAGTTAGATTTCACGTCCTTCTGGACTTGACACCTCACAAGACTTGACACTTCACTGGCAATGTGACGGGTGTCGTTAATGGAGCAGCACATGCTTACCTTTCCGGAGTACTTGATTTCACTCCCGGTTTTTAATGGGAATTCACATTGCTGGTGCTTTAGTTTCTGTGCTGTTTTGTTCTAGTTTTGTTTAGTTTATTGTGCGTTTTTTGTTGTTTCGGTTATACTTGTGTCCTTTTGGTGTTTTTTGTGTTCCGTTCTCCTGGCTTTGTATTTTCCTTGGACTTCGAGTTTGTGGACTTTTCCCGGTGTTTTGTCGCTTCGGTATTCTTTTGCCGATATTAAATAATTTGTAAATAATTATCTTTTAATCCATCAACTTCTGTAGTAAATCTTTAAAATTAAATAAACCAGAACAAAGTACAAAGCTACAAAATACCCAAAACAGTCGGCCCATTTTTCTTCACTTCCGTTACCAAAAGGTTAGGCCAAGACCAGGATTAGGGTATCTATAAATGTAAGGCTAATTAACTGTAAGCATTACAATTTTTTAAGTAATTTTCATTAGTTTTTATTTTTTTCAATACATGTACAATAGAATCGTATCTTAAATAAAAAAATGTTCTTTTGACATGCATTTTGCATTTGTCTTGTGTACATGTATATGCATATATTTAAGGTGAGTCAAATTAATGTGTAATTTCATAAATCATTTTTCAGATGTAGGTGTAATGATAATTTAATATAAAAGTATTTGTAAATTTTAATTGTAGTCTAATTAATTACATTTTCAGTTTAATGACCCATACTATGGTCAAGACATGAAATTATACGGTTTCACATATATAGAATTAAGAAACCTTTTAAAACAAACAGAGTATCTCATTAATGCATAATTTACAGATTTTTATGTTTTTTGTTCTGCCGTTTTTGCTCATTTTAGCGTCTGAATCTTCTCTACAATTTTTTATTTATTGTTTAGGATTTCTGTGATCCGAATGAGAAAGAGGACACATATACCTAAGGAGCAACCAAAAAAGGCAATCCATTGGACAGACAAACCCGGGAAGACAAATGAACAACCACAAGCACAACAAATTAACACTGAAAGCTAAAAACAAAGAAAACTCCTATAAAAACCAGGAGTGAACTCAAGTGTTCCGGAAGGGTAAGCAGTTCCTTCTCCGTATAAGACACTCGTCGTGAAGTTCAACAAAGTCAATCTGGCGGTTGTCACAATTCGTAGAAGGTACATGAAATGTTACCACGGTGAGAATAGGTCCAACATCATCTTAGATATTGGAACACTGTAACGGTGAATCAATTTGTGATGCCGACAGTAAAATTTCCAAAGTGATGATACCATCTTATCCTTGATAAAACCCTGGTTACGCAGCTTTTGTGACAGCAGTAATCCTCTTTGTTGAAAGTCATGGTAACTCACGCATGGTACATGTAAATTGTTAAGATGTACACATAAAGGAAATAAAAGAATCATATCTGCGGAAATAGGTTTATTTAGCAACTTGCCCACATCCTCTTTAAGACTGCATTCATTATGACTAACGTTTGAAATAACGTCTACGACATTAACATATTTGTGAATAAGGTTTTGCCTTTACAGCCTGTGCATGTACTTGTATATTAACTTGTTGTTGTGTACTTCTTGTCACTTAGATGCAAAGTAATAAATTGTGACCGGAAATATAACTTGGACCGTGATAATCTGTAGAATTGATGGAATTATTCTCAGCAATATTATAAAAATGTATGTTTAGTAAAAGGTGATCTGACTAACGGTGGACATAATTTTATAATCGATAAAGTTTCCTTATATAATTTATATATATAAAATGTCGAAATTTCAGGAAAAAAAAATATAATGTTATTATTTCTTCATCAATTTGTCAGCTGGTAACTTAGATGAATTACTAATGAGGCGAGTGTTTAGTCATCCCGGATAGGTGAATATGTAAAAACTATTCAAACAACCACATGTACGTATGAATTTATTTCAGGTTTAGTTTTATTGTATCAATAAATAAATTTGACATATGTAAATATCACTCTGAAGCTTAAACAAAAATGAATGGATTTAATTCAAGAAAGACATTGCCAGACCACACTATATACGAGGAACCGAGAGATAGTGAAATACGGAACGGATATGTTGATTTGCGACCGACTTCTGAAAATTACAGACGGTATGATGAACTCAGGGATAGATCGAACTATAACGAAAGTGTTCAGAATACGTCTCTATATACTGATATTTTGACGGATTCAGAAAATAATATAACTCTGAATAATACCAATTCCAAAATTTGGTTTGATCGTGGATCTAAATTATGTACTATCCTAGTCATTTCAATAGTGGTTACGTGTATTTTATCCATCGGAGTAACAGTACTGATTTTCCATTTTGTAAATAACCACAAAAATGATTCTTTGGCCGCTTGCGAAGCGTTAAATTGTGAACCAGGGCAATGCTACGTCAATGCCGAAGGTCAGGCTATCTGTGTAAGTTCCGACGGAACATCTGGAATTCCAGATATGACTTCCTTTTATGTTCCTGAAATTGAATCAGAATGCCCAGACGGATGGTTAACACACAAAAACTCATGTTATAAAGAATATGCTTTGAGAAGAACATGGTTTCAGTCACGTGACTTTTGTCGCAGTATAGGTGGTGATCTTGTTAGTGTCCTTGACGACGAAGAAGCAAAGTTTATAGATACACATCTTAATGAAAAGTTTGGCTACTGGATAGGACTAAGTAATTTCGAACTGGGGAAAAATTTTACTTGGAGTGATGGTTCACAATCCACATATTCGAACTGGAATTCGGGCGAGCCAAACAATTTCAACAATAATGAACACTGCGGACAACTTTCAATCCAGGACATCCACCGACAATGGAATGATAATAATTGTTTTATGTCGTTAAAATTTGTTTGCAAAAAAGGAAAAATGCCAAAGTGTGGACCTGGTTCTTGGTTCTATGATAATAATTCATGCTACTTATTTGAAACAGATATTACACACAACTGGACCGATGCTCGTATTGCTTGTAGAAATATAAGTGCAAATCTTGTTAGCATAAATTCGATACGCGAAAATAATTTTGTTGTCAGTCTCGTTACAAAGTTATCCAGTAAAAATGCTTGGATAGGATTAAGGGAAAAACAAAACGGAGAATATCTTTGGGATGATAGTAGTAAACCGACAGTATTTTATTGGGGAAGAACAGTACCAAATGAATCAGTTCCGAACTGTGTTAGAATGTTAACCAAATATGGTACCTGGGTATATGAAGATTGTAACGATATAAACGGTTATATTTGTGAGAAAAAAATACTTTAATTTTTCAAGAAACAGATAAGCTACTTATAGCACCGTGACAAGGTATACAAATCCTTAGTACATGTATCTGTGAAAATCAGAGAGAATAAATTAGTACTTTACTAAATTTGTACATTTTATTGAACGAAAATTAATGTTATTTGAGGTTCCTATCCCTCAAGTACGACACCTATCTTTAAAAAAAAACTACATTGTAGAACTTTAACGGTTACTTCGTGGTTTTTGTCATCGGTTTTAATTTTTTCTCTATATTTAACGTTGTTGGTTCTGTTTCTGCTACTTTGTAGTTTTATATTAGTACCGTAAAGTCCATAAGAATGCTTCTGAATATAGTGAGTATTTAGCTTAAAACTGATTGAAAAGTACTAAAACACGCAATGAACTTTTTTTTTAATTTTCCGTATCTATTGCTTCAAGGAATTCTCATTAGTAATAAGTAAAGTAAAGAAATACCAAACTGATATTCGAAGGAGGGGAAAATCGAAACAAATGACAAGCTCCGGAAAACATCGAAGACAAGACCGAACAATATATGAAGCACGATTAAAAACTAAAATCGTATGGACCCCACCAAAAAACCGGGGGTAGACTCAGGTGCTCCGGAAGAGTAAGCAGTCTCTGCTTCCTGTAGGATACCCGCCATGCTGCCCATGTCAAATCCGGTATGAGGAAGGGAGAACATCAATGGAACATGTCATAAATATTCAAACCACGGAGCATTATAGTATTAGTATTATAAATAACTATTACGTTTAAAAGTAGCAGTTAACCATGAGACATTTTGGTCCTTTTAACAATTCTTCAAATTTGGTTTATAACATGAAGAGATTTAAAGAAAATAAGTTTGAAATTACTGACAATTTGTGTTTAAAAGGTATAAGAAATATAAGTTCAAACCGTAGACTCACAGACTGCATTTCTTAGTTTAAAGCAGTAGTCATAGATATTCTAGTGGCCAGATTTACTAATTTGAGGCAGTAGCCGTATACATATTCTAGTAGGCCAGATTTACTGCATGACTTCAACTTTCCTATTTTTAATTTTCCCTCCTAGAGTAGCAATATACTAGCATCGCCTGCATATGGCGTCTATGTTTCTCAGCTTATCTGATTTTCAAGGACATGCGTGAGTTACCCTGATTTTCGACAAAGAGGATTACTGCTGTCGCAAAAGCTTCTTAACCAGGGTTTTATCAGGGATAAGTTGATGTCATCACTTAAGAAATTTTACGGTCGTCATCATGAATTGATTGACCATTACAGTGTTCCAATATCTAAGATGATGTTGGACCTGTTAACACTGTCGTAACCTTTCATGTGCCTCCACCGAATTGTGACTTCCACCGGATTGACTTTGTTGAACTTCACGACGGGTGCCGTATACGGAGCAGGAACTGCTTACCCTTCCGGAGCACCTGGGTTCACTCCTGGTTTTTATAGGAATTCGTGTTGTTCATTGTTTTTTAGTTTTCTGTGTTTTTTGTAGTCATTGCGGTTGTTCATTTGTCTTCCCGGGTTTGTCTGTCCAATGGATTACGTTTTTTTTTTATTGCTCCTTAGGTATATTTGTCCTTTTTTTTACTCTCTTGAAGCAGTAGCCATACATATTCTAGTGGGCCAGATTTACTCACTTCAATCAATAGCCACAAACATTCTAATTCACCAGACTTACTCACTTGAAGTAGTTGCCATGCATATTTGAATGCACGTGATTTACTCTCTTGAAGCAGTGGCCATAAAAATTCTAATGCACCAGTTTTACTCACTTCAAGCAGTAGCCATACATATTCTAGTGGGCCAGATTTACTCACTTCAAGCAGTAGCCATACATATTCTAGTGGGTCAGATTTACTCACTTCAAGCAGTAGCCATACATATTCTAGTGGGCCAGATTTATTCACTTGAAGCAGTAACCATACATATTCTAGTGGGCCAGATTTACTCTCTTTGAAGCAGTAGCCATACATATTCTAGTGGGCCAGTTTTACGCACTTGAAGCAGTAGCCATACATATTCGAATGCACGTGATTTACTCTCTTGAAGCAGTGGCCATAAACATTCTAATGCACCAGATTTACTCACTTGAATCAGTTGCCATAAATATTCGAATACACCTGATTTACTCACTTAAAGAGTGGCCATAAAAATTATAATGCATCAGGTTACAACGTTTTTGATTGTTGTTTTGGCTTTCAACATTTTATGCCTTGAGTTGTAAATCGGTGAAATGTGCTCATATTGTGCACTAAAATTGGTATCAAAGAATTTTATTGAAGTTGTAGCAACATTAACTCATATTCTAGTGGGCCAGATTTACTCACTTCAATCAGTAGCCATACATATTCTATTGGCCAGTTTTACTCACTTCAAGCAGTAGCCATACATATTCTAGTGGGCCAGATTTATTCACTTGAAGCAGTAACCATACATATTCTAGTGGGCCAGTTTTACGCACTTGAAGCAGTAGCCATACATATTCGAATGCACGTGATTTACTCTCTTGAAGCAGTGGCCATAAACATTCTAATGCACCAGATTTACTCACTTGAATCAGTTGCCATAAATATTCGAATACACCTGATTTACTCACTTAAAGAGTGGCCATAAAAATTATAATGCACCAGGTTACAACGTTTTTGATTGTTGTTTTGGCTTTCAACATTTTATGCCTTGAGTTGTAAATCGGTGAAATGTGCTCATATTGTGCACTAAAATTGGTATCAAAGAATTTTATTGAAGTTGTAGCAACATTAACACATATTCTAGTAGGCCATTTACTCACTTCAATCCGTAGCCATACATATTCTATTGGCCAGTTTTACTCACTTGAAGCAGTAACCATACATATTCTACTGGGCCAGTTTTACTCACTTGAAGCAGTAGCCATACATATTCTAGTGGGCCAGATTTTCTCACTTTAAGCAGTAGCCATACATATTCTAGTGGGCCAGATTTACTCACTTCAAGCAGTAGCCATACATATTCTAGTGGGCCAGATTTACTCACTTGAAGCAGTAGCCATACATATTCTAGTGGGCCAGATTTACCCACTTCAAGCAGTAGCCATACATATTCTAGTGGGCCAGTTTTACTCACTTCAAGCAGTAGTCACAGATATTCTAGTGGCCAGATTTACTAATTTGAGGCAGTAGCCGTATACATATTCTAGTAGGCCAGATTTACTGCATGACTTCAACTTTCCTATTGTTAATTTTCCCTTCTAGAGTAGCAATATACTAGCATCGCCTGCATATGGCGTCTATGTTTCTCAGCTTATCCGATTTTCAAGGTCATGCGTGAGTTACCCTGATTTTCGACAAAGAGGATTACTGCTGTCGCAAAAGCTTCTTAACCAGGGTTTTATCAGGGATAAGTTGATGTCATCACTTAAGAAATTTTACGGTCGTCATCATGAATTGATTGACCATTACAGTGTTCCAATATCTAAGATGATGTTGGACCTGTTCCCACTGTCGCAACCTTTCATGTGCCTCCACCGAATTGTGACTTCCACCGGATTGACTTTGTTGAACTTCACGACGGGTGCCGTATACGGAGCAGGAACTGCTTACCCTTCCGAGGCACCTGGGTTCACTCCTGGTTTTTATAGGAGTTCGTGTTGTTCATTGTTTTTTGGTTTTCTGTGTTTTTTTGTAGTCCTTGTGGTTCATTTGTCTTCCCGGGTTTGTTTGTCCAATGGATTACGTTTTTTTTATTGCTCCTTAGGTATATTTGTCCTTTTTTTTACTCTCTTGAAGCAGTAGCCATACATATTCTAGTGGGCCAGATTTACTCACTTCAAGCAGTAGCCATACATATTCTAGTGGGCCAGATTTACTCACTTGAAGCAGTAGCCATACATATTCTAGTAGGCCAGTTTTACTCACTTTAAGCAGTAGCCATGCATATTCTAGTGGGCCAGTTTTACTCACTTGAAGCAGTAGCCATACATATTCTAGTGGGCCAGATTTACTCACTTGAAGTAGTACCCATACATATTCTAGTGGGCCAGATTTACTCACTTGAAGCAGTAGGCATACATATTCTAGGTGGCCAGTTTTACTCACTTGAAGCAGTAGCCATACATATTCTAGTGGACCAGATTTACTCACATGAAGCAGTAACCATACATATTCTAGTGGGCTAGATTTACTCACTTGAAGCAGTAGCCATACATATTCTAGTGGGCCAGTTTTACTCACTTGAAGCAGTAGCCATACATATTCCAGTGGGCAAAATTTACTCACTTGAAGCAGTAGCCATACATATTCTAGTAGGCCAGATTTACTCTCTTTGAAGCTGTAACGATACATATTCTAGTGGGCCAGATTTACTCACTTGAAGCAATAGCCATACATATTCTAGTGGGCCAGATTTACTCACTTGAAGCAGTAGCCATACATATTCTAGTGGGCCAGATTTACTCACTTGAAGCAGTAGCCGTACATATTCTAGTGGGCCAGTTTTACTTACTTAAAGCAGTGGCCACAAATATTCTAATGGACCAGGATTACTCGCTTGAAACATATTTATTTGGTAATAAACATTCTAATGACGAACTAATAAACTGCATGCACAACACTTTGAATGAAACTAATTACAAGACAGGTGAGAACTATTTGTCATACGAACCAATTTAATATGTTCATAGTTCACTTATTGGCTCAAGCATCACACAGCGATTAAGAGTCGGTTAACCTCTTTTAGCGATTAAAATTTGGTAAACCTCTATCATAATCACTGCATGGAGGGCCGTGGTGTAGTGGCTGGCGCATCGGACTACGAAGCCAAAGGTTCCTGGTTCGATTCCCGTACTGGATGAAAATTTCTGGGATCGAATTTGCGCCCTATCGACACCATTTGCGAGGATGGTCTCGGTAACGATGGTAGTCCGAAGGATGGGGACGAAAAACGTCTGTCCCGTGTTAAGGTAGAGCAACACCCGTAGCACGTTAAAAACTCCTCTGTAGATGTCGAAAAAGAGTAGGCTAAAATGCTGCTACAGGGGCCGCCAATTGGAGAGGGATTAGTATAAGTTTGTATAACTTGTTTCCCAATCCACTATAAATAAAACTAATCACTGCAGTAAGCATTTCTGGTTACGTCTTGTTTATCAGATTGATTTGTGGGAGATTTAGCTTGAGATATAAATGCAAATGGAGTTTTAAATGTTTGTGTATTAGTTTCTTTTATATGACTCCAAATATTAATTTGAAACATGCGCCATTTGCCAACACCCCAGCTGCGATTCGAGACTGCGTTCTTTGTTAACTTTATTTTTTATAAAAATAAGAAGGTAATTGGGGGAAAAAATTGTATAGTTTCATGAAAATACCAATATTTTTGAATACAGAAATTTTTAAAATTAACATTGCTGAAATTTTTCAAGAATCTTGATGTACTTCTACGCAGTGAAAGAGGGCTGATGGACATGAACGACTGTCCGTAGTTTGTTACTGATTCAGCTATAGCAGTAACCATTGTTATGCTTCAGACGTACACAGCGATAGGGATAAACAATATAATGACCTAGACTCACTCAAATATAAAATGGTAATAAGAAATTATCAAAACTTTTAAAAGGGTTGAAACAAATCCATCAATGGGCGAAATTATACAATACAAATGTACAAAGATTCTATGTTTGACGATTTTTTGCCAACTCAGCTACCAACAATGTAAGTGAAGACATTTCCCCCTTAAGACAACATACAAAATGAAAAATGTAAAAGTATCTGTTCATCTATCTGTCAACTTGTCACGCAAATAAACTACAATAAAAACAATGTTTATATTTATACTTTTGAAGATGATGTAAGCGGCAAGTTTTTAGTGATCCCGGATAAAAGTAAACGTAATAGAAAACCATTCAAATAAATACTTATATAGAGATAACATATACAGGATTTTATTTCCGTTATAATTTTAGCTTTATATGGAATACGTATGACATGTGTAAATATCGCTGTGAAGTTTAGATAAGTATGAATGTATTTAATTTAAAAAAGGCATTGTCTGACCAAGCTGAATACGAGGAACCGAAAAATAGTGAAATAAAGAGCAAATATGTTGATCTTCGACCGACTTCCGAAAATTATAGACGGTATGATGAACTGAGAGATAAATTGAACTATAAAGAAACTGTTCAGAATACACCTGTACATGAATATATTGAGATATTGCCAGATTCAGAAAATGGAAATCTTAATAATCTCAATTCCAAAAAACTGGATGTGTCGTCAGACAGATTGGTTTGTGGATCTAAATTATGCATTTCTTTCATCGTTACAATAGTAGTCACGTGCATTTTATCCACTGGAGTAACGATAATGATATTCCATTTTGTAAATAATAACAAACGTGATTTTTCGACCTCTTGTGAAACATTAAAATGTGATATATCACAATGTTACGTTAATGCCGAAGGTAAAGCTGTCTGTGTGCTCTCCGAAGGAAGATCTGAAATTCCAGATGAAACTTCATTTTATATAACTGAAATTGAATCAGAATGCCCAGACAGATGGTTAACATACAAAAACTCTTGTTATAAAGAATTTGTTATGAGAAAAACATGGTTTCAGTCACGTGACATTTGTCGCAGCATAGGTGGTGATCTGGTTAGTGTCCTTGACAACGAAGAAGCAAACTTTCTTGATGTACATCTGAACGAAAAGTTTGGCTACTGGATAGGACTAAGTAATTTCGAATTTGATCACAATTTTACTTGGAGTGATGGTTCACAATCTAGTTATTCGAACTGGGAATCGGGCGAGCCAAATAATTTCAACAATAACGAACACTGTGTTCAACTTTCAATCCAGGACATCCCCCGACAATGGAATGATAATAATTGTTTTATGTCGTTAAAATTTGTTTGCAAGAAATTAAAAATGCCACAGTGTGGATCTGGGTCTTGGTTCTATCATGATAATTCATGCTACTTATTTGAAACAAATGGTACAAACAGCTGGGAAGATGCTCGTTCTGGTTGTAGAAATATAGGTGCAAATCTTGTTAGCATAAATTCGATGCGTGAAAATGATTTTGTTGTCAGTCTAGTAACAAAGTTATCCAATCAAAATGTTTGGATAGGATTAAGCGAAAAACAAAATGGAGAATATCTTTGGGATGATGGTAGTAAACCGACAGTGTTTTATTGGGGTATAACAGTACCAAATGAATCAGTTCCGAACTGTGTTAGAATATTAACCAAATATGGTACCTGGGTATATGAAGATTGTAACGATATAAACGGTTATATTTGTGAGAAAAAAATACTTTAATTTTTCAAGAAACAGATGAGTCACTTATAGCACCGTGACAAGGTATACAAATCATTAGTGCGTGTATCTGTGAAATTCAGAGAGAATAAATTAGAACTTTTCTAAGTCTCTTCCTTTTGATGCAGAGGTAACCCTTAGCTGAGTTTGGATACCTGTTTGTTTTAATTGTTTTGATTTTTGATGGTTGTGCTTATAAATTCATCATTATACTTTTAACCAGTTTTCCAATATTTTGATCTCGAGCACTGCCGATGAGTTGTCAGTCAACGAAATGGCCATACAATGCAGCAAATTTATTTCCATATTTTGTGATTCGTTTTATGACTACCACTGGGTCTATGTCACTGCCGGTGGACTGTTAGTCCCCGAGGACATTACCAGCCAAGTAGCCAGAACTTTTGTCCTGGCATGATTCATTACTCAAATGCCTTTAAATTTTCAGTTCAAACTTTGACAAAAATTACCAGAAATTTTTAAGGCTCTTCCTTTAGACGCAGAGGTAACCCTTAGCTGAGTTTGGATACTTGTTTGTTTTAATTGTTTTGAATTTTGATGGTTGTGCTTATTAATTCATCACTGTACCTTTAACAGGTTTTCCAATATGTTTATCTCGAGCACTGCTGATGAGTTGTCAGTCAACGAAATTGCCATACAGTGCATCAAATTTATTTCTGTATTTTGTGATACGTTTTATTACTACCACTGGGTCTATGTCACTGCTGGTGGACTGTTAGTCCCCGAGGGCATTCCAGCCTAGTAGCCTGAACTTTTATCCTGGCATGATTCATTACTCAAATGCCTTTAAAATTTTCCGTTGAAAATTTGACAAAAATTAACAGAAATTTCTAAGGCTCTTCCTTTTGATGCAGAGGTAACTTTTAGCTGAGGTTGGATACCTGTTTGTTTTAATTGTTTTGATTTTTGATGGTTGTGCTTATTAATTCATCATTATACCTTTAACCTGTTTTCCAATATTTTGATCTCGAGCACTGCTGATGAGTTGTCAGTCAACGAAATGGCCGTACAGTGCATCAAATTTATTTCGGTATTTTGCGATACTTTTATTACTACCACTAGGTCTATGTCACTGCTGGTTGACTGTTAGTCCACGAGGGCATTATCAGCCCAGTAGCCAGAACTTTTGTCCTGGCATGATTCATTACTCAAATGCCTTTAAATTTTCAGTTCGAAATTTGACAAAAATTACCAGACATTTCTAAGGCTCTTCCTTTTGATGCAGGTAACCCTTAGGAGAGTCTGGATACCTGTTTGTTTTAATTGTTTTGATTTTTGATGGTTGTGCTTATTAATTCATCATTACACCTTTAACCGGTTTTCTAATATTTTGGTCTCGAGCACTGCTGATGAGTTGTCAGTCAACGAAATGGCCGTACAGTGCATCAAATTTATTTCGGTATGTTGTGTTACTATTTATTACTACCACTGGGTCTATGTCACTGCTGGTGGACTGTTGGTCCACGAGGGCATTATCAGCCCAGTAGTCAGAACTTTTGTCCTGGCATGATTCATTACTCAAATGCCTTTAAATTTTCAGTTCAAACTTTGACAAAAATTACCTGAAATTTCTAAGGCTCTTCCTTTAGATGCAGAGGTAACCCTTAGCTGAGTTTGGATACCTGTTTGTTTTAACTGTTTTGATTTTTGATGGTTGTGCTTATTAATTCATCATTATACCTTTAACCGGTTTTCCAATATTTTGATCTCGAGCACTGCTGATGAGTTGTCAGTCAACGAAATGGCCGTACACTGCATCAAATTTATTTCGGTATTTTGCGATACTTTTATTACTACCACTGGGTCTATGTCACTGCTGGTTGACTGTTAGTCCACGAGGGCATTATCAGCCCAGTAGCCAGAACTTTTGTCCTGGCATGATTCATTACTCAAATGCCTTTAAATTTTCAGTTCAAAATTTGACAAAAATTACCAGACATTTCTAAGGCTCTTCCTTTTGATGCAGGTAACCCTTAGGAGAGTCTGGATACCTGTTTGTTTTAATTGTTTTGATATTTTTGATGGTTGTGCTTATTAATTCATCATTACACCTTTAACCGGTTTTCTAATATTTTGGTCTCGAGCACTGCTGATGAGTTGTCAGTCAACGAATTGGCCGTACATTGCATCAAATTTATTTCGGTATTTTGTATTACCATTTATTACTACCACTGGGTCTATGTCACTGCTGGTGGACTGTTGGTCCACGAGGGCATTATCAGCCCAGTAGTCAGAACTTTTGTCCTGGCATGATTCTTTACTCAAATGCCTTTAAATTTTCAGTTCAAACTTTGACAAAAATTACCTGAAATTTCTAAGGCTCTTCCTTTAGATGCAGAGGTAACCCTTAGCTGAGTTTGGATACCTGTTTGTTTTAACTGTTTTGATTTTTGATGGTTGTGCTTATTAATTCATCATTATACCTTTAACCTGTTTTCCAATATTTTGATCTCGAGCACTGCTGATGAGTTGTCAGTCAACGAAATGGCCGTACAGTGCATCAAATTTATTTCGGTATTTTGCGATACTTTTATTACTACCACTGGGTCTATGTCACTGCTGGTTGACTGTTAGTCCACGAGGGCATTATCAGCCCAGTAGCCAGAACTTTTGTCCTGGCATGATTCATTACTCAAATGCCTTTAAATTTTCAGTTCAAAATTTGACAAAAATTACCAGACATTTCTAAGGCTCTTCCTTTTGATGCAGGTAACCCTTAGGAGAGTCTGGATACCTGTTTGTTTTAATTGTTTTGATTTTGATGGTTGTGCTTATTAATTCACCATTACACCTTTAACCGGTTTTCTAATATTTTGGTCTCGAGCACTGCTGATGAGTTGTCAGTCAACGAAATGGCCGTACAGTGCATCAAATTTATTTCGGTATGTTGTGTTACTATTTATTACTACCACTGGGTCTATGTCACTGCTGGTGGACTGTTGGTCCACGAGGGCATTATCAGCCCAGTAGTCAGAACTTTTGTCCTCGCATGATTCATTACTCATATGCCTTTAAATTTTCAGTTCAAACTTTGACAAAAATTACCTGAAATTTCTAAGGCTCTTCCTTTAGATGCAGAGGTAACCCTTAGCTGAGTTTGGATACCTGTTTGTTTTAACTGTTTTGATTTTTGATGGTTGTGCTTATTAATTCATCATTATACCTTTAACCGGTTTTCCAATATTTTTATCTCGAGCACTGCTGATGAGTTGTCAGTCAACGAAATGGCCATACAGTGCATCAAATTTATTTCGGTCTTTTGTG
Organism: Mytilisepta virgata; assembly: GCA_028015205.1. NCBI lineage: Eukaryota > Metazoa > Mollusca > Bivalvia > Mytilida > Mytilidae > Mytilisepta > Mytilisepta virgata. Next base: position 51,560,658 of record CM051515.1, read on the forward strand.
ATACGTTTTATTACTACCACTGGGTCTATGTCACTGCTGGTTGACTGTTAGTCCCCGAGGGCATTACCAGCCCAGTAGTCAGAACTTTTGTCCTGGCATGATTCATTACTCAAATGCCTTTAAATTTTCCGTTGAAAATTTGACAAAAATTACCAGAAATTTCTAAGGCTCTTCCTTTTAATTCAGAGGTAACCCTTAGCTGAGTTTGTATACCTGTTTGTTTTAATTGTTTTGATTTTTGATGGTTGTGCTTATTAATTCATAATTATACCTTTAACCGGTTTTCCAATATTTTGATCTCGAGCACTGCTGATGAGTTGTCAATCAACGAAATGGCCGTACAGTGCATCAAATTTATTTCGGTATTTTGTGATACGTTTTATTACTAAATTTATGCATTTTATTAAACAAAAACTAAAGCCATTTGAGGTTCATGTCCCTCAAGTACGACACGTATCTCCTTATAGGTTTATTTCTTGACAATAAATTGCATTGAAATGTAAAACACCCTTTTCGTGCAAAGGAAATAACATAAAAAGAGTCTTGGTTTAGTTTTTTTAGGAAATTTTAAATGTGATAAAACTGTCAAACGTTTTGAAATACATCCGTATCTTTGTCTGTAAATTGTTTTGTTATACGTGCTTCGTCATTTTGACACATGTTAAAAATTTGCATGTAACGTGATGGGTATTGAAGAAATTAATTTAAGATTTTTGAGAATTTGTGTCAGAACTTGATATGAAAAATAAGTTCAAACCGTTGACTTACGTACACGGCATTTCTTAATTCTATGCATTTTTAAGATTTATCAAAATTCGATAACAAACGAACTTTAGGATGCTCGCTGGTCATGTTTTGGTCTTTTTGTCAGATTTTCGGAATCCTCGGGTTTTATCCATTTTTTAAACATGAAATTTTTTACCCATGAACCCCCACTTTTTCTTTTATAATTCAATCATCTATACCTTAAAATGGTATATGACAAAATCTTATAAAATCCTTTTTATTTTTTCATATATCTTTGAGAGACTGAAGTTGTCAATTGCAAAGACAATGAAAAATCCAGAGAAAACCCATTTCCTGCAAATTTTCAAGGCCTTATAGCTCTAAAATGAGCACATGAACCTATATTTTTTTCTTGCTTATTTATTTACTATTCATATGTTCTCTCAAACTAAAACACCTATTTCAAATCCTATTTATTTCCTATTAGACCAGCGATCATCCTTAACAAGTTCAACACTGAAAAGTCGCACTGCCTTGCGTGCAATCATCTTTCATTTAGGCAATAAGTAGTGGTTAAGGTCCATCACTCTTCTTAAATTAGACATTGTGGCATCAGAATCAATATCTTGTAAATATTAAATTTGTAATTATCATGCTGGTAGATTCAGGTGGATTAGTCATCCTTAATTACAAAAATATATTTTTATAAAACATGCACATCGCCTATACTATTCGAAAAAAATCAGGTCGTTTCCACATTTTGAAATCCAGGATCCGCTCCTGATTTTACTTAAATTATTTTATATGTTCTATCCTTATATTGCATTAATTAACAATATACTACATCTGTCAGGTTAACTTTATCCAATTCTATCTTTATTCATATTTTCCCCCACAAATCCCGGAGGTCTCTTCATGACTGCAGAATCTAAAAGCTGGCAACTGTGTGAGGCAAGCACCTGTGCGTCTAAATTTTTCCTCATATTTAAATTCGTAAGCAAAAAAGACGTCCAAATTACACATTTCGTGTGTGTCTAATTGTCTAAAAAGAAACAAAAATAAAACATTAATGTATGTGTTCCAAGTATTTGCCAACGAAATTCCAATATGTGGCGAATGCGATTCCATGAAACAGTTCCCTCTTGAAGTGAACGTATATCACCACATTTAAGCACAAGAAAAAAAGTTGAAAAATATGTTTCGAACAAATATTGGCTAAGAAAAAGATTGAAAATTATTTTAAGGCGGATATTTCAGCTATACTTGTAAGCAATGAAATAGAAATTATAACAAACACTCACAGAGGACATGACATACCAGAACAAAATACAGAATTATTTGAGTTTTTAATATTATTAATTTTTGTGCAAGCCAATGTGCTCAAATTTGTTCAAGCATAGGTGCAATCATATGTCTAACTTTGGACACAATAGCTACATGCTACTTTATTGGCCAATCTTAGTTTGCTTTAAATGTTAACAGATGGCCTTCGATAAATATTAAGTTGTTTAATCGTGACCAGAAGTGGTTTTGATTTATTAACAAACATTTCATAAATTGTAAATTTAGTAATTTTACATACATGTATATTAAATGCATACATACCCGAAAGAAATCGGGGTGTCACCTTTGTTTATAAATAGACAATGAGCAGCCTAAAAGAAATAAACATTGAAATATAAACATTTAAAGTCTTAACAACTGAAAGAAAGAAATGCTGATTACATGTTCCTTGCTTAGAAATATTTTTTTTAACTTGAAGCTTTTTGTTTGCTTTAAAAAACGATATTCAGGTATCTTTATGAAATTTAAAAAACATCTAATAAAATAACTTGTAATTTATTGTTATTTTGCAATAATTCGTGGGAATTCTAGAGATGAAGTCATTTACGTATTGAATGGGCCTTTATATTCCGATATTTTATAACGAGCGATAGCGAGGTATAAAATACGAATATAAAGGCCTAGCCCATATGTAAACGACTTCTTTTTTATATCCACCATGAATTATTTCAATTCCAATAGAATAATACGCTAATTCTGCTCATTTGAATTGTCATTTATATATCAGACATTGGTTTTGCCGTAACATTTCTCTTGCAATTAATCTGTTGTATCCTTTTAAAAGAATATTATCATTTACTCATTCAAATTATTTAATTCATCATTTACAGAAGAAAAAATAATAATATAATTCTTTGATACCAATTCTGATGCAGAAGATGTGCACATTAAAACATGTTTCACAGACTCCGCGGTAACCGCCAGGTCGTTCAAAAATAAGATACGTAAATTTGTATCGCAGTATACAAAATTGTCAAAATTGTTGTTGTACACAACAAATGTGGTTTTATCGCTTGATTTCTTTGTAAATATAAACAATTTCGCGTGGAAAAGACATTTTTTTCTTGTTAAAGTCCACACAAATCGCGTTTATTATAAAAACCTCTATACCCATGTGGTAAAAGTGGATATATCGGGTAATGCATATATTGTTTAACGATATTTATGACGTAATATTAGAATTTTCATTTTTGAATGATGGAAATCTTGATATTTACCATAATGTCGCCTCTTTGAATGTTAACGTGACCAGTGGGAACAGGTACCATATTCTGAGGATAACAAAGGCTGACATGATAATGGTTTAATTTGTGAGGTATTCAATGAATACATGAAGATAAACAAGCACCATCCTACCGTTTTGTTGAGGTATTTTAAGTATTTATAATGTCTTAAAGGCACCATCCTACAGTTTTGTTGAGGTATTTTAAGTATTTATAATGTCTTTAAGGCACCCTCGTACCGTTTTGTTAAGGTATTTTAAGTATTTATAATTTCTTTAAGGCACCTTCCTACCGTTTTTTTTAGGTATTTTAAGTATTTGTTTTAATGACATCGTTATCACAGAAAACATGATTAAACCCTTTTGGAACAACTTGTGTATTTAGTGGTTTTGCTTTCTTCTTTTACTTTGCGTTGAAACGTGTTGGAAAGTGGTTTTTTCATTCATTTTGGTGATATCATTGTGATCAAATGTTTTGTGTGTGTTTGTTTCTGTTCTTACAAATTCGAACGTTCTGTAGTTTTTGGTCTTATTGATTATTTTTACTTTTGCGTTTTAACATCAATATTCATAGTCGAGATATATGTATTGTCAATAATAGTTTTAACAATTAATACCGTTAACTTATCTTGCGATAACTGATTCCCAAGCAATGTCCAAGTACCATTTCTTATACGGAACACCTGTCCCATGTAACCTGTTGTAGACAAGAGATAAAAATTATCGAAATAATATTGGTTATATTTTGGGTACCACATATTTTTTTTTCGGGGGGGGGGGCTTCAAAAGTGTAAATCAACATGTTTTGACATAGATGCTGTGAACAAGTACCACTCCTTACTCGGAAGAAGGATCTACAGACATGGTTATATCTCTTGAAAATGCACGTACCAGGTCCATGAATCATTTACACGAACTTTGGTATTTATTTGTGTCTATTATTTCGGGTATAATATTGTACATTATACACATTAGTCATCTGGTGTCCAGTTGCCAATTGAGTGCTATTCAATTCCGCAGATATTTGTATATAAACATCAGTATTAGTTCGGGTGTGCTTTTTCGATATGCCTGTTTTTCGGGTAGGTATTTTCATCAAAATTATTTTTCCAGGTATATTATAGACTTGTATTCTAATATTTGCTCGGGTACCTTTTCTTATGCCATTTCTGCACACACCCGTAAAAAATCCAGGGTGTTACCCCGGGCTCTGGAATCTGCTGAATATCTTAGGTGTGGTTACACGGTACGATTTTATATCTGATTTTCCATCCTATTCAACAACATGTATAAAAATGTGACGTAAAAATTAAACTAAAAATGACGTAAAATATTCAAAGTCAGGTGTTAAATCATATCGTCTGTCGCACATTTATCAAATGATAGAATCATTGAATGATTGCTAGCAAGTTGATACATGTGGAGTGTAGATACAGCTACGTAATGCAAAATTATTATAAAGCTTTATTTACAGAAAAGTATAAAATGTTTTCAATTTGTCTTTAATAAAACTACTTGTTTAGTATATATTTAGCATGCCTTAATTCTAATGGAAACTCACCGTGATGATGAGTGTGTACGTGTGCTGCAAATGCAAAGACTTCAGGTTTGTGCCATGGACATGCTATTTCAGCAAAATATCCTATGAAAAAATTGAATATTCTAAGACAACAAATGGTGTGAATCAGATGTGGATTCTAAAAATGTCTAAAGACATACAGGTATATATTTTTTTCTAGTGACCTTACCTATTGCAATAGCATAAAAACTTTTGATTTTTGTACACTGTATACAACCCTCCCACATGAAAAAAAAATTCGTGAGCCAATTCACTATTGTTTCTGCATTAAACAAGGTTTACAGAGATATGCATATCTGGTATTAGGTAAGTACAAGGCTTACTTTTGTCAAAAAACACGGATTCTAACAAAAAGTACTCCGAGATTGGAGAACATGTTTTTCAACAAACGATCGGCATCCCGATAGGGACAAACTTTGCCCCGCTTTTTGCCGACCTGTTCTTGTTTTCATATGAAGCTAAATTTTTACAGGGGCCACTGAATCGGAAAGAAAAGAAACTAGTCCAGTCCGTTAATTTCAATTTCCGCCATGTAGATGATGTTTTGTCACTTAAAAATGCTTACTTTAATGATTACCTACGTCTCATGTATGATTATGGGGTTTGTTTGTTGTGTTACATTTTCTTGTCTTTGTTTTTTCCTTGGACATCGAATTTGTGGACTTTGGTATTTTTTGCGGATATTATTGATAAGAATATTTCCCAAAGTTGATTATAATTTCTAAATTATCAAACGATTTTTGTATAAAAAATAATAAATTCAATTTCATTTTCATTTTGTTGAAAGATATATTCGTACAAAAACTGTATTTTTTACATACCTTTATCTTTGTTTGCCGGAATCGCACCGTCAGCCATCATCATGTAAGTCTGAAAACCATATTTTGTTCTGCAAGGAGAAAAAGGTAGAATATCAAGATAATTTATAAATCGATTTGGATTTATTATTTTTACATTTCTTAACGTTACAAGTTTTAGACTTTAATACTGACAAAGAAAATAGTATTGCATAGACTACCGGAAATGGTCAAAGTAAACAATTACCCATCTGTAAAAGCTGACGATAATACCGATTAATTACAAATGTATTATTCACACTTATCACTGATACTTTTAGTTTTCGCTTATTCTTGTTTTGAAATTCTTTAACACCAATATCTATTAGGGACCGACCATTTAACTTCAAAGGAGGGGCCGGGGTTATGGTTTTTGTCCCAGGCAGAAACCTTTTTAAATTTTTTTCAGCCTACCAATCAAATTATTCTCTTTTTCAAAATTTAACACTATACGCTATGGGGAAAATCTGGATTCAGAATATTTTTTTTGTCATCTGCTTTATCACAATATTTTTTTTTTATCAAATTGGGGATCAGAATATTTTTTTTAGGAAAAAAATCATACCCCCCCCCTTGAAGTTAAATAGTCAGTCCCTTACCAACGTTAAACTTTTAATGATTTCATTTATAGTGATTTTCTTTTGTCTACAAATTATCTGCTTCTCTGGAAAATATACATTTTTTTTAATAAAGTACAATTTTTCACAATATCTTTACCCACTCATATTTGATAATTGAGGATATTCAGCAAACTTGTATACTCGCCCCAGATGAATAAACCTTAATTTTGTCAAGAAAATTCATATATAATTTAACAAGAAAGAACTTTAATACATGTAATTAACTTACGGCTTCCTCGTGAAAGTAAAGGTAACATTTACCAATGAAATGGACGGATCTGAAAGTGATATAGAAAATATGTCATAAGATCTTCCAGTTGTTTAATATAGATACATGAAGATATGAGGATAACCTTGGACATATCAACATGTATATAAAAAAAACCCCTTGTATTGAATATTTTGCTGATAAGTATTTAATTCACAAGCCTAATATATCCCATCATTTGTAATTCATGATAGGTAGCTCTACAAAAAGTTAGTTTTACATTTCCACAATTGAATTAAATCTCGTCTTAACTGTTGGCAGCTGGGTTGATATCGGAAAAAGATTACCGAAGCAATAGCACAATGACCAAAATGCATAGACAAGGCAAATATTTAAAAACAAAAACAAAAACAAACAACAAGCATAATGAAATGAGTGACAAAAACAGAATTAGAACAAGACAGCACAAGAAATAAAGCATTCTCAATTTAAACTCGCTAACAAAAAAAACCCGAAGTGACATCATGTTCTCCGGAAAGGTAAGCATGTCCTGCTCCGATTAAGGATCCGTCACATTATAAGTGATAAGTCCTGCTCCGTTTAAGGACTCGTCACATTACAAGTGATAAGAGTTTCAAGCTCACTGAAAATTCCATTCCAAGAAGACATGGGATGTAACTGATCTTATCAAGAAAAAAGCTGCTTTTACATACACATTTCTGTCAGCTTGTTTTTTAGGCTTTTAAAAAAATGAAACTTGAATATCAAGTACATGAACACATTTTCTTTTATTGTTCCAGGGTAAATATTCATAATTATTTTAAAAAACTTAAATCATCGTTACTAAAATGGTAAAAAATGGTAACAAAATATTGCCAAGGTTTTTGTATCTGTGATCAAAGTTTGAAGTTGTAAAACGACTGGTACAAGACTCACAAGACTGACATTTCCTTAGACTCCTCTATATTGTTACCTTATGAAAGTCAGATGTTCTTCTGGATTTAAGTCGCCTTGTCCATAAAACAATCAAATATGCACGAAAAATCACAAAATTTGGGTAAATTAAACTAGAGGCTCTGAGGGCTCAGCCTGTATCGCTCACCTGCCATGAAAGCCATTTTTACTGATGTCCCTCAAAGAGAGAAGTCACTTCTCGCTATCATTAGGAAGTTTGGTATGCCTTGAGTGACCAAAGTTTTGTGCATCAAGGCCCTTCTACTTACAGGTCAGCATATTCAGGCCATGTTTGGTTTCAAGCAATTCTGCGGTTCTGAAGATTTTTGTTATAAGCCATAGACACTTTCTGTCAAGTTTGGCTCTCTTTGGCCCAGCAGTTTCAGAGAATTTCTTTTTTAAATCTACAAATCAGAAACAAGAATTGTAAACCCCCTCCCCCACTTACAGATGCTTCCTGTCAAGTTCCGTTCCATTTGGCCAAGCGGTTTCAGAGAAAAAGATTTTTTTTATATCAGCCAATCAGAAACAAGAATTACCCATGGCAGTCATGCTTGTCGTCACACAGGATGAAAAAATTAAATTCCTAAAAGAATGTCTATAGATGGGTCCTGTCAAGTTTGGCTGAAAGTGAATCAACCAATGATAAACAAGAATTGCACATGATGGCCATGTTTGTCGTCCGATCGGGACGAAATGAAGAAACTTTGTAAAGGACCTCCCATAGATGCTTCAGTTCAAGTTTTGGTCCATTTGACCAACCGACTTCAGAGAAGAAGACTTTTTTTTTATATCAGACAGTCAGAAAAAAGAACTACCCATGGCGGTCATATTTATTGTACGATCGGGACCAAATGAGGAAACTTTATAAAAGACCTATAATATATGTTTCCTGTCAAGTTTTGTTCCATTTGGCCAAGCGATTTCAGAGGAGAAGATTTTTAAAAATAAGCCAATCAGAAACAAGGACTGCCCACGGCGGCCACATTTGTAGTCCGATCGGGACGAAATGACGAAATTTGTAAAGAACCTCCCATAAATGCTTCCCGTCAAGTATCGTTCCAGAGAAAACAGAATTAAATCAACAAATGAGAAACAAGAATTGCCCATGACGACCATGTTTGTCGTCCGATCGGGACAAAATGAGGATACATTTACAAGAACTTACCATAGATGATACCTGTCATGTTTCGTTCTATTTGGTCAAGCGATTTCATAGGAGATTTTTTTTATATCAGCCAACCAGAAACAAGAAATGCCCATGGCAGCCATATTTGTAGTCTGATCGGGACAGAATGAGGAAACTTTATAAAGGACCTCCTATATATGCTTCCTATCAAGTTGTGTTCTGTTTGGCCAAGCAATCAGAGCCAATCAGAAACAACAATTGCCCATGGCGGCCATATTTTTGCCCGATCAAGATGAAATAAAGAATAGTTGTAAAAGACCTCACAAACATCATTCTTGCAAAGTTTAGTTCCGATTGGCCCAGTGGTTTCAGAGGAAAAGATCTTTAAAGGAAATTTTTACTCCGGAAGACGAGTACGGACGCCAGGTGATGGCAAAATCTCACGTGGCCTTTTAGGCCAGGTGAGCTTAAAACGTGTCGACTTCGAACGGCGCAATATATCTTGTTAAAATATGAAACATACTTTGTTAAGATAAGTATCTTTCATTCGTCAACTGTTAATCAATGATGAACTTATAGATTCAACTCCTATTTTGTGTTTTAATTTAATGAAGGGATTAAAAACAATCTCTACTCAAAGCGAGATAAATCGAAAATTATCTCATAATTTTCTTTGGTACCTGTGTTGTTTCACATCCTCTGGCAGTCATAAGGTGCATATCAGTACGAGAACATGTTGATATGATATGAATATAAACCCTGCTTTGTACTAAACCGACACGCTGAGCCGGATTTTTAACGTGCTAGCTCTCGAGAAAGACATATCACTCCTACTAGACACATTATACTGACTCCAAGCCGATCAGTCCTTTGCTCTTACTCCTAGATGCCGCGTACTTGATGGAGGAGCAGCAAATATTTTTTAATGTCTTTGATTTGACCCGGCAGGGGATCGGACCCGCGACCTTCCACACTAGTTGCAAGCACGCTACCACGAGACCACCAGGTGGTTTCTTTGGTATCGGAGCAAATTTCAAAATAAAATAATAGAAATTAAAAAAGAAAAACACACATACACACACACATATATATATAATTACAGTAATAATAATTTTTGAATAAAATATTCAGGAAAATACAGGATTGCTAAGTATTATCATGTAATTAATCAGTTGTTAATATGTAAATACCAGAGGTAAGTGACAAAAAAAATGCCCATAAAAGTTATTTCTGAGACAAACTTACCAATTACTTTTCCGACAAAGTGAACTGCAAATGTGACATATTTATAAAAGGTAGAACTTCCGATTTTCACTGACACATCTGAAACAATAAAGAAAATTATAATACAGCGAATAAAAAGGATATATACAAGGTATACATGTATCCTTGTGGCGTTTGTTTGTTGCGCTCCATTTTCCTGACTTTGTCTTTTCCATGCACTTCGAATTTGTGGACTTTCGCACTGTTTATCGCTTTGGTATTCTTTTGTCGATATCTATACATGTATTAATGATAAAAAAATGGAAGATTAATCAAATTATTGTCTCCAACATTTGCCAGGACGAGGCAGTACCACACTATAATTTTCCAATCAACGGTCATTAGTGAAAAGATATGTTATGTTTTTAATGATTAATTTAAAAAATCTCATTATTTAAGTATAATATGAGATGTAAATTACATGTACACCATTCAAGGTCGTAATCTGCCAATGAATTAATTTGTCGGCATGTGACGATGCTGTAAGTAATGTTTATGTACGCATATGTACTAATACTTAAACGAAGACGCTGCAATGGGTATATTATAACTATGACGAAGACAGGGCAATGGGTACATTATAACTAAGACGGGGCAATGGGTACATTATAACTAAGACGAAGACAGGGCAATGGGTACATTATAACTAAGACGGGGCAAAGGGTACATTATAACTAAGACGGGGCAATGGGTACATTATAACTAAGACGGGGCAATGGGTATATTATAACTAAGACGGGGCAATGGGTACATTAAAACTAAGACGGGGCAATGGGTACATTATAACTAAAATGGGGCAATGGGTACATTATAACTAAGACGGGGCAATGGGTATATTATAACTAAGACGGGGCAATGAGTACATTATAACTAAGACGGGGCAATGGGTATATTATAACTATGACGAAGACAGGGCAATGGGTACATTATAACTAAGACGGGGCAATGGGTACATTATAACTAAGACGGGGCAATGGGTACATTATAACTAAAATGGGGCAATGGGTACATTATAACTAAGACGGGGCAATGGGTATATTATAACTAAGACGGGGCAATGAGTACATTATGGGTATATTAGACTTCATAAGTTTGTGTAACTTGTGTCTCATCCTTTTTGCATCTTATTTTGCAAATAAAATATGTTTAAACTAAACTAAGACGGGGCAATGGGTACATTATAACTAAGAAGGGGCAATGGGTATATTATAACTAATACGGGGCAATGGATACATTATAACTAAGCAATTCTGCGGTTCTGAAGATTTTTGTTATAAGCCATAGACACTTTCTGTCAAGTTTGGCTCTCTTTGGCCCAGCAGTTTCAGAGAATTTCTTTTTTAAATCTACAAATCAGAAACAAGAATTGTAAACCCCCTCCCCCACTTACAGATGCTTCCTGTCAAGTTCCGTTCCATTTGGCCAAGCGGTTTCAGAGAAAAAGATTTTTTTTATATCAGCCAATCAGAAACAAGAATTACCCATGGCAGTCATGCTTGTCGTCACACAGGATGAAAAAATTAAATTCCTAAAAGAATGTCTATAGATGGGTCCTGTCAAGTTTGGCTGAAAGTGAATCAACCAATGATAAACAAGAATTGCACATGATGGCCATGTTTGTTGTCCGATCGGGACGAAATGAAGAAACTTTGTAAAGGACCTCCCATAGATGCTTCAGTTCAAGTTTTGGTCCATTTGACCAACCGACTTCAGAGAAGAAGACTTTTTTTTATATCAGACAGTCAGAAAAAAGAACTACCCATGGCGGTCATATTTATTGTACGATCGGGACCAGACGAGGAAACTTTATAAAAGACCTATAATATATGTTTCCTGTCAAGTTTTGTTTTTAATGATTAATTTAAAAAATCTCATTATTTAAGTATAATATGTGATGTAAATTACATGTACACCTTATAACTATGACGAAGACAGGGCAATGGGTACATTATAACTAAGACGGGGCAATGGGTACATTATAACTAAGACGGGGCAATGGGTACATTATAACTAAAATGGGGCAATGGGTACATTATAACTAAGACGGGGCAATGGGTATATTATAACTAAGACGGGGCAATGAGTACATTATGGGTATATTAGACTTCATAAGTTTGTGTAACTTGTGTCTCATCCTTTTTGCATCTTATTTTGCAAATAAAATATGTTTAAACTAAACTAAGACGGGGCAATGGGTACATTATAACTAAGAAGGGGCAATGGGTATATTATAACTAATACGGGGCAATGGATACATTATAACTAAGCAATTCTGCGGTTCTGAAGATTTTTGTTATAAGCCATAGACACTTTCTGTCAAGTTTGGCTCTCTTTGGCCCAGCAGTTTCAGAGAATTTCTTTTTTAAATCTACAAATCAGAAACAAGAATTGTAAACCCCCTCCCCCACTTACAGATGCTTCCTGTCAAGTTCCGTTCCATTTGGCCAAGCGGTTTCAGAGAAAAAGATTTTTTTTATATCAGCCAATCAGAAACAAGAATTACCCATGGCAGTCATGCTTGTCGTCACACAGGATGAAAAAATTAAATTCCTAAAAGAATGTCTATAGATGGGTCCTGTCAAGTTTGGCTGAAAGTGAATCAACCAATGATAAACAAGAATTGCACATGATGGCCATGTTTGTTGTCCGATCGGGACGAAATGAAGAAACTTTGTAAAGGACCTCCCATAGATGCTTCAGTTCAAGTTTTGGTCCATTTGACCAACCGACTTCAGAGAAGAAGACTTTTTTTTATATCAGACAGTCAGAAAAAAGAACTACCCATGGCGGTCATATTTATTGTACGATCGGGACCAGACGAGGAAACTTTATAAAAGACCTATAATATATGTTTCCTGTCAAGTTTTGTTTTTAATGATTAATTTAAAAAATCTCATTATTTAAGTATAATATGTGATGTAAATTACATGTACACCTTATAACTATGACGAAGACAGGGCAATGGGTACATTATAACTAAGACGGGGCAATGGGTACATTATAACTAAGACGGGGCAATGGGTACATTATAACTAAAATGGGGCAATGGGTACATTATAACTAAGACGGGGCAATGGGTATATTATAACTAAGACGGGGCAATGAGTACATTATGGGTATATTAGACTTCATAAGTTTGTGTAACTTGTGTCTCATCCTTTTTGCATCTTATTTTGCAAATAAAATATGTTTAAACTAAACTAAGACGGGGCAATGGGTACATTATAACTAAGAAGGGGCAATGGGTATATTATAACTAATACGGGGCAATGGATACATTATAACTAAGCAATTCTGCGGTTCTGAAGATTTTTGTTATAAGCCATAGACACTTTCTGTCAAGTTTGGCTCTCTTTGGCCCAGCAGTTTCAGAGAATTTCTTTTTTAAATCTACAAATCAGAAACAAGAATTGTAAACCCCCTCCCCCACTTACAGATGCTTCCTGTCAAGTTCCGTTCCATTTGGCCAAGCGGTTTCAGAGAAAAAGATTTTTTTTATATCAGCCAATCAGAAACAAGAATTACCCATGGCAGTCATGCTTGTCGTCACACAGGATGAAAAAATTAAATTCCTAAAAGAATGTCTATAGATGGGTCCTGTCAAGTTTGGCTGAAAGTGAATCAACCAATGATAAACAAGAATTGCACATGATGGCCATGTTTGTTGTCCGATCGGGACGAAATGAAGAAACTTTGTAAAGGACCTCCCATAGGTGCTTCAGTTCAAGTTTTGGTCCATTTGACCAACCGACTTCAGAGAAGAAGACTTTTTTTTATATCAGACAGTCAGAAAAAAGAACTACCCATGGCGGTCATATTTATTGTACGATCGGGACCAGACGAGGAAACTTTATAAAAGACCTATAATATATGTTTCCTGTCAAGTTTTGTTTTTAATGATTAATTTAAAAAATCTCATTATTTAAGTATAATATGTGATGTAAATTACATGTACACCATTCAAGGTCGTAATCTGCCAATGAATTAATTTGTCGGCATGTGACGATGGATACATTATAACTAAGACGGAGCAAAGGGTACATTATAACTAAGACGGGGCAATGGGTACATTATAACTAAGACAGGGCAATGGGTACATTATAACTAAGACGGGGCAATGGGTACATTATAACTAAGACGGGGCAATGAGTATATTATAACTAAGATGGGGCAATGGGTACATTGTAACTAAGACGGGCAATGGATACATTATAACTAAGACGGGGCAATGGGTACATTATAGCTAAGACGGGGCAAAGGGTACATTATAACTAAGACAGGGAAATGGGTACATTATAACAACGACGGGAAATGGGTACATTATAACTACGACGGACAATGGGTACATTATAACTAAGACGGGACAAAGGGTACATTATAACTAAGACGGGACAAAGGTTACATTATAACGAGGACACGGCAATGGACACATTATAACTAAGACGGGGCAAAGGGTACATTATAACTAAGACAGGGAAATGGGTACATTATAACAACGACGGGCAATGGGTACATTATAACTACGACGGACAATGGGTACATTATAACTAAGACGGGACAAAGGGTACATTATAACTAAGACAGGGCAATGGGTACATTATAACTAAGACGGGGCAATGGGTATATTATAACTAAGACGGGGCAATGGGTATATTATAACTAAGACAGGGCAAAGGGTACATTATAACTAGACGGGGCAATGGGTATATTATAATTAAGACGGGGCAAAGGGTAAATTATAACTAAGAATAAGCATCAGTGGACAATTATAATAAGTGCACACTGCAAAGAGATAAATTTTGCAGATAACATTACTTTAGTAAGTTCATATTCATATTTAACTAAATATTGAAGACAAATTCCGTGGTAGACTAACTAGAGTTAAATTTGTGGTTTTACATATGTTCACCTACATGTATAAGCTTTGCCAATTTTAACAATTGGATTACCTCGCACCAGAAGGGTGATAAAGACCAAAAAACTGACTGAAAGAGAAGGACTTGTAATAAGCTCTATGAGATGTTGTAATGAATGTTTTAGTAGTACATTGATTAAATAAAAATACAAAAAACAAAAATAAAATGCGTAGTACATTGAACCGAAGACTCTTTTCATTTTAATATAAGTACACCGTGTAGTATACGGGATATAAAATTTTCCATATTGATTTACTTTCCACTTTACAAAAAATAAATAGGAGCCCAAGACAGGAGACGATTAGACATTTGAAGTTTATAGTATACGAAGACATGTGACGATAGTCTACTTGAATTTTGTAGGAGCCGAAGACAGGTGGCCATAGTCTACATGAATTTTGTAGGAGCAGAAGACAAATGACCATCGTCTATTTAAATTTTGTGTGAGCCAAAGACAGGTGACGATCGTCTTTTTAAATTTTATAGGAGCCGAAGACAGGTGACCATAGTCTACCTAAATTTTGTAAAAGACGAAGACAGGTGACCATAGTCTACTTGAATTTTGTAGGAGCCGAAGACAGGTGACCATAGTCTACTTGAAGTTTGTAGGAGCCACACACACGTGACGATAGTCTTCTTGAAGTTTGTAGGAGTCGAAGATATGTAACGATGCTTGACATAATGTTTATAGAAGCCGAAGACATGTGACAATGATGAACTTAATGTTTATTGGAGCGAAAGACAGGTGTAAACCGTATACTTGATGCTCAAAGAGGTTAATTTCAAGGGCATGTGAGGGTTACCATGACTTTCGACAAAGAGGATTACTGCTGCCACAAAAGCTGGTTAACCCGGGTTTTATTAGGAATCAGTTGATGTAATCACTTAGCAAATTTTACGGTCGTCATCACAAAGTGATCGACCGTTACATTGTTCCAATATCTAAGATGATGTTGCACCTGTTCCCACTGTCGTAACATTTCATGTACCTCCACCGATTTGTGACTAAAACCGGATTGACTTTGTCGAACTTTATGATGGATGCCGTATACCGAGCAGGAACTGCTTACCCTCCGAAGCACCCGAGTTCACTCCTGTTTTTTATAGCAGTTTGTGTTGTTCATTGTTTTGTAGTTTTCAGTGTTTATTTGTTGTGGTTCCCGGGTTTTGTGTGTCTAATGGATTGCGCGTTTTTTTTTTTTTTTTTTTTTTTTTTTTTTTAATTTCTCCTTAGGTATATTTGTCATCTTTGGAAAGTCAACCTTAAAAATATATGATTTTAAGAACAATAATTATATATACCTTTCGGAAAAGTCAAGTACTCATTTGTCTTCGAGTACCCATCCCAGACAGCGAAGCTTACAGCGCCACCTTTACAAACATCGGCTCGATTATCTCTACACGCCCTTAAACACATTTAATACGTAATTAAATAACTTGAATAATTAAATTTACATACATGTAACCTGTTTTTCTACACGCAAAAATAACTGCATAAATCAGTTAGTTAATTAATAAATAATGTTAACAATCGTGTTATTTTAAAACTTAAAATTATAGGACGAAAGATTGATCCAAATTCGTGCATAAACTGTAACGTTACAAATTACAAAATTTATTTTTATTTTTGGGGAGAATGTTTATCTCTTTTTATTCCTATAAAAAGTAATCAATGTTTTCCTTGATTATTAAGTAACTTACCATGGTTCATGCCCGACAAATGCAGCTGGTTCTGCGCAAAGTCCGATAGAAACATGGTGTACAAACTTATGGTCGGAAACTATTAAGGATTTCACTGTTAAATAGAATAAAATAAGCTTCTTTGGCCTCAAAAATGTCCCCGTGTCGTCATTAATTACTAATATAAATATTATACTACAATCTAAATAATAAATGACTTTATATGAATGAATTAAATCTTGCCATAAAAATGTTATCGTTTTTTTAAACAAAATTCTTATATATATGCAAATCATTTAGTTACAAATTAGTATAAATTATGCCAATTATTTCTGCTTTAAAAAAGAATTTCAGTATTTTGACTTACAGACATATCCTTCTTCTATTTCTTCAAGATGTTTTACATAGCAGAAATATGTATCCGGCTGAAATAGCAAAGCATGAAAACTTGTAAAATATCAATAAAAAAACTGAGAACATTACATATGCGATGCTTTTTTCTCATTGTTTAGTTTGGTCACACGATTACTAAATCTTTTAGTATATGGACGATAGTATAAAGCACATTGATAATAAACTCAGAATATTCGTTGTTATGGTAAATATTTATTGAAAGTACTCATGAAATAAGACAAAAAAAAAAAAATTAAAAAATAAATATCCAGAAGTCGGGCCCCTGTGGTATTGACCTCTTGTTAAAGCATATGGACTCCGTAAAGGAAAATTGACTCCATATTACTAAAATTAGATTGAAATGAACTAATACTATTATTCGTTCGTTAAATTTCGCAATATTTTCAAAATGTTGATCTCTTTCAATGTTCTCTCATATAATTTATAAGATATCTGATAAAGAAAATTATATGAGATATCTTATAAAGAAAATTATATGAGATATCTTATAAATTATATGAGATATCTTATAAACTATATAATATATCTTATAAACTATATAAGATATCTTATAAACTATACAAGATATCTTATAAACTTTATGAGATATCTTATATACTTTATAAGATATCTTTTAAACTTTAGAAGATATCTTATATAATCTAGTTTTTATAAGATATCTTATAAACTTTATTAGATATCTTATATAGTAAATAAATATTTTCTTTATGCCTTGGTCATAGAAACATTAGCATGTAAGATCAGATGCAATGAGAATATTCATGGAATAGTAATACCAAAATTAGGCATTTGATTTTGGAATAAGTCAATTAAAGGAAAAAGAAAATGCGTGAATGTATTGTGTGATTACATTTTTATGTTTGCTTTTATTGAAAAAAAAATGAATAATGAATTTGATGTTTTGTTTTTATTATTTTTATTTCATTGAACATGAGAGTTGATTTTTACTGTGTTGGGCCATAAGATAATATATAAATACACAGTAAATAAGTGTCCAGTATTTATTTTTATGTCAATTGTACAGTCATTTTTGGTACATCTGTTTACATGGCATATAAACAATAAATATTGTCCTGGTCAAAAATTAAAGTAATTTGTTTCACGGATCACACAACCGAAGCTGAAGAATGCAAACTACCAATTCGGTTTCTATGTTAATCTCCATATGGGGGTACAAAGATATGAAAGAAAATTTCATAAATAAAAACTAATTTCTTGAAAAATAACAGCACCTCAATTAAGTGGAAATGTATCCGATTAATTTAATGCAACGAAAATGGTACGTTCCCATGGCTTTTCATGCCGCAAAATGAGGCTCATAAAGGGGGGGGGATAAATTTTTGCTAAAAATCGGGGGGTACTGACCACTTAAATCATTGAAATTACCCACATTCTTAAAAGCTAGTTTGAAATTGTTTTATCTCATATGTTTCGAAGGAAGAACCACTGCCGTTTAAAATTATTTATTATTTAATTTAATATTGACCAATGGGCAGCGAGTCCCACATTCATTTCACCGCCCTTCACAAGATGTCTGCGCCCAGTATTTTATGAATTGGTACATTGTATCCTGTAATTAAATGTCCTTTGTTCTTGATTACCTTTGATCTCATCTATCCAATTTGGAATTTTTACCCGTATTACTTTTTTCTTCAAAAGGTTGGATAAATGGGAATGAACAGTTTTGACTGCTCAAATAGAACGATTGCAGTATAAATAATAGTTAAGGACTTTAATTCGGTCAATATATTATATATGGACCTGGTAGAATGATATCGACCGAGGACTTACCAGGTCCATATATATAATGTAATGACGGAATTAAAAGTCCATTATTGATAATTGTTTTAGCTGAATTTAACAGTATGCAGAAAAAAAGAAGAAAAGTTAATGTATAGTAAAACCATTAGATGAAATTTTACAAAGATAATAAAAATAATATGCGGTCTTCGGTGGTCTTTTCTGTTTCCCTGCCAAAAGTCTATGATTCTCTGCGTGTACTCTTGCTACATCCAGTTAAAAAAGAGTGTCATGAAAAAGCAAACTGCGCTAGAGGGGACATAATCCAACACACCAATTAAAAAATAAACCAAACCAAAAATGTTCTAAACACGCGTATGGTGCATAAAAAAATTATTACACCACATACCCTGGTGTGTCTGTCCAATGGATTACGTTTTTTTGAATGCTCCTTAGGTATATTTGTCCTTTTTTACATCACATACACTTTTCAATAAATAATTTCTCAATCCTAAAAAATCATTTTTAAACAAGACTTTGAATTTTTTTCGGAGGTGTGAAGTGTTAAAATAGAGTACATGTATAATATATGTATAAGATTACCTCTGGGACATTTATCAATGGTACGGAAAGCACGATGTCGTAAATTTCTTCACCATCTTGTATTGAATTAAGAGAAATATATGGTATTTCTCTTACAGCAAACACCACCTCTATCAGAGATAAAAAAAATTTAAAGGAAAAGTTTGAATAGCGATCGAATTAATACAGAAAAAACAACCATTTACCAAAAGTTATTAAAAGAGTGAGAAGGAGAAAATGTGTCCAATATTTCATCCCAATGTAGAATAGTAACGAGCTCCTGATCTTTGACAAATTTGATGCAAGTGAAAGTCGAATAAATTAAGGGATTGAGCAGGATTCTTACGATGAGAACATTTTACTTCGGCGTTTTAATCCGGTCTTACCTAAAAAAATTTATAATCAGAAGTAACGTTCAAATATTTTGTTTTTTGTTTGTGTCTTTGGTTGGTTTTATGTAAGTTTTTATTATTACATTGAGTGTAGTGAAATACCGGGATTTCCGAGTGAAATCGAATCCCGATAATTCATTAGTGAAATCTAAAGTCATATTTCACTCTAGGTAGTGACCAAACTCCACCTCTTTTATAATCACTACCCCCAGCACTTCGGGTTACTTCTTGTTTTTCAGTTTGATTCCTTGATAGATTTTGCGGGAGATATTGTATTCTTTGATACCAATTTTAATGCACAAGATGTGCACATTTCGTTCATTTACAACTCATCAGTTGTGCTCAAGGCCTAACTTAACCAAAACAACAGTCCAAAAAGTTGAAGAGCAAATTCAAAAATGCCATCTTATGACAGAACTATGCACGAGGAAGATACTCCTTAGTCTTCACAAATTTTAAAATTTTGTAACAGTAAATTTTAAGTATCAATTTCTGGCTAGTATCGAAATCCCAGCAACTGAGCTTTGGATACCCTCGACGACTTGGAGTATACCAGCAGCGTCATCGACTTGGTGGTAAAAATTAAATTCTTTGATACCAATTTTGATAAATGGGAATGAGGTTTCGAGTATTTGTGACGTATTTATTTTATGACGTCATCTATTCATTCCTAACATCCGCCATTTGACAACACTCTTGCCTCGATCTGAGACTGAGTTCTTCTCTCCTTAAATTATATCTATAAAACTTAGAAAGTAATTAGAAAAATATTTAAAAAAAATATCTAGTTTTGTGATAATATCGATTCTTTTGAACGCAGAATTTTTAGAAGTTAAATTGATTAGTTTTTTTTCAAGAAACTTGATGTACTTCTACGCAGTGGAGGAGGCCTGAGGACAGTGGTACTATGCACCGCAGGTATACCAAAGCGGAAGTGAACCCCTGTGTGGAGTTTGGAAAGTGACGTAACAATAGCCGTCGCCAACGTCGTTGCTATATATAAAGGTTGACGCGTAGATATATAAAAACATAATCTCTTGTATTTTTCTCGTGTAATCTTATGAATACATGAAATGTGTCAATGTAATAACAGAATAACTAATCTCAAAATTCGAATACCAAAATTCTACAACTCGTGACCGAAAAACACTAACAATTCAATCGTGAATTAATGCAGTAATGTGTTGTTCGGTAACTCCTTGTAGATTTTTAGGTATTCGAATTTCAAGATTAGTTATACTATAAATTATTTACAAAATTGTACATACAGTTATTAAGTTCCAGATGTTATCTGATTCAATCCAACCGTTTAAGTCTGCCTTTCAAATTCTATCTTTGTCCACCAACGTGTCTCATTAAAAAAACAAATGGTTGTTCCCTTCCTTACTGTTTTAAAACAAGTAATGTTATTGTTGTGAAAATTAAAACATCTTACCTGCTAATACTAGGTACACAAAGAAAGACATGCTTCTAACGTTAAAATAACTTACTACATCAATATAGATATATAAAAAGGTAAAACTGATAAATATATTTGTACTATTAAGGAGTGATTTTCCTAGAATTAATTTTTCTCGTTATTACCTGTTTCCCAGGTGTAAACAAAAATATATAACGGAACTAATTTATTATACAAGGTATTATATAAAACTATGTTGTCATAACACGTTATTTACATATTAACTACGATGCAATAAATAAACATTTGACTTTGTTTTTTTTTTCTCTTCTGACCGGTTACTACGACACTGAATTATTACATTTATAACTTGTATATTTACTTGCCTCAATTTTCCGTTATACAAGCTTAACAATTTACACATGTAAATAGAAAATTAAAACAAAATCTGGAGAAGATTTTAAATTCAGATTCCTTTGCATGTTGCATGCGTCTGGATTAAACTTCTTCAGGAACGCTCGTGACCATAACTTTGAAATTGTGAGAAATATAACCAAACGGGAACCAGTAGATTAGCAAAATTCCACGTAAGGTAAACCTTGCGTGTTAACAGAAGATAAAAGTTTATCAACAGAAAATGTTCGGTAGAAGGACGGTGGTACCCTTAAGAGACTAATTTAGTCTGCACTGGCAGTGTTAATGTTTCAGTGATAGTAAACCTTGTAAACGAAAATAACCGAATATCTATGACCAAAACCGATCGATTTTGTTGTTATCAAAATTTTGTTTTTTATCCGTTAAATATTGTCTGTGAGAAAGATATCTTGAATTGAATGAATCGCGGCTTTATACCGAAAAGCAACATACTTTGTTTAAAAAAGCTAGTTTACTCATAGGGAGCAGCAAATGAATTTTATTTAGGTGCAATAAAGGAATATTGAAAGAGCAGTCGTGGTTGCCGTGTTTCCACTGACTGATTGAGTCCCACATGCTTGAAACTAGTTTTATCGTAAAGAATGAAAACGCAGCGTTTTTGTCAGATTATAGAATCTAGTTTCTGTTCATAGAAATATTTATAACATTAAAGCATCGCATCTTGCTTGACAAACATAGTCATAAATGTTTAAATATGAAATTCATATTATAATTGTTATGGACAACCTAATGATTTTATCAAGCGCATTTAAATCTTTAGCTTCCTTTCAATGACTGCTAGCATTCATTGTTCATACCTCTTTTGTTTTTCCTTTTTGTTAATGTACACTAAGGTTGAGATATTTTCCAATACTGTGTGTCTGTTTATTTTTTTTATATATTTTTCCTTGAAAGGAGGGTGTTCATCCAACCATTAATCCATCCATTACATATCAGTAGTTCCAAGTTACGAATATTAAAAAAAAATAAAATCGAAATAGAAAATATCACGCCAAACATTCAAAGAGAACCTTCGTATCATGTTTTTTAATCTTTTCTTAAATTTCAAGTATGCATGATTATAGTGCAGCGGTAATTTTTAGCTCACCTGGAAAATTTATTTTAACATAGAACCCTATGGGAAGATTAATTTAAAGGCCTTCTTGTGTGAAACCACTTAACCAATTGAAATCAGACTTGACAGCAATGGTCTTTAGATGGTCCTCTTTTAGAATTATGTCAGATGACCAGGACTGTCAACCGAAATGGCCGTCACAGCTGAACTTTATTTAACACAGGACCCCATGGGAAAATTGATTAAAATATCGTCTTGTCTGAAACTGCTGATCCAATTGGAACCAAACTTGGCAGAAATGATCATGAGATGATTGTCTTTCAGAATTGTGTCCGATGAATCGGAATGTCAACAAAGCTAGCCACCACAATCGGATTTAGTTTAAAATAGGAGCCCATACGAAAATTAATTTAAAATTTTTCTCCTGAGACTTTCGGCCGATTCGAATCAGACTTGGCAGCCATAGTAATAAGATTGTTCTCTCTCAGAATCATGTACAATAAACTAGACTCTTGTTTCTTATGTGTTTTTATGGCTGTTGGAAAATTGAATCCAGGTGACCAATACAGGCTCCTGGGGGTCTCTTATTATAAATCACGGTTTTTGAATTCGTAATCAAAGAAGCAGATTCTCAGATGTCGTTCGGCAATCACAATTATGGCATTTGAATAGAATCTACATTTTGTGCCACAATGAGGTGATTAGTGCATAAACGGTTCATGCAAACGATGGCTTTTTATTAACGTTATTTGCAAAAGAACATGTCACCTTTAGAAATGACTACAGCATAGATACTGCTGCATATGTCAGTTAATTTATCGGTAAACAAAGAGGCGCGTGATGGTATTGATGTAGTTCTATTACATAACATTATCGTCATATTTTATTCTTAGGTTGAAAATTTTATAATTTTTAAATTAATAGTACGACATAGAATCCGTACTTTACATAAACAGGTCCGGGACATAATGTATTCGTACGTAACAGATTAAAACTTCTATCCATCGTATAGGAGAAATATTCCGTTTGTCATCTTTAAGTATCATTTTATAAAACGTGGATTGATGAACACCTTATTAAATCTGTACTTTATATTAACAATTTCGATTAAAACTGTATTCGTAAACAACACATTAAAACATTTATCCGTCGTATGGGAGAAATATTCCGTTTGTAATCTTCATGTATCATTTTATAAGTCGGACACTTTGAGGCATCCACCATTTTATTAACGAAGGGGGGGGGGGGGGGGGGGGGGGCTGGGATTGTTTTTTAGGTCTGGAGAAAAAAAAATTCAGCCATCAAGCAAACCATATTTTTTACCAAGGAAACAGAATGAGAACATTTTTATTCTAAGATTTAAACAAAAATTCTACATGTAATGTTCAAGCGCGGAATAATATATTTTCTTTATGAAAAAACATAGGAACAAAATAGAGGAATTGCACATCTTTATGAAGGTGAATGGTCCCTACATAATATTAATCAGAAGAAAGTCTAACAGTCATTCAGAAGGGGCCCCATGTATATTATAGACAATTTTGGCTTAAGGTGATCTACGATTGAAATTATCGTGAAATTTTTACTCATGCATCCTTGCCATGTATTTTCGAAATATCACAAGAGTGGACACACTAAATGTCTTAATGTCTTGCCTGAGTAAGCACATGGACACAGAATAAAGATTTTCTGATTCTTGATATTGTAACTCCAATAAAAATGCTGATGCATGTCAAGCCTAAAATCACCAAAATGTGACACAAGTCGCTAAAGCGTGAAATAGAGGTCATTTCATGGTGTCAGACTGGTATATAAACATCGACCAAATACTGTATATCTAGTTAATATGCACTTAATCACAAAAATTAATGCAAATCACTGAAGCATGAAATGTAGTCCAAAGTTTGGTAACAGGGGTCAGTCCAACAAGAACTATCTATAGATATCATATGATAGATATGATAGGTCTAAACATTATAAATATATGATGCAAGTTATAAGAAATTACAGTTGCTAAGAAATTGAGACTTAATCAGGAAAATAAGACATAAGTCGTTCAACCATTAAATTTAGGTCAGATCAAGAGACAGGTGTCAGACTAGCATGTTCCAACGAAGAACTATCTATAGACCAAGTATGATGGGTTTAGGTATTACATTTCCTGAAAAATGCAATACATCATGAAAAATGTGACGAACGTCATTCAAGCAAGAAATTGGGGTCAGGATTTGGAGACAGATGTGATCATGTCAGACTGCCACGTACCCATCAATAATTATCTATAAGACAAATATGGTGGGTCTAGGTATTACAGTTCCTGAGAAATGGATTTAACCACGAAACTTTGGGATCAAAGACCATGAAAACGAGGCCAAGGTAAAAAAAAATAAGTATAATGCTGCAAAGTTTATATCATGATGTATCTGTGGATCAAATATCTTAATTGTAACTATGATGTATGCAAAAAAATTAATGTATTAAAAAGTTTACGCCGACACCGCCGGGACAATGTAATACCTATATCTCGCCTTCGCGACATTTCGTCGCAGGGAGACAAAAACAATGTACTTTCATGATATAACCTTTGAGTTATAGTGCGTTGTATTTTATGCATTTTAATCCGAAACCGCACTGTTTTGCATTTTTGAGTCGTTCACAAAACTTTGTATGATTTTGCAAGGAAATAACATTTTTTCTTGCCTTTTTTTTTGTTAAAGGTTCCTATTGGTATGGGCAAATTTTATGATTCGTTCATATGAGCTATACATGAATTAAAGTGTGGGTTATTCGTACATTTTTTAACACTATATAAGAAAAAATTTGAATGAGTATGGGAAAAAACATTGAATTTTAGTATTATATTGAAGTAATGGACATCTTTTTGCAAAAGACCCTTGAGGGTCTAAAGAGCCTGTATCGCACACTTGGATTTAACTCTTCCACATTGAGCAGGTCTAAAAATTTAAGTGTACCAGTTATCTTGACTGGTTTTCCCATAGGGTCCTATGTTAAAGTACAAATGCTTTAGCGGTCATCTTTGTTGACGTGCGGGTCATACACAATTCTAAAAGAAGACCATATAAGGAGCATTGCTGCTAAACCTGGTTCCAATTGGCCAAGTGGTTTCAGACAAGAAGATTTGTCAATGAATATTACCATAGAGCCCTATGTTAAACTAAGTTCGGTTGTGGCGGCCATCTTGGTAGACAGTCCAGGTCATTGAACACATTTTTCAAAGAGGATCAACTAAGGACCGTTGCTGCCAAGTTTGATTGGATCTGGCTATGTAGTTTTTTAATTTAAATTTTTTAATTCATCCCCCTTTTTTCTATTTTTATTAACAACAGCCTTGTCGGTTGGAACTCAGGGATTCCAGACAAATAATTGGAAGGGGGGCATCCAAGAACAATTCCACCAGATTTTGGTCACAATTGGTCAAATGGATTCAGACAAGAAAATATTTAAATGAATTTTCAATATGATTCTAAGTTAGACTAAGTGTCGCTGTGACAGCCATCTTGGTAGACAGTCCGGGTCATTGGACATAATTCTGAAAGCCAACCATCTAAGGACCATTGCTGCCAAGTTTGGTTCCAATTGGCAAAGTCGTTTCGAAAAAGAAGTTTTTTCAATGAATTTTCCATAGGGTCGTATGCTGAAATAAGTTAAGCCGTGGCAGTCATCTTGGATGTATAAAGATATTATACGGTATTTTCTTGAGAGATACTGGGCATCTCTTAAAGACGTAATTACCTCCCCCAGCTACTTTATCGTATCCCCTTATTGATAGTACAATAAATACAGTAGGAGTTTAATATGTGAAAAATCTTCAATAGTTCTTTAATAAATAGTTAAAAATTTCTGCAACGTCCTAGATCTACTCTATACACACGTCTTGAAGGTTACACTACTAACTTAGTTTTTGGAATTTATGCCACGGGCACATTTTGTTTGTTCAATATTCATTCCTATTTTATTTTTTTCCAACATAGTGGGAAATGTATTTTTTTCATATCAAGCTGAAAACAATTTGTTTTGGAAAAAATCCCCCCCCCCCCCCCCCAGGAAAAAAATGGTCGGTGCCTAAGCCAAAAAAACAAGTAGTACAACTTTTGGTGTGTAAAATATGAATACTTTGGATATTTACAATACGCTCAAGGTCGAAAATAATTAAACTCGGAATAGGAACTAAAAATGCAAATAATATTTTTTTATGATCACAATGTTAAAGCCAAATACTATTTTTTTATGATCACAATGTTAAAGCCAAATACTATTTTTTTATGATCACAATGTTAAAGCCAAATACTATTTTTTTTATGACCACAATGTTAAAGCCAAATACTATTTTTTTATGATCACAATGTTAAAGCCAAATAATATTTTTTTATGACCACAATGTTAAAGCCAAATTTTTACATTTTTATGACAGTAAGTTTAAAATATCAGTTCCACGCATGTACGGAAATACAGTACCAATTGTTTTTACTGTGGTGCCGCTTGGTCAAGAAACATGGCTGCAAGAGTCTATTCTAATTTCTGATTGGCTGAACTTTGACAAACTTGAACAATACAGCCAACTGAACGCAAACTTTATAAATATGTTTCTATAGAGGTCCTTAACAAGCGTTGTTACTCTGGTGCCGATAGAAAATCTAAGATGGCCGCCACGACCGAACTTTTTTTAACATCGGACCCTATGGGAAGATTCATTTAAAGAGGTAAAATATACATACATATGTAAGGAGAAAACAAACGAACAACCACAAGCACAACAAATAAACAACGAAAACTAAAAAACAATGAAAAACGAGAACTCCTTATAAAAACCAGGTGTGAACTCAGGTGCTCCGGGTGGGTAAGCAGTTCCTGGTCCGTATACGGCACCCGTCGTGAAGTTCAACAAAGTCAATCCGGTGGTAGTCGCAAATAGGTGGATGTGCATGAAATGTTACGACATTGGGAACTGGTCCAATATCATCTTCGATATTGGAACACTGTAACAGTCAATGAATTAGTGATCACGACCATAAAATTTCCTAAGTGATGACATCAACTCATCCCTGATAAAACCCTGGTTCAGCAGCTTTTGTTACAGCAGTAGTCCTCTTTGTCGAAAGTCATGGTAACTCGCGCATGCCCTTAAATATCGTATAAACTGAGAAAGAAGAGGTAAACAAAGAGGCGTATGATGTTGTTGATGTGGTTTTATTACATATTATTATCTTCATATTTTATTCTTAGTTTGAAAATGATATATTTTTTAACATGAATTGATGGAAATCGTATTAAATCTGTATTTTACATAAACAGGTCCGGGACATAAAAAGGACAAATATACCTAAGGAGCAATAAAAAACGTAATCCATTGAACAGACAAACCCGGGAAGACAAATGAACAACCACATGTACAACAACTAAACACAGAAAACTAAAAACAGTGAACAACACGAACTCCTATAAAAACCAGGAGTGAACCCAGGTGCTCCGGAAGGGTAGACAGTTCCTGCTCGTATACGACACCCGTCGTGAAGTTCAACAAAGTCAATCCGGTGGAAGTCACAAATCGGTGGAGGCACATGAAATGTAACGACAATGGGAACAGGTCCAACATCATCTTAGATATTGGAAGACTGTAATGGTCAATCAATTCATGATGACGACAGTAAAATTTTCTAATTGGTGACATCAGCTTATCCCTGATCAAACCCTCTTAAGAAGCTTTTGTGACAGCATTAATCCTCTTTGTCGAAAGTCAGAGTAACTCATGCGTGCCCTTGAAAATCTGATAAGCTGAGAAACGTAGACGCCACATACATGCGATGCTGGTATATTGCTACTCAAGAAGGGAAAATTAACAATAGGAAAGTTGAAGTCATCACGTTTGTCATAAAGTTTTGTCTTCAAATGACCCTCATTGTCTATTTCAAGAGACAAATCCAAATTATGAATTTTATGCATTTTGATTCAAAACGGCACTATTTTGCAATTGCGAGTCGTTCACAAAACCTTGTATAACTCAGTCGCAAGAAAATAACATTTTTCCCGCGATTTTTTATGGAACCGATTTTAGGTAAAAAATTGCTTGGCTGTTACTTACTAATGCTTATGTACAGTTGTTATTCTTATGCGTATGACAGTAATGTCATTCATGTTAGTGTTATGTTTATTTTGAAAACTTAGAATACCTTGCGTGTTACTTAATTTGACGTGTGGATTATTTATGCATTCATGTATCTATAATATTTGTAAATGCTTAATATTGTCTGCATGTATCTTCTACCATGTGTGTAACTGAATTCGAAATGTGAATATGTTTATTTTAATAACTTTGATTATATATCGTGGCATTTTGTATTTATCTATATTGATACATGTTTGTTATTAAAAATCTGGTTCTGATCACTTTGAATTGTTCCATTTGATGATTGCATTGCATAAAGACAAGAATAGCTCGCCATAAACTGAAAACAACACACCAACGTAAAATCTCCTATGGATATAACCCTCATCAATGATACCCCGTGAAAAACTAGTAAAAAACTAACTAACCCGAAGAAACACCTTGCTCATTTTGAAACTGATTATTTCTTTAGTTTTGGAGCACAAGTATTTTTTCTATAACATATGTTTATTTTAAAGAGCCTTACAAACAGGTAGAAACAGGTGAAACAAATTCTTAATGTCTATAAATTGTTTTTTTATACGACAAAGAGACTTTGTTATCTGTTATCGTGAAACCCAGTGAAAATAGAAATTTATAGTCTATACTGAGATGCAAAATTTCAATCAAGTCAGTATTACTGTGAACCAGAACAAACTTTCATTGCAAGAGATGACAAAGGAACAATGAGCTGATATTTACATGTGTTTTCAGTGGCTACATCTTTGATATTTATTGTTAAGTACGTTTACATGAAATACTTTTTCGGAATTTTGGTAACATATATTCAATTTCTGGCACCAGTAACATCCATACCGATTAATTTTAGTGTTTATAGTTAGGACAGCGTCGTCTTTGAATGCGCCATGACGTCACTCAAATAGTTGTTGTAATAATTGTGACTGTCTTACGGCTGTAAATTCTATATAATTTATTGTTCGAAACTTCATCTTTGTGTGTCAAAGGCGTGTATACAAATAAATGATAAAATTCCCTTGAGCAATTTGATTATTTATTTTCCAAAAGAAATAAAATTCATATGGATAAAAAATATTTTAACTGATTTTTGATTTTTTGCTATTTCTTGTAATTATATGTACAGTATTACAGATATATGTAAAATGTATATCTTCCAAATCGACATTTACAGCAGAACTTCACGTCTTTTTCTCAAACCATCTTCCAAATCGACATTTACGGCTTTGATCGATGGTAGAGCTTCACGTCTTTTTCTCAAGCCATCTTCCAAATCAACATTCACAGCTTTGACGGCTGGCAGAGCTTCACGTCTTTTTCTCAAACCGTCTTCCAAATCAACATTGACAGCTTTGACAGCTGGCAGAGCTTCACGTCTTTTTCTCAAGCCATCTTCCAAATCAACATTGACAGCTTTGACGGCTGGCAGAGCTTCGCGTCTTTTTCTCAAGCCATCTTCCAAATCAACATTCACAGCTTTGACGGCTGGCAGAGCTTCACGTCTTTTTCTCAAACCGTCTTCCAAATCAACATTGACAGCTTTGACGGCTGGCAGAGCTTCACGTCTTTTTCTCAAGCCATCTTCCAAATCAACATTGACAGCTTTGACGGCTGGCAGAGCTTCACGTCTTTTTCTCAAACCGTCTTCCAAATCAACATTGACAGCTTTGACGGCTGGCAGAGCTTCACGTCTTTTTCTCAAGCCATCTTCCAAATCAACATTGACAGCTTTGACGGCTGGCAGAGCTTCACGTCTTTTTCTCAAGCCGTCTTCCAAATCAACATTGACAGCTTTGACGGCTGGCAGAGCTTCACGTCTTTTTCTCAAGCCATCTTCCAAATCAACATTGACAGCTTTGACAGCTGGCAGAGCTTCACGTCTTTTTCTCAAACCGTCTTCCAAATCAACATTGACAGCTTTGACGGCTGGCAGAGCTTCGCGTCTTTTTCTCAAGCCATCTTCCAAATCAACATTGACCGCTTTGATGGATGGGAGAGCGACTAAAATATAGTATGATGGCAATTTACAATTCATAAACACATAATTATTGAAACATATACAGTTGGAATCGAAAGTAATGCCCGAACCCCTATAAGTAGTATTCAATCAGTTTATAATAAGAATGTAAATCAATAAATCCAATGAAAAATGAAAAGAGCTTAGATTACAAGCTTACACTTACAATTTTTGACATTCAACCAAGTGGGTCCCAATTTCAACCCCTAATTTTAGGAAATTAAAATTCTAAAACTTTATTGTGCATCTGCATATGGTCTAAGACAACACTTTTCAGAAATAGAATGCATAAACTGAAAAAAAACAAAAGTTTACGTCAAAGCTTAAGTCGACAATTTTTCTAAATTTGACTCCTGTGGGTCCCACTTTTAGACAATAAAAATTATAAAAAGTTATTGTGCATTTTAGTGTGGTGTATTATGACAAGATTGCATATAAATAAAATGTATGAATTGAAAAGACGAATTTAGGTCACAAGCTTTAATTCAAAATTTTCGAAATTTGACCCCTGTTTAGAAAATATAAATCCTAAACCTAATTGCGCATCTACAGGTGGTATGTTAGCATTCTATTTAGATAATTTAATTAAATTCATAGACCCAAAGTGAAGGCAGAGTTGATGTCATAAGAAAGTGCGACGGACTGACGGACGGACGGGCGGAGACAATCGCTATATCTCCGAAATTTTTTCGAAAGTGCAAGGATAATTATATGGGAATTGAAAATAAATTGCATTGTGTTTCCTTCTTACTATATTACTATTACTTGTGCACTCATGAAAGCATATAAACCGTACAATGACTTTGGTCTTAAACTTTAAATTAATTAGGTTTTGTAGCTAGATCTGGCTTCAGCTGGGCCTTTTCTTTGATTATTTAATGAAGAATCACTGCTATTTATCTCCTATTTTCGAACACACCTGAGAGGGAAAGGAATCTTTTAACTTTTTATTGCAGTAGGAGTTCTCATTTGGATAAGGAGCAAAGAACTTATCCGAAACAATTGTGTTCAAAGGTTAACAAAAGTAATCACGAAATAAACAAATAAAACATTTAAACCAAAAATTTTACTTACGTGATGCAGCATAACCTGAAATCAAACATAAAAATGTTAAATGCCGACTTTTTATGAAATTTCATTCAAATTAATTATATTGGATTTGCTTTGAACAATAATATTAATACTAAAAACAACTATCGGATTTGTTTTAAAAAAAATAAATATTTTGATTGTTTTTTGTTTTATCTTTAGGCTTAGTGATCAATCTTAAAATCAGTTATATTCTAATATTTACAATAAAAGAAAAGAGTGCAAGAAAAGAACAGCAATTGGATCACAGAAAGTAATACTTTTTTTACATTTATGTAAACTGATTAATCAAAATTAAATTGTTATGAACACACAAAAAAAAAAAAATCAAAATATGTGATTTAAAGTACTTACCAGATAATACTGTGAAAAGACAAATAATCATCGCTGATTGCATGCTTGTTTTCATTTAAGCTGGAGTGAAAACTATCTCAGAATTGTACTGCCCTTTTGGTTTGAGAACTAAATTTGATAGTTATATATACCTTCAGAACATCGCCTGTGTGGCTAATTTGCATAACACATGCCCATTCCAAGAAAATCCGAATTGAAAAAAAACCAGAAAATCCTGTTACGTTTTGCAATGTTTCTCTGTTTGTTTTTGTCCTAACTAATCCGGGATTGCCACACTTTCCAATACGTTATAAACAAAATATGTTCTGAGAAACAAGATATTTTTATCAACCTATCAAAATAAAAGTGATAAAATCCGTTCTGTGTTTTTCATTGTTATTTTGTACTAAACCTCTGATTTACCACATGTACCAAGACTAGTAATATCGTATTAAAAAGTCAAAGTAAATATTTCGTCAAAATATAATGAAAAATAAAAGAGCCAAATCTATTTTAGTCAAATTCTTGGGTACCCCCTTAAGGGATGTTTGGGAAAAAATCTGAAAATTAGTGCAACCTCCGTTTTGATTGGTCAGCAAAAATTGTCATTAACTCAAATACCTTCAGATTTTCCTCTTTGGGTTGTAAATTTAAAATAACAATACAAAGATAATAATATTAGATATAGTAAATTTATACTATGCTGTATGCGACGCATTTCAAGGAGTTACCTCTCATCAGCAGCATTAAAACCGAAACATTAGGAAGACCAAAAACCAAACTTATATTAAACAAGAAGTACTCAACCAATTTTCATCAATTTGAGGACGTTGAGAATCACAATATCTTTATTTTAAAAGGAGTGTGACTACTTTTCCCTGTATTTATTTCACTCGTAGCTGTGAATTAAAACAATTGTAATATTACCAATTTTTGTTGTAAACAAGGTTGCACAGAATATTTGTATGTTAACAAACAAAAATTCAATGCTTTATTATGAATAAGTTCGACAACATGTGTACAACTTGTGCATCAAAATGTGCATCAAAGAATTTTAATAGCTGTAAAACGTTCGTTAGACATCATCCGAGCTGTTCATCATGATAAAAAATTCTTTTGTAAAAATTTTGATCAGAAAATGTGCACATTTCGTCGATTCACGACTCAGCAGGTGTGCTTTAAGCCTAAAATGTTAAAAACCAAAACAACAATCCACAAAGGTGAATAGCAAATACGAAAATGGCAAAATGACCAAAAGGGGTAATGACAAAATCACCTAAGGACAGAGCTATGCATGACAAAAATACTCCGCAGTTTTGTAACAGTGGGGCGGAAAAAATGTGTAACAATGGGGCTGAAGAATGTGTATCAATGGGGCAGATTTACCTATGTAAATATTTTAAGTGCGTAAACAATAAATATAAATGTGACAAATATACATCAAACTAATAGTTTCCAAGTAAAATGTTGTTTTCGATGAAGATATATTACCACGAAAGATTTCCCTATTTAAAATAGAAACCTTAGTTTACGGATGTACAATTCAGACAGTTTATTTGTTGTTACAACTGTGGCTCAAAAAGGATGCAGAAGTTTATTTACATTATTGGAGCATTTTGTGGTAAGTAGAACTAGAATTCTTCATTTTTTATTTATTAAAACAATTTGCAAACTTATAAAATTAAAAAATGAATATTTCTCTTGCATGTTTTGGAGTCTGCCATGAAGTTTCTCTTTCCATTTTAACTTGTCATTTCTCCATATTTTCTTTTTTTTTTGCTAAATAAAAGTTCATTCATATAGTAGCAGTTGATAATTATTTTATTTCTTTAAATGTATTATGAAGGCTGTTCTTGTTGTTTAGGCTAAATATTTATTGGTTTATTTGAGGTATATAAAACAGTATCAAGTGAGGATTAAAGTGCAAATTAATAGATAAAAGGAATAATCAGTTAATTTGAAAGGTGCGAACTATATTGCTCTCTGTTAACCTTTTACTTGTATTTTATTGCTTTTCTTACTTATTCTATTTAATTTTATTTTCTGCATTTCGTGTATTGATTAATACAGCTCAATATACGAATGAACTTTGAGATACACGATATCGGTAAAAAAAATCTCCAATAAATAAATTCTTTAATGCAAATTTTGATGCACAATATGTTCACATTTCTTCGATTTAAAAACTTCGATACTATTTACTTGTTTTTTTTTTTTTTTTTTTTTACAAATTTTACATTTTTGTAACAGTAAATTTAAATTATCAATATCGAGCTAATATCAAAATACTAGCAAGTGAGTTGGGTATACCTTCGGGGACCAGTAGCGGCATCGACTCAGTAGTTAAAATAAATTCGTTGGTAAAACTGTTGATGCACAAGATGTGCACATTCTATCGATTTTAACAGTTATGCGCACGGTATAAAACAAAAACAATAATTCAAGATGTCACTATTGATAGAATTATAAATAAATAAGTAAAGTCAAGAAATACCAAAGGGATATTCGAAGGAGAGAAAAATCGTTACAACTGACAAACTCCGGAGAACAATGAAGACAAGACCAAAACAATACATGCACTACAATTAAAAACTAAAAACTAATAATAAATAAATAAATAAATAAATAAGTAAATAGTGAGTGCTGTAATACAGAAAACTACATCATTTAAAGGTAAATCCGAATAAATAGTCAATTATGACTTGTAAAAATTTATGTTTGAGATATATTGAGGAGATCATAAAATTTGAAATGTTTGAAATGTTTTATGAAATCCGGACCAATGTCAAAACAATTAGGAAATATACAAATGACCTTCTTTTATATACATGACACAGCTGTGACAGATGCTATCAGAGAATTACCGTATATGAAGTATAACCCAAAAGCCAGTGACGAAGAAATGTATGAGCTTAAAGTCACCATGCCTTTGACTCAAACAAAGGAAGTAAGTAACCAAAATGAAATGAGAATTCCATATTGCATACATTTTTTACCTTTTACCCTTTTGGGTATTATATCTTTGCAAATCAATGAGTACTGTAATAAGAAAAGAAAAAAGAAAAGAAAGAAACCTCCCAAATAATGTGGAAAGATTTTCGTAAAGGATAGACAAGATGCATATAGTAATGACTGTAGAAATCATTCTACTTGGACTTGTATAGCTATTGCATAAAAATTATCAAATTATTTTTCAACATTTTTGTAAAGCATTTGAAAAAGACAAACAAAGCCTTTAAAGAATGAGAAAATGTTGGTCTTCTAATTAGAAATAAAAGAAATATACAACCAATTATATATTCTCTATTATAGCCAAACAAATACATGTGTTACTCGAAATCATTGGACGAAATTGGAGAGAGCTATGTTTGTGAGTATTGTTTTATTTTTATAATCCATTCTTTGCATAGAAGAGTTGACTTATTTCCTGATTACTTGATTAACTCAAATCATGCACAATATATTGTAAAGTACATCTTTATTTGTTTTAAGAAAAAAACTACACTCCATATTGATAGATCTATATTTCAATCCAATATTGTCAAATACATGTAACGTGCTTTAACATATACAATTTCTTCGGTTAAATACTAGGTAAATTCATTAGAATAACTAATAGTAAAATATATCCTTACATATCCATTACTTTATACAATTTTAACGGGACTTCCCTCGTGCACCTAGTTTCAGTTATAAATCTCTCGCCGGCCATTAGCTACTCAGTGAAGTTCTACTTTAGGTCATTTAGTAAAGGTGTAATGAGACTTCCCTCTTGTGTACGTAAGAATATACAAAATCTAATTAGTGGAATACTCCTTTAGCTCAATTGGTAGAGTGGTGAACTACCAAATTTTCCGGGTTCGATCCTGGTTCGTGCAGTAGGTACTTTTTGGAGACAAATTGTGGTCTACTATTACACGATAGGTTTGATACTGTGATATATTCTTTGTAAATGTTTATTTGTTTTCGTACCAAGTAATTTGGTGTCAGAATGAAATATATCAAGTCTTGTAAGTAAGAAATATTTAACACTTTTATTTGTATTTAAACAAGTGTTTTCACCAGTTTTATATATTATTATGCTAAAAACGTGTAAGCAATGATAATTTGAGTAAGGTACATTTTTAAAATCTCTTTCAGCCAGTATTTTAACAGAAGCAGACAAAAGTTCAGCTCATCATGTCGATACAGGAATTTGTACGGAACCACAGCAGAAAGATACATACTGGTAAAATACGCATGTACTCGTTCAAATATACTCTCTAGACGCACCTTAATTTTGAAGTATACCGTTTATATTTTACCAAACGACTATTGGAAAAAAAATATTTTCAGACAAGCCAAAAGATTCGTACACAATGTATGTGAAAATATACATATTAATAACAAAATAGTAAATAATTTAAAACCATAATAACATTAAGATGTTGAAAAAGCCAAAATTGCAGAATGTGATAATTTTTTTAAATTTCCGTTTGTATAAAAGAATTTATAAATATGAATGGTAATTTCAGGGAATGTGAAAGAGGATTGGCCTGTAAAGGAGAGGCAGTTGACTTTGGATCTTGGGATAACTTTTTTTCAAAAACAACTCCTTTCTTTAAATTACCAAAAGGTATGTACTTCTTATAGTAGGAAATATGAATCCGTTTCCTCACTACTGATAGTACAAATTTTCAAATTTCTTATGCATTGTAGACACAGCTATGTTACAGGATAACTGATTAACTAAATATCACATAAGATATATTGAAACAGAGTGAATCATTCGAACTACAATTCTATAACAGAAAATATATATCAAAAAATAAGACTAAGAAATATCGTACAAATATCAGTAAAGTCAAGAAATACCAAAGGTATATTCGAAGGAGGGGAAAATCAATCGAAACGACTGACAAACTCGGAGAACAACGAAGACAAGACCAAAAAACCGGGGGTAGACTCAGGTGCTCCAGAAGAGTAAGCAGTCTCTTCTTCCTGACCTGCTTCCCATGTCAAATCCAGTATGTGGAAGGGACATCATCAATGGAACAGGTCCATTTTCATTTGGAAAACGGTTTTTTTCATACCTGTCAACCAAGTCATGATGACGTCCGTAAAACTTTAATAAGGTTGACTCATACTTAGTAGCAATATACCCCTGTCTGAGCGACTTTTCTGTAAGGAGCTGGGTTCTGTCCGTGAAGTCAATGTATATGTCACAAACTCTGGAATATAGCGTATGAGTTGTGAAATATATACTCCATACCCCGGCGCTTCTGGAAAGTTACCGCTCAAACATGGGAAGTTCACGATTGGAAAGTCAGCTTTCCTCTTTTGTCAATTTAGTGTTTAAAGTCAAGATAAGATGCAGACTTGGCAGTGTCTGTGGTATCCTTAATTTTGAGCTCATTCGGATTATGAGATGTAATAAATTCCCAAAACGTGAATTGTTGAGTGATAAAACATCTCCATGTAGCGGAAGCTGAAATTAAAGGTACGGGCTAACTTCTGTTTTTGTCAGCTTATTACAAAAAAAAAATAATTTGAGTTGACTTTTGGACATCATTGGGCATTTTACATAAGGAGTAATATTGTTATCATGTTATTGGTGAAACATAAATCATAATCATCATGATTTTAACTGTAAGGGATCGGAAATGTCTATATGTGTTAGGATAATCATCACGGCATCAGTTCCAACAAAAAATATCGAACTTGTATAACGTTTTTATTTTCTATGCAGATGTTTCAGTAAAAGTCGGAGGAAGAAAGAAAAGTCATTATCTTATAATTCAAGTCCACTTCTCTAAGCCAGCATATGGTAAATACTAAATGCAATAGCTGAAGTACGGAATATGGTTTTCAGTTTGGGTTGCTGTATTTTAATGTGTCCACGTATAATGTAATAAATAATAAATAGGAAAAAGAAAAATCAGTAATATATCAATCAATTAACGCCTTACAAAAACAGTCCTTTAGACAAACATAGCATAACATAGCACAAAAACGAAAACATAGAATCCGTCTTCATAGATATTCAGCGTGCTCAGCAGTGATGGGATTAAACTGGTTTTATGGGGAAAAAACCTCCGTCTTACCGTCTTGGCCCAGTTGTTCACATTCGCAGTGAACGTATTTTAACACATTTTTGCACCTGCCTTTTTCAACAAGTTTAGTATCCTGCCATTTCATCTCCTTTCTTGACTCTCCATGAAACATGAAACATGAAACAGATTTGTATTCGAAATTAATCAATTGAATATCTTTCATCAAAAGATAAACACTGATACAATGAAAGTTACTCAGGTAGAATTAAATATTCAGTTTAAAAGAGTCCATTCTTCCAGCTGAACATACATTTAATATAAGTATTAATGATCAAATCAAAGCATTTCACATTTTTTTTAATATTACATGTACATTTCATTTCTAGATCCAGTCTCCCCTGCAAATGTCACAATAAAATTTGGAAAGATACCGTAAGTATATCTATATCTTTTTTTATTACGTTTTCTCACGTTATACCGTCACGGTACAATCGTGGTAGCGTGCTCGCATTAAGTGCGGAAGATCATTGGTCGGGTCAAACCAAAGATATTAGAATTGGTATTTGTTGCATTTCTTCCAAGCACGCGACATCCAGGAGTAATATAATCGAACTGGGCGGCTCGGAGTCATATGGTGTCTTGGTGTCCGTGTGTCTTCCTGCTTTCATCGCGAGTTAGCACGTTAACTATCCGGCTCAGCGTGTCGGTCTTGCACAAAGTAGGATTAATATTTATATCGTATCGATATATTCTCGGTCTGATATATGCACTTAATGGTTGTCACTGGACGTTAGCAAGACAAACGTACAAACGTGAATTATGTAACTATTATTTTATGCGTTCGCTATACGTGAATAAGAGCATAACACAGATATCCACTCTAAGAATAATTTTGAAACTATCATTTATAGGGCACGCGTAGGTCTATAGCTGATTCATATGTGCACATAGTCATATATAAAAACAATCCTGTGCACAATCGTAGTGCAATGTCTACATCAACGTTTTACTTGCTCAAACCAAACACTTACGCATTATCATGTAAACGTAATACAGGGAGACTTTTACTCTGTTTCTCATTCAATATCATATCAGTTATTCAAATTATGATATAAAGATAAAATAGATAAATAATGTGCTATTATTTAATTCAGAATCGTAAAAAATGTAACAACGGAAGCAAATTTTTTTATTGTATTAGTCAAATGCTTGGAATGCTCACTATTTCATAAAGTACGAGTATTATGATATTAAAGTTATTCAACAAAGCTTTTCCTGAAAAAGAAATAAAGTGTGTAATTTTGTGATTGTGATTTTTTTACAGAACATCATTCCACTTCCAGAAATACATGCTGACAAACCATGGGACACTTCCTGCCAACAAACCAAAAGGTATTTTATCCTGATAATAATAAATGCAAAATAACATATCTATAATTTGTGTTACAGGTACTGATAACTGGTACCTAAATGTATATTGATTATTGATTTAGTGTAAGGGAGAGAAGAATAAGAAAGAATTGAATTATGTTGACCACAAAACCAGAAAAAAAGTTATCACAATTAGCTTAATACTTAATAAATTGTTTTGAACTAATACTAATTTTTTTTAATCAGATAAACAGCAAAATATGTGACAAGAAAGTTCAACGATGAAATATCAATCCATTAATGCTACTCGATCGACAGACCTTCTGACAAAATATAACATAAAGAGGCACAACACACAATCATCAATACAACATAGAATAAGGATAGTCTGACTTCATACTTACACTGAGCATTGATAGGGTTAAACTTGTTGTAAGAGTACCCCAACCTCCCGCGTATCTATGTATTAGGAACACTGTCAAAGCAAATACAACATGGCTACTTACAAACTTGCTTCATTCATGTTTCTGTGATTTCAGATTTTATCTACAAACAGCAAACCATTAACATAAGATAAGTGAAGAATCAAGAGTAATATTGAATACTCTTTTCACAGGTTATTTTTCCTATGTTGGCTGTGAGTGGAAAAGACCTCCGGCATTTGCGTTTAAGTACTATGTACATACACATAACCACGGTAATACAAAATGATCATATTTTATGATAGAATATGTTTTGTTGATTGGCTAAGGAAAGGTGATAAATGGCATTTTCCATATCACGCCTTTTTATCAACCTTTCATCCATATAAGAGTGAGAGTCGTTAGTCCTGAGGGCTGATATATGAAGAAAGGTGATAAAGAGCGTGATATAACAAATTATTTGTTTTGGTCTCTCTTTATCATATAATTCCATCCAAACAAGAGAAATTTCGGAAATGAACGAAGAGGTATCTCAGATACTTTGCAAACATTAACGAAACGCATGTGATAAATTTCGGTAGAAGTTAAAAAGGCGTGTTGTCAGCTCGCTTAGTTGTTATGTTAGCTTCATAGTCCTATACATCAAAATATATATACTTGATTGGTTTTCTAAATATTCTGTTTGTTATTCTGATATTTAACAATTTGTCAATTTAAAGCTACTCTCAGTTTAGGCTTTTGTTTCCGTTTTCAATATTTACTGAGAAATAATGAACAATTGCCTTTTAAAAGCGCATTGTTACCAATTCGTACTTCCTATATCCTCACATTAAGCATTAAAACAGTTAAATTAGCGTCCTACTTTTTCTCAAAATGTGGTTATTTATTTATAAAACTGATATCATAGAATACGTATTTATAAATCTTTATATATAAATATCTTCATTTTCAGTTATATTCATATATTTAATTATAAAATATGCAGGTGTTTTTGCCGAGGGCTTTCTGATCCGTAACAAGACATGGGTATATATTGGAGGACAGCTAACACAAGAAAGACTTAAGGTATAGTATCTTATTGTCATACTCTGCACACATTACTATTTAATTATC
Organism: Mytilisepta virgata; assembly: GCA_028015205.1. Classification (NCBI taxonomy): domain Eukaryota; kingdom Metazoa; phylum Mollusca; class Bivalvia; order Mytilida; family Mytilidae; genus Mytilisepta; species Mytilisepta virgata. Next base: position 51,601,667 of record CM051515.1, read on the forward strand.
AAATGGAAAATGGTAACATTCTGCATTAAACAAGCGTTTTATTGGGTCACTGTAAAGTACTTGTATTCATGTGGATATTTAGTGGGTGTACGGTGTCTACTGCATGCTAAAACTGATTTATATAATAAAGAATTTAACACTTTCTTTACACTATATTTGTATTTTTGAATTCGCTCGTCAACCTTTTGAATTGTTGTTTTCAACATTTAAGGCCTTGGCCACAACTGATAAGACATAAATAAACGAAATGTGCACATATTGTGCACCAAAATTGGTATAAAAAAATTGTATTTATACCTGTAAAAAACCGATGCGTGTTAATCTTTCTATTTAATGAAACATTTTTAAAAACCAAACTTATTTAGTGAATATAACAAAAGTTAATAGTGGTAATTTTCTTTATAGTCGCAATTTGATGTTGTAAACGGACCGATTGAAATAAAAACTGGGGATATTTTGGTAAGTTGTTTTTCTGCACAGTTGTGAGTATATATACTGTAGAAACAGGGTTAATCCCAAAAAATTATTGATCTAACAAACACCGTGATAAATAATGTAAAGTCGACTGAGTATGTTTTTCAATCGTTTTTCTTGAGAATTAATGTCTTTAAGAAAAAAATCTTCTTAATCGTTGACTGCACAACCATATTCGCTTGATGGAGTGTTGATGCACGTTTGGGCTATTTGGTGTAACATTTGGGCCAAAACAATGTAACGTTTGGGCTGAAAAAAATTACATTTGGGCTAAAATAAAAATTATCATTTGGGCTAATCCGTCATCTTTCATAGGTAAAATACATGTAATATATATATATATCTTATTATTATTTTTTTTTATATGAAATATAGATGAAATAAACGATGTTTTACCCATTCCGTCTACCAGACACTATCTGCCCCCTGCTCATCACGGGGAGGTGGAAGTGTGATTTCGAGCAGGATAAGTCTTTATAGCACTAAAAAGGTTTAAAACTATGTCCAACAAAAACATTTTATAATAGTTAACTTCAAAGGCTCGTGTTTGCTCTGAATTTTAAGCTTACAGCCTTCGAAAACTGCAACCGAATTTGGTTTGTTCTCAATTTAGTACTCATTTCGGTTAAGTGTTGAACAACCTCAAGGTCTTTCCTTTTTAAACTCATATGGTTTTCGAAAGCAGAGTATTAGTAATATAAATTTGGAGGACATAATCGGCAAACTTCTCACATCTAGAATCATTGGGTGCCAGACTGAATATATACTGTTCAAAACTATCCTCTATCTCCTCAGCTTTAAAAAATGGTAGCCCCAAGAAATATGTCAACCATTTTCCTTTTTCAGATTCGGCATTACAATACTCCTCACATAATCCATGGGATTGGATTTTGCGCCACCAGGCTTGTCCTAAATGAAAACGACACCCTTTTATTACCGTATCTGGAAAAAAATCATTGATTATTTTATGAACAGGCTTAGGCCATTCAAAGTCTACATGGACATTTCTGCATGAAATCTGTTTGCCTATCTCAGAACAAATAGCTATATGTGCCCGCATAATACGATATATTTCCTCAGATTTTAATGGCAGTAAACAATATACCAACGGGACATAATTGCCATTTTTTAATCCATGTAGAGTGTATAATTGTGTAATATTTCGTACAGCATTTAAAAGTTCCATCCATGAATATATCAGTGATGTCCGAACACAGACACTCAAGGTTTACAGTGGTCTGAAAATATAAGAATGCCATTTGGTATATCATCATTTTTCAAAAAGTTCTCATCCTTATTTGTTTTAACGTCAAAAAAGCCAAAGCTTCATGAACATCGTTCCTAGATTTATGATTAGTTGGATACCTTTTCAGTCTTTGTCTATATAGTGCTTGTCTTGTGATGTTCATGTCTGTCTGTTGCAAATTTTCCTCATTCATTTCACAGAGGACCCCGCGAATAATCTTTGAAGGTCTTGAAGAAATATCTTCTGAAGCTTTTCTTTTAACGGCCACACTGAGTTCACGTTGTTCATTTTTACGCTGATGATATTCGTGGTTATGCTCCAGATTTGCCTTTTTAACTGTACTGCAAATGCTTTTGGTTCCAGTTGAAGCTTTGCAGGTTGACTTAGTACATCTTCAGGATATGTCACCGTTCTTCAATTTAACATTAAATCGAAAGGAATATCCATCCACAAAAACTAGTTTTTCCCCTTTGTTGGTTTCGACTAACCTCACATCTAACCCTTCCATCTTTCAAAAATGTTCAGATCCAGTAATAAAAAAGTTTAGTCAAAATTATATACATTAGGTTTAACAAAGGGATTAACATGTATCCAATATAAACCACTGAACATTATTCTTTGATTTGTACACACAAAAATCGTTTGGTCCTTTTCAAATAAATTTATTGCAACCCTATATAAATGATTACATATGTTTATACAGTAGATAGCTATCTTTTCATTATACAGGTAGCTAAATAAGTAAAGCTCGGCAGCGTATAAATAATTTAATCATGAGTTATATAAAATTACATGTAAATTTGTTTTTCATATGATATTTTCTTTTCCTTTAATTGTTCATGTTACAGGCGGCGCGATGTTTATATGTGAATCAAGAGAACAAAGCTTTCAGATTTGGGTAAGTGTCATATATTGTTATATACAGATTATTTTCTATATTGATAAGAACGGAAATTTGTATTTTCTTTTTACTTTGTTCATGTCATCTTGCTTTTAAAGAAAGGTTTAACCCCGTTACTGTAACTATCTTTATCAAGTCAGACTATCCTAACTCACTGTTGTCTTTATGAATATCATCTTTCATGTACGTTTTTGTCCGTGGTTATGTCTGTTGGGTAGTTTGATTGATTGGTATGTCATTGTTGGCCTCTCATATCATCCATTTTGTTGGGGGGGGGGTTAATTACTTACAAGTTTTACAATGCCTTGAACCTTTTAATTCCAACGTCACACTCACAACCTATGTCACTGAAATTTGTATTTGCATTTATTTTTATATTCAGAACACTATTATATACAACTACAAATGACTAACGTATTGTGATTTAAACATTCTTAGGTTTGAAGAATCGTGTACATTTCAGCTAGGAATCGGATATGACATACAGTACCAGGAACATTTTTCACGGCCACCGGCATGTGTTTCCAATTCGCCAGAATTTAATTTTTGTGATCATGAACAAACAGCCGCACTTTGTGCTTCCTAATTCTATTTACTGAAATAAAAAGAAAAGAATATAGCAAAAATTAATTGGCTTTTTTTTTCTCTTTTCGTAATTCTGTATTAGCTATTGTACTGTCTTTCATTCACTAGGGGAAATTTGATACCAGTAAAACTCTGTCCATAAAGGCATAAGCAGGTAGACTGTAATTATGGAACGGTCCTAAACACATGTTTCTTTAATACGATATTTCTCGTGCATCAAAACTGGTATCAAAGAATTATATTTTTACCACCGATTCGATGCCACTGTTTGTGGATGTATATAATATTAAAGAGAATGCTGTAGATTATAAATTTAAAAAAAATTAATTGTATTTTAGGTTAATATAATTGTTATTCACATAATACCGATTTAGAGGATAACAGTAGGCCTAACTCCGGGGTTTTCATACCTGTCAACCAAGTCATGATGACGTCCATAAAACCTTAATGAGGATGATTCCAACTTAGGAGCAACATATCCCTGTCTGAGCAACTTTTCTGTCAGGAGACGGGCTCTGTCCATGAAGTCAATATATATGTCACAAGTTCTGGAATAACATATGAGTTGTGAAATATATATTCCATACACTGGCGCTTCTGGAATATTTCCGCTCAAAAATGGGAAGTTGACGATTGGAAAGTCAAAGTCATCCCGTTTGTCGTAAAGTTTTGTATTCAACCTTCCTCTGGTATGTAAGAAATTCCCAAAACGTGAATTGTTGAGAGATAAAACATCATCTATTTAGCGGAAGCTGAAATTAAAACTACGGGCTAACTTCTTCTGTTTTTTCTTAAGAAATGGAAATCTGCCTCATTTGAGTAAAGGAACAAGTCGGCCAGGAGTGGCGCACAATTCGTACCCATAAGAATGCCAATTGTCTGTTGGAAAACACGAAAATAAGAATTGCATTAAAAATCTGTTTAAAATATTGAGGAATTATCGGTAGAATACCGAAGCGACAAAAAGTTGGAAAAGTCCAACAATTCGAAGTCCAAGGAAAAGCCAAAGTCAGGAGCATGGACCACAACAAACAAACGCCACAAGGATACATGTATAGCAAGAAAAATAAAAAAACAAAACTAGAAAAAGACAGCACAGAAACTAAAGCACTAGCAATGTGAACTCCCATTAACAGCCGGGAGTAACATCAAGTACTCCGGAAGGGTAAACATGTCCTGCTCCGTTAACGACACCCATTACATTGCCAGTGAAGTGTCAAGTCTGCTGAGATGTCAATTCCAGAAGAGCGTGAAATCTAACTGAAGATATCTAGTCTCATACGCGAGATTGAAACTTCGTATCGGCCTATCAACTCTTGATGACGACCTTTCGGTATTTTGTGATACGTTTTATTTAAACTTTTTGAGTGATGATATTAAATAAGCCTGAAAATAACCCTGTCTTAGAAGTTTATGTGACAGCAATCTCGCCCTACCGAGAAAGCCGTCATATAAATCACATGAACGGCAGTAACGAATCAACTGTGAAATATAGACCCCATAAGGCTGAAAACCTTGGTTTATTACTGCTAGGAAAGGGGAAGATCAAAATGGGAAAATTAAAATCATCACGTTTATCATAAAGTTTTGATTTCAATCGCCCATTATTATCTATGTACATATACTAATCTAGATATGAAGCAGAAATTGGTGTGCATGGTCTCTTTAATTTCAAATTTGACAAAACATCATTTATATAGCGGAAATTGAAATTAAAGGACTGGGCTAGTTTCTTTTCTTACAGATTCAGTAGCCCCTGTAAAAATTTAGCTTCATATGAAAACAAAAACAGGTCGGCCAAAAGTGGGGCAAAGTGTGTCCCATTTTGATGCCGATCGTCTGTTGAAAAACATGTCCTCCAAACTCAACAAAGATGTGTTCGATGAGAAATTCCATCACGGTAAAAACATCAGTCTCAGAGTACTTGTTAGAATCTGTTTTTTTTTTTTTTGGACAAAGTAAGCCTTGTCCTTAACTCATTCCAGATAGACATATCTTTGTAAACCTTGTTTAGTGCAGAAACATTGGTGAATTAGCTCACGAAAAACATATTCTAATTTATCATGTGGGAGGGTTGTATACAGTGTAGAAAAATCAAAAGTTTTTTTTGCTATTACAGTAGGTAAGAGAGATATTCCTGTAAGTCTTTAGAATATTTTAGAATCCACATTTGATTCACACCACTAGTTGAGTTGGGCTCATCACAGTAGCTCTTAATTCAGTCCTTAATTGCTGTAAATAAAGTAGTAATGAGCTTTGAAAGGGGTTTAATAGTGCATGTGGCAGAGCCTGCTATGTACCTTTGTGTGTATGGACATATATGAAGTTTGGATAACCAGTAAATGGGAGGGAACTTAAAATTGTCATCGCTTACAGCAATACCAAAAGATGATAGAACAGAAATATGATTATTTATAATATCTTTCCTCAGTATCGTAGTATGCGTGTAAGTGGAGTTGCCAAGTGAATTGTCAATATCCATCTCCTTAATAAGGCAGTTAATGTAGTTTCTTTTGCAGACAAAACCGATGTTGTTTGGAGCTTTGACAGCTTGAACAATGACATTAATTGTAATGAAGGTAGGACAGTGTTTATCTAACTTAACTTGGGGATCGTTAAAAACGCTGTCAGAATTAGAACTCATGGACGTTCTAAGGTGTCGAATGCGATCAATTGAAAGCTCTAAATCAAAAATAAATTATACATTGACTTCAAAATCGAAACTTCGATATTGGATGGGAGTTCACTGCAAATGAAAAAAAAACTTTATGAGACGCTCAAAGTTTTGGCTTCATACTTAAGCAATGTATATTTGTTTTAAACTGTGACATGAACCAGAACGTCATTCATTCCTGCAACATACTTTTGCTAGCAAAGGCCTAGACGCCATCAACTTTGGCAATATCTTGCACAAGAAAACGGTAAAATCTAAAGTTCAACCATATTTTAAACACCAATGAGTTCCACTTGTATCTTATACCTATACTAAACCAATTGCAAGCACTATTTTCAACCAAACAATGGTATTGGGTGACTTCAAAATTAATGACTTTTAATCCAAACCACCTGATTGCTCCTTTTCCTTTCTCAATCCACTCATTGTCCTGATGGCCATGTTATTACTGGTGACCTAAGCATCATTAAAAAATACTAAATTGGAATACATCCTTGCAAAGGTCCCAAATATTGTGAGCCTCAGATTATCAACTGGAAGCACAACATCAGAATACTGATGTATGCAGTGAGAACTATAAAAGAAGTTGCGAAGAGAGAGAAGGAATACGTTGAAACACTTTCAAGTTGAATTAGGTCGATAAATATTGGAAAAAGAATACCAAAGCGACAAAACAGTGAGAAAAGTCCGGAAATTCGAAATGAACATAAAAGTCTTCATATTAATTATCAATATTGTATTATTGAATACAAATAACTTCACATTGAGTAGGAAAATCTAAATATTAATTACAAATAACTTCATATTGAATATAAATATCTAAATATTGAATATAAATAACTTTATTATGAACATAAATATCTAAAATGTCATAATACAAAGCTCCTTTTTTAATATAAGTATCGAAATATCTGATATAAATATCGAAATATTTAATACAAATAACTTCATATTGAACATTAATACTTGGTTATTGAGATAATTGAATACGTTTTCAACCATCACCACAGACTTACCGTTACCGAATCTGATAAAGGAGTCAGGTGACAGTTTCTAGCTTAGTTTCGTAGGTGTCCCTGTCAGTAATTTTTAACTAAAAGAATTAGTCATGTCTATAAATTTGGTGCATAATTATAATTAAAAAGGTATTTAATTATCAACAGAAGACACCAAATAATAACGTATTAAAATTTTTATAAATATCATGCGGGCCTTTAACTTTGTGCACGGCGAGAAAATATGAAGCTAGCTCTACAGGAAATTTTGTTTTGGTGGGACAAATGGACAGCTTTTTTTTCAACAACAAGAAACATGCGAAATTTTGATGGCTAAGAGCAGTGCCCATTCGCTTTATTTTAATTAGTACGTATCAAGATAATGGATTTTGAGCATGGTATTTCTGCCGTCAAATTAAAAAACAAAAACCACTCCTTTAGAAATATTCATTCTATTAACTGTTTAGGAAAGATTTGATATCAAACTTTGACTTAAAGTTTATTTAAAATTAATAGTTATTTATATTTAATACACTCACAAGATATTATTAAAAAAAAATCAAATACATGATGATTTTGTAGAAAATTTTATTGTGAAAACTGTCATCTGCCCCCTGAAGACGCGGAGTTGTGATAAAATGATTATGTCAAACTGAAATTTAACGCGTTTCTCTATAAGTAATAGCGGGAAAATGTTTGTATTAACGGTGTGTACAAAGTTTCGGTACAACCGTAATTGATCTGTGTAATGTAATTTGAGTACAGGTAGATGTTATATGGGTAACATTCGCGGTATTAGCACAAGGCCAACATACTAAATTATGGAGAAAGAAATAATATCCAAAATAGCTCAAACAATGAATAATTTCTTGTGTGACAAGGGAAATAACTCTAGTGTTATTGATGAAAAAGTTCGTGCAATTCCGTTTGACGATGAATCAATTCATATTCAAGAAATGACTATCAAAGAACAAGTTCAAAAGAGAATGAAACAATAAAAACTAAAAGTAAACCTGTGCGGACTTCGAACACTATACAAAAAAAAAGATATTTTGGAAAAAAGACCGATTGCTATAGAATACAAAAAACAATTAGCAGTTCTATGTTATTTCCCATATGGGGATACCCGAATGGGATACAAATATTATATATAAAGTTATTACTTCCGGTGGCGGCGACTTCTTTTTTCAAAACTTAATAATTTGGCACACATAATACTTAATACACTTTGATCCTGACATACATTATGATATAAACGTTGCATTCGTATGCTTGCTCACAGGCATTTGTTTTATTCAAATAACATAGCGATACACTACTAGACAACTACATCCAACTAAATATGATGGGCAAATATAGGTCATGTGGTTTTTTATTATAATTTTATTAAGATAAGGTTTTCCTGCTGTTTAACTTACCTATTTCATTAGCGTAATTGTTAATCAAGATGATAACATTTTGTTCCTGACATGTTTCTCATCGTGTGTATTAGCAATCGTTTTCAGGGCCTTTCCAATTCTTTCAAAAATAGACCGAGTAAACAACACTGTACGTCCGGTCTGTTCTATGTCTTCTTTTAGTATCCTCCTCCTTTAGGGGGGGACATCAAGATTTGACAAGCACGTTCTCGTTGGCTAATTATTTTCTATTTCAATAATTGAACAGCAATCAGCCAATGAACGCACGCATTTCAAAAATAAATTTAATATTGATATGGTATTGGATCGTGCAAAAAGCTTCCAACAGAATATAAAATTTATTGATCCTTACAGTTTAAAATCCCCCCAAAAAATTAGCTAATCAGATAAATTCGGACAATTTTCAACTTTGGCTGATGCAATGTTATGCAATATTTTTCTCGGGTAATTACACTTACTGCACTTTACAAGAAAATGTATCTCATCTTCATAATAAGAGCAATTTTTACAAATTCTTCCATGGCGTGGTGTTTTGTTGTCGCGCCAAGTTTCAATAAGAAATCTTTGAGCTGATATTTTCAATCATCAAATGGACTTTCAAGTTTTTTATGATAGAAATATAATTTTCAAATCTAAAATGTGTTTTAGTATTAAAATTAGCGGCTAATTTGCAATCTTTAAATAATTTACTTGTCTTTATCAAATCTGTAATATTTACTTTTCAGAAAGACGTTTTCTTAGCAAAAATCCAAATTTGCTCTTACTCTGAGTTAAAGCATTGCATTTCATAGAGAATCACAATAGAAGAGAACCTAAATCTTCTGTTTAAAGCATCTAACTCTTTGCAACATAAATATGCATCTTTCAATAAGGAAACTGTGATGTAAAATTTTCCAGTCTGTAACAATATTTTAACACTACAATTGTAATTTAATGATATTATAATGTAGTGGATGCCCACCTACATGTAGTTCAGAAAGAGAAACATGGTTAACACATTTTCATATTTACTCCAGATATATATTTGCAAAATATAAGGTGCAAATTTTCATATTATAAGTTTTCATAATAAACTTTTAGATCAAATGATATATCATGATGATTTAATGTTTTGTTGTTTACGTTAAGAATACCTCAGATTTATGTTACCATATAAGAGAACAGGCTTGACTTCATGATCAAAAACACTCAGAAATTTCAACTGAAATAAATCTCAGTCCTTTCTTATACAGTTCATTTTTTGCAAATAAGAAAGTTCCTGAGGTTGAGAAATATATTTTTCCTGTATCGCACGGAGGGGACTTTAAAGAATTCGGTAGTCGGAATATTTAAAACACTGGAAAAAACGAGGTTACATATAAGGCTGTCATGAGCAGGTTTTTGTTATAGTAGAATTCTAAGCGTCGAATTCAAGAATCGCTAGTGATGATTCCTTGGATTTGTTCAGAATTCCTGCAGAGTCCGTATTGCAAGAAGAATCTGGAGATTGCTTGCCACTTCTGTAAACAAGGAATACATGTTCCTATACTACTTAAAACAACACTTTATTCCGGAAGAAGTTAGGAAGGAATCATTTGATTTTTATGGGTGCTGGGATGAATTTTTTTTTTTTTGCCGTAATTTTGGTTTTTATGGGTGCTGGGTTTGTTTTTTTTTTTTTTGCCGAAATTTTGGTTTTGGATATTTTTTTGACCTCTATCGCCATTAGTTTTATTTTCATTTAAACCAAAACATTTCCTGATTGACACGGGTCCTGTATTTTTTTTAAACATAAGTTATCCTGGCTTTTTATTTTGCCAAAATGCCAGCCTGTCATTGTCACTTGACCATGACCTCTTTTTCGCAACCCAGTGGTCATGTTAAAGTTTTTGGGTTAGGTCTATTTCTCAGTAACTGTACATGATAGACCAACTACATTTGGTGTGTTTATTTTTTGCAATGATTATTTATCGGTTTGACAGGTTCCACATGTCCAGAACCTCATTTTCAAGGTCCGGTGGTCAAGTTAAAGTTTTCAAATAAGGTCAGTTTCTCACTAATTATACATGTAGGTCAGATATATTTGATATGTAAACTTCTTTAGAAAAGTGTGTGATAATTCTACGGGTGACACATGTCCTTTGCCTAATTTCCATGCTCAAGTTGTCAGGTTAAAGCTTTTGAATTAGGTGTTTCTCTATACCTTTACACAGTAGCTTAACTATCTCTGATATGTTAACTCCTTTATAGACGTGGTTATCTGACAGGTTTCACATATCTCTGACCTCATTTCGCACTCCAGTTTTGATGATTCCTCTGTTTCTAAGTTACTGTAAATGATGGATCAATTGCACTTGGTTGTATATTCTTTGCAAGGTATAAATCAGTGTCTGAGATATGTTACCTGACCATGACCTTATTTTCATGCTTTAAGTTTGGATTTTGTTATTTGTCCTGTTTCTCTCTAACTGTACTAGTCAACAAAAGAAACGATACATGGTAATGCATTTTTCATATATTCATAATTTCAAATAGCTGTGCTAAGCAGAAAAATTAAATTTTCATAGTAAATTGTTTTCTCATCAAAAGCATGGATTTGTGCAAAAAGTTTGAAATAAAAAATTTAATTTTCGAGATTTAAAAAATCACACATTTTCAACCCAAAATAAAAAAAATCCGTATTTTTACCCCGTTATGTAAATCATAATGTCTGTTGTGTGAGAAAGATTTGAGTTTTTTCTACTGATTTTAGCCACTGGATTTTCATTTTACAAAATATGTGTCAATTTTCTTCTTGATTTTCTGCAAATTTAATTTAACCCTCTTTTGGAAATTTCCATTTTCCACCATTTCAAGTTTTATCCAAATTTCAAAATGAGACGCATTAGATCCAGGAAGAAGTAGCAAACCACTGTTGCCCTCAAACTTAAATTTTTTAAAGGAATTACCAAGATATTTGGTCCCGAACTCGTGTATCGTGACTTTTGTTGACTAGTATATATATACGTTTACAAAGCATATCAGTGATTTTTGGTATAAATAAATCATTGTTTAGTGTACATGTCTCTCTGACATACGTTATCTGACTTTAAATTTAAGTTCATGCTTCCGTGACTGGCTTTATTTTTGTGACAAGCTTACTTTCTCACTAGCCCAAAGTTGATACTTTTTAAATTTACTGCTACAAAATTTTAACTTTGCAAAAACTAAGCAGTATCTCCCTCTGTCCTTAGATGGTTTTGGCATAACCCCTTTTTGTAATATTGGTATTTTAAATTTTGCTCTTCAACCTTTTGGATTATTGTTTTGGTTTTCAACATTTTAGGCCCCAAGCACAACTGATGAGTTGTAAATCGACGAAATTTGCACATGTTGTGCATCAAAATTGGTATCAAACTTTTTATTTTCTACTTTCTCATATATATTTTGTGTGTGGAGTCATTGTTAATTGTATACATCTGACTTATGTCACTTTGACATTGATCTCACTTCAACTAAACAGGAGGCAAGTGGACATTATTTAGTCTTTGCTATTGTTACTTTTGTAGCAAATCTGGAGCTTGGCGATCTCTCTCACACACCCATAATATACAGCCTTTTGCTGGACGCGCCAGAAATATTTTCTTAATTATCAACAGGCCATTAGTAATCTTGTACATCATTTCAATATGGCGGTGTTACAAATGTAAGTTCTCAGCTCTTGGTCTTAATCCTTTGTCAATTGCCAAATAATATATAAACATACTAAAAGACCGATTTAACCTTTTAGGTAATTTTTGTTCTTTCGTTCGTAGAAACGGGTAGAAATAAGAGGTTTACCATTTCTTGCCTGTTTCAAGCGAGTACAAATACAATCCAACGTAAATATAATATATTGTTTTTATCCGAGAAAGATAGATTGTTGACTGTTATCGGGAAACCAGTGAAAATGAAAATTTCTAGTCTATTTGAGAAGACAATTTTTTATCGGGTAATATGGGGAAAACACTACGTCATCAACGCGGTGAACCAAACTTAAATAGGAACTTTCATTACAAGAGATGACAATGGAACACGAAGATGTCATTATGCTACTGACAGAGTATCAAAAATAATATTCAACACCGTTTAATATAGTACATGTATTTATGTAGTAAATAGATCACTTGCTGACTATATACTTTTCTGAAACCATTTGTTTTTATCTGATAGCCTTGATGGAAAATAGAACTTCACGTCGTTTTCTCAAACCGTCTTCCAAATCAACATTGACACCTTTGAGGGCTGGCAGAGCTTCACGTCTCTTTCTCAAACCGTCTTCCAAATCAACATTGACACCTTTGAGGGCTGGCAGAGCTTCACGTCTTTTTCTCAAACCGTCTTCCAAATCAACATTGACACCTTTGAGGGCTGGCAGAGCTTCACGTCTTTTTCTCAAACCGTCTTCCAAATCAACATTGACACCTTTGAGGGCTGGCAGAGCTTCACGTCTTTTTCTCAAACCGTCTTCCAAATCAACATTGACACCTTTGAGGGCTGGCAGAGCTTCACGTCTTTTTCTCAAACCGTCTTCCAAATCAACATTGACACCTTTGAGGGCTGGCAGAGCTTCACGTCTTTTTCTCAAACCGTCTTCCAAATCAACATTGACACCTTTGAGGGCTGGCAGAGCTTCACGTCTTTTTCTCAAACCGTCTTCCAAATCAACATTGACACCTTTGAGGGCTGGCAGAGCTTCACGTCTCTTTCTCAAACCGTCTTCCAAATCAACATTGACACCTTTGAGGGCTGGCAGAGCTTCACGTCTTTTTCTCAAACCGTCTTCCAAATCAACATTGACACCTTTGAGGGCTGGCAGAGCTTCACGTCTTTTTCGCAAACCGTCTTCCAAATCAACATTGACACCTTTGAGGGCTGGCAGAGCTTCACGTCTCTTTCTCAAACCGTCTTCCAAATCAACATTGACACCTTTGAGGGCTGGCAGAGCTTCACGTCTTTTTCTCAAACCGTCTTCCAAATCAACATTGACACCTTTGAGGGCTGGCAGAGCTTCACGTCTTTTTCTCAAACCGTCTTCCAAATCAACATTGACACCTTTGAGGGCTGGCAGAGCTTCACGTCTTTTTCGCAAACCGTCTTCCAAATCAACATTGACACCTTTGAGGGCTGGCAGAGCTTCACGTCTTTTTCTCAAACCGTCTTCCAAATCAACATTGACACCTTTGAGGGCTGGCAGAGCTTCACGTCTTTTTCTCAGACCGTCTTCCAAATCAACATTGACACCTTTGAGGGCTGGCAGAGCTTCACGTCTTTTTCTCAAACCGTCTTCCAAATCAACATTGACACCTTTGAGGGCTGGCAGAGCTTCACGTCTCTTTCTCAAACCGTCTTCCAAATCAACATTGACACCTTTGAGGGCTGGCAGAGCTTCACGTCTTTTTCTCAAACCGTCTTCCAAATCAACATCGACGGCTTTGATAGATGGGAGAGCAACTGAAATAAAATATGATGGGAATTTACAATTCATAAACACATAATTATAGAAAACTGTACAGTTGGAATCGAAAGTAATGCCCGCATCCCCGTAAGTAGTTAGGGCACTTACCCAGAGTCCAAAATAGTATGCAATCATTCTAAAATAAGAATGTAAATCAATAAACCCAATGAAAAATGAAAAGAGCTTAGATCACAAGCTTAATCTTAAATTTTTTAAAATTCAACCAAGTGGGTCCCAGGTTTATAAAAATCGAAATTCTAAAACCTCATGGCGCATCTACAAAATTATATTGTAGGACAGTACTATTTATAAATAAAATGCATAAATTTCAAAATGAATGGGGAGTTTAGATCGCCTAAACCTAAGCTTAAGTCGACAATTTTTCGAAATTTGACTCCTGTGGGCCCCAATTTTAGAAAATAAAAATTATGAAACCTTATTGTGCATTTTCATGTGGTGTATTATGACAAGACTGCATAGAAAATAAATGTATGAATTGAAAAATTAAAGATGAGCTTAGATCACAAGCTTTAATTAAAAATTTTCGAATTTTGACCCCTGTTTAGAAAATATAAATTCTAAAACTAATTGCACATCTACAGGTGGTATGTTACCATTCTATTTAGAAAATTTAATTAAATTCATAGACCCCAAAGTGAAGGCGGAGTTAATATCAGAAGAAAGTGTGACGGACGGACGGGCGGAGACAATCGCAATATCTCCGAACTTTCTTCGAAAGTTCAGGGATAATTATGTGGGAATTGAAAAAAACAATTTGAATTGTGTGTTCTTATTACTTTACATCCTATTACTTGTGCACTCATGAAAGTAGACGAATCGTAAAATGCCTTTGGTCATGAAGTTTGGTACAAGAACTTTAAATTTATTAGGGTTTTTGGTCAGATCCGGCTTCAACTTGGCCTTTTCATTGATAATTTTTTGAAGAATCACTGCTATTTATGTACGTCATTTTTCGAGCACATCTGAGAGGAAAAAAATTGCCATCTTTTGACTTTTTATTGCAGTAGTAGGTGTTTTCATTTGGAAAAGAAGGACTCGGTGGCCGAGTGGTCCAGGTAGTACACCACGACTACTAATGATCAGTAGCCTGTCAACACTGGGGTTGTGAATTCGAATCTCACCTGTGGCGGGATGTGTTCGACTCCGATCTTAATTGACAAGGATAGCCAATTTTCCTACTGAAGGCCGGTGGTTCTCTCCGGATACTGCGGCTTCCTCCGCCAATAAAAATTGGCCAACGCGAAATAACCAAATGTGCTGAAAACGGCGTAAAACCTTAACTAAACCAACAAACAAACATTTGGATAAGGAGCAACAACACCCCTTAAAGAACTTATCTGAAACAATTGTGTACAAAAATTAACAAAAGTAACCACGAAACTTCACTGTGGTCTTATATTGTTTATTGTAATTTTTTTATGGCAAATAAATAAAACATTTAAACAAATCATGTACATAAAAAATATATTTTGCTTACGTGATGCAGCATAACCTAAAATCAAACTTCATAAAAATGTTAAATGCCGACTTTTTATGAAGTTTCATTTAAATTAATTATGCATATATTGGATTTGCTTTGAAAAACAATAATATTGATACTAGAAAACATATCGGATTTGTTTTAAAAAATAAGTATTTTGATTGTTTTTTTTTATCTTTAGGCTTAGTGATCAATGTTAAAATCAGTTATATTCTAATAGTTACAATAAGAAGGAAAGAATGCAACTAAATCACAGCAAATAATACTTTCTACATTTATGTAAACTGATTAATCAAAATTAAATCGTTATGAACACAAGAAAATAAAATGCAAACTATGTGATTTAAAGTTCTTACCAGATAATACTGTGAAAAAACAAATAATCATCGCTGATTGCATGCTTGTTTTCATTTATGCTGGCGTGAAAACTATCTAAGAATTGTACTGTCCTTTTGGTTTGATATCTAAATTTGATAGTTATATATACCTTCAGAACATCGCCTGTGTGGCTAATCTGCATAACACATGCCCATTCCAAGAAAGTCCGAATTGAAAAAAACCAGAAAATCCTGTTACCCTTTGCAATGTTTCTCTGTTTGTCGATTTATAATATTATTTGAAAATTAATTGCTCTGTCTGTAACTAATCCGGGATTGCCACATTTTCCGGTACCTTATAAACAAATTATGTAACGAGATATTTTCATCAACCTGTCAAAATAAAAGTGCTGAAATCAGTTTTGTGTTTTTTATTGTAATATTGTACTAAACTTCTTATTTAAGTTTTGAGAGCAACTGATCAATGGTAAATAGAAAAGCACTTATCATGACCAAGTTTTCCAATCGTAATTTTTATCGTACACAAATGCAAGTCTTGCCATTATCCGACTACATACAATCCTGTTATGTCTTTTTTAGTGTTTTGCGCACTTTTGTGTTATCTTTTGTCGGGGGTTCTATCTGTTGGGTAGCCATGATTGATATCAATGTTGTTGACCTTTCCATTTTGTTATTTATGTAGCAGCCATAGTGAAGCCTTTGTTTCTACATTAATTTACATCTGTAGTTTTTGTGCCCTCTCTGTTGTTTGTTATGTTTTTATTTTTGTTATGTTTGTTACGTGTATATGTGGCTTTATATCTCTTGGTGTGCTGCACACGTATTTTTATTTATACTTCTCTTTGGTTTTTTATATATTTTGTTTTCTCATTGGTTTGTTTTATGTGTGTCATCGCTTGGATTTTGTTCATTATTTTGCTGTTCTAAAGAATATTTTTTGTTATGGACCTTTTTTCGTTATCGAATCCCTTCGGTATTCTATTGTTTAGACTTGACGATTTTACCAAGTTTATGGATGTTTGGGGGAAAAATCGGAAAATTACTGCAAACTCCGTTTTCATTGGTCAGTAAAAAATTGTCGTTAACACAAATTCCTTCAGATTTTCCTTTTTGGGATGTAAATTTTGAATAATTGTGTTGTGTTTAACATTTACTATTTTATTTATCATGCAGACTTGCATGTTAGCTGAAAATATGTTTAGTAAATTGGGTGGTTCAAATTTCTTGAAATTTTTATATTTTTGTCAACAGGTCAAAGTAAATATTTCGTCAAAATTTTATGAAAATTAAACGACACAAAACTATTTTAGTCAAAATGTTATGTACCCCCCTTAAAGGATGTCTGGGGGAAAAATCTGAAAATGAGTGCAAACTCCGTTTTGATTGGTCAGGAAAAATTTGTCATTAATACAAATTCCTTCATATTTTCCTTTTTGGTGTGTAAATTTGAATTAATTTTGTTTAACATTTACTAATTTATTTATCACGAGACTTTCATGTGAGCCGAAAACATGTTTTGCGTACGTGATTATACAAGGTAAAATGTTAAAAATAAGTACAATTAACTGCAAAGCATAACAACATGTGCAAAGGAATTTATCACAATACGTTTGTTTCTAGTTGACAGATTTAAATATTTTGCTTGTGGTTTTTTTTTTTTTTTAATTTTCAACGAAAACAAAATAGATCTTTTTTCATAAACTTGAGGAGGTTGAGAATCGGTATATCTTTATTTTAAAAGGAGTAGGGCTACTTTTCCTTGTATTTATTTCACTCATAGCTGTGAATTAAAACATTTTTAATATTACCAATTTTTGTTGTAAACAATTTTGCACAGAATATTTGTAACAAACAGAAATTGAATGCTTTATCATGAATAAGTTCGACAAAATGTGCACAACTTGTGCATCAAAATTTGTATCAAAGAATTTTATTGGTTATAAAACGTTCATTAGACATCATCCGAGCTGTTCATCATGATAAAAAAAAATTTGGTACAGATTTGAATCAGCAGATGTGCACATTTCGTCGATTCACGACTCAACAGCTGTGCTTAAACCCTAAAATATTGAAAACCAAACAACAATCCACAAAGTTGATTAGCAAGTACGAAAATGCCAAAATGACCAAAAGGGGTAAAGACAAAACTACCTAAGGACAGAGCTATGCATGACGAAAATACTCCTCAGTTTTGTAACAGTAGGGCGGAAAAAATATGTAACAATGGGGCTGAAAAAAGTGTATCAATGGAGCAGATTTTACAGTTTTGTAACAGTGGGGCGGAAAAATATGTATCAATGGGGCAGATTTACCTGTGTAAATATTTCAAGTTCATATATTCTACCAGCGGTTTTTTGGTGGGGTCCATGTTGTTCATATGTTTTTAGTTTTTAATTGTAGTGCACGTATTGTTTTGGAATTGCCTTCGTTGTTCTCTGGAGTTTGCCAGTCGTTTCGATTTTCCCCTCCTTCGAATATCCCTTTGGTATTTCTTGACTTTACTTGAATTCTCCGATAAATCAGCGTAAACAATGCTCATTAGACAATAAATATAGACGTGACAAATATACATCAAACTAATAGTTTCCAAGTAAAATCTTGTTTTTCGGTGAAGATATATTACCAAGAAAGATTTCCCTATTTAAAATAGAGACCTTAGTTTACGGATGTACAATTCAGGCAGTTTATTTGTTGTTGCAACTGTGGTTCAAAAAAGATGCAGAAGTTTATTTACATCATTGGAGCATTTTATGGTAAGTAGAACTAAAATTCTTCATTTTTTATTTCTTAAAACAATTTGCAAACTTATAAAATTAAAAAATGAACATTTCTCTTGCATGTTTTGGAGTCTGCCATGAAGTTTCTCTTTACATTTTAACTTAAGTCATTTCTCCATATTTTCTTCTTTCTTTTTGCAAAATACCAGTTTTATTCATATAGTAGCAGTTGATAATTATTTTATTTCTTTAAATGTATTATGAAGGCTGTTCTTGTTGTTTATACTAAATATCTATTGGTTTATTTGAGGTATATAAAACAGTATCAAATGAGGAATAAAGTGTAAATTAGGAATAATCAGTTAATTTGAAAGGTTCGAACTATATTGCTCTCTGTTAACCTTTTACTTGTATTTTCTTGCTTTTCTTGGTTATTCTATTTAATTTCATTTTCTGCATTTCGTGTAATGATTAATACAGCTCAATATACGAATGGATTTTGAGATACACGATATTGGTAAACAAAAATTTCCAATGAATAAATTCTTTAATGCCAATTTTCATGCACAAGATGTCCACATTTCTTCGATTTAAAAAACTTCGATACTGCTTAGTTTTTTTGCAAATTTTACATTTTTGTAATAGTACATTTAAAGTATCAATATCGAGCTAGTATCAAAATACTAGCAAGTGAGTTGGGTATACCTTCGGGGACCAGCAGCGGCATCGAATCAGTAGGTAAAATAAAATTCTTTGGTCAAAATGTTGATGCAGAAGATGTGCACATTTTGTCGATTTAAACTCAGCAGTTGTGCTCACGGTATAAAACTAAAACAATAATTCATGATGTCACTATTGATATAATAAGAAAAATAAATAAATAAATAAATTATTTATAAATATACTAAATAAATAAATGATTTGGAAAATACCTTGAAGGTATAAAAAGACATGAGATTTCCGAATGTAATTAGGTTCTATCCGGGCACTCTGGTTCAAAACCTTGGTTCCATCCGGGTCTTTTGGTTCTGAACCTTGATTCTATCCGGGTTCTTTGGTTTGAAACCATGGTAACTGTTTCAACATCCGGTTTGTTTGGTTATAGGAACCCAACTTCTTGGTTCTAACCGTGTTATTTTCTAATATTCCCGTTGAACTTTGAGAAGATATCCGCAAGTATCCGAATAAAGAAATAAAGTAGGTCAGAGACGCTTATCTTGTTTTATATTATTTATACATTTGAGCATCGCCGGAAAATGAATCGGTAAGGTAAATAGCTTCTCATTTTTATTATTTAAAATGGGAAACTGGACAAAAATATAACATCCTATATATTTATATCAACCCAAACATACAGTATATCTAACATCCGTTTTTAGAATCAGAGTCGTTCCGTTTTCATTTATTTTTCGCTACTCATCTCTCATTTCATAAATATACAAATAATTAAATGGATTTTAGAAACTTAAAATGTGGGCCTCTATATAGAAGGTATGATACATAATTCATAGTTCATGATGACCCTAAGTTGAAAAGCAACAATCGATTGTTTCGATTTTTATTATTTTTGTACTACAAGAAGCTCTTTTTGAAAAAAAAACCTGCTCACACATTGAAATTCTCCCAACATTTCAATGATGTCATAGCTATATATAGACAGCTGCAAGCCTGAACGTGAAAGATCTAGCGATATTCCGAATATTTTGTTGGCAATATCTCCCGTTGGCAACGCTAACTACCGAATCTATTGAGTTGATAGATGGGCAGAATTATATGTTGGCTCTTGTCGTTGGCACTGTTGGCACACATCCGGGATACTGTTGGCAACCGTTGATGTAAATATTAAGAAATAGCTTCAGGCATTCCGAGTGCGAAGTTGGCTCACATCCGTGATTTTGTTGGCAAATCTGTAATATTGTAAACGAAAGGCATATCCAGTTGGCACTCATTATGATTCCGGAATGTGGTACCTCGGATGTGGAGGTATTTATAATAATTTCCCCAGGAATTAAAATAAAAAGCAAGATTTTTCGACGTAGTCGTATACGCTCGCTTTTGACCTATTTAACTAAAGAGAAGCTTTCCCTTGACAACAGACCGCATGTGATAACTTTGCAGCCATGTTATTTGATAACATTGAGGAAAATGGTGATGTTCAAATAGACAAGAATGTTCTACCATCGGCCAAATGTGCCCGAACCTCCGCTTTTGAAAAGCTATCACTTTTCACAATTTTACTTTATTCATTTTTTCAAAACTTGAAAAAAAACGACATTCGAAAGGTCAGCCATTCTAATTAGTTGGTAAATACAGCTGTGATTTAAAGAATCGGCATTTCAAAGATGTGGATCAATTACGTCCGCGTCAATGAATTGAGACAAAACTATGTTTATGTACATTTCTATTTCTATTTATAGATCGTATGCCACAAGAAACTGGAGTAAAAAGTGTAAAAAACTGGATTATTTTTAATTACAAAATATTTTTAATATGAATGCAGTTCAAGCAGTATTCATGGACAAAAATCCCTTTTTTCAAGTACTTTGTTCTTGATCTGAACTAAATGAATGTCTGGGCTACAAATAGGTAGAGGATCGAAGCACGGGACTGTGCAAAACTTAACAAATTAAAAGTTTCGTTTTGAATTGTTTTAATTCTAGCTTATTTTCGTCTATTTTAGAAATCTTGTTTTAACCAAATCTTAACAAATTTAATTTGAATTCAATTTTCACTTCAGTTTCCTCTGTTTAGCTCACCTGTCCTAAAAGGACATTTGAGCTTTTAGCATCACCTGGCGTCCGTCGTCCGTCCGTCGTCCGTCATCTTTTCCTCTGAAACCCCTGGACCTATTGAACTGAAACTTGGCCTGAAGCTTGGAAGGTCCTTTACAAAGTTTGCATAAATCATCCCGGTCAGTGAAACAAAATGGCTGCCATTAGCATTTTCATGTTCTGATTGGTCCAAATCTAAAACTTCTCTGAAACCGTAAAGCCAACTTAACTGATTTTTGTTATGGACCATCTATGGAAGGTCCTTTACAAAGTTTGCATAAATCATCCTTGTCCGTGAAACAAAATGGCCGCCATGATCATTTAAATGTTCTGATTGGTCGAAATTTAAAACTTCTTCTCCTCTGAAACCGTGAAGCCAAATTAACTGATTTTTGGTATGGAGCATCTATGGAAGGTCTTTTACAAAATTTGCATAAATCATCCTTGTCCGTGAAACAAAATGGCCGCCATGATCATTTAAATGTTCTGATTGGTCGAAATTTAAAACTTCTTCTCCTCTGAACCGTGAAGCCAAATTAACTGATTTTTGGTATGGAGCATCTATGGAAGGTCTTTTACAAAATTTGCATAAATCATGCCGGTCCGTGAAACAAAATGTCCGCCATGAGCATTTACATGTTCTGATTGGTCGAAATTTAAAACTTCTCCTCTGAAACCGTAAAACCAAATGAAGTGATTTTTGGGATGGAGCATCTATGGAAGGTCCTTTACAAAGTTTGCATAAATCGTCTTGGTCAGTGAAACAAAATGGCCGCCATGAGCATTTACGTGTTCTGATTGTTCGAAATTTAAAACTTCTTCTCTGAAACTGTAAGCCAAATGAACTGATTTTTGGTATGGAGTATCTATGGAAAGTCCTTTACAAAAGTTGCATAAATCATCCCGTTCTGTGTAACAAAATGGCCGCTATGAGCATTTACTGTTCTGATTGGTCGAAATTTGAAACTTCTTCTCCTCTGAAACCGTAAAGCCAACTTAACTGATTTTTGTTATGGAGCATCTATGGAAGGTCTTTTACAAAATTTGCATAAATCATGCCGGTCCGTGAAACAAAATGGCCGCCATGAGCATTTACATGTTCTGATTAGTCGAAATTTAAAACTTTTCTCCTCTGAAACCGTAAAGCTAAATGAAGTGATTTTTGGTATGGAGGATCTATGGAAGGTCCTTCACAAAGTTTGCATAAATCTTCTTGGTCCGTGAAACAAAATGGCCGCCATGAGCATTTACGTGTTCTGATTGTGCGAAATTTAAAACTTCTTCTCTGAAACCGTAAGCCAAATGAACTGATTTTTGGTATGGAGCATCTATGGAAGGTCCTTTACAAAAGTTGTATAAATCATCCCGTTCTGTGAAACAAAATGGCCGCTATGAGCATTTACTTTTCTGATTGGTCGAAATTTAAAACTTCTCTGAAACCGTAAAGCCAAATGAACTGATTTTTGTTATGTAGCATCTATGGAAGGTTTTTTACAGACTTTGCATAAATCTTCTTTGTCCGTGAAACAAAATGGCCGCCATGAGCATTTACATGTTCTGATTGGTCGAAATTTAAAACTTCTTCTCCTCTGAAACCATAAAGCCAAATGAACTGATTTTTGATATGGAACATCTATGAAAGGTCCTTTACAAAATTTGCATAAATCATCCCGGTCCGTGAAACAAAATGGCTGCCATGAGCATTTACATGTTCTGATTTGTTGAAATTTAAAACTTCTTCTCTGAAATCGTAAAGCAAAATGAACTGATTTTTGGTATGGAGCATCTATGGAAGGTCCTTTACCACGTATGCATAACTCATCCCGGTCCGTTACACAAAATTGCCGCCATGAGCATTTACATGTTCTGATTGGTCAAAATGTAAAACTTCTCCTCTGAAACCATAAAGCCAAATGAACTGATTTTTGATATGGAACATCTATGAAAGGTCCTTTACAAAATTTGCATAAATCATCCCGGTCCGTGAAACAAAATAGCTGCCATGAGCATTTACATGTTCTGATTTGTCGAAATTTAAAACTTCTTCTCTGAAATCGTAAAGCCAAATGAACTGAATTTTTAGTATGGAGCATCTATGGAAGGTCCTTTACAAAGTTTGCATAAATCTTCCGGGTCCGTAAAACAAAATGGCCAAGTGAGCGATATAGGCTCAACCCACTGAGCCTCTTGTTTAAATGTAGTTTGGTTGGCAGGATTTCAACAAAATGCACATTTTTAAATTCCAAATTCATACTTTTTTATCTTATGCCGCTGAATACATTTCTATTTGATGTTGAAAACTTCTTGGAAAACTTGCATCCAGTTAAATCTATAATACATAACTTTATACCGGACAAACACTGTTTAGGTGTGACGAGACATTTACTGGCATTTACCATGAAAAAACAGTGTAATCCTATCACCTGAAAATTTATGTTTAAAATTAAATATTTCAATGAGCCTACGTTTATGGCATCTCCAATGTCGTCGTCTGTCGTAGACACACAACTGGTGGTGGGAGTTTTATTGTTGAAATATTGTTTTTCAAATTTTATGTATAAAAATTCCGCATTGTATGATATATAAATGTACTGTAAAAAATCCTTGAAATGCGATTTCAACAAAGAATGGCCGACATACACATTATTATATGATAAGAATAGAGAAATAAATACGTCGTCTATCTTTTTTAAAGATAGTAATTGTTTATATTTTCCCGGTGAATCTTTGAATGTGCGTCTGTAGCAATACATTTTAAACATTGGCTAAAATGACATGGTGTTTTTTTCTTAATTAACTTACGCTAGACATTGTACTATTATCTATAAATTACAGTCCAAAATAGCAACTAGTCAACATCTTTCATGGAAAAAATAAAATTTATTAAATGATTTTTTTATATAGAAAAATACAATAATTCACGTCGTATATTTATATAAACGGTCAAACTTGTAAATAAATAAATAAATAAGTAAGTAAGTAAATAATGAGTATTGTAATACAGAAAACTACATCATTTAAAGGTAAATCCGAGTAAATAGTCAATTATGACTTGTAAAACTTTTGACGTTTGAGATTTTCTTCAGTTTTGAATTTCCAGTAATTTGATTGGTCGGAATTTAGGTTTGGGATAGATTGAGGAAATCCTAAAATTTGCAATATTTTATCAAACCCGAACAAATTTTGAAATTATCCACAAAATTCTGAGTTTCCCTTCAGTTTTGAATTTCGGGCAATTTGATTGGTCAGAATTTATGTTTGGGATTGATTGAGGAAATCATAAAATTTGAAATGTTTTACATGTTTTATGAAATCCGGACCAATGTCAAAACAATTAGGAAATATACAAATGACCTTGTTTTATATACATGACACAGCGGTGACAGATGCTATCAGAGAATTACCATATATGAAATATAACCCAAAAGCCAGTGACGAAGAAATGTATGAGCTTAAAGTCACCATGCCTTTGACTCAAACAAAGGAAGTAAGTAACCAAAATGAAATGAGAATTTCATATTGCATACATTTTTTTACCTATCTACCCTTTTAGGTATTAAAGCTTTGCAAATCAATGAGTACTGTAATAAGAAAAGAAAAGAAAAAAAGAAAGAAACCTCCCAAATAATGTGGAACGATCTTCGTAACGGATAGACAAATTTCATATAGTAATGACTATAGAAATTATTTTACTGAAACTTGTTCAGCTAATGCATAAAAATTATCAAATTATTTTTCAACATTTTTAAGTGTAATCTCTTTTTTGCAAAAGACAAACAAAGCCTTTAAAGAATGAGAAAATGTTGATCTTCTAAATTAGAAATAAAAGAAATATACAACCAATTATATATTCTCTATTATAGCCAAACAAATACGTGTGTTACTCGAAATCATTGGACGAAATTGGAGAGAGCTATGTTTGTGAGTATTGTTTTATTTTTATAATCCATTCTTTGCATAGAAGAGTTGACTTATTTCCTGATTACTTGATTAACTCAAATCATGCACAATATATTGTAAAGTACTTTTTTTTAAAAGAAAAAACTACACTCAATATTGATAGATCTATATTTCAATCCAATATTGTCAAATACATATAACGTGCTTGAACATATACAATTTCTGCGGTTAAATACAAAGGTAAATTCATTAGAATAACTAATAGTAAAATATATCCTGACATATCCATTACTTTATACCTCGTTTGAGTTTTAAGTAAGTGTTTTCACCATTTTCATAATTGAGATAGTTTATGCCTACAAACGTGTAAGCAATGATAATTTGAGTAAGGTACATTTTTAAAATCTGTTTCAGCCAGTATTTTAACAGAAGCAGACAAAAGTTCAGCTCATCATGTCGATACAGGAATTTGTACGGAACCACAGCAGAAAGATACATACTGGTAAAATACGCCTGTACTCGTTCAAAAATACTCTTTAGACGCACCTTAATTTTGAAGTATACAGTTTATATTTGACCGAACAACTATTAGCAAAAAAATATTTTCAGACAAGCCAAAAGATGCATAAACAATGTATGTGAAAATATACATATTAAAAACAAGATAGTAAATAAGTTAAAACCATAATAACATTAAGATGTTGAAAAAAGCCAAAATTGCAGAATGTGATAATTTTTTAAATTTCCGTTAGTATAAAAGAATCTATAAATATGAATGGTAATTTCAGGGAATGTGAAAGAGGATTGGCCTGTAAAGGAGAGGCAGTTGACTTTGGATCTTGGGATAACTTTTTTTCAAAAACAACTCCTTTCTTTAAATTACCTAAAGGTATGTAATTATAGTAGGAAATATGAATCCGTTTCCTCAGTGCTGCTAGAACAAATTTTCAAATTTCTTATGCATTGTAGACACAGCTATGTTACAGATAGCTGATTAACGAAATATCACACAAGATATATTGAAACAGAGTGAATCATTCGAACTACAATTCTATAACAGAATATATATATATATATATATATATATATATATATATATATATATATATATATATATATATAAAGAAGACTAAGAAATATCTTACAAATATCAGTAAAGTCAAGAAATACCAAAGGGATATTCGAAGGAGGGGAAAATCAATCGAAACAACTGACAAATTCGAAGAACAACGAAGACAAGACCAAAAACACGTGGGTAGACTCAGGTGC
Source organism: Mytilisepta virgata (assembly GCA_028015205.1). NCBI lineage: Eukaryota > Metazoa > Mollusca > Bivalvia > Mytilida > Mytilidae > Mytilisepta > Mytilisepta virgata. The sequence goes on from CM051515.1 coordinate 51,627,911, forward strand.
TCCGGGAGAGTAAGCAGTCTCTTCTTCCCGAAGGACATCCGCCATGTTTCCCATGTCAAATCCAGTATGTGGAAGGGGCAACATCAATGGAACAGGTCCATTTTCATTTGATAAACGGTCTTTTATACCTGTCAACCAAGTCATGATGACGTCCGTAAAACTTTAATAAGGATGACTCAAACTTAGGAGCAACATACCCCTGTCTGAGCAACTTTTCTGTAAGGAGCTGGGCTCTGTCCATGAAGTCGATGTATATCTCTCAAGCTCTGGAATATAACGTATGAGTTGTGAAATATGTACCCCATACGCCTGGGCTTCTGGAAAGTTACCGCTAAAAATGGGAAGTTGACGATTGGAAAGTCAAAGTCATCTCGTTTGTCGTAACGTTTTGTATTCAGCTTTCCTCTTGTGTCAATTTCGAGTTGACAGTCAAAATAAGATGCAGACTTGGCAGTGTCTGTGGTATCCCTAATTTCGAGCTCATTGGGATAGATTTCCAGAACGTGAATTGTTGAGTGAAAAAACATCATCTATGTAGCGGAAGCTGAAATTAAAGGTACGGGCTAACTTCTGTAATTATCAGCTTATTACAAAAAAAGATAATTTGTGTTGACTTTTGGACATCATTGGGTTTTTTACATAAGGAGTAATATTGTTATCATGTTATTGGTGAAACATAAACCATAATCATCATGATTTTAACTGTAAGGGATCGGAAATGTCTATATGTGTTAGGTTAATCATCACGGCATCAGTTCTAACAAAAAATATCGAACTTGTATAATTTTTTTTATTTTCTATGCAGATGTTTCAGTAAAAGTCGGAGGAAGAAAGAAAAGTCATTATCTTATAATTCAAGTCCACTTCTCTAAGCCAGCATATGGTAAATACTAAATGCAATAGCTGCAGTACGGAATATGGTTTTCAGTGTGGGTTGCTGTATTTTAATGTGTCCACATATAATGTAATAAATAATAAATAGGAAAAAGAAAAAATCAAAAACATATCAATCAATTAACGCCTTACAAAAACAGTCCTTTAGACAAACACAACATAACATAGCACAAAAACATAGAATCCGTCTTCATAGTTATTCAGCAGTGATGGGATAAAACTGGTTTTATGGGGGAAAACCTCCATCTTACCGTCTTGGCCCAGTTGTTCACATTCACGGTGAATGTATTTTAACACATTTTTGCACCTGCCTTTTTCAACAAATTAATTTTTTTAGCATCCTGCCATTTCATCTCCTTTCTTGACTCTCCATGAAACATGAAACATGAAACAGATTTGTATTCGAAATTAATCAATTGAATATCTTTCATCAAAAGATAAACACTGATACAATGAAAGTTACTCAGGGTAGAATTAAATATTCAGTTTAAAAGAGTCCATTCTTCCAGCTGAACATAAATTTAATATAAGTATTAATGATCAAATCAAAGCATTTCATATTTTTTTTTATATTACATGTACATTCCATTTCTAGATCCAGTCTCCCCTGCAAATGTCACAATAAAATTTGGAAAGATACCGTAAGTATATGTATATCTTTTTTTATTACGATTTCTCACGTTATACCGTCACGGTACAATCGTGGTAGCGTGTTCGCCTTAAGTGCGGAAGATCATTGGTCGGGTCAAACCAAAGATATTAAAATTGGTATTTGTTGCATTTCTGCCAAGCACGCGACATCCAGGAGTAATATAATCGAACTGGCCGGCTCGGAGTCATATGGTGTCTTGGTGTCCGTGTGTCTTCCTGCTCAGCGTGTCGGTCTTGCACAAAGTAGGATTAATATTCATATCGTATCAATATGTTCTCGGTCTGATATATGCACTTAATGGTTGTCACTGGACGTTAGCAAGACAAACGTACAAACGTGAATTATGTAACTATTATTTGATGTGTTCGCTATACGTGAAGGTAGAATTACAATTAAGAGCATAACACAGATATCCACTCTAAGAATAATTTTGAAACTATCATTTATAGGGCACGCGTAGGTCTATAGCTGATTCATAAGTGCACATAGTCATATATAAAAACAATCCTGTGCGCAATCGTAGTGCAATATCTACGTTTTACTTGTTCAAACCAAACACTTGCGCATTATCATGTAAACGTAATACAGGGAGACTTTTAGTCTGTTTCTCATTCAACATCATATCAGTAATTCAAATGATAATATAAAGATAAAATAGATAAATAATGTGCTATTATTTAATTCAGAATCATAAAAAATGTCGTAACAACGGAAGCAATTTTTTTTTATTGTATTAGTCAAATGCTTGGCATGCTCACTATTTCATAAAGTACGAGTATTATGATATTAAGTTATTCGAAAAAGTTTTTCCTGAAAAAGAAATAAAGTGTGTAATTTTGTAATTGTGTATTCTTTACAGAACATCATTCCACTTCCAGAAATACATGCTGACAAACCATGGGACACTTCCTGCCAACAAACCAAAAGGTATTTTATCGTTATAATAATAAATACAAAATAACATATCTATAATTTGTGTTACAGGTACTGATAACTGGTATCTAAATGTATATCGGTTATTGATTTAGTGTAAGGGAGAGAAGAATAAGAAAGAAATGAATTATGTTGACCACAAAACCAGAAAAAAAGTTATCACATTTAGCTTACTACTTACTAAATTGTGTTGAACGAATACTAACCTAAACAGCAAAATATGTGACAAGAGAGTTCAACGATGAAGTATCAATCAATTAATGCTACTCGATCGACAGACCTTCTGACAAAATATAACATAAAGAGGCACAACACACAATCATCATACAACATAGAATAAGGATAGTCTGCCTTCGTACTGACACTGTGCATTGATAGGGTTTAAACCTGTTTTAAGAGTACCAACCTCCCTCGTATCTATGTATAAGGAACACTGTCAACGCAAATACAACATGGCTACTTACAGACTTGCTTCATTCACGTTTCTGTGATTTCAGATTTTATCTACAAACAGCAAACCATTAACATAAGATAAGTGAAGAATCAAGAGTAATATTAAATACCCTTTTGACAGGTTATTTTTCCTATGTTGGCTGTGAGTGGAAAAGACCTCCGGCATTTGCTTTTAAGTACTATGTACATACACATAACCACGGTAATACAAAATTATCATATTTTATGACAGAATATGTTTTGTTGATTAGCTAAGGAAAGGTGATAAATGGCATTTTCCATATCACGCCTTTTTATCAACCTTTCATCCATATAAGACTGAGAGTCGTTAGTCTTGAGGGCTGATGTATGAAGAAAGGTGATAAAGAGCGTGATATAACAAATTATTTGTTTTGGTCTCTCTTTATCATATAATTCCATCCAAACAAGAGAAATTTCGGAAATGAACGAAGAGGTATCTCAGATACTTTGCAAACATTAACGAATACGCATGTGACAAATTTCGTAAGAAGTTAAAAAGGCGTATTGTCAGCTCGCTTAGTTGTTATGTTAGCTTCATAGTCCTATACATCATAAGATATATACTTGAGCGGTTTTCCTAAATATTCTTTTTGTTATTCTGATATTTAACAATTTGTCAATTTAAAGCTACTCTCAGTTTAGGCTTTTGTTTCCGTTTTCCATATTTACTGACAAATAATCAACAATTGCCTTTTGAAAGCGTATTGTTTCTAATTCGTACTTCCTATATCCTCACAATAAGCATTAAAACAGTTAAATTAGCGTCCTACCTTTTCTCAAAATGTGGTTATTTATTTATAAAACTGATATCATAGAATACATATTTATAAATCTTTATATATAAATATCTTCATTTTCAGTTATATTCATATATTTAATTATAAAATATTCAGGTGTTTTTGCCGAGGGCTTCCTAATCCGTAACAAGACATGGGTATATATTGGAGGACAGCTAACACAAGAAAGACTTAAGGTATATTATCTTATTGTCATACCTCTGCACAAATTACTATTTCTATTTAATTATCAAATGGAAAATCGTTCTGCATTGAACAAGGTCACTGTAACGTACTTGTATTCTGCATTAAACAAGCGTTTTATTGGGTCACTGTAAAGTACTTGTATTCATGTAGATATTTTGTGGGTTTACGATGTCTACTGCATGCTACAACTGATTTATATAATAAAGAATTTAACACAGTCTTTACACTATATTTGTATTTTTGAATTCGCTCTTCAACCTTTTGAATTGTTGTTTCGATTTTCAACATTTTAGGCCTTGGGCACAACTGATCAGTCTTAAATCAACGAAATGTGCACATATTGTGCACCAAAATTGGTATCAAAGAATTTTATTTATAATTGTGAAAAACCGACGCCTGTTAAGCTTTCTATTTAATGAAATATTTTTAAAACCAAACTTATCTAGTGAATATAACAAAAGTTAATAGTAGTAATTTTCTTTATAGTCGCAATTTGATGTTGTAAACGGACCGATTGAAATAAAAACTGGTGATATTTTGGTAAGTTTTTTATGCACAGCTGTGAGTATATTATGAAATGCTATACTGTAGAAACAGGGTAAATCCCAACATACAGTTAATCTAACAAACACCGTAATAATTACTGTAGAAAAAAATCACAAGTCCACTGAGTATGTTTTTCAATCATTTTTTCTTGAGATTTCTTACTCGTTGACTACACAACCACATTCGCTTGATGGATTGTTGTTTTCGTTTTCAATATTTTAGACCTTAAGCCGCAAATCGACGAAATGTACACATCTTGTGCATCAAAATTGTGTAAAAGAATTTTACTTTCTATAAAAAAAATAACTAAAAAATACAGCAGCATTTGTAAACACAAAAATCATCTGGTTATTTTTAAATAAATTCACTGCAACCCCATATAAATGATTACATATCTTTATACAGTAGATAGCTATATTGTCATTATACCGGTAGCTACGAACAGCTTGACAGCTTACACATAATTTAATCATTAGTAATATAAAATTACATGTATTTTTTTCCATATCATATTTTCATTTTCCTTGAATTGTTCATGTTACAGGCGGCGCGATGTTTATATGTGAACCAAGAGAACAAAACTTTCAGATTTGGGTAAGTGTCATATATATTCTTGATAAAATAAAGAAAATATAGTTCAGATTATTTTCTATATTGATAAGAACGAAATTGTTATTTTTACTTTGTTCATGTTATATTGCTTTTAAAGAAAGGTTTAACAAAATTACAGTAACTATCTTTACCAAGTCAGACTATCCTGACTCACTGTTGTCTTTATGTTTGTGATCTTTCATGTTAGTTTTTGTCCGGGGTTCTGCCTGTTGCGTAGTTTGATTGATTGGTATGTCATTGTTCACCTCTCATATAATCCATTTTGTTGGGTTTTTTTTTAATTACTTAAAATTTTTACAATGCCTTGTACTTTTTAATTTCAACTGCATACTCACAACGTATGTCAATGAAATTTGTATTTGCATTTACTTTTGTATTAAGAACACTTTTATATACAACGACAAATGACTAACGTATTGTGAATTAAACATTCTTTTTATATAATCTTAGGTTTGAAGAATCGTGTACATTTCAGCTAGGAATCGGATATGACATACAGTACCAGGATCATTTTTCACGGCCACCGGCATGTGTTTCCAATTCGCCAGAATTTAATTTCTGTAATCATGAACAAACAGCCGCACTTTGTGCTTCTTAATTCTATTTACTGAAATAAAAAGAAAAGAATATAGCAAAAATTAATTGGCTCTTTCCTTTTCTTTTCGTAATTCTATATTAGCTATTACGTTGTACTTAAATGTCTTTAATTCACTAGGGGAAATCTGATACCAGTAAAACGCAGTCTATAAAGGCATAAGCAGGTGGACTGTAATTATGGAACGGTCCTAAACACATGTTTCTTTTAATACGATATTTCTCGTGCATCAAAACTGGTATCAAAGAATTATATTTTTACCACTGATTCGATGTCACTGTTTGTGGACCCCAATTCCCCGAGGGTATCCCTAGCTCAGTTGCTAGGACTTCGATACTAGAACGAAATTGATACTTATGTTTTTAGTTTTTAATTGTGATGCATGCATTGTTTTGGTCTTGTCTTCGTTGTTCTCCGGAGTTTGTCAGTTGTTTCGACTTTTCCCTCCTTCGAATATCCCTTTGGTATTTCTTGATTTTACTTACAATTTACTGTTACAAAATTGTAAAATTTAAGAAAACTAAGGAGTATCTGCCTCGTGAATAGATCTGTCTTTAGATGGTTTTGATTTACAACTTTTGTCATTTTGGAATTTTTTAATTTGCTCTTCCACTTTTTGGATTGTTGGTTTGTTTAGGCATTGAGCACAACTGATGAATCGTAAATCGACGAAATGTTCACATCTTGTGCATCAAAATTGGTATCAACGAATTGTATTAAATTTATATAATATTAAAGAGAATGCTGTAGATTATAAATAAAAAAAAACTTTAATGGTATTTTAGGCTAATATATTTGTTATTGACAAAATACCGATTTCGAACACAACAGTAGGCCTGACTTCTGTTTTGGGTTACAGTAACAATTGTTGGCCACGGATACATCTGAATGAATATAATTATTTCCATTTGAAGTTTAATTTTTAAACAATAAGTAAAGTCAGGAAATACCAAAGGGATATTCGAAGGAGGGAAATATCGAAACAAATGACAAACTCCGGAGAACAACGAAGACAAGACCAAAACAATACATGTATTACAATTAAAAACTAAAAACATAAGAACAACATGGAACCCACCAAAAAACCGGTGGTAGACTCAAGTGTTCCGATAGAATAAGCAGTCACTGCTTCCTGCAGGACACTCGCCATGCTGCCCATGTCAAATCCGGTATGAGGAAGGGATAATATCAATGGAACAGGTCCATTTTCATATGGGAAACGGCTTTTCATACCTGTCAACCAAGTCATGTTGACGTCCATAAAACCTTAATGAGGATGACTCCAACTTATGAGCAACATATCCCTGTCTGAGGAACTTTTCTGTCAGGGGCCGGAGGGGAAAATAAATCCAAACAACTGACAAACTCGGAGAACAACGAAGGCAAGACCAAAAAAAAACCGGGGGTAGACTCTGGTGCTCCGGAAGAGTAAGCAGTCTCTTCTTCCTGACCTGCTTCCCATATCAAATCCAGTATGTGGAAGGGACAGCATTAATGGAACAGGTCCATTTTCATTTGGGAAACGGTTTTTTCATACCTGTCAACCAAGTCATGATAACGTCCGTAAAACTTTAATAAGGATGACTCATACGTATCAGCAACATACCCCTGTCTGAGCGACTTTTCTGTAAGGAGCTGGGCTCTGTCCATGAAGTCGATGTATATGTCACAAGCTCTGGAATAACATATGAGTTGTGAAATATATACTCCATACGCTGGCGCTTCTGGAATATTACCGATCAAAAATGGGAATTTGACGATTGGAAAGTCAAAATCATCCCGTTTGTCGTAAAGTTTTGTAATCAACCTTCCTCTGGAATGTAAGAAATTCCCAAAACGTGAATTGTTGAGTGATGAAACATAATCTATTTAGCGGAAGCTGAAATTAAAAGTACGGGCTAACTCCTTCTGTTTTTTCTTAAGAATCCCGTCATAGAAATCTGCCTCATTTGCGTAAAGGAACAAGTCCGCCAGGAGTGGCGCACAATTCGTACCGATAAGAATGCCAATTATCTGTTGGAAAACACGGAAATAAGAATTGTATTTAAAATCTGTTTAAAATATTTAGGAATTATCGGCAAAAGAATACCGAAGCGACTAAAAATTTGGAAAAGTCCAAGGAAAAGCCAAAGTCAGGCGCATGGACCACAACAAACAAACGCCACAAGGATACATGTATAACTAGAAGAATAAAAAACAAAACTAGAAAAAGACAGCACAGAAACTAAAGCACTAGCAATGTGAACTCCCATTAAAAGCCGGGAGTAACATCAAGTACTCAGGAAGGGTAAGCATGTCTTGCTCCGTTAACGACACCCATCACATTGCCAGTGAAGTGTCAAGTCTGCTGAGATGTCAATTCCAGAAAAGCGTGAAATCTAACTGAAGATATCTAGTCTCATACGCGAGATTGAAACTTCGTATCAGCCAATCAACTCTTGATGACGACCTTTCGGTATTTTGTGATGCGTTTTATTAAAACTTTTTCAGTGATGAAATTAAATGAGCCTGAACATAACCCTGTCTTAGAAGTTTATGTGACAGCAATCTCGCCCTACCTAGAAAGCCGTATAAATCACATGCACGGCAGTAACGAATCAACTGTGAAATATAGACCCCATAAGGCTGGAAACCTTGGTATATTACTGCTAAGAAAAGGGAAGTTCAAAATGGGAAAATTAAAATCGTCACGTTTATCATAAAGTTTTGATTTCAATCGCCCATTATTATCTATGTACAAGTACAAATCTAGATATGAAACAGAAATTGGTGTTTGTGGTCTCTTTAATTTCAAGTTCGACAAAACATCATTTATATAGCGGAAATTGAAATTAAAGGACTGGGCTAGTTTCTTTTCTTTCAGATTCAGTAGCCCCTGTAAAAATTTAGCTTCATATGAAAACAAAAAAAGGTCGACCAAAAGTGGCGCAAAGTGTGTCCCATTTGGATGCTGATCGTCTGTTGAAAAACATGTCCTCCAAACTCAACAAAGATGTTTGCGATGAGAAATTCCATCACGGTAAAAACATCAGTCTCAGAGTACTTGTTGTTAGAATCAGTGTTTTTTTTGTGACAAAGTAAGCCTTGTCCTTTACTCATTCCAGATAGGCATAACTTTGTAAACCTTGATTAGTGCAGAAACATTGGTTAATTAGCTCACTAAAAACATATTTTAATTGATCATGTGGGAGGGTTGTATACAGTGTAGAAAAACCAAGTTTTTTGTTATTACAATAGGTAAGGTTACTAGAAGAGAGATATTCCTGTAAGTCTTTAGAATATTTAGAATCCAAATTTGATTCACACCACTAGTTGAGTAGTGCTCATCACAGTAGCTCTTAATTCAGTCCTTAATTGCTGTAAATAAAGTAGTAATGAGTTTTGAAAGGGGTTTAATAGTGCATGTGGCAGAGCCTGCTTTGTACCTTTGTGTGTATGGACATTTATGAAGTTTGGATAACCAGTAAATGGGAGGGAGGTTAAAATTGTCATCGCTTACAGCAATACCAAAGGATGATAGAACAGAAATATGATTATTTATAATATCTTTCCTCAGTATCGTAGTATGCGTGTAAGTGGAGTTGCCAAGTGAATTGTCAATACCCATCTCCTTAATAAGGCAGTCAATGTAGTGTCTTTTGCAGACAAAAACGATGTTGTTTGGAGCTTTGTCAGCTTGAACAATGACATTAATTGTAATGAAAGTAGGACAGTGTTTATCTAACTTAACTTGGGGATCGTTAAAAACGCTGTCAGACTTAGAACTCATGGACGTTCTAAGGTGTCGAATGCGATCAATTGAAAGCTCTAAATCGAAAATAAATAACACATTGACTTCACAATCGAAACTGCTATATTGGATGGGAGTTCACTGCAAATGAAAAAAAAAACTTTATGAGACGCTCAAAGATTTGGCTTCATTCTTAAGCAATGTATATTTTTTTAAATTGTGACATGAACCAGAATGTCGTTCATTCCTGCAACTTAATTTTGCTAGCAAAGGCCTAGACGCCATCAACTTTGGCAATATCTTGCACAAGAAAACGGTAAAATCTAAAGTTCAACCCTATTTTAAAGACCAATGAGTTCCACTTGTATCTTATACCTATATCAAACCAATTGCAACCACTATTTTCAACCAAAAAATGATATTAGATGACTTCAAAATTAATGACTTTTAATCCAAACCACCTGATTGCTCCTTCTCCTTTCTCAATCCACTCATTGTCCTGATGGTCATGTTATTACTGGTGACCTAAGCATCGTTAAAAAAATACTAAATTGGAATACATCCTTGCAAAAGGTCCCAAATATTGTGAGCCTCAGATTATCAACTGGAAGCACATCAGAATACTGATGTATGCAGTGAGGACTATGAAAGAAGTTGGCGAAGAGAGAGAAGGAATACGTTGAAACACTTTCAAGTTGAATTAGGTCGATAAATATCGGCAAAAGAATACCAAAGCGACAAAACAGTGAGAAAAGTCCGGAAATTCGAAATGAACATAAAAGTCTTCGTATTAAGTATGAATATTGTATTATTGAATACAAATAACTTCAGATTGAGTAGAAAAATCTAAATATTAATTACAAATAACTTCATATCGAATAGAAATATCTAAATATTGAATATAAATAACTTTATTATGAACATAAATAACTCAAATGTCATAATACAAAGGGAGGCCTCGATGGCCGAGTGGAAGGTAGAGCTTCACGTCTTTTTCTCAAACCGTCTTCCAAATCAACATTGACAGCTTTGATAGATGGTAGAGCTTCACGTCTTTTTCTCAAACCGTCTTCCAAATCGACATTGACGGCTTTGATGGATGGAAGAGCTTCACGTCCTTTTCTCAAACCATCTTCCAAATCGACATTGACGGCTTTGGTGGAAGGTAGAGCTTCACGTCTTTTTCTCAAACCGTCTTCCAAATCGACATTGGCAGCCTTGATAGAAGGAAGAGCTTCACGTCTTTTTCTCAAACCATCTTCCAAATCGACATTGACGGCTTTAATGGATGGAAGATCTTCACGTCTTTTTCTCAAACCATCTTCCAAATCAAAATTGACAGCTTTGATGGATGGAAGAACTTCACGTCTTTTTCTCAAACCATCTTCCAAATCGACATTGACGGCTTTGATAGATGGAAGATCTTCACGTTTTTTTTCTCAAACCGTCTTTCAAATCGACATTGACAGCCTTGATAGATGGTAGAGCTTCACGTCTTTTTCTCAAACCATCTTCCAAATCAACATTGACAGCTTTGATAGATGGTAAAGCTTCACGTCTTTTTCTCAGACCGTCTTCCAAATCAACATTGACAGCTTTGATAGATGGTAAAGCTTCACGTCTTTTTCTCAGACTGTCTTCCAAATCAACATTGACAGCTTTGATAGATGGTAAAGCTTCATGTCTTTTTCTTAGACCGTATAGGTTTCACAATTTACAAGTATTTTTATATGTCAAATCTGAGAACAAAATCAGTAGACATCTATAGTCTCTTCAAGAAGGAAATCAAGACATATGTGTCTTTTAATAAACGAAACATAAAATATTTCGGAAGGTATCACTAATGACGTGTGACCTAACATGTTAATTACTTATTGCATGATGAGATTACGGTCTTCAAGATTTCCCGGTGATTTTTCTTCTGTTTATTAGAACATCATTTATTTTGTTGAAATGAACATAATTTATCTTACCAATTAGTCTTCTACCGTTGACATAATAACACGGTAGGTTTCCCATTTTTTTTTTTTTTTTTTTTTTTTTTTTTGACTTTAATGAATGATTCTAGAACTAATATAGTCCCATTGTTTCACATAAATCCCATATTAAAATAGAATATTGTACAAAAAACAAAATATATAAGTTAAATACTCCTTTTAGTATACGAAATGAAAGTCAACACGTGCTACTTTCCCATTGATAATAGTTATTATATCACGGATAAGTAATGATACCTATGATACGTAACAATGATCTCCGATTGTTTTGTTGATGCATTGTACGATTAACCCATTGAAATAAAATGATTTACCTGTAATGCATCCTGTGTTTATAGATATTAACTTAACAGGGTACCCTGTAGTGAAAGCTGTAACTACATGGTGATTGTAACATCTTATGTAAATTAATCATTGGATATTTTAAGAATAAAAAATAAAAAAGCCGTCAATGTCGATTTGGAAAACTGTTTGAGAAAAAGACGTGAAGCTCTACCTTCCATCAAAGCCGTCAATGTCGATTTGGAAGATGGGTTGAGAAAAATACGTGAGGCTCTTCCATCAATCAAAGCTGTCAATGTAGACCTAGAAGAGGGTTTGAGAAAAAGACGTGAAACTGTACCATCTATTAAAGCTGTCAATGTTGATGTGGAAGACGGTTTGAGAAAAAGACGTGAAGCTCTACCTTCGATCAAAGCCGTCAATGTCGATCTAGAAGATGGTTTGAGAAAAAGACGTGAGGCTCTTCCATCCATCAAAGCCGTCAATGTCGATTTGGAAGACGGTTTGAGAAAAAGACGTGAAGCTCTTCCATCTATCACAGCTGTCAATGTAGACCTAGAGGAGGGTTTGAGAAAAAGACGTGAAGCTCTACCATCCATCAAGGCTGTCAATGTTAATTTGGAAGACGGTTTGAGAAAAAGACGTGAAGCTCTACCATCCATCAAGGCTGTCAATGTTGATTTGGAAGACGGTTTGAAAAAAAGACGTGAAGCTCTACCATCAATCAAAGCTGTGAATGTAGACCTAGAAGATGGTTTGAGAAAAAGACGTGAGGCTTTTCCTTCTATCAAAACCGTCAATGTCGATTTGGAAGATGGTTTGAGAAAATGACGTGAAGCTCTTCCATCCATCAAAGCCGTCAATGTCGATTTGGAAGACGGTTTGAGGAAAAGACGTGAAGCTCTTCCTTCCATCAAAGCTGTCAATGTTGATTTGGAAAACAGTCTGAGAAAAAGACGTGAAGCTTTACCATCTATCAAAGCTGTCAGTATTGATTTGGAAGACGGTTTGAGAAAAAGACGTGAAGCTCTACCTTCCATCAAAGCCGTCAATGTCGATTTGGAACACGGTTTGAGAAAAAGACGTGAAGTTCTTCCATCCATCAAAGCCGTCAATGTCGATTTGGAAGACGGTTTGAGAAAAAGACGTGAAGCTCTACCTTCCATCAAAGCCATCAATGTCGATTTGGAAGATGGTTCGAGAAAAAGAGGTGAAGTTCTTCCATCCATCAAAGCTGTCAATGTTGATTTGGAAGACGGTTTGAGAAAATGACGTGAAGCTCTACCTTCCACCAAAGCCGTCAATGTCGATTTGGAAGATGGTTTGAGAAAAAAGACGTGAAGCTCTTCCATCCATCAAAGCCGTCAATGTCGATTTGGAAGACGGTTTGAGAAAAAGACGTGATGCTCTACCTTCCATCAAAGCCTTCAATGTCGATTTGGAACACGGTTTGAGGAAAAGACGTGAAGCTCTTCCTTCCATTAAAGCTGTGAATGTCGATTTGGAAGACGGTTTGAGAAAAAGACGTGAAGCTCTACCTTCCATCAAAGCCGTCAATGTCGATTTGGAACACGGTTTGAGGAAAAGACGTGAAGCTCTTCCTTCCATCAAAGCTGTCAATGTTGATTTGGAAGATGGTTTGAGAAAAAGACGTGAAGCTCTACCTTCCATCAAAGCTGTCAATGTCGACTTGGAAGATGGGCTTTAGACAGGTAAGCTTATTTATAAACCTTAACTGCATGCCTTTTATATTGCAAAGTCTTTTCCTTTCAACAACATACAGATACATTTTCCGATGAATATCAAATGTCTTTTTTAAATTAAATATTAAAGTTTTGTATTTTTTAAATTCCATATGAAAGCTGCACCATCTAACTTCACAACACCAATATCAATAAAGAAGAATCACTTAATAATGGTTTGTTAATGTAAAATTAGAAGGCTAAGAAATTGAAATTTCTATTTTTTAACAGAAAACACCAAGAAAGGAGACCTATTAACAAGATATGCCATTAGATGAAAGTTTTATTTGTTTATTTAATTTTGATTTGAAATACTTTCGTTAGGTAGCAACCATTTTATTTTTATAAAGGGGGGAGACTATTATTTTCGCCGAAATTCGGCCCTGGTCGCGGCCTAAATTTCTATTTTAATTTAAACCAAAAAATATCATGACTGACACAGGTCCTGCAATTTTTTCACACCTAAAGTGATACTGGCTTTTTATTTTGCCCAAATCCTCGTCCTGCCTTTTTATTTCAAATTTCATTCTAGCCCCCCCCCCTCTTCCCCCTAAAACTCAAATGGTTGCCCCCTTAGAAAACTTTACATATTTTCTTTTTATATGTTTGATAAGGTAGTCTTATGTTAGTAGTTATTTAACTTATCAGTGTGAGTAAATTGTGTATTTGAGATACCATGTATTTCTTGAGTAGCAAAATACCGTTTTAGTGTTCCAATATCAAAGATGATGTTGGACCTGTCCCTCTGTCCTACCATTTCATGTGCTTCCACAAATTTGTGACTTCCACCGGATTTACTTTGTTAAACTTCACGACGGGTGCGGTATAAGGAGCAGGAACTGCTTACTCTTCCGGAGCACTTGGGTTCACTCCTGGTTTTTATAAGAGTTCGTGTTCGTGGTTTTTTAGTTTTCTTTCTTTATTTGTTGTGCTTGTGGTTGTTCATTTGTCTTTCCGCGTTTGTCCAATGGGTTACGTTTTTTTTTATTTGCTCCTTAGGTATATTTGTCATTTTTGTATAGAGCTATTGGAGCTGGTTTAACTAATGTCAATTTGTGAATTTCTTTCTTTCTAAATACTGTAATAGTTTATGTGGGTTTTTTTGCTTATGTCAGTTGTTTATGTTTTTCAAAACTTCATATCCGTATCATATGTATTGTCTCGCAAAGTCTGCCTGGGGCTTTTGTGAAATTTGTTAACAGGCAAGTTGTTATACTAAGGTTTTATGCGTTTAACACATCAACTGTAAAACTATATAACTGCCGATAATTACACGAAACAGCAAAGAATAAAAAAATTGTTTAACATTTTTTAATCCATACCATGCAATTTTATCTATGTTGGAAAATATATAATGTAGTCGCTGTAGCGAATTTATCGTTTGTTTGTGAGTACGCTTTTGACAAACAAAGATGAAGTTTGGAACATATATATACCCAGTAACTGGCCTATTTACTACCTAAATACTATATTAAATGGTGTTGAATATTATTTGTGATACTCTGCTATTTGCATAATAACATCTTCTTGTTCCCTTGTCATCTCTTGCAATGGAAGTTTGTAATTAGTTTAGGTTGACAGTGTTTATGACGTAATGTTCTCCCTAGATTACCGTCAGATAAAACTTGTCTTCTCAAAAATAGACTAGAAATTTTCGTTTTCACTGGTTTTCTCGATATCAGACAACAATGTGTCTTTGTCGGATAAAAATAATATTATATATATACGTTGGCTTGTATTTGTAATCGTTTGAAACGGGCAAGAATGCTCGGGCAAACCTCGCATCAGTCAACGAACCTGCCATCCAGTGCACCAAACTTATTTCGGTATTTTGTGATATATTTTATTTGTACCCATTTCTAAAAACGAAGGAAAAAAATTACCTGAAAGGCTACTTCGGTCTTTCAGCATGTTTGTCTATTATTTGGAAATTGACAAAGGATTAAGACCAAGAGCTGATGACTTAACACAGCCATATTCAATATGTGCCAGTCCAAGGATAGAGCCCTATTTTAAATGGTTGTCTCTTGTTTATTGGATTTTAAGTGTCTGTTCTTCAATTTCGACACAAGTTTTCCAAACATGTGTCGTCATGTTTGCAAGATGTTGTACAACAGGGAGCATCACAGACAAATAAGAAATACAAATAGGGACATTTTAATAACAAGTTGAAGTAACATTTTTAATAAAATAGATAAATATAGTTGACATTATACCTAATAATTTTAATTTATCAAAATGCAATGATGTACAAGATTGCTAATGGCCTGTTGATAATTTAGAAAATATTTCTGGTGCGTCCAACTAAAGGCTGTATATTATGGGTGTGTGATAGAGATCGCTGAAAAAAGCTCTAGGTTTGTTAGAAAGTAAGAAGAGCAAAGATTAAATAATGTCTCACTTGAGTCCTGTTTAGTTGAAGCGAGGGCAAGGTCAAAGTGACACAAGTCAAATGTATACATTACAATGACTCCACACAAAAAATATTTTTGACCTACCATGTATGGGAAAGTGAGTTTTCACAAAAACTTGAGCTAAGCCCATGAAGCATGAACTTAAATTTAAAGTGATATATGTCAGACAGACTTGTACACCAAACAATGATTTCTTTTATTATACCAAACAATCACTGATATACTTTATACATGTATATATAGTTACAGAGAAACAGGACAAATCACAAATTCTGACTTTAAGTAAGGCGTGAAAATGAGGTCATGACCGATATCAGACACTACCGTACACTTCGCAAAGAATATACAACCAAATGCAGTTGAGCTATCACTTATAGTAACTTTGAAACAGATCTAATCACAAAAACTGAATGTGAATTATTGGAATGTAAAACTGAGGTCAGGGATATGTGAAACCTGTCGAATAGACATACACGTCTCTAAAGGAGTTTATCAGATATAGTTGAGCTACTGTGTAAAGTTATTGAGAAACACCTAATTCAAAAAATTTAATCTTACCTTTGGAACATGGGGTGGTGGTGAAATTTGAAATAAAAAGGCAGGACCATCATTTTTGCAAACTAAAAAGCCAGGATCACTTTAGGTGTGAAAAATAATTACAGGAAAAAATATCCAGGACCAAAATTTTGGCGAAAAAAATAGACAGGATGAAACAAAAATTAAATGGTTACTTCCTAACTTCTTCCGGAATAAAGTGTATAGGAGTGGCATAACCATTATTCATGGGTCATAGAAGCATGCAATCTCTATATCCTTCTTGCAGTATGGACTCGACAGAAATTCTGTACAAATCCAAAGAATTATCACTATCGATTCTTTAATTCATCGCTCAAGATTGCGAAGACAGGATTGTCCGATAACAAAAACCTGTTCGCGACAGCCACATATGTAGCCTCGTTTTTCCACTTGAGTCCCCTCTGTGCGATACAGAATAAAATATTTTTCATCCTCAGAAACTTTCTCATTTGCAAAAAATTAACTGTATAAGAAATGACTTACGGCTTACAAAATATTTTTTTCTGCTTAAATCCAGGTATAAAAACCTGTCTCAATGTTTTTGATCTAACAGTCAAGCCTTATATGGAACAGAAATCTGGGGTATTCTAAACGTAAACAACAAAAAATTAAATAATCATGTATATCATTTGATTTTTGTTATAAAAATTTAAAATGTGAAAATTTGCACTATATATTTTGCAAATATATACCTGGAGTAAATGTGAAAATGTGTTAACCATCCACTACATTATAATATCATTAAATTACAATTGTAGTGTTAAAATATTGTTACAGACTAGAAAATTTTACAACATAGTTTCCTTTATTGAAAGATGCATATTTATGTTGCAAAGAGTTAGATGCTTTAAACAGAAGATTTAGGTTCTCTTCTATTATGATTCTCTATGAAATGCAATGCTTTAACTCAGAGTAAGAGCAAATTTGGATTTTTGTTAGGAAAACGTCTTTCTGAAAAGTAAATATTACAGATTTGGTAAAGACAAGTCAATTATTTAAAGATTGCAAATTAGCCACTTATTTTAATACTAAAACATATTTTAGATTTTAAAATTATCTTTCTATCATAAAAAACTTGAAAGTCCATTTGTAGATTGAGAATATCAGCTCAAAGACTTCTTATTGAAACTTGGCGCGACAACGAAACACCACGCCATGGAAGAAAAAGTACTCTTATTATGAAGATGAGATACATTTAGTAGGTTGGCCTTGTGCTAATATCGCGAATGTTACCCATATAACATCTACCTGTACACAAATTACATTACAAAGATCAATTACGGTTGTACCGTAAACTTTGTACACACCGTTAATACAAACATTTTCCCGCTATTACTTATAGCGAAACGCGTTACAATTCATTTTGACATAATCATTTTATCACAACTCCACATCTTGGGGGGGGGGGGGGGGGGGAATTTTGATTTTTACCCCAATTCCTAACCTCATTGTATAATTCCTGCTAAATAGCTGAAGATACCATGCTTAAAATCCATTATCTTAATACGTACCAATTAAAATAAAGGGCATGGGCACTGCTCTTAACCATCAAAATTTCGAATGTTTCTTGTTGTTGAAAAAAAGCTGTCCATTTGTCCCACTAAAACAAACTTTCCTTTAGAGCTAGGTTCATATTTTCTCGCCGTGCACAAAGTTAAAGGCCTACGTGATATTTATAAAAATTCTAATAAGTTATTATTTGGTGTCTTCTGTTGAGAAGTAAATACGTTTTAAATTATCATTATGCACAAAATTTATAGACCTGACTAATTCTTTTAGTTAGAAATTACTGAGTGGGACACCTACAAAACTAAGCTAGAAACTGTCATCTGCCTCCTTTATCAGATTCCGTAACGGTAAGTCTGTGGTGTTGGTTGTAAACGTATTCAATTATCTCAATATGAAAGGCCTCAAATTCAATAACCAAGTATTTATGTTCAATATGAAGTTATTTGTATTAAATATTTCGATATTTATATCAGATATTTCGATACTTATATTCAAAAAGAAGCTTTGTATTATGTTTGTTTGTTAAGTTGGAGTTTTATGCCGTTTTCAGCACATTTGGCTATTTGGCGGCGGCCAGTTTTTATTGGTGAAGGAAGCCGGAGTACCCGGAGAGAACCACCGACCTTCGGTAGGAAACTTGCCAATCCTTGTCAATTTAGATCGGAGTCGAACACACCCCGCCACAGGTGAGATTCGAACTCACAGCCCCAGTGTTGACAGGCTAGTGATCATTAGTATTCATGACGAACTACGTAGACCACTCGGCCACCGAGGCCTCCCTTTATATTATGACATTTGAGTTATTTATGTTCATAATAAAGTTATTTATATTCAATATTTAGATATTTCTATTCGATATAAAGTTATTTGTAATTAATATTTAGATTTTTCTACTCAATCTGAAGTTATTTGTATTCAATAATACAATATTCATACTTAATACGAAGACTTTTATGTTCATTTCGAATTTCCGGACTTTTCTCACTGTTTTGTCGCTTTGGTATTCTTTTGCCGATATTTATCGACCTAATTCAACTTGAAAGTGTTTCAACGTATTCCTTCTCTCTCTTCGCCAACTTCTTTCATAGTCCTCACTGCATACATCAGTATTCTGATGTTGTGCTTCCAGTTGATAATCTGAGGCTCACAATATTTGGGACCTTTTGCAAGGATGTATTCCAATTTAGTATTTTTTTAACGATGCTTAGGTCACCAGTAATAACATGACCATCAGGACAATGAGTGGATTGAGAAAGGAAAAGGAGCAATCAGGTGGTTTGGATTAAAAGTCATTAATTTTGAAGTCACCCAATATAATTTTTTGGTTGAAAATAGTGGTTGCAAATGGTTTGATATAGGTATAAGATACAAATGGAACTCATTGGTCTTTAAAATAGGGTTGAACTTTAGATTTTACCGTTTTCTTATGCAAGATATTGCCAAAGTTGATGGCGTCTAGGCCTTTGCTAGCAAAATTAAGTTGCAGGAATGAACGACATTCTGGTTCATGTCACAATTTAAAAAAAATATATATTGCTTAAGTATGAAGCCAAATCTTTCAGCGTCCCATAAAGTTTTTTTTTTATTTGCAGTGAACTCCCATCCAATATCGCAGTTTCGATTGTGAAGTTAATGTGTTATTTATTTTCGATTTAGAGCTTTCAATTGATCGCATTCGACATCTTAGAACGTCCATGAGTTCTAAGTCTGACAGCGTTTTTAACGATCCCCAAGTTAAGTTAGAAAAACACTGTCCTACTTCATTACAATTAATGTCATTGTTCAAGCTGACAAAGCTCCAAACAACATTGTTTTTGTCTGCAAAAGACACTACATTGACTGCCTTATTAGGGAGACGGGTATTGACAATTCACTTGGCAACTCCACTTACACGCATACTACGATATTGAGGAAAGATATTATAAATAATCATATTTCTGTTCTATCATCCTTTGGTATTGCTGTAAGCGATGACAATTTTAACCTCCCTCCCATTTACTGGTTATCCAAACTTCATAAATGTCCATACACACAAAGGTACATAGCAGGCTCTGCCACAAGCACTATTAAACCCCTTTCAAAACTCATTACTACTTTATTTACAGCAATTAAGGACTGAATTAAGAGCTACTGTGATGAGCCCTACTCAACTAGAGGTGTTAATCAAATGTGGATTCTAAAATATTCTAAAGACTTACAGGAATATCTCTCTTCTAGTAACCTTACCTATTGTAATAGCAAAAAGCTTGATTTTTCTACACTGTATACAACCCTCCCACATGATAAATTAAAATATGTTTTTAGTGAGCTAATTAACCAATGTTTCTGCACTAATCAAGGTTTACAAAGTTATGCCTATCTGGAATGAGTAAAGGACAAGGCTTACTTTGTCACAAAAAAAACACTGATTCTAACAACAAGTACTCTGAGACTGATGTTTTTACCGTGATGGAATTTCTCATCGCAAACATCTTTGTTGAGTTTGGAGGACATGTTTTTCAACAGACGATCAGCATCCAAATGGGACACACTTTGCGCCACTTTTGGTCGACCTTTTTTTGTTTTCATATGAAGCTAAATTTTTACAGGGGCTACTGAATCTGAAAGAAAAGAAACTAGCCCAGTCCTTTAATTTCAATTTCCGCTATATAAATGATGTTTTGTCGAACTTGAAATTAAAGAGACCACACACACCAATTTCTGTTTCATATCTAGATTTGTACTTGTACATAGATAATAATGGGCGATTGAAATCAAAACTTTATGATAAACGTGACGATTTTAATTTTCCCATTTTGAACTTCCCCTTTCTTAGCAGTAATATACCAAGGTTTCTAGCCTTATGGGGTCTATATTTCACAGTTGATTCGTTACTGCCGTGCATGTGATTTATACGGCGACTTTCTAGGTAGGGCGAGATTGCTGTCACATAAACTTCTAAGACAGGGTTATGTTCAAGCTCATTTAATTTCATCATTGAAAAAGTTTTAATAAAACGTATCACAAAATACCGAAAGGTCGTCATCAAGAGTTGATTGGCCGATACGAAGTTTCAATCTCGCGTATGAGACTAGATATCTTCAGTTAGATTTCACGCTTTTCTGGAATTGACATCTCAGCAGACTTGACACTTCACTGGCAATGTGATGGGTGTCGTTAACGGAGCAAGACATGCTTACCCTTCCTGAGTACTTGATGTTACTCCCGGCTTTTAATGGGAGTTCACATTGCTAGTGCTTTAGTTTCTGTGCTGTCTTTTTCTAGTTTTGTTTTTTATTCTTCTTGCTATACATGTATCCTTGTGGCGTTTGTTTGTTGTGGTCCATGCTCCTGACTTTGGCTTTTCCTTGGACTTTTCCAAATTTTTAGTCGCTTCGGTATTCTTTTGCCGATAATTCCTAAATATTTTAAACAGATTTTAAATACAATTCTTATTTTCGTGTTTTCCAACAGACAATTGCTATTCTTATGGGTACGAATTGTGCGCCACTCCTGGCGGACTTGTTCCTTTACTCAAATGAGGCAGATTTCCATGACGGGCTTCTTAAGAAAAAACAGAAGAAGTTAGCCCGTACTTTTAATTTCAGCTTCCGCTAAATAGATGATGTTTCATCACTCAACAATTCACGTTTTGGGAATTTCTTATATTCCAGAGGAAGGTTGAATACAAAACTTTACGACAAACGGGATGATTTTGACTTTCCAATCGTCAACTTCCCATTTTTGATCGGCAATATTCCAGAAGCGCCAGCGTATGGAGTATATATTTCACAACTCATATGTTATTCCAGAGCTTGTGACATATACATTGACTTCATGGACAGAGTTCGGCCCCTGACAGAAAAGTTCCTCAGACAGGGATATGTTGCTCCTAAGTTGAAGTCATCCTCATTAAGGTCTTATGGACGTCAACATGACTTGGTTGACAGGTATCAAAAGCCGTTTCCCATATGAAAATTGACCTGTTCCATTGATATTATCCCTTCCTCTTACCGGATTTGACATGGGCAGCATGGCGAGTGTCCTGCAGGAAGCAGTGGCTGCTTATTCTATCGGAGCACTTGAGTCTACCACCGGTTTTTTGGTGGGTTCCATGTTGTTCTTATGTTTTTAGTTTTTAATTGTAATACATGTATTGTTTTGGTCTTGTCTTCGTTGTTCTCCGGAGTTTGTCATTTGTTTCGATATTTCCCTCCTTCGAATAGGAGGAGGGAAAAGTCGAAACAACTGACAAACTCCGGAGAACAACGAAGACAAGACCAAAACAATGCATGCATCACAATTAAAAACTAAAAACATAAGTATCAATTTCGGGCTGGTATCGAAGTCCTAGCAACTGAGCTAGGGATACCCTCGGGGAATTGGGGTCCACAAACAGTGACATCGAGTCAGTTGTAAAAATATAATTCTTTGATACCAGTTTTGATGCACGAGAAATATCGTATTAAAAGAAACATGTGTTTAGGACCGTTCCATAATTACAGTCCACTTGCTTATGCCTTTATAGACTGCGTTTCACTAGTATCAGATTTCCCCTAGTGAATTAAAGACATTTAAGTACAACGTAATAGCTAATATAGAATTACAAAAAGAAAAAGCAAAAGCCAATTAATTTTTGCTATATTCTTTTCTTTTTATTTCAGTAAATAGAATTAAGAAGCACAAAGTGCGGCTGTTTGTTCATGATCACAGAAATTAAATTCTGGCGAATTGGAAACACATGCCGGTGGCCGTGAAAAATGTTCCTGGTACTGTATGTCATATCCGATTCCTAGCTGAAATGTACACGATTCTTCAAACCTAAGATTATATAAAAAGAATGTTTAATTCACAATACGTTAGTCATTTGTCGTTGTATATAAAAGTGTTCTTAGTACAAAAGGAAATGCAAATACAAATTTCAGTGACATACGCTGTGAGTATGCAGTTGAAATTAAAAAGTACAAGGCATTGTAAAAATTGTAAGTAATTAAAAAAAAACCCAACAAAATGGATTATATGAGAGGTCAACAATGACATACCAATCAATCAAACTACGCAACAGACAGAACCCCGGACAAAAACTAACATGAAAGATCACAAACATAAAGACAACAGAGTCAAGATAGTCTAACTTGGTAAAGATAGTTACTGTAATTTTGTTAAACCTTTCTTTAAAAGCAATATAACATGAACAAAGTAAAAAGACTATATACAATTTCGTTCTTATCAATATAGAAAATAAACTGAACTATATTTTCTTTATTTTATCAACAGTATATATGACACTTACCCAATTCTGAAAGTTTTGTTCTCTTGGTTCACATATATAACATTACATGAAAAAAATACATGTAATGTTATATTACTAATGATTAAATTATGTGTAAGCTGTCAAGCTGTTCGTAGCTACCGGTATAATGACAATATAGCTATCTACTGTATAAAGATATGTAATCATTTATATGGGGTTGCAATGAATTTATTTAAAAATAACCAGATGATTTTTGTGTGTACAAATGCTGCTGTATTTTTTAGTTATTTTTTTTAAAGAAATTAAAATTCTTTTATAAAATTTTGATGCACAAGATGTGTACATTTCGTCGATTTGCGGCTTAAGGTCTAAAATGTTGAAAACTAAAACAACAATCCATCAAGCGAATGCGGTTGTGTAGTCAACGAGTAAGAAATCTCAAGAAAAAATGATTGAAAAACATACTCAGTGGACTTGTGATTTTTTTCTACAATAATTATTACGGTGTTTGTTAGATTAACAGTATGTTGGAATTTACCCTGTTTCTACAGTATAGCATTTCATAATATACTCACAGCTGTGCATAAAAAACTTACCAAAATATCCCCAGTTTTTATTTCAATCGGTCCGTTTACAACATCAAATTGCGACTATAAAGAAAATTACTACTATTAACTTTTGTTATATTCACTAGATAAGTTTGGTTTTAAAAATGTTTCATTAAATAGAAAGCTTAACAGGCGTCGGTTTTTCACAAGTATAAATAAAATTCTTTGATACCAATTTTGGTGCACAATATGTGCACATTTCGTTGATTTACGACTCATCAGTTGTGCCCAAGGCCTAAAATGTTGAAAACCGAAACAACAATTCAAAAGGTTGAAGAGCGAATTCAAAAATACAAATATAGTGTAAAGACTGTGTTAAATTCTTTATTATATAAATCAGTTGTAGCATGCAGTAGACATCGTAAACCCACAAAATATCTACATGAATACAAGTACTTTACAGTGACCCAATAAAACGCTTGTTTAATGCAGAATACAAGTACGTTACAGTGACCTTGTTCAATGCAGAACGATTTTCCATTTGATAATTAAATAGTAATAGTAATTTGTGCAGAGGTATGACAATAAGATACTATACCTTAAGTCTTTCTTGTGTTAGCTGTCCTCCAATATATACCCATGTCTTGTTACGGATTAGGAAGCCCTCGGCAAAAACACCTGAATATTTTATAATTAAATAGATGAATATAACTGAAAATGAAGATATTTATATATAAAGATTTATAAATATGTATTCTATGATATCAGTTTTATAAATAAATAACCACATTTTGAGAAAAAATTAGGACGCTAATTTAACTCTTTTAATGCTTAAGATGAAGATATATGAAGTACGAACTAGTAACATGGCGCTTTTAAAAGGTAATTGTTCATTGTTTGTCAGTAAATGTGGTAAACGAAAACAATAACCTCAAATGAGACTAACTTTAAATTGACAAATTTTAAGATATCAGAAAAACAAACAGAATATTTAGAACATATCTTTTGATGTAGGACAATAAAGATAACATAACAACTAAGCGAGCTGATAACACGCCTTCTGAACTTCTTCCGAAATTTATCGTCAATTTTGGGAAAGTATCTGATTTACCTCTTCGTTCATTTCCGAAATTTCTCTTGTTTGGATGGAAGTATATGATAAAGAGACCAAATGAAATATTTTTTTCATATCACCTTCTTTATCACCTTTCTTCAAATATCAGCCCTCAAACCTAACGACTCTCAGTCTTATATGGATCAAAGGTTGATAAAAAGGCGTGATGTGGAAAAAGCCATGTAATAATCTTTATTTATCACCTTTCCTTAGCCAATAAAAAAACATATTCTGTCATAAGTAAAGTCAAGAAATACCAAAGGGACATTCGAAGGACAGAAAAATCGTAACAACTGACAAACTCCGGAGAACAACGAAGACAAGACCAAAACAATACATGCACTACAATTAAAAACTAAAAACGTATGAACAACATGGACCCCACCAAAAACCGGGGTAGACTCAGGTGCTCCAGAAGAGTAAGCCGTCTCTGCTTCCTGCAGGACACCCGCCATGCTGCCCATGTCAAATCCGGTATGAGGAAGGGATAATATCAATAGAACAGGTCCATTTTCACCTGGGAAACGGTTTTTTCATACCCGTCAAGCAAGTCATGATGATTCCCATAAAACTTGAATAAGGATGACTTATTAAACTTAGGAGGACAAAAAGGACAAATATACCTAAGGAGCAATAAAAAAACCGTAATCCATTGGACAGACAAACACAGGAAGACAAATGAACAACCACAAGCACAACAAATAAACACAGAAAACTAAAAAACAATGAACAACACGAACTCCTATAAAAATAAACTGTTATCACAGAGATATGTCTCGCCTTTTTGTAATTTTGATTATGCAAATGTTGAAATCATAATAGCAATACCTTAACATCTTACACAAGTTATGCAAATATTCAAAGTCAATGAACCATGACTGAGTTACATGGTTAAACAATCTCCATTTAAATGAGATGTGTGAATGCTAATACAACTGGATACCAAATACCATTGACTTATTATAAGTCGTTCCCAAACCTAAATACAAAAATTTTGTGGGAAAAATTTGGTTGATTATATAGGGAATCACTGATGTGTGACTGGAGTGGGCCCCCCTTAGGTCGGTCAGCGCCCCCTCCCCCCCCCTAATAAAAAGTTCTGGATCCGCCACTGATAGCAATACCTATATGTAGCTTTTCAACCCAACCTCATCATGGCAAGACAAAAATCTTTTTGCTTGGCTTTGTGTCCAGTAAAATATAATTTTGTTTGTTTACTTATAGTTACTTATAGTTGATTTCCAGTGCATGATCTCTCAAGGTTCCTCTTCACCAGACTCATAATATATGTAAAGTAAGCAAACCATTCAAAGTCAATAGACCATGACTGAGGGGGTGGAGCCAAATAATCTCCATGGCAATGAGATGTGGCAATGATAATACATCTGCATACCAATTATCATTGACCTACCACTAGTGGATCCCCATAAACTGACCTAATCACAAACTAATACATGTAAAGTAAGCAAACCATTCAAAGTCAATAGGCCATGACTGAGGGGGTGGAGCCAAATAATCTCCATGGCAATGAGATGTAGCAATGGTAATACATCTGCATACCAATTATCATTGACCTACCACTAGTGGATCCCTATAAACTGACCTAATCACAAACTAATACATGTAAAGTAAGCAAACCATTCAAAGTCAACAGACCATGACTGAGGGGGTGGAGCCAAATAATCTCCATGGCAATGAGATGTGGCAATAGTAATACATCTGCATACCAATTATCATTGACCTACCACTAGTGGATCCCCATAAAACTGAGCTAATCACAAACTAATACATTGTTGACGCCGTCGCCGCCGCCGCCGCCGCCGCCGCCGCCGCCGCCGCCGCCGACGCCGGAAACAGCATACCTATGTCTCGCCTTTTGACTCCGTCAAGGCGAGACAACCAGGAGTGAAAGTATGATAATTTTGTATTACCTTGGTTATGTCTATGTACATAGTACTTAAACGCAAATGCCGGAGGTCTTTTCCACTCACAGCCAACATAGGAAAAAGAACCTGTCAAAAAAGGAAGTATTCAATATTACTCTTGATTCTTCACTTATCTTGTGTTAATGGTTTGCTGTTTGTATATAAAATCTGAAATCACAGAAACATGAATGAAGCAAGTTTGTAAGTAACCATGCTGTATTTGCGTTGACAGTGTTCCTTATACATAGATACGCGGGAGGTTGGGCTACTCTTACAACAGGTTTAACCCTATCAATGCTCAGTGTAAGTACGAAGTCAGACTATCCTTATTCTATGTTGTATTTATGATTGTGTTTTGTGCCTCTTTATGTTATATTTTGTCAGAAGGTCTGTCGATCGAGTAGCATTAATGGATTGATATTTCATCGTTGAACTCTCTTATCACATATTTTGCTGTTTATCTGATTAAAAAAATAGTATTAGGTCAAAACAATTTAGTAATTAGTAAGCTAATTGTGATAACTTTTTTTCTGGTTTTATGGTCAACATATTTCATTTCTTCCTTATTCTTCTCTCCCTTACACTAAATCAATAACTAATATACATTTAGGTACAAGTTATCAGTACCTGTAACACAAATTATAGATATGTTATTTTGCATTTATTATTATCACGATAAAATACCTTTTGGCTTGTTGGCAGGAAGTGTCCCATGGTTTGTCAGTATGTATTTCTGGAAGTGGAATGATGTTCTGTAAAAAATACAAAATAACACACTTTATTTCTTTTTCAGGAAAAGCTTTTTCGAATAACTTAATATCATAATACTCGTACTTTATGAAATAGTGAGCATGCCAAGCATTTGACTAATACAATAAAAAATTTGCTTCCGTTGTTACGACATTTTTTTTACGATTCTTAATTAAATAATAGCACATTATTTATCTATTTTATCTTTATATAATTATTTGATTTACTGATGTGATATTGAACAGAGTAAAAGTCTCGCTGTATTACGTTTACATGATAATGCGCAAGTGTTTGGTTTGAACGTAGATTTTGCACTACGATTGTGCACAGGATTGTTTTTATATATGACTATGTGCACATATCATGCATATGAATCAGCTATAGACCTACGGGTGCCCTATAAATGATAGTTTCCAAATTATTCTTAGAGTGGATATCTGTGTTATGCTCTTAATTGTAATTCTACCTTCACGTATAGCGAACACATAAAATAATAGTTACATGATTCACGTTTGTACGTTTGTTCAGTGACAACCATTAAGTGCATATATCAGACCGAGAACATATTGATACGATATGAATATTAATCCTACTTTGTGCAAGACTGACACGCTGAGCCGGATAGTTAACGTGCTAACTCGCGATGAAAGCAAGAAGTCACACGGACACCAAGACACCATATGCCTCCGAGCCGGCCAGTTCAATTATATTACTATTGGATGTCGCGTGCTTGGCAGAAATGCAACAAATACCAATTTTAATATCTTTTGGTTTGACCCGACCGATGATCTTCCGCACTTAAGGCGAGCACGCTACCACGATTGTACCGTGACGGTATAACGTGAGAAAACGTAATAAAAAAAGATATACATATACTTACGGTATCTTTCCAAATTTTATTGTGACATTTGCAGGGGAGACTGGATCTAGAAATAGAATGTACATGTAATATAAAAAAAAATATGAAATGCTTTCATGTGATCATTAATACTTATATTAAATTTATGTTCAGCTGGAAGAATGGACTCTTTTAAACTGAATATTTAAATTCTACCTGAATAACTTTCATTGTATCAGTGTTTATCTTTTGATGAAAGATATTCAATTGATTAATTTCGAAAACAAATCTGTTTCATGTTTCATGGAGAGTCAAGAAAGGAGTTGAAATGGCAGGATGCTAAACTTGTTGAAAAAGGCAGGTGCAAACATGTGTTAAAATACATTCACTGTGAATGTGAACAACTGGGCCAAGACGGTAAGATGGAGGTTTTCCCCCATAAAACTAGTTTAATCCCATCACTGCTGAGCACGCTGAATATCTATCAAGACGGATTCTATGTTTTAGTTTTTGTGCAATGTTATGCTGTGTTTGTCTAAAGGACTGTTTTTTGTAAGGCGTTAATTGATTGATATGTTATTGAAAACCATATTCCGTACTGCAGCTATTGCATTTAGTATTTACCATATGCTGGCTTAGAGAAGTGGACTTGAATTATAAGATAATGAATTTTCATTCTTCCTCCGACTTTTACTGAAACATCTGCATAGAAAATAAAAACATTATAAAAGTTCGATATTTTTTGTTCGAACTGATGCCCTGATGATTAACCTAACACATATAGACATTTCCGATCCCTTACAGATACAATCATGATGATTATGGTTTATGTTTCACCAATAACATGATAACAATATTACTCCTTATGTAAAATACCCAATGAAGTCAACTCAAATTATTTTTTTGTAATAAGCTGACAAAAACAGAAGTTAGCCGGTACCTTTAATTTCAGCTTCCGCTACATAGAGGATGTTTTATCACTCAACAATTCACGTTTTGGGAATTTATTACATCTCATTATCCGAATGAGCTCAAAATTAAGGATACCATAGACACTGCCAAGTCTGCATCTTATCTTGACTTTCAACTCGAAATTGACACAAGAGGAAAGCTGACTTTCCAATCGTGAACTTCCCATTTTTAAGCGGTAACTTTCCAGAAGCGCCGGCGTATGGAGTATATATTTCACAACTCATACGTTATATTCCAGAGCTTGTGACATATACATTGACTTCACGGACAGAGCCCAGCTCCTTGCAGAAAAGTCGCTCAGACAGGGCTATGTTGCTCATACGTATGAGTCATCCTTATTAAAGTTTTACGGACGTTATCATGACTTGGTTGACAGGTATGAAAAAACCGTTTCCCAAATGAAAATGGACCTGTTCCATTGATTTTGTCCCTTCCACATACTGGATTTGACTTGGGAAGCAGGTCAGGAAGAAGAGACTGCTTACTCTTCCGAATATCCCTTTGGTATTTCTTGACTTTACATATATTTGTACGATATTTCTTAGTCTTATTTTTATATATATATATTTTCTGTTATAGAATTGTAGTTCGAATGATTCACTCCGTTTCAATATATCTTATGTGATATTTAGTTAATCAGTTATCCTGTAACATAGCTGTGTCTACAATGAATAAGAAATTTGAAAATTTGTACTAGCAATACTGAGGAAACGGATTCATATTTCCTACTATAAGTACATTCCTTTTGGTAATGAAAGGAGTTGTTTTTGAAAAAAGTTATCCCAAGATCCAAAGTCAACTGCCTCTCCAATCCTCTTTCACATTCTCTGAAATTACCATTCATATTATAAATTCTTTTATACAAACGGAAATTTAAAAAAATTATCACATTCTGCAATTTTGGATTTTTTCAACATCTTAATGTTATTATGGTTTTAAATTATTTACTATTTTGTTATTAATATGTATATTTTGACATACATTGTGTACGCATCTTTTGGCTTGTCTGAAAAAATTTTTTTTGCCAATAGATGTTTTGTCAAATATAAACTGTATACTTCAAAATTAAGGTGCGTCTAGAGAGTATATTTGAACGAGTACAGGCGTATTTTACCAGTATGTATCGTTCTGCTGTGGTTCCGTACAAATTCCTGTATCGTCATGATGAGCTGAAATTTTGTTTGCTTCTGTTAAAATACTGGCTGAAAGAGATTTTAAAAATGTACCTTACTCAAATTATCCTTGCTTACACGTTTGTAGGCATAAACTATCTCAATTATGAAAATGGTGAAAACACTTGCTTAAATACAAATAAAAGTTTTAAATATTTCTTACTTACAAGACTTTATATATTTCATTCTCACACCAAATTACTTGGTACGAAAACAAATAAACATTTATAAAGAATATATCACAATATCAAATCTATCGTGTAATAGTAGATCATAATTTGTCTCCAAAAATTACCTACTGCACGAACCTGGATCGAACCCGGAACATTTGGTAGTTCACCATTCTACCAATTGAGCTAAAGGAGTACTCCACTAATTACGATTCTGTATATTTTACCTACACAAGAGGGAAGTCTTGTTACACCTCTACTTTATATAACTTTATTCTCATAACCATTGGTACAGAGACAAACTATTTACATTATATACAACGAATACAAACATACATAAAACAAAGTCTGACATACAGAACAGCAATGACAGAGTATTAATTGGGAGGACTTGCTCTTTTCTTAATTACTCGCAGCATTTTGATTAAGTTTGATAATATAAGTTTATCTTGCGGCGTCATAAGATTCTTAAACTTTAAAACATTTGGATTTCTTGTAAGATTTCTTTTGATAAGTCTATTTCTGTCACCTGCCAAAAATGGATATTCTAAAATATAGTGGTATTCATCACCGATTTGATCATTGCATAAATTACATTTTCTGTTGTTTCTTTCGATATTTTGCCATCTTCCAGTCTCAAAAGGCAACTTATGATTCCCTGTTCTAAATTGGCACAAAAACAAAGAATCTTTTGAGCTTAGAATATCAAAATATTTCTCTTGTTCTAATGAATCTTTAAATCGATAGTTTGTCGCTTTGGTGCAATTTTGAATTTCATCATGCCAGTTTTGTCTGAATTGATCAGAAAGACATTGTTTCATTCTGATTTTTAACCACTCAGTGTTTGGAATCGTCTGCGAGTTCTAGAAATTAGCAAGTCCACACTCGTTAAAGATACCTTTTACAAATTCAAGCCAATGAAAGTTAATATTTTGAGTAGTATACAATTGATACATTAGCTTGTATGATAATGAACAAAGTTTTGTTTGTTTTCCAGTAATTAATTTTGACCAATATGAAATTACTCTACTTTTTATATCTACGATCAGTGGAAATCGACCAAGTTCTCCATACACAAAACAATTAGGTGTAGAAGATTTCAGCTTTAAAAGAAGTTTACAAAACTTTAAATGTACTTTTTCAACATGGTAACAGTTTTTAAATCCCCAAAGTTCACAGTTATATAGTAGAATTGGTTTTACCATTTTATCAAAAAGGTCTAATTGGCATGAAATAGACAAATTATGGTATTTCCCCAACTTCAGAACTTCATACATGGCTTTTGTTCCTTTATCAGCCTGTGCTTTTATTGCTAAGTTATAGTTGCCAGTCCTATTTACGGTTGTGCCTAGATAATTGAATTCTTGGACAATTTCAATTTCTTGATTGTCTAGAATAAAGTGTATATTGTTTGGAAGTCTTCCGCCAGAGAAACATAAAATTTTTGTTTTACCTATATTAACTTTAAGTTTCCAGTCTAAACAATACTTATAGAAACTATTTAATTGTTGTTGGAGTCCGACGGCGGATTCAGACATTAGCACAGTGTCGTCTGCATATAGTATAGCAAAGATTTTAAGATATATTCCAAGGTTGGATTCAATATCTTCACTTATCGATGTAAGTCCGTTATTATTTTGAGTTTCTAAGAACGATTCTAAGTCATTTAGGAAAATTGCAAAGAGAAAGGGGGACATATTTTCTCTTTGTCTCACTCCATTATTACATGAGAAAAAGTCAGAATTGCTGTTGTTGTAAACAATATTCGATTTAATGTTTTTGTACATATTTTGAATGACTGTCAACGTTTTTCCGTTTATCTTATTTAACACAAGCTTATAGAATAGGCAACTTCTCCATACTTTATCAAAGGCTTTTTCAAAATCTATAAAGGCGCAAAATAATTTCTTTTTCTTAAGTTTCAGAAGTTCAAAAAAAGGAATGTAGGGTAAATAAATTGTCAGTGGTACAATAACCTTGTCTGAAGCCGCATTGATTTTCATTTATAATTTGAAACTCTTCAGAATATTTATTAAGTCTCTCGGTTAGTACCGCAGTAAAAAGTTTTCCAAGACAACTGACTATTGTAACAGGTCTAAATTTTTTAGGATCTTTACTTTCCCCTTTGTTTTTATAAATGGGTTTAATATTTCCCACTAACCAACTATCGGGTATTTGCCCTGTGTCAAAAATAAGATTGAATAGTTTTTCATAGATATCGATAAACTGCCCTGATGTTGTTTTGATATATTCATTTATTATTTTATCTTCGCCACAAGCTTTATTATTTTTAAGTTTTGAAATGCACTTTAAGATTTCTTCTTTTTCAATATATAGATTGATCTCGTTGTTTACATGGTTTAATGTTTGTTCATCAAGCTCGGGTAAATCAGTTTCTTCATCCTCAATGGGTGCTTCATTCAAGGATTTAAAAAAGTTAAATAAACTTTCAATTGGAATATTTGGTTGTTTTTTACTCTTCCCCTGTCTCAAAAGTTTCCAAAACTGTTTGGAATCATTTTGTCTGGTGTCCTTTAACTTTCTTGATAGTTTATCAGAGTATTCTGTTTGGCACCTATCCATAGTGGTCTTATAAAGTTTTTCAGCCTCCACTAACCGAAGCTTGTTTTTTTTCGGTTTTATGATTTTTAAACTTACGCTTAAACTTCCTATAGTTTTTCCTGGCGAATTTGCATTTAAAATTAAACCAGGGCTTAGAGTTTAATTTTACCTTACTATTCTTTTTTGTGTTACTTTTATATGTTCCAAAGGTTGTCTTAGCACTGTCAATAAAAATTTCTCCTATTCATTTATCAAAGTGTTAACATCATTTACTGTTGTGTTAACATCATCCGTTTCAACAAGTTTATTTAATAGGGCATCCTTTCTTGTTATGTTAATATTTCTCTGAAATTCATCAGTTTTACTGCTATCCCACTTTTTAGCATTAGTGGTATTTGAGTTCATTTGAAAAGGGGCATTATTACATTCATTTATCTCATTGTCATAAACAATAGTACCAATACAAATAGACAATGGACAATGCACATCAGAAAATAGCTTAGAAAAATCTAAAATATTACAACTACGAAAACTATTTACAAAATTAGCATTACTTATACAGTAATCAACCACACTAGCATTTTTACAAGTAAAATGTCCTTCCTTGTCACCTGTGAGTCTACCATTCAAAATAAAGAAATTGTTCCCTTTACAGAAATCTAACAATAATGAACCATACCTGTTTTTAACTTTATCTTTATTTTGTCGCTCCCTTGGGATACCAGCTATTTCAAGAACATTTGAGCTGTTGTCAAAAATTTCAAGTGGTATGTTTGAATGATCGATATCAGATTCATCGAATTGGAAAAAATCTTTATCAGTGGATGTGCGACTATTAAAATCTCCCAGTAATGCTACGTTCTGGTATTGGTTTGACAAGGAAAGAAACTCATTTTCAATTTGACTAAAAGCATCTGGTGATGAGTATGACGTGTAATCGGGAGGAATATAAACAATACCAAAAACGGCATCGCTGTCAAGACCTAGTAAACTAAATGACCTAAAGTAGAACTTCACTGAGTAGCTAATGGCGGGTGAGAGATTTATAACACAAACGAGGTATACTAGGGAAGCCCCGTTACAATTATATAATGTAATGGATATGTAAGGATATATTTTACTATTAGTTATTCTAATGAATTTACCTAGTATTTAACCGCAGAAATTGTGTGTATTAAAGCACGTTACATGTATTTGACGCTATTTGGTTGAAATATAGATCTATCAATATTGAGTGTAGTTTCTTCTTAAAATAAAAAAAAATATATACTTTACGATATATTGTGCATGATTTGAGTTAATCAAGTAATCAGGAAATAAGTCAACTCTTCTATGCAAAGAATGGATTATAAAAATAAAACAATACTCACAAACATAGCTCTCTCCAATTTCGTCCAATGATTTCGAGTAACACATGTATTTGTTTGGCTATAATAGAGAATATATAATTAAGGTCTTTCCCTTTCCAAAGGGAAGACCTTACTGTATGTCTTATGATTATTATTTTTTTCTGCCACAGATGGCAAAAAAATGTTGCGACGTATCATTTCGAAACTTGGTACCATTATTCGGTCATACTCTGACTCGCTCTGACTGACCCTCCGAAACCGATCTATTTTTAGTAACAGAGTTATCTGCCCCGCTACCAAAAACCTTGTGTACAGATAAACTCAAAAACCATAATGGATATCAAAAATCTAAAGTGGGGAAAATGTTGTCAGACTCATGGCCATGATTTGTCATGCAAAAAAATTTTTTTCGATCCACTTCCTGGTTACGCGTTTTTGAGTCGAAAAGTGTCAATTTTTTTTTCTTCAAAACGGTTAGTCCTAGGAACTTGGGACCTTCACCTATCATCCTAGGTGACATATGTTGCATCCCAAAATGTCAAGGTGAAAGGTCAAATCTCAAGGTCAGAGGTCATATTACACTATGTGTGCAGTATATCTCATGAACCATAAAAGATAGAAGCAGACATTAAATGGGGAAAATACTCCTCTCATTTAGACCTTTATTTGATATAAAGGGTCGAAAACTGTTCGACAAACCGTTTTCGAGTTATGGCCCTTGACGCGTTTCGGCTTATTTGTTTTTGGCTTATAACTTTTAAGCCGTCAGAGATAATATAGTAAACATATAGTTTTTTGTTACCGTCATTGTGAGTACTTCAATTTAAGACCAAAGTCTAATGTTTACGGGTAGCCATTTTCAAAATGGCGGACACCGTAAACAGTTTTTATGAAATAACACTTAAACCATACAAAATTGAAGTGGACAACACATGGGAAAAATGTTCATCATGTCGAAATCTACAAAATATGCTTCAAGAGCGAAAGCGTAAAACTTATCGTTTTTGAGTTAATGCTCTTGATTCGTATTTTGAAAAATGATTTTTTGTTTATAACTTTTTAACCATAAAAGATAATGAATAAAACATAGGGTTCATTTGATAGAGAATTAAAATACCTACAATTTGAGCCCAAACAGTACATGATTCGGTTGAGTGTTTTCAAAATGGCGGCCAAAAACATATTGTAAACTGCGTTATTTGCCAATTACTTTTAAACCGTTACAGATTATATAGTAAACATGTATACTTTTTGTGTTCAGTAAGAAAAGAGCTTCAATTTAAGACCAAGGTCAAATGTCATATCTCAAGGTCACACCTTAGCAACAAGAGTACCTTACCAGAAACTCCTCTTTTAGATTAAAATTGTCAGATTACCCCATGTAGAAGAGACCCTTTTGGCCCTAAGGACCAGGTGAGCGATTCAGGCTCCTGGGAGCCTCTTGTTTAAATGGTTGCAGATATCAAGCTGATTTTTGGTGTGAGTCTACCTTGATGAGTTACAGATCAAGTTTACGTTTCGTTCCACTCCGATAATTTTAACAGAGTTATACCCCTTGGACTTAGAAAAAATTTACTAAAATTTCAGTTTCCCGCACTTTTTGAAACAAATTCTTCCAGATATTGAACCAATTTTTGTCTCGCCTGCGAAGCAGAGCGGGACATAGGTGTTACTTTACCGGCTGCGGCAGGGGCGTTGACTTTTGTGTTAAGGTTTTATGAGCACCGCCATATCTCCAGAACTATAAGTCCTAGGTTGATGAAACTTGGTATGCATATGCCCCAGTAGTAGCTTAGCCCAGTTGCATCCCCATCTTTTGACCTTGATTTTCCGGTTGAGTGACTTTGACAACTTTCATTACATATAATAGCAGTGTTAAGGTTTTATGAGCTCCTCCATATCTAAAGAGCTACAAGTCCTAGGTTGATGAAACTTGGTATACATATGCCCCAGTAATAGCTTAGCACAGTTGCATCCCCATCTTGATTTTCTGGTTGAGTGACTGACAATTTTTAATGCATATAATAGCAGTGTTAAAGTTTTATCAGCACCTCCATATCTCAAGAACTATAGGCCCTAGGTTGATGAAACTTGGTATGCATATGCCCCAGTAGTAGCTTAGCACAGTTGCATCCCCATCTCGTGACCATGCCCTTGATTTTCTGGTTGAGTGACTTTGACAATTTTCAATGCATATAATAGCAGTGTTAAGGTTTTATGAGCACATCCATATCTCAAGAATTATAGGTCTTAGGTTGATGAAACTTGGTATGCATATGCCCTAGTAATAGCTTAGCACAGTTGCATCCCCATCTTTTAACCTTGACCTTGATTTTCTGGTTGAGTGACTTTGATAATTTTTATTGCATATATTAGCAATGTTCAAGTTTTATAAACAACTTTTGGTTTCAGAAACTGAAAATCCTTATAAATTTATGAAAATATAGTGGAAGTAAGAAAGAATTATTGTTTCTGATGGTTCCAGCAGGCAAGACATACTTAAGTGTTAACTCTTTTGGTATGTAAGTCTACCTTGACGAGATGCAGATCAAGTTTGTTTCATTTTGCTCCACCCTTGGATTACCTTACCTTCAATCTTGATCTGTGGTCTTAAGGTTAAATAATTCAGTTTTGTATGGGTGCCCTGTGGTGCCCAGGTTTTTATAGCGGGGCCCACAGAGATGGGTACCATCTCCATGATATCTAGTTTATATAAATTTGTCCTGACAGGGCCCCTTTAAATTAAAAATAGTGTTTATCTTTAAAACTTTAGAACAAAAACTAACAGAAAAGATGTTGCTTGCTTGAACTTTGTTCTTTGAACTCTACAAGTCTGTTGGGTCCAAGTTGTCTGATGTCATAGGTCAAGGGAAAGACCTCACATTTGTTCTCCGAACAAATGACTTTTTAATTGGTTGTATATTTCTTTTATTTCTAATTTAGAAGACCAACATTTTCTCATTCTTTAAAGGCTTTGTTTGTCTTTTTCAAATGCTTTGCAAAAAAAGAGATGACATTTAAAAATGTTGAAAAATAATTTGATAATTTTTATGCAATAGCTGAACAAGTTTCAGTAAAATAATTTCTATAGTCATTACTATATGAAATTTGTCTATCCGTTACGAAGATCTTTCCACATTATTTGGGAGGTTTCTTTCTTTTTTTCTTTTCTTTTCTTATTACAGTACTCATTGATTTGCAAAGATATAATACCTAAAAGGGTAAAAGGTCAAAAAATGTATGCTATATGAAATTCTCATTTCATTTTGGTGACTTATTTCCTTTGTTTGAGTCAAAGGCATGGTGACTTTAAGCTCATACATTTCTTCGTCACTGGCTTTTGGGTTTTATTTCATATATGGTAATTCTCTGATAGCATCTGTCACAGCTGTGTCATGTATACAAAACAAGGTCATTTGTATATTTCCTAATTGTTTTGACATTGGTCCGGATTTCATAGAACATGTAAAACATTTCAAATTTTATGATCTCCTCAATCAATCCCAAACATAAATTCTGACCAATCAAATTGCCCGAAATTCAAAACTGAAGGGAAACCCAGAATTTTGTGGATAATTTCAAAATTTGTTCGGGTTTGATAAAATGTTGCAAATTTTAGGATTTCCTCAATCTATCCCAAACCTAAATTCCGACCAATCAAATTACTGGAAATTCAAAACTGAAGAAAATCTCAAACGTCAAAGTTTTACAAGTCATAATTGGCTATTTATTCGGATTTACCTTTAAATGATGAAGTTTTCTGTATTACAATACTCATTATTTACTTACTTACTTATTTATTTATTTATTTACAAGTTTGACCGTTTATATAAATATACGACGTGAATTATTGTATTTTTCTATATAAAAAAATCATTTAATAAATTTTATTTTTTCCATGAAAGATGTTGACTAGTTGCTATTTTGGACTGTAATTTATAGATAATAGTACAATGTCTAGCGTAAGTTAATTAAGAAAAAAACACCATGTCATTTTAGCCAATGTTTAAAATGTATTGCTACAGACGCACATTCAAAGATTCACCGGGAAAATATAAACAATTACTATCTTTAAAAAAGATAGACGACGTATTTATTTCTCTATTCTTATCATATAATAATGTGTAGGTCGGCCATTCTTAGTTGAAATCGCATTTCAAGGATTTTTTACAGTACATGTATACATCATACAATGCGGAATTTTTATACATAAAATTTTAAAAACAATATTTCAACAATAAAACTCCCACAACCAGTTCCGCCGACGGGTGTGTCTACGACGGACGACGACATTGGAGATACCATAAACGTAGGCTAATTGAAATATTTAATTTTAAACATAAATTTTCAGGTGATAGGATTACACTGTTTTTTCATGGTAAATGCCAGTAAATGTCTCGTCACACCTAAACAGTGTTTGTCCGGTATAAAGTTATGTATTATAGATTTAACTGGATGCAAGTTTTCCAAGAAGTTTTCAACATCAAATAGAAATGTATTCAGCGGCATAAGATAAAGAAGTATGAATATGGAATTTTAAAATGTGCATTTTGTTGAAATCCTGCCAACCAAACTACATTTAAACAAGAGGCTCAGTGGGCTGAGCCTGTATCGCTCACCTTGCCATTTTGTTTTACGGACCAGGAAGATTTATGCAAACTTTGTAAAGGACCTTCCATAGATGCTCCATACCAAAAATCAGTTCATTTGGCTTTACGATTTCAGAGAAGACGTTTTAAATTTCGACCAATCAGAACATGAAAACGCTAATGGCAGCCATTTTGTTTCACCGACCGGGATGATTTATGCAAACTTTGTAAAGGACCTTTCAAGCTTCAGGCCAAGTTTCAGTTCAATAGGTCCAGGGGTTTCAGAGGAGAAGATGACGGACGACGGACGGACGACGGACGCCAGGTGATGCTAAAAGCTCAAATGTCCTTTTAGGACAGGTGAGCTAAACAGGGGAAACTGAAGTGAAAATTGAATTCAAATTAAATTTGTTAAGATTTGGTTAAAACAGGATTTCTAAAATAGACGAAAATAAGAATAAAAACAATTCAAAACGAAACTTTTAATTTGTTAAGTTTTGCACAGTCCCGTGCTTCGATCCTCTACCTATTTGTAGCCCAGACATTCATTTAGTTCAGAACAACAACAAAGTACTTGAAAAAAGGGATTTTTGTCCATGAATACTGCTTGAACTGCATTCATATTAAAAAATATTTTGTAATTAAAAATAATCCATTTTTTACACTTTTTACTCCAGTTTCTTGTGGCATACGATCTATAAATAGAAATATAAATGTATATAAACACAGTTTTGTCTCAATTCATTGACGCGGACGTAAATGATCCACACCTTTGAAATGCCGATTCTTTAAATCACAGCTGTATTTATCAACTAATTAGAATGGCTGACCTTTCGAATGTAGTTTTTTTAAGTTAAAAAAAATGAATAAAGTAAAATTGTGAAAAGTGATAGCTTTTCAAAAGCGGAGGTTCGGGCACATTTGGCCGATGGTAGAACATTCTTGTCTATTTGAACATCGCCATTTTCCTCAATGTTATCAAATCACATAGCTGCAAAGTTATCACATGCGGTCTGTTGTCATGGGAAAGCTTCTCTTTAGTTAAATAGGTCAAAGGCGAGCGTATACGACTACGTCGAAAAATCTTGCTTTTTGTTTTAATTCCTGGGGAAATTATTATAAATACCTCCACATCCTAGGTACCACATTCGCATGTTTCCGGAATCATAATGAGTACCAACTGGATATGCCAACAAGAGCCAACATATAATTCTGCCCGTCTATCAACTCAATAGATTCGGTAGCAAGCTTTGCCAACGCGAGATATTGCCAACAAAATATTCGGAATATCGCTAGATTTTTCACGTTCAGGCTTGTAGCTGCCTATATATAGCTATGACATCATTGAAATGTTGGGAGAATTTCAATGCGTGAGCAGGTTTTTTTTTTTTTTTTCAAAAAGAGCTTCTTGTAGTAAAAAAATAATAAAAATCGAAACAATCGATTGTTGCTTTTCAACTTAGGGTCATTATGAACTATGAATTATGTATCATACCTTCTATATAGAGGCCCACATTTTAAGTTTCTAAAATCCATTTAATTATTTGTATATTTATGAAATGAGAGATGAGTAGTGAAAAATAAATGAAAACGGAACGACTCTGATTCTAAAAACGGATGTTAGATATACTGTATATTTGGGTTGATATAAATATATAGGATGTTATATTTTTGTCCAGTTTCCCATTTTAAATAATAAAAATGAGAAGGTATTTATCTTACAGCTTCATTTTCCGGCGATGCTGAAATGTATAAATGATATAAAACAAGATAAGCGTCTTTGACCTACTTTATTTCTTTATTCGGATACTTGCGGATATCTTCTCAAAGTTCAACGCGAATATTAGAAAATAACCCGGTTAGAACCAAGAAGTTGGGTTCCTATAACCAAACAAACCGGATGTTGAAACAGTTACCATGGTTTCGAACCAAAGAACCCGGATAGAACCAAGGTTCAGAACCAAAAGACCCGGATGGAACCAAGATTTTGAACCAGAGTGCCCGGATAGAACCTAATTGCATTCGGAAATCTCATGTCTTTTTATACCTTCAACGTATTTTCCAAATTATTTATTTATTTAGTATATTTATATTTAATATAATTTATTTATTTATTTATTTTTCTTATTATATCAATAGTGACATCATGAATTATTGTTTTAGTTTTATACCGTGAGCACAACTGCTGAGTTTAAATCGACAAAATGTGCACATCTTCTGCATCAA
Organism: Mytilisepta virgata; assembly: GCA_028015205.1. Lineage (NCBI taxonomy): Eukaryota > Metazoa > Mollusca > Bivalvia > Mytilida > Mytilidae > Mytilisepta > Mytilisepta virgata. The sequence continues at coordinate 51,669,298 of CM051515.1, forward strand.
CATTTTTACCAAAGAATTTTATTTTAACTACTGATTCGATGCCGCTGCTGGTCCCCGAAGGTATACCCAACTCACTTGATAGTATTTTGATACTAGCTCGATATTGATACTTTAAATGTAATATTACAAAAATGTAAAATTTGCAAAAAAACTAAGCAGTATCGAAGTTTTTTAAATCGAAGAAATGTGGACATCTTGTGCATGAAAATTGGCATTAAAGAATTTATTCATTGGAAATTTTTGTTTACCAATATCGTGTATCTCAAAATCCATTCGTATATTGAGCTGTATTAATCATTACACGAAATGCAGAAAATGAAATTAAATAGAATAACCAAGAAAAGCAAGAAAATACAAGTAAAAGGTTAACAGAGAGCAATATAGTTCGAACCTTTCAAATTAACTGATTATTCCTTTTATCTATTAATTTACACTTTATTCCTCACTTCATACTGTTTTATATACCTCAAATAAACCAATACATATTAGCCTAAACAACAAGAACAGCCTTCATAATACATTTAAAGAAATAAAATAATTATCAACTGCTACTATATGAATAAAACTGGTATTTTGCAAAAAAAAAGAAAATATGGAGAAATGACTTAAGTTAAAATGGAAAGAGAAACTTTATGGCAGACTCCAAAACATGCAAGAGAAATGTTCATTTTTTAATTTTATAAGTTTGCAAATTGTTTTAAGAAATAAAAAATTAAGAATTCTAGTTCTACTTACCATAAAATGCTCCAATGATGTAAATAAACTTCTGCATCTTTTTTGAGCCACAGTTGCAACAACAAATAAACTGTCTAAACTGTACATCCGTAAACTAACGTTTCGATTTTAAATAGGGAAATCTTTCTTGGTAATATATCTTCACCGAAAAACAAGATTTTACTTTGAAACTATTAGTTTGATGTATATTTGTCACGTCTATATTTATTGTCTAATGAGCATTGTTTACGCTGATTTATCGGAGAATTCATATAAAGTCAAGAAATACCAAAGGGATATTCGAAGGAGGGGGAAATCAAAACGACTGGCAAACTCCGGAGAACAACGAAGACAAGACCAAAACAATACGTGCACTACAATTGAAAACTAAAAACATATGAACAACATGGACCCCACCAAAAAACCGGCGGTAGACTATATGAACTTGAAATATTTACACAGGTCAATTTGCCCCATTGATACATATTTTTCCGCCCCACTGTTACAAAACTGTAAAATCTGCCCCATTGATACACTTTTTTCAGCCCCATTGTTACATATTTTTTCCGCCCCTCTGTTACAAAACTGAGGGGTATTTTCGTCAAGCATAGCTCTGTCCTTAGATGGTTTTGTCTTTACCCCTTTTGGTCATTTTGCCATTTTCGTATTTGCTCTTCACCTTTGTGGATTGTTGTTTTGGTTTCAACATTTTTAGGCTTTAAGCACAGCTGCTGAGTCGTGAATCGACGAATGTGCACATCTTCTGATCAACATTTGTAGCAATTTTTTTTTTTATCATGATGAACAGCTCGGATGTCTAATGAACGTTTTATAGCCAATAAAATTCTTTGATACAAATTTTGATGCACAAGTTGTGCACATTTTGTCGAACGTATTCATGATAAAGCATTCGATTTCCGTTTGTTACAAATATTCTGTGCAAAATTGTTTACGACATAAATTGGTAATATTAAAAATGTCTTAATTCACAGCTATAAGTGAAATAAATACAGGGAAAAGTAGCCCTACTCCTTTTAAAATAAAGATATACCGATTCTCAAGTTTATGAAAAAAAGATCTATTTTGTTTTCGTTGAAAATTTTAAAAAAAAAAACCTACAAGCAAAATATTTAAATCTGTCAACTAGAAACAAACGTATTGTGATTAATTCCTTTGCACATCGTTGTGATGCTTTGCAGTTAATTGTACTTATTATTTTTAACATGTTACCTTGTATAATCACGTACGCAAAACATGTTTTCGGCTCACATGAAAGTCTCGTGATAAATAAATTAGTAAATGTTAAACAAAATTAATTAAAATTTACACCCTGAAAAGGAAAATATGAAGGAATTTGTGTTAACGACAATTTTTTGCTGACCAATGAAAACGGAGTTTGCAGTAATTTTCCGATTTTTCCCCCAAACGTCCGTAAGCTTGGTAAAATCGTCAAGTTTAAACAATAGAATACCGAAGCAATTAGATAACGAAAAAAGGTCCATAACATAAAATATACTTTAGAACAGCATAATAATGAAGAAAAGCCAAACCAATGAGAAAACAAAATATATAAAAAGCCAAAGAGAACAATAAATAAAAACATGTGCGCATCACACCAAGAGAAATAAAGCCACACATACACATAACAAACATGACAAAAAAAAACATAACAAACAACAGAGAGGGCACAAAAACTACAGATGTAAATTAATGTAGAAACAAAGGCTTCACTATGGCTGCTACATAAATAAAAAAATGGATAACAAGAAATGTGAACAACATAGATATCAATCAGCGCTACCCAACAGACAGAACCCGCGACTAAAGATAATACAAAAGTGCGCAAAACACTAAAAACAAACATAACAGATAGTCAGGATTGTGTGCAGTCGGATAATGGCAAGACTTGCGTTTGTGTACGATAAAAACTACGATGGGAAAACTTGGTCATGATAAGTGATTTTCTATTTATGATTTATCAGTTGTTCTCAAAACTTATAATGTTGAAAACTAAAACACAATTTTTATTCTTCTTACTTTGCCTCATTTTAATAAAATGTAATACCTGGATTTCAACATATGCTGGATGATCTTGCCAATCAAATGAAACAATAAGACAATACTTTATATCTATTGCTCTGTTAGAGACTATGCACAATTTCTTTACATTTTTCTAATTTTTTTAAGACTTGTTATGAAAGTTATTGAATTTACTTTTTTACAAAGTAGCTTTTACAAATCGAAACTTGGTATAATAAAATAAATATGCTATTTTACATTTTTTTTTATAAGATCCTAACTTTAAAATCTTTTTAATACGATATTACTAGTCTTGGTAGGTGTGGTAAATAAGAATGTAATACCTGGAAGTAAGAAGTTTAGTACGATATAACAATAAAAAACACAAAACTGATTTTAGTACTTTTATTTTGATAAGTTGATAAAAATATCTCGTTTCTCAGAACATAATTTGTTTATAATGTACCGGAAAATGAGCAATCCTGGATTAGTTACGACAAGTACAGACAGAGCAATTAATTTTCAAATAATATTATAAATCGACAGACAGAGAAACATTGCAAAGGGTAACAGGATTTTCTATTGTTTTTTTTTTCAATTCAGACTTTCTTGGAATGAGCATGTGTTATGCAGATTAGCCACACAGGCGATGTTCTGAAGTTATATATAACTATCAAATTTATGTTATCAAACCAAAAGGACAGTACAATTCTTAGATAGTTTTCACGCCAGCATAAATGAAAACAAGCATGAAATCACCGATGATTATTTGTTTTTTCACAGTATTATCTGGTAAGCACTTTAAATCACATATTTTGCATTTTATTTTCTTGTGTTCATAACGATTTAATTTTGATTAATCAGTTTACATAAATGTAAAAAGTATTATTTGCTGTAATTTAGTTGCACTCTTTCCTTCTTATTGTAACTATTAGAATATAACTGATTTTAACATTGATCACTAAGCCTAAAGATAAAAAAAACAATCAAAATACTAATTTTTTTAAAACAAATCCGATATGTTTTTTAGTATCAATATTATTGATTTTACACAAAGGTTGAGATATTTTCCAATACTGTGTGTCTGTTTATTTTTATTTTTTTTTAATTTTTTTCCTTGAAAGGAGGGTGTTGATCCAACCATTCATGCATCCATTAAATATCAGTAGTTCCAAGTTACGAATATTAAAAAAAAATAAAACCGAAAATATCACGCCAAACATTCGTATCATGTTTTTTAATCTTCAAAAAGGAAAAACAAAAGAGGTATGAACAATGAATGCTAGCAGTCACTGAAAGCAAGCTAAAGATTTAAACGCTTGATAAAATCATTAGGTTGTCCATAACAATTATAATATGAATTTCATATTTAAACATTTATGACTATGTCAAGCAAGATTCAATGCTTAATGTAATAAGCGAATCAATATTTCCATCAACAGAAACTGACAAAAACGCTGCATTTTCACCCTTTACGATACAACGCACTATAACACAAAGGTTACATGTATATCATGAATGTACATTGTTTTTGTCTCCCTGCGACGAAATGTCGCGAAGGCGAGATATAGGTATTAGTATTAGTATTAGTATTACATTCTGCCGGCGGTGTCGGCGTAAACTTTTTAATACATTAATTTTTTTGCACACATCATAGTTACAATTAAGATCTTTGATCCACAGATACATCATGATATAAACTTTGCAGCATTATACTTATTTTTTTTACCTTGGCCTCGTTTTCATGGTCTTTGACTCCAAAGTTTCGTGGTTAAATCCATTTCTCAGGAACTGTAATACCTAGACCCACCATATTTGTCTTATAGATAATTATTGATGGGTACATGGCAGTCTGACATGACCACATCTGTCTCCAAATCCTGACCCCAATTTCATGCTTGAATGACGTTCGTCACATTTTTCATGATGTATTGCATTTTTCAGGAAATGTAATACCTAAACCCATCATACTTGGTCTATAGATAGTTCTTCGTTGGAACATGCTAGTCTGACACCTGTCTCTTGATCTGACCTAAATTTAATGGTTGAACGACTTATGTCTTATTTTCATTTTCCTGATTAAGTCTCAATTTCTTAGCAACTGTAATTTCTTATAACTTGCATCATATATTTATAATGCTTAGACCTATCATATCTATCATATGATATCTATAGATAGTTCTTGTTGGACTGACCCATGTTACCAAACTTTGGACTACATTTCATTCTTCAGTGATTTGCATTACATTTTTGTGATTAAGTGCATATTAACTAGATATACAGTATTTGGTCGATGGAAGTTCTAACTGTTTATATACCAGTCTGACACCATGAAATGACCTCTATTTCACGCTTTAGCGACTTGTGTCACATTTTGGTGATTTTAGGCTTGACATGCATCAGCATTTTTATTGGAGTTACAATATCGAGAATCAGAAAATCTTTATTCTGTGTCCATGTGCTTACTCAAGCAAGACATTAAGACATTTAGTGTGTCCACTCTTGTGATATTTCGAAAGTACATGGCAAGGAGGCATGAGTCAAAATTTCACGAAAATTTCAATCGTAGATCACCTTAAGCCAAAATTGTCTATAATATACATGGGGCACCTTCTGAATGACTGTTAGACTTTCTTCTAATTAATATTATGTAGGGACCATTCACCTTCATAAAGATGTGCAATTCCTCTATTTTGTTCCTATGTTTTTTCATAAAGAAAATATATTATTCCGCGCTTGAACATTACATGTAGAATTTTTTTTTAAATCTTAGAATAAAAATGTTCTCATTCTGTTTCCTTGGTAAAAAATATGGTTTGCTTGATGGCTGAATTTGTTTTCTCCAGACCTAAAAAATAATCCCAGCCCCCCCCCCCCCTCTTTCGTTAATAAAATGGTGGATGCCTCAAAGTGTCCGACTTACAAAATGATACATGAAGATTACAAACGGAATATTTCTCCCATACGACGGATAGATGTTTTAATGTGTTGTTTAGGAATACAGTATTAATCGAAATTGTTAATATAAAGTACAGATTTAATAAGGTGTTCATCAATCCACGTTTTATAAAATGATACTTAAAGATGACAAACGGAATATTTCTCCTATACGATGGATAGAAGTTTTAATCTGATATGTACGAATACATTCTGTCCCGGACATGTTTATGTAAAGTACAGATTTAATACGATTTCCGTCAATGTATGTCGTACTATTAATTTAAAAATTATATAATTTTCAACCTAAGAATAAAATATGATGATAATGTTATGTAATAGAACCACATCAATACCATTACGCGCCTCTTTGTTTACCGATAAATTAACTGACATAAGCAGCAGTATCTAGGCTGTAGTCATTTCTAAAGGTGACATGTTCTTTTGCAAATAAGGTTAATAAAAAGCCATCTTCTGCATGATATATGAACCGTTTGTGCACTAATCACCTCGTTGTAGCACAAAATGTAGATTCTATTCAAATGCCATAATTGTGATTGCCGAACGACATCTGAGAATCTGCTTCTTTGATTACGAATTCAAAAACCGTGATTTATAACAAGAGGCCCCCAGGAGCCTGTATTGGTCACCTGGATTCAATTTTCCAACAGCCATAAAACACATAAGAAACAACAGTCTAGTTTATTGTACATGATTCTGAGAGAGAACAATCTTATTACTATGGCTGCCAAGGCTGGATCGAATCGGCCAAAAGTCTCAGGAGAAAATTTTTAAATTAATTTTCGTATGGGCTCCTATTTTAAACTAAATCCGATTGTGGTGGCTAGCTTTGTTGACATTCCGATACATCGGACACAATTCTGAAACACAACCATCTAATGACCATTTCTGCCAAGTTTGGTTCCAATTGGATCAGCAGTTTCAGACAAGACGATATTTTAATCAATTTTCCCATAGGGTCCTGTGTTAAATAAAGTTCAGCTGTGACGGCCATTTTGGTTAACAGTCCTGGTCATCTGACATAATTCTGAAAGAGGACCATCTAAAGACCATTACTGTCAAGTCTGATTTCAATTGGTTAAGTGGTTTTACACAAGAAGGCTTTTAAATTAATCTTCCGATAGGGTTCTATGTTAAAATAAATTTTCCAGGTGATCTAAAAATTACCGCTGCACTATAATCATACATACTTGAAATTTAAGAAAAGATTAAAAAACATGATACGAAGGTTCTCTTTGAATGTTTGGCGTGATATTTTCGATTTCGATTTTATTTTTTTTTAATATTCGTAACTTGGAACTACTGATATGTAATGGATGGATTAAAGGTTGGATCAACACCCTCCTTTCAAGGAAAAATATATAAAAAAAATAATAATAAACAGACACACAGTATTGGAAAATATCTCAACTTTAGTGTACATTAACAAGAAGGAAAAACAAAAGAGGTATGAACAATGAATGCAGGCAGCCATTGAAAGCAAGCTAAAGATTTAAATGCGCTTGATAAAATCATTAGGTTGTCCATAACAATTATAATATGAATTTCATATTTAAACATTAATGACTATGTTTGTCAAGCAAGATGCGATGCCTTAATGTAATAAGCGAATCAATATTACTATGAACAGAAACTAGATTCTATAATCTGACAAAGACGCTGCATTTTCATCCTTTACGATAAAACTAGTTTCAAGCTTGTGGGACTCAATCAGTCAGTGGAAACACGACAACCACGACTGCTATTTCAATATTCCTTTATTGCACCTAAATAAAATTCATTTGCTGCTCCATATGAGTAAACTAGCTTTTTTAAACAAAGTATGTTGCTTTTCCGTATGAAGCCGCGATTTATTCATTTCAAGATATCTTTCTCACAGACAATATTTAACGGATAAAAAACAAAATTTTGATAACAACAAAATCGATCGGTTTTGGTCATATATATTCGGTTATTTTCGTTTACAAGGTTTACTATCACTGAAACAATAACACTGCTTGTGCAGACTAAATTAGTCTCTTAAGGGTACCACCGTCCTTCTACCGAACATTTTCTGTTGATAAACTTTGATCTTCTGTTAACACGCAAGTTTTACCTTACGTGGAATTTTGCTAATCTGCTGAGTCCTGTTTGCTTATATTTCTCACAATTTTCACTTTCAAAGTTATGATCACGAGCGTTCCTGAAGAAGTTTAATCGAGACATGCAACATGCAAAGGAACTTAGATATCTGAATTTAAAATCTTCTCCTGATTTTGTTTTAATTTTCTATTTACATGTGTAAATTGTTAAGCTTGTATAACGGAAAATTGAGGCAAGTAAATATACAAGTTATAAATGTAATAATTCAGTGTCGTAGTAACCAGTCAGAAGAGAAAAAAAAAACAAAGTCAAATGTTTATTTATTGCATCGTAGTTAATATGTAAATAACGTGTTATGACAACATAGTTTTATAGGAAGAAACGAAATAATACCTTGTATAATAAATTACTTCCGTTATATATTTTTAGCTCACCTGGCCAAAGGCCATGTGAACTACTGCCATCACTTGGCATCCGTCGTCGTCGTCCGTCGTTGTCCGACGTCGTCGTCGTTAACAATTATACAAAACTCTTCTCCTCTGAAACTACTTGAATGTTCCTTGGGGTACCCTGCATAGAACTGATGTGGGGATTTTTGATTCGCCAAAAAACATGGCCACTGTTACTAAAAATAGAACATAGGGGTCAAACAACAGTTTTTCGCAAATATCTCAAAAATCATTAGTTTGCGGCAAATTCTGGCAGGTTGAAAGTTTTCAGCATGGTGAGAGCTACCTGTGTGCTGATTTTCGTGAAAATCTGTCTACTAATGTTAGAGTTATTGACCTTTTTTGACATTTTTGGCTTTTTTTATGTTATTATTTCAAAAATCTTCTCCTCTGAAACTACTTGACTAATTAGAACCAAACTTGGTATGAATGTTCCTTGGGGTACTCTGCATAGAACTGATGTGGGGATTTTTGATTCGTCAAAAAACATGGCCACTGTTACTAAAAATAGAACATAGGGGTCAAACAACAGTTTTTCGCAAATATCTCAAAAATCATTAGGTTGAAAGTGTTCAGCATGATGAGAGCTACCTGTGTGCTGATTTTCGTGAAAATCTGTCAACTGATGTTAGAGTTATTGCCCTTTTTTGACATTTTTGGCCTTTTTTTATGTTATTATTTCAAAAATCTTCTCCTCTGAAACTACTTGACTAATTAGAACCAAACTTGGTATGAATGTTCCTTGGGGTACCCTGCATAGAACTAAAGTGGGGATTTTTGATTCGTCGAAAAACATGGCCGCTGTTACTAAAAATAGAACATAGGGGTCAAACAACATTTTTTCGCAATATCTCAAAAATCATTAGGTTACGGCAAATTCTGGCAGGTTGAAAGTGTTCAGCATGATGAGAGCTACCTGTGTGCTGATTTTCGTGAAAATCTGTCAACTGATGTTAGAGTTATTGCCCTTTTTTGACATTTTTGGCTTTTTTTTATGTTATTATTTCAAAAATCTTCTCCTCTGAAACTACTTGACTAATTAGAACCAAACTTGGTATGAATGTTCCTTGGGGTACCCTGCATAGAACAGATGTGGGGATTTTTGATTCGTCAAAAAACATGGCCACTGTTACTAAAAATAGAACATAGGGGTCAAACAACAGTTTTTCGCAAATATCTCAAAAATCATTAGGTTACGGCAAATTCTGGCAGGTTGAAAGTGTTCAGCATGATGAGAGCTACCTGTGTGCTGATTTTCGTGAAAATCTATCAACTGATGTTAGAGTTATTGCCCTTTTTTGACATTTTTGGCTTTTTTTATGTTATTATTTCAAAAATCTTCTCCTCTGAAACTACTGAATGGATTTGGATAAAACTTAGCATGATTGTTCTTTAGGGTATCCTGCACAAAGTTTATGCTTCGATTTTTTGATCCGTCAAAAACATGGCCACTGTTACTAAAAATAGAACATAGGGGTCAAACAGTTTTTCGCAAATATCTCAAAAATCATTAGTTTGCGGCAAATTCTGGCAGGTTGAAAGTTTTCAACATGGTGAGAGCTACCTGTGTGCTGATTTTCGTGAAAATCTGTCTACTGATGTTAGAGTTATTGCCCTTTTTTGACATTTTTGACTTTTTTTATGTTATTATTTCAAAAATCTTCTTCTCTGAAACTACTATTCAAAATCAAATGAAACTTGGTAAGATTGTTCCTTAGGGTATCCTGCAAAAATTTAATGTTTGGAGTTTTGATTGGTCGAAAAACATGTCCGCCCTTACTAAAAATAGAACATAGGGGTCAAAATGCTGTTTTTTGATATTTTTTCCTGAATTATAGAAAGAAAATGAAGATGAAAGCTACTTTCAAGGTAAACATGGTATCCCGAGTTGAATGGTGATGATGAAAGTTTGTTTCGGACGGCCATTTTTAAAATGGCTGCCATTTTCCCGCCATTTTTTTACACTTGCTCATATTTCAACAATATTTGGTTTTTAAAGTAAACATGGTATCCTTAGTGTATGGTGATGATGAGAATGTTGTATAAAAATGATTAAACTTCATAATATGTGAGCCTTTAATTGCTATCACTTGGTGTCCGTCATCATTGTTGTTAACAAATTTTCAAACATCTTCTCCTCTGAAACTTTTAGGGGGATTTGGATGAAACTCTACAAAATGACAGATGAGTTAAGCTTGGTTTATTGGATAAAAACCAACAGCTTAGTCAATATGATCAAAGATCAAGCATAATAGAAAATAAAAAGCCTTAACCTACAATTTTTACATAACTTCTTTCAAACATTTTTAAAACGAAGACAACATATAGACCAAAAGATTTATACTTTTATTTGAAGATGAATTAAAGCTTGTATTTTGTATTGTGAATCATCAGATTGACCATGACTGTAGCTTAATCAAGCGTAGGGAGAACTCATGCCCATTTCTTTCCAGGGGTTCTTGAAAGGCTTTTAAAGGTATTTTCAGCATTTTACATGACCTTTAATACTCAGTTTAATTTACAACAAACATTAATATATTAATTTAGTTTATAGTGCATTGTTTGCCAGGTGAGCGATTCATGCTCTTGAGAGCCTCTTGTTTGTTTATACCTGGCAAACAGGCAAAAACGAGAAAAATGAATTCTAGGAAAATCACTCCTTAATAGTACAAATATATTTATCAGTTTTACTTTTTTATATATCTACATTGATGTAGTAAGTTATTTTAACGTTAGAAGCATGTCTTTCTTTGTGTACCTACTATTGGCAGGTAAGATGTTTTAATTTTCACAACAATAACATGACTTGTTTTAAAACAGTAAGGAAGGGAACAACCATTTGTTTTTTAATGAGAGACGTTGGTGGGCAAAGATAGAATAAATAATTATAGTATAACTAATCTTGAAATTCGAATACCTAAAAATATACAACGAATTACGGAAACAACACAGTGTTTTTCGGTCACGAGTTGTAGATTTTTGGTATTCGAATTTTGAGATTAGTTATTCTGTTTATTACATTGACATATTCCACGTATTCATAAGATTACACGAGAAAAATACAAGGGATTATGTTTTTATATGATTACGCGTTAACCTTTATATATAGCAACGACGTTGGCGACGACTATTGTTACGTCACTTTCTAAACTCCACACAGTGGTTCATTTCCTCTATGGTATACCTACGCATAGTCCCACTGTCCTCAGCCCTCCTCCATTGCGTAGATGTACATCAAGATTCTTGAAAACAAAATAATCAATTTAAATTCTAAAAATTCTACGTTCAAAAGAATCGATATTATCACAAAACTAAATATATATTTTTTTAAATATTTTTCTAATTACCTTCTCAATTTTATAGATATAATTTAAGGAGAGAAGAACTCAGTCTCAGATCGTAGCAAGAGTGTTGTCAAATGGCGGATGTTATGAATGAATAGATATGACGTCATAAAATAAATACGGCACAAATACTCGAAACGTCATTTCCATTTATCAAAATTGGTATTAAAGAATTTAATTTTTACCATCAAGTCGATGACGCTGCTGGTGGACTCCAAGTCGTCGAAGGTATCCAAAACTCAGTTGCTGGGATTTCGATACTAGCCAGAAATTGATACTTAAAATTTACTGTTACAAAATTTTAAAATTTGTGAAGACTAAGGAGTATCTTCCTCGTGCATAGCTCTGTCCTTAGATGGCATTTTTGAATTTGCTCTTGAACTTATAGGACTGTTGTTTTGGTTTTCAACATTAAGTTAGGTCTTGAGCACAACTGATGAGTTGTAAATCGACGAAATGTGCACATCTAGTGCATCAAAATTGGTATCAAAGAATACAATATCTCCCGCAAAATCTCTCAAGGAATCAAACTGAAAAACTAGAAGTAACCCGAAGTGCTTGGGGCAGTGATTATAAAAGAGGTGGAGTTTGGTCACAACCTAGAGTCAAATATGACTTTAGATTTCACTAATGAATTATCGGGATTCGATTTCACTCGGAAATCCCGCTATTTCACTACACTCAATGTAATAATAAAAACTTACATAAAACCAACCAAAGACACAAATAAAAAACAAAATATTTGAACATTACTTCTGATTATAAATTTTTTTAAGGTAAGACCGAATTAAAACACTGAAGTAAAATGTTCTCATAGTAAGAATCCTGCTCAATCCGTTAATTTATTCGGCTTTCACTTGCATCAAATTTGTCAAAGAACAGGAGCTCGTTACTATTCTACATTGGGATGAAATATTGGACACATTTTCTCCTTCTCACTCTTTTAATAACTTTGGGTAAATGGTTGTTTTTTCTGTATTAATTCGATCGCTATTCAAACTTTTCCTTTAGGTTTTGTATCTCTGCTAGAGGTGGTGTTTGCTGTAAGAGAAATACCATATATTACTCTTAATTCAATACAAGATGGTGAAGAAATTTACGACATCGTGCTTTCCGTACCATTGATAAATGTCCCAGAGGTAATCTTATACATATATTATACATGTACTCTATTTTAACACTTCACACCTCCGAAAAAAGTTCAAAGTCTTGTTAAAAAATTATTTTCATTTTAGGATTGAGAAATTATTTATTGAAACGTGTATGTGGTGTAATAATTTTTTATACACCATACGAGTGTTTAGAACAGTTTTGGTTTTTTAATGGGTGTGTTGGATTATGTCCCCTCTAGCGCAATTTGCTTTTTCATGACAATCTTTTTTAACTGGATGTAGCAAGAGCACACGGAGAGAATCATCGACCTTTGGCAGGAAAACAGAAAAGACCACCGAGGACCGCATAGTATTTTTTATTATCTTTGTAAAAATTTCATCTAATGACTTTACTATACATTAACTTTTCTTCTTTTTTTTTCTTCATACTGTTAAATTCAGCTAAAACAATTATCAATAATGGACTTTTAATTCCGTCATTACATTATATATATGGACCTGGTAAGTCCTCGGTCGATATCATTCTACCAGGTCCATATATAATATATCGACCGAATTAAAGTCCTTAACTATTATTTATACTGCAATCGTTCTATTTGAGCAGTCAAAACGGTTTATTCCCATTTATCCAACCTTTTGAAGAAAAAAAGTAATACGGGTAAAAATTCCAGATTGGATAGATGAGATCATCGGTAATCAAGAACTAAGGACATTTAATTACAGGATACAATGTACCAATTCATAAAGTACTGGGCGCAGACATCTTGTGAAGGGCGGTGAAATGAATGTGGGACTCGCTGCCCATTGGTCAATATTAAATTAAATAATAAATAATTTTAAACGGCAGTGGTTCTTCCTTCGAAACATATGAGATAAAACAATTTCAAACTAGCTTTTAAGAATGTGGGTAATTTCAATGATTTAAGTGGGTACCCCCCTCCCCCCCCCCCCGATTTTTAGCAAAAATTTATCCCCCTTTTTTAAGCCTCATTTTTCGGCATGAAAAGCCATGGGAACGTACCATTTTCTTTGCATTAAATTAATCGGATACATTTCCACTTAATTGAGGTGGTGTTATTTTTCAAGAAATTAATTTTTATTTTTATGAAATTTTCTTTCATATCTTGGTACCCCCATATGGAGATTAACATAGAAATCGAATTGGTACTTTGCATTCTATAGCTTGGGTTGTGTGATCCGTGAAATAAAGTACTTTAATTTTTGACCAGGACAATATTGTTCATATGCCATGTAAACAGATTTACCAAATATGACTGTACAATTGACATAAAAATAAACCTGGACACTTATTTACTGTGTAATGTATTATCTTATGGCACAACACAGTAAAAATCATCTCTCATGTTCAATGAAATAAAAAAGAAAACATCAAATTCATTATTCTTTTTTTTTCAATAAAAGCAAACATACATATATATGTAATCACACAATACATTCATGCATTTGCTTTTTCCTTTAATTGACTTATTCCAAAATCAAATGTCTAATTTTGGTGTTACTATTCCATGAATATTCTCATTGCATCTGATCTTACATGCTAATGTTTCTATGACCAAGGCATAAAGAGACATACTTAGGGTGCATCCTTGTCTGATTTAACTTGTTATCTGTAAATTATTTCAATCCAATTTATAAAGGTTTCTGGAAAGTTAATCTTTTTTAATACTTCAATAATAAACTTATGTTCTGTTCTATCAAATGCGTTTTCCTGGTCTAAGGATAATAACAGTCCTGAAAGTTTGTTTTAAGTTATATATTCCAATATACTATCCAAATGCATTTTTCTGGTCGTGCTCCTGTTTGACTGGGGTCAATCAGTTTATTGATTACTTTAGCTAGATTGTTTGTCAAAAACTTGGTAATTATCTTATAATCAGACTTATAGGCTTCCAATATTTCAAATTCTTGGGATCACCTTTATTTTTGTAAATTAAAGTTATGACCCCTGTTTTCATACCGCTTGTCATTTCTTTTGCTAAATAGACATTATTTTGAAATTCCAAAAGATCATTTTCAATAAAACAATGACATAAATTATATAATAAAGTAACTTTTGTGTTTATTTATTCAGTTAGTTATTTATAAAAACTGCATTATTTTGTGTATTTATTTAGTTAGTTATTAAAAAACTATTTAAACATTATTTATTTTAAATCCAAACTTAGATTACAAGTAATAGCTTTTCTAAAAAGCTAGCCGTCTCTTAGCTTTTTATTAATAAAGAGTATTATTTTTTATGTATTATTAAATGTTCGTAATGTCTTCACATTAAACCTTCCCTTAGTATATGTATTATTACGACCTTTCAATAGATTTATTACTACATAGTTTTTTTAAAGTCTGTGTTTTGATGGCTTTTTTGGGGCTGAATTTTTTTACTAAAGGATATTCAAAAATTTTTATGCTGCTGATGAGAGGTAACTCCTTGAAATGCGTCGTATGCAGCATAGTATAAATTTACTATATCTAATATTAGTATCTTTGGATTGTTATTTTGAAACTCCTGGGATGATGCCTCTGCTAGTGGACCCTAGGTCCCCGAGGGTATTCGCTAACCCAGTCGTCAGACTTGTCTGACATGATTATTCATTGATTTGTTATAGAAATTACAAGTATTTAGCAAAATTCAAAAATAATAGAAAAACTAAGGGTTCATTCCTTGTACTGCACATGGTAGATCTCCTTAGCTGAAATTTGGCTTCCTATTTCGGTATTTTTGGTTGAGTACTTCTTGTTTAATATAAGTTTGGTTTTTGGTCTTCTAAATGTTTCAGTTTTAATGCTGCTGATGAGAGGTAACTCCTTAAAATGCGTCGTATACAGCATAGTATAAATTTACTATATCTAATATTAGTATCTTTGGATTGTTATTTTTAAATTTTTTATACTTGATTTTTTTTAAATTGCCATACAGATATATGTAATAGCCTTTATCTTTAAAGTTAACTTCCGAAACGTAAGGGGGATAAAGGGGGGATATTTCACGATATGAAAGACAAATCGGTGATCTTCCCCTCGTTGGGTTAGCCAATTAGATCTATTAAAAATGTATCTCGATATGTATTCAGTCAATGTGTCTATAAATAGACCGTTATTTGTCTATTAATGAATGCAGATGTACGTGTGAAACACGCTTTTTAAAGCAAGAAAACTAAAAGCGCCAAATGAAGTTCTGTCTTTTATTAGACACCCAGCGATATGTTTAAATCTTTACTACGGTAAACTAAACAAATGTTGTATGTTGTACAGCCCGTGACGATTTCCCATAGTTTGGGTGATGCTATCCCGTAATCATGTACGGAGTTGCATCCGCAGATCAGCTATTCCAATTGATTGACCAATCAGAGGCCGTTGATCATACATGCGTCCATCTCATGTGTTGGGACAACCAATCAGGAGACTTATTCTTGTCCTTTTTAACGACCGGCTCTCTTTGTTTAGCTTTTGATTACTTATCCCGTCTCGCATGCATAATATTATTGTAAGAGTTTGAAGAGTTGACAAATATTATGAAATGCAAAATGTTGTGTAACACTAGAGCATGATTTGTCTCCCAAAATTACCTACCGCATCAACCGGGGATCGAACCCGGAACCTTTGGTTCAGTAGTCCACCGCTCTACCAACTGAGCTAAAGGAGTACTCCACTAGCGCTGGAGGGTGGTTATAAACCTGTTACGGTTCTATAACCTCTATATTAATCAAGGGAAGCCCGTTACAATTATATTGTAATTGATATAGGTAAAAAGCTCTGGAAACCCTCTCATTTTCAGCCGATTCTAAGCCTCATCCGTATATCGATTTTATGTCAAATCAATGCAGTGTTATTGTCTATATTACATATGAACTGTTTTCAGTCAAGAGTTACGATTCGCTTCTCTCTCTTCACTCTTGGCAGAATAAGCCGGAATTTCGGGTCCGTGCTGTATACTTATTTTTCGGCCAATCTGATGTAACGAGAGTGCCCAAGACTACTGGTCCGAGACCACAAATACTTCACAGTACATTTTCATATTAAAATAAAATTGAATTAAAATAATTGCACCTGCGCAATTTTGAAAATCTTTCTCATCTGGAAAGTATACTTACCTCCTGTCATAATATCAAAATTTTAAAAAAAATCATCAGTGCTAACTCAAAATATTGGCAAAAATATCTCCTAGGGTACCAGAATTCTTGAAGACAGCAGACGACACCCTATAAATATTGACCCTTTTCCATCTGACCAAATCACCACTTCTACTTGTGACAGCTCATTCAAACTTTTTAAAATATCAACTTTAAACATTCTACTATAAATTTCGAACAAAAGCCATTTAAAAATACTTTAATAAGGGGTAGAAAATAAAAATGGAATAAAAACAGTAAATTTATATACGGGATTATAATTGTGGTCAACGAAAAGTATGCGCTAATTGTGGTCTTGATCCTAATAGAGACTAAAACTTTGTTTTCTACAAAACTTGGCATGTGATAAGTACCTTGATGATACAATGTAGAAGGAATCACAGTTTACATGAAATTAGGAAATAAATGTGTCCTAGATTTAAAAAAAATACCTCTATGTTCAATTTAGCTTTCAGTGACAGCTTCCGTAAAGATCATGTCTGGGCCAAATAGCTACTATTTGTGACATTTAGCTTGGCAAGATGGGAGTATTTCAGGTTTATAAGTTAAAAATGTGCCAAATCTATACATCTGTTTCACATAAATATTTGCCTGAATTTCCTAAGCAGATCGAAGACAATATCCACAATATGCTAACAATTTCATACCAAATGGACCAATCCAATGATTTAGAGATCCCAGGATCCTAACGAAATGCCAACGAAAAGTATGCGCTAATTGCGGTCTTGGGCCTACTTTCGCCCACAAGATGTCGCCGGCCGTGGTTTACAAATTCTTTCATAATCTGCCAAAGGTGAAAAAAGAACGGAAGCGAATCGTAACCTTTGGTTAGTGTTATGATATTGTATTATTATATTTATTTTGATATGATATTGTATTATTATATTTATTTATCTTGGCCTAATTTGTTTTGCGTAGCCTTATAACATGTATAATATGTTTACATAATACTTATAGTTGTTTACCAAATAATGTTACAACTGCGCAGTTTAGAAATCACTGGAACGATAATAGATACTGATGGAATGACTAGAACTTTCTATTTGACTTACGTAATAATTCTGGTGTAATTCGAACTTCTACCGTATTCCAGAAGTTTCCGTTCTACAGTATATATACGGACAAGAAAGTTAGACTTGCAGAGCAGAACGTATTGGACCAGACATTCTTGTGTTCTCAGCTGTTGGATTTTTTTACGTTTCACACATCATCCTTGACACACTTTTATTTACATTACATCATACTAGATTGTGACTGATTGGATATAATATTCCGTTTGGATTCCCGCAACAGTGACGAGAAGAATTCCGGATTAGGAAAAGACGGAGGATTTTGAACAGTTAAGTTGACATTTTAGTTTGTGTAATATTTTTTTGTAAACTTGTATATAATAAATCTTGTTAAATTTTATTATTGATTTGTGTCTTTTGTTGGCTACAATTTAAAGGTGCTTTCGGCCGTAACACTAGCGAAGATATTTTCAATCAAGAAACCTTCCTCAGCCGTATAAAATATGTAAAATGTGCATTTTGATAGTTCTCAACCTTCCGCAAAACAGATAGACAATTAAACATAAAGTTAAACAGGTATAGTCAAAGAACATTGAAAGAGATCAACATTTTGTAAAATTTAACGAACGAATAGTATTAATAGTTCAATGCAATCTAATTTTAGAAATATGGAGTCAATTTTCTTTTACGGAGTCCATATGCTTTAACAAGAGGTCAATACCACAGGGGCCCGACTCCTGAATATTTATTTTTAATTTTTTTTTTTTTTTTTTGTCTTATTTCATGAGTACTTTCAATAAATATTTACCATAACAACGAATATTCTGAGTTTATTATCAATGTGCTTTATACTATCCACGTCCTTACACTAAAAGATTTAGTAATCAAACTAAACAATGAGAAAAAAGCATCGCATATGTAATGTTCTCAGTTTTTTTATTGATATTTTACAAGTTTTCATGCTTTGCTATTTCAGCCGGATACATATTTCTGCTATGTAAAACATCTTGAAGAAATAGAAGAAGGATATGTCTGTAAGTCAAAATACTGAAATTCTTTTTTAAAGCAGAAATAATTGGGATAATGTATACTAATTCGTAACTAAATGATTTACATATATGTAAGAATTTTGTTTAAAAAACGATAACATTTCTATGGCAAGATTTAATTCATTCATATAAAGTCATTTATTATTTAGATTGTAATATAATATTTATAACAGTAATTAGTGAGGACACGGGGACATTTTTGAGGCCAAAGAAGGTTATTTTATTCTATTTAACAGTGAAATCCTTAATAGTTTCCGACCATAAGTTTGTACACCATGTTGCTATTGGACTTTGCGCAGAACCAGCTGCATTTGTCGGGCATGAACCATGGTAAGTTACTTAATAATCAAGGAAAACATTGATTACTTTTTATAGGAATAAAAAGAGATAAACATTCTCCCCAAAAATAAAAATAAATTTTGTAATTTGTAACATTACAGTTTATGGGATCAATCTTTCGTCCTATAATTTTAAGTTTTAAAATAACACGATTGTTAACATTATTTATTAATTAACTAACTGATTTATGTAGTTATTTTTGCGTGTAGAAAGACAGGTTACATGTATGTAAATTTTATTATTCGAGTTATTTAATTATGTATTAAATGTGTTTAAGGGCGTGTAAAGATAATCGAGTCGATGTTTGTAAAGATGGCGCTGTAAGCTTCGGTGCCTGGGATGGGTACTCGAAGACAAATGAGTACTTGACTTTTCCGAAAGGTATATATAATTATTGTTCTTAAAATAATATATTGTTAAGGTTGACTTTCCAAAGAGAACAAATATACCTAAGGAGAAATAAAAACAAAAAAAAACAAAAAAAACGCGCTTCTACAATTCGATAAGCATCGTCACATGTCTTCGACTCCTACAAACTTCAAGAAGACTATCGTCACGTGTCTGTGGCTCCTAAAAACTTCAAGTAGACTATGGTCACCTGTCTTTGGCTCTTATAAAATTTAAGAAGACTATGGTCACCTGATTTCTGCTCCTACAAAATTCAAGTAGATTACGGTCACCTGTCTTCGGTTCCTATAAAATTTAAGTAGACTATGATCACCTGTCTTCGGCTCCTATAAAATTTAAGTAGTATGTTACCTGTTTTTGACTCCTATAAAAATAAAGTAGACTATGGTCACCTGTCTTCGGCTCCTTCAAAATTCAAGTAGACTATGGTCACCTGTCTTCGGCTTTTACAAAATTTAAGTAGACTATGATCACCTGTCTTCGGCTTCCTTCTACAAAATTTAGGTAGACTATGGTCACATGTCTTCGGCTCCTTCAAAATTTAGTAGACTATGGTCACATGCTTTCGGCTCATACAAAATTCAAGTAGACTATGATCACCTGTCTTCGGCTTGTACAAAATTTAGGTATACTATGGTCACCTGTCTTCGGCTCCTATAAATTTAAGAAGACGATCGTCACCTGTCTTCGGCTCATACAAAATTTAAGCAGACGATGGTCATTTGTCTTCTGCTCCTACAAAATTCATGTAGACTATGGCCACCTGTCTTCGGCTCCTACAAACTTCAAGTAGACTATCGTCACATGTCTTCGTATACTATAAACTTCAAATGTCCAATCGTCTCCTGTCTTGGGCTCCTATTTATTTTTTGTAAAGTGGAAAGTAAATCAATATGGAAAATTTTATATCCCGTATACTACACAGGCGTACTTATATTAAAATGAAATGAGTCTTCGGTTCAATGTACTACGCATTTTATTTTTGCTTTTTGTATTTTTATTTAATCAATATACTATTAAAACATTAATTACAACATCTCATAGGGCTTATTACAAGTCCCTCTCTTTCAGTCAGTTTTTTTTTGTCTTTATCATCGTTCTGGTGCGAGGTAATCCAATTGTTGTTAAAATTGGCAAAGCTTATAGATGAACATATGTGTAAAACCACAAATTTAACTCTAGTTAGTCTACTACGGAATTTGTCTTCAACATTTAGCTAAATATGAATATGAACTTACAAAAGTAATGCCATCTGCAAAATTTATCTCTCTGCTGTGTGCACTTATTATAATTGTCCACTGATGCTTATTCTCAGTTATAATGTACCCTTTGCCCCGTCTTAGTTATAATATACCCATTGCCCCGTCTTAGTTAAAATGTACCCATTGCCCCGTCTTAGTTAAAATGTACCCATTGCCCCGTCTTAGTTATAATATACCGTTTGCCCCGTCTTAGTTATAATGTACCCATTGCCCTGTCCTCGTTATAATGTAACCTTTGTCCCGTCTTTGTTATAATGTACCCTTTGTCCCGTCTTAGTTATAATGTACCCATTGCCCGTCGTAGTTATAATTTACCCATTGCAACGTCTTAGTTATAATGTACCCATTGCCCCGTCTTAGTTATAATATACTCATTGCCCCGTCTTAGTTATAATGTATCCATTGCCCCATCTTAGTTATAATATACCTATTGCCCCGTCTTAGTTATAATGTACCCTTTGCCACGTCTTAGTTATAATGTATCCATTGCCCCGTCTTAGTTATAATGTACCCTTTGCCACGTCTTAGTTATAATGTATCCATTGCCCCGTCTTAGTTATAATTTACCCTTTGCCACGTCTTTGTTATAATGTATCCATTGTCCCGTCTTAGTTATAATTTACCCATTGCCCCGTCTTAGTTATAATATACCCATTGCCTCGTCTTAGTTATAATGTACCCTTTGCCACGTCTTAGTTATAATGTATCCATTGCCCCGTCTTAGTTATAATGTATCCATTGCCCCGTCTCAGTTATAATGTACCCATTGCCCCATCTTAGTTATAATGTACCCTTTGCCACGTCTCAACTATAATGTACCCATTGCCCCATCTTAGTTATAATTTACCCTTTGCCACGTCTTACTTATAATGTATCCATTGCCCCGTCTTCGTTATAATGTACCCATTGCCCCGTCTTAGTTAAAATGTACCCATTGCCCCATCTTAGTTATAATATACCTATTGTCCCGTCTTAGTTATAATGTACCCTTTGCCACGTCTTAGTTATAATGTATCCATTGCCCCGTCTTAGTTATAATGTACCCTTTGCCACGTCTTAGTTATAATGTACCCATTGCCCCGTCTTAGTTATAATATACCCATTGCCTCGTCTTAGTTATAATGTACCCTTTGCCACGTCTTAGTTATAATGTATCCATTGCCCCGTCTTAGTTATAATGTATCCATTGCCCCGTCTCAGTTATAATGTACCCATTGCCCCATCTTAGTTATAATGTACCCTTTGCCACGTCTCAGCTATAATGTACCCATTGCCCCATCTTAGTTATAATTTATCCATTGCCCCATCTTAGTTATAATGTATCCATTGCCCCGTCTTAGTTATAATGTATCCATTGCCCCGTCTTAGTTATAATGTATCCATTGCCCCGTCTTAGTTATAATATACCCATTGCCCAGTCTTAGTTATAATATACCCATTGCCCCATCTTAATTATAATATACCCATTGCCCCATCTTAGTTATAATGTACCCATTGCCCCGTCTTAGTTATAATATACTCATTGCCCCGTCTTAGTTATAATGTACCCATTGCCCTGTCTTTGTTATAATGTACCCATTGCCCCGTCTTAGTTATAATATACTCATTGCCCCGTCTTAGTTATAATGTACCCATTGCCCCGTCTTAGTTATAATATACCCATTGCCTCGTCTTAGTTATAATGTACCCTTTGCCACGTCTTAGTTATAATGTATCCATTGCCCCGTCTTAGTTATAATGTATCCATTGCCCCGTCTCAGTTATAATGTACCCATTGCCCCATCTTAGTTATAATGTACCCTTTGCCACGTCTCAGCTATAATGTACCCATTGCCCCATCTTAGTTATAATTTATCCATTGCCCCATCTTAGTTATAATGTATCCATTGCCCCGTCTTAGTTATAATGTATCCATTGCCCCGTCTTAGTTATAATGTATCCATTGCCCCGTCTTAGTTATAATATACCCATTGCCCAGTCTTAGTTATAATATACCCATTGCCCCATCTTAATTATAATATACCCATTGCCCCATCTTAGTTATAATGTACCCATTGCCCCGTCTTAGTTATAATATACTCATTACCCCGTCTTAGTTATAATGTACCCATTGCCCTGTCTTTGTTATAATGTACCCATTGCCCCGTCTTAGTTATAATATACTCATTGCCCCGTCTTAGTTATAATGTACCCATTGCCCCGTCTTTGTTATAATGTACCCATTGCCCCATCTTAGTAATAATATACTCATTGCCCCGTCTTAGTTATAATGTACCCATTGCCCCGTCTTAGTTATAATATACTCATTGCCCCGTCTTAGTTATAATGTACCCATTGCCCTGTCTGTTATAATGTACCCATTGCCCCGTCTTAGTTATAATATACTCATTGCCCCGTCTTAGTTATAATATACCCATTGCCCCGTCTTAGTTATAATGTACCCATTGCCTATCTTAGTTATAATATACTCATTGCCCCGTCTTAGTTATAATGTACCCATTGCCCCGTCTTTGTTATAATGTACCCATTGCCCCATCTTAGTAATAATATACTCATCGCCCCGTCTTAGTTATAATGTACCCATTGCCCCGTCTTAGTTATTATATACTCATTGCCCCGTCTTAGTTATAATGTACCCATTGCCCTGTCTTTGTTATAATATACCCATTGCCCTGTCTTAGTTATAATGTATCCATTGCCCCGTCTTAGTTATAATGTACTCATTGCCCCGTCTTAGCTATAATATACTCATTGCCCCGTCTTAGTTATAATATACTCATTGCCCCGTCTTAGTTATAATATACTCATTGGCCCGTCTTAGTTATAATATACCCATTGCCCCGTCTTTGTTATAATGTACCCATTGCCCGTCTTAGTTATAATATACTCATTGTCCCGTCTTAGTTATAATGTACCCATTGCCCAGTCTTAGTTATAATATACCCATTGCCCCGTCTTAATTATAATATACCCATTGCCCCATCTTAGTTATAATGTACCCATTGCCCCGTCTTAGTTATAATATACTCATTGCCCGTCTTAGTTATAATGTACCCATTGCCCTGTCTTTGTTATAATGTACCCATTGCCCCGTCTTAGTTATAATATACTCATTGCCCCGTCTTAGTTATAATGTACCCATTGCCCCGTCTTTGTTATAATGTACCCATTGCCCCATCTTAGTAATAATATACTCATTGCCCCGTCTTAGTTATAATTTACCCATTGCCCCGTCTTAGTTATAATATACGCATTGCCCAGTCTTAGTTATAATATACCCATTGCCCCGTCTTAGTTATAATATACCCATTGCCCCGTCTTAGTTATAATATACCCATTGCCCCGTCTTAATTATAATATACCCATTGCCCCATCTTAGTTATAATGTATCCATTGCCCCGTCTTAGTTATAATGTACCCATTGCCCCGTCTTAGTTATAATATACCCATTGCCCCGTCTTAGTTATAATGTACCCATTGCCCCGTCTTAGTTATAATGTACCCATTGCCCCATCTTAGTTATAATATACTCATTGCCCCGTCTTAGTTATAATGTACCCATTGCCACGTCTTAGTAATAATATACTCATTGCCCGTCTTAGTTATAATGTACCCATTGCCCCATCTTAGTAATAATATACTCATTGCCCCGTCTTAGTTATAATGTACCCATTGCCCTGTCTTTGTTATAATATACCCATTGCCCCGTCTTAATTATAATTTACCCATTGCCCCGTCTTAGTTATAATGTACCCATTGCTCTGTCTTAGTTATAATATACTCATTGCCCCGTATTAGTTATAATGTATCCATTGCCCCGTCTTAGTTATAATGTTCCCATTGCCCCGTCTTAGTTATAATGTACCCATTGCCCAGTCTTAGTTATAATGTTCCCATTGCCCCGTCTTAGTTATAATGTACCCATTGCCCAGTCTTAGTTATAATGTTCCCATTGCCCCGTCTTAGTTATAATGTACCCATTTCCCTGTCTTCGTCTTAGTTATAATATACCCATTGCAGCGTCTTCGTTTAAATATTAGTACAAATGCGTACATAAACATTACTTACAACATCGTCACATGCCTACACATTTAATTCATTGGAAGATTACGACCTTGGATGGTGTACATGTAATCTACATCATATATTATCCTTAAATAATGAGATTTTTTAAATTAATAATTAAAAACAAACATAATCTTCACTAATAAGCGGTGCTTGAAAAATAGTGTGGTACTGCCTCGTCCTGGCAAATGTTGGAGACAATAATTGGATTAATTTTCCATTTTTTTATCATTTATACATGTATAGATATCGACAAAAGAATACCGAAGCGACAAAACAGTGCGAAAGTCCCCAATTTCGAAGTGCATGGAAAAGACAAAATCAGGAAAATGGAGCGCAACAAACAAACGCCACAAGGATATATGTATACCTTGTATATATCCTTTTTATTCGCTGTATTTTCTTTATTGTTTCAGATGTGTCAGTGAAAATCGGAAGTTCTACCATTTATAAATATGTCACATTTGATGTTCACTTTGCCGGAAAAGTAATTGGTAAGTTTGTCTCTGAAATAACTTTTATGAGCAAACGTTTTTGGCCCTTACCTGTGGTATTTACTTAACAACTGATTAATAACATGATAATACTTAGCAATCCTGTATTTTCCTGAATATTTTATTACTGTAATTATATATATATATATATATATATATATATATATATATATATATATATATATGTGTGTGTGTGTGTGTGTGTGTGTGTGTGTGTGTGTGTGTTTTTTCTTTTTTAATTTGCTCCGGTACCAAAGAAACCACCTCGATGGCCTCGTGGTGGCGTGCTCGTAACTAGTGTGGAAGGTCGCGGGTCCAATCCCCTGCTGGGTCAAACCAAAGACATTAAAAAAATATTTGCTGCTCCTCTGCCAAGTACGCGGCGTCTAGGAGTAAGAGCAAAGGACTGGTCGGCTTGTAGTCAGTATAATGTGTCCAGTAGGAGTGATATGTCTTCCTCGAGAGCTAGCACGTTAAAAATCAGGCTTAGCGTGTCGGTTTAGTACAAAGCAGGGTTCATATTCATATCATACCAACATGTTCTCGTACTGATATGCACCTTATGACTGCCAGTGGATGCGAAACAATACAGCTACCAAAGAAAATTGTGAGATTATTTTCGATTTATCTCGCTTTGAGCAGAATCCCTTCATTAAATTAAAACACAAAATAGGAGTTGAAGCTATATGTTCATCATTGATTAGCAGTTGACCAATGAAAGATACTTATCTTAACAAAGTATGTTTCACATTTTAACAAGATATATTGAGCCGTTCGAAGTCGACACGTTTTAAGCTCACCTGGCCTAAAAGGCCACGTGAGATTTTGCCATCACTGGGCGTCCTTCGTCCGCCGTCGTCGTCCGGAGTAAACTTTTCCTTTAAAGATCTTCTCCTCTGAAACCACTGGTCCAATCGGAACTAAACTTTACAAGAATAATGTTTGTGAGATCTTTTACAACTCTTGATCGGGCAAAAAATATGGCCGCCATGGGCAATTGTTGTTTCTGATTGGCTCTGATTGCTTGACCAAATAGAATAAAACTTGATAGGAAGCATATATGGGAGGTCCTTTATAAAGTTTCCTCATTTCGTCCTAATCAGACTACAAATATGGCCGCAATGGGCATTTCTTGTTTCTGGTTGGCTGATATAAAAAAAAAATCTTCTCCTCTGAAATCGCTTGGCCAAATAGAACGAAACATGACAGGTATCATCTATGGTAGGTTCTTTAAAAAGTATCCTCATTTTGTCCCGATCGGGCAACAAACATGGTCGTCATGGGCAATTCTTGTTTCTCATTGGTTGATTTAAAAAATATGTTTTTCTCTGGAACTGCTTGGCCAAATGGAACGATACTTGACGGGAAGCATTTATGGGAGGTTCTTTAAAAATTTCGTCATTTCGTCCCGATCGGACTATAAATGTGGCCGCCTCTGGGCAGTTCTTGTTTCTGATTGGCTTATTTTTAAAAATCTTCTCCTCTGAAATTGCTTGGCCAAATGGAACAAAACTTGACAGGAAACATATATTATAGGTCCTTTACAAAGTTTCCTCATTTGGCCCCGATCGTACTACAAATATGACCGCCATGGGTAGTTCTTTTTCCGACTGTCTGATATAAAAGAAGTCTTCTTCTCTGAGATCGCTTGGTCAAGTGGAACGAAACTTGAAATGAAGCATCTATGGGAGGTTCTTTACAAAGTTTCCTCATTTCGACGAACACGCCCATTATATGCAATTCTTGTTTTTCATTGGTTGATTCGCTGGAACTGCTCAGCCAAACTTGACAGGAAGCATCTATAGAAAGTCTTTTAGGAATTTAATTTTTTCATCCCGTGTGACGACAAGCATGACTGCCATGGGTAATTCTTGTTTCTGATTGGCTGATATAAAGAAATCTTTTTCTCTGAAACCGCTTAGCCAAATGGAACGAAACTCTGTAAGGGGGGCTACAATTCTTGTTTTTTCGATTAGCAGATTTAAAAAAGAAATTCTCTGAAACTGCTGGGCCAAGAGAGCCAAACTTGATAGAAAGTGTCTATGGCTTATAATAAAAATCTTCAGAACCTTGAAACCAAACATAACATGGCCTGAATAACCTGACCTGTAAGTAGAAGGACCTTGATGCACAAAAATTTGGTTACTCAAGGCTTACCACACTTCATAATGATAGGCAGAAGTTACTTCTCTCTTTGAGGGACATCAATAAAAATGGCTTCCATGGCAGGTGAGCGATACAGGCTCAGTCCTCAGAGCCTCTAGTTTAATTTACCATGATTTTGAGATTTTTGGTGCATATTTGTTTGTTTTCTGAACAAGGCGACTTAACTCCAGAACAACATCTGACTGTCATAAGAGCAGTCTAAGGAAATGTCAGTCTAGTGAGTTTTGTACCAGTCTTTTAAGCAACTTCAAACTTTGATCACAGATACAAAGAACTTGGCAATATTTTGTAACCATTTTTCACCAGTTCATGATTTAAGTTTTTTAGAATAATTATGAATATTTAAACTGGAAACGATAACAAAAATGTGTTCATGTACTTATTATTAAAGTTTCATTTTTTATGTGGAAAGGCTAAAAAAACAAGCCGACAGAAATGTGTATTAAAAGCAGCTTTTTTCTTGATTAGATCAGTTACATCCCATGTCTTCTTGGAATGGAATCTTCACCGAGCTTGACATTCTTATCACTTGTAATGTGACGGGTCCTTAAACGGAGCAGGACTTATCACTTGTAATGTGACGGGTCCTTAAACGGAGCAGGACATGCTTACCTTTCCGGAGAACATGATGTCACTTCGGGTTTTTTTGTTAGCAAGTTTACATTGAAAATGCTGTCTTGTTCTAATTCTGTTTTTGTCACTCATTTCATTATGCTTGTTGTTTGTTTATGCTATGTTTTTGTGTTTTTTTTTCACAAATTTGCCTTGTCTATGCATTTTGGTCATTGTGCTATTGCTTCGGTAATCTTTTTCCGATATCTGATTTAATTCAATTGTGGAAATGTAAAACTAACTTTTTGTAGATCTATCTATCATGAATTACAAATGATGGGATATATTAGCCTTGTGAATTAAATAATTATCAGTAAAATATTGGATACAAGGGTTTTTTATGCATGTTCATATGTCCAAGGTTATCCTCATATCTTCATGTAGTCTATATTAAACAACTGGAAGATCTTGTGACATATTTTCTGTATCACTTTTAGATCCATCCATTTCATTGGTTAATGTTACCTTTACTTTCACGAGGAAGCCGTAAGTTAATTACATGTATTTAAGTTCTTTCCTATTAAATATTATATATTAAATTTCTTGACAAAATTAAGGTTTATTCATCTGGGGCGAGTATACAACTTTGCTGAATATCCTCAATTATCAAATTTCAGTGGGTAAAAATATTGTGAAAAAATGTACTTTATTAAAAAAAAGACGTATATTTTCCAGAGAAGCCGAAAATTTGTAGACAAAAGAATCATAACCAAAAGAAAAATCACTATAAATAACATCATTAAAACGTTGGTAAGGGACCGACCATTTAACTTCAAGGGGGGGGGGGGGGTTGCTTTTTTCCTAAAAAAAATATAACTTGATAAAAAAAAAATATTGTGATAAAGCAGATGACAAAAAAAATTCTGAATCCAGATTTTCCCCATAGCGTATAGTGTTAAATTTTGAAAAAAAATAATTTGATTGATAGTCTGTAAAATATTTTAAAAAGCTTCTGACTCGGACAGAAACCATACCCCCCCCCCCCCCCCCCCCCCCCCGAAGTTAAATGATATTGCTGTAAAAGAATTCCGAAACAAGAATAGTCGAACACTAAAAGTATCAGTGATTAGTGTGAATAATACGTTTGTAATTAACCGGCATTATCGTCAGCTTTTACAGATGGGTAATTGTTTCCTTTGACCATTTCCGATAGTCTGTACAATACTATTTTCTTTGTAAATATTAAATTCTAAAACTTGTAACGTTAAGAAATGTAAAAATAGTAAATCCAAATCGATTCATAACTTATCTTGATATTCTACTTTTTTCTTCGTGCAGAACAAAATATGGTTTTCAGACTTACATGATGATGGCTGACGGTGCAATTCCGGCAAACAAGGATAAAGGTATGTAAAAAAAATACAGTTTTTGTACGAAGATATCTTTTAACAAAACGACAATGAAATTGAATTTATTATTTTTTATACAGAAATCGTTTGATAATTTAGAAATTATAATCAACTTTGGGAAATATTCTTATTAATAATATCGGCAAAAGAATACCAAAGCGACAAAACGGTGGGAAAAGTCCACAAATTCGATGTCCAAGGAAAAAATAAAGACAAGAGAATGGAACACAACAAATAAACACCACAAGGATACATGTACATGTATAATAATAGAAATAATAAAAAAAACGTATAATAAACAAGACAGCAAAGAAAACTAAAGTACTAGCAATGTGCAACCATTAAAAACATGGAGTGACATCATGTGCTCCTGAAGGCTAAGCTCCTTTAACGTCACCCGTCACATTCCCAGTGAGGTCTCAAGTCTGGTGGGATGTCATTTCCAGAAGGACGTGAAAACTAACTAAAGATATCTAGTCTCATACGCGAGATAGAAACTTTCGTATTGGCCAATCAATTCGTGATGACGACCGTTAAACTTTTGGAGTGATGAAATTAACAGTAACGAATCAACTGTGAAATGTACACTCCAAAGGCTGGAGACCTTGGTTTTTTACTGCTACATTTTTAACAAAGGAAAGTTCACAATCGGAAAATTAAAATCATCACTTTGGTCACTTACAGTTTTGATTTCAATCGCCTATTATTATCTATGTACAAGTGCAAATCTAGATATGAAGCAGAAATTGGTGTGACTGTGGTCTCTTTAATTTCAAGTTCACTTGAATACATGAGACGTAGGTAATCATTAAAGTAAGGTCACTAGAAGAGATATATTCCTTTTAGAATCAACATCTGATTCACACCATTTGTTGTCTTAGAATATTCATTTTTTTCATAGGATATTTTGCTGAAATAGCATGTCCATGGCACAAACCTGAAGTCTTTGCATTTGCAGCTTTTGTTCACACTCATCATCACGGTGAGTTTCCATTAGAATTAAGGCATGCTAAATATATACTAAACAAGTAGGTTTATTAAAGACAAATTGAAAACATTTTATACTTTTCTGTAAATAAAGCTTTATAATAATTTTGCATTACGTAGCTGTATCTACACTCCACATGTATCAACTTGCTAGCAATCATTCAATGATTCTATCTTTTGATAAATGTGCGACAGACGATATGATTTAACACCTGACTTGAATATTTTACGTCATTTTTAGTTTTAATTTTTACGTCACATTTTTATACATGTTATTGAATAGGATGGAAAATCGGATATAAAATCGTACCGTGTAACCACACCTTAGATATTCAGCAGATTCAAGAGCCAGGGGATAACACCCTGGATTTTTTACGGGAGTGTGCAGAAATGGCCTAAGAAAAGGTACCCGAGCAAATACTAGAATACATGTCTATAATATACCTGGAGAAATAATTTAGATGAAAATACCTACCGAAAAACAGCCACATCGAAAAAGCACACCCGAACTAATATTATAGTGTTATTAACTGGCCTCAAGACCCGTAGGTTCGAGGGCCAATACAGCTGACCGAGAATCTATACCAGTGCCAATACAGAAACAGCCAGTTCATAACACTTTTATTAAATAATCCAACTTTTTCAATACAGACTTGTTCTGAATGCTGTATTACATACATCAAATGTGAATATAGGGCCAATATTTCTAATACGGACCCGCAATGAATCCTGAATTACATGCACAATATATGTTTACAGGGCCAATGATTTTAATACTGACTTGCTTTGAATCCAGAGTTACATGTATGAGATCATTGATATGTGATCAGCGGCCAATATTTCAAAAGACAAATTTGTATGAACTGTCAAATTGCAGTTAATATTTTAATCGAACTAATTAAATAACATTGAGAAAAGTTAAAGTAAAATGTTTATGTAACATTAACAATTTGATGAACAACTTTAGCTTTGAACAAATGTCATTTCAAATTTTTACTGTTTGTTAGCATTAAAATAATAATGTTATGATAATTGAATGTTCCACAACATATGTTTGCCCCGTACAATATACCATTGATTTTACTAATGTCAAATGTTGGCATATTCAAGTTGTTGTTGATTGTTCATTTATGTTAACTGATGAGTTTCCAAGAGGAACAGCAGCTAAAGGAAGATCTGTAGTATGTACGGATTCCCAGTGTCAGTCCCATAATTAAGCTCTTGGAAATCATAATCTATTTCAAACGTTGCATCATTAGAACTCCTTGCAAAATCAGCTAATATGGCTTTCGCCTTCTCGCTTGCACCTCTTCTGGCATAGCTTCTTGTTGTTGTTTTGCAGACGACATTGTTGTAATATTTTTACTTTTCGAAACGGAACTGATAAAATGCCGACAACGACCGAAAGTGAAATGGCTGTATTAGCCCTAGGGCTCATACGGCCTTTTTCAGTATTGGACCAGGCCGAAAAGCAATATAGATCACCTGATTTATATGACCAGGACGACGGCACCAGTATGACACATGCCGTTTTGGTAGTATTAGGGCTGTTTTAATCGTATTATTTAATAATGATGTTTATATACAAATATCTGAGGAATTGAATAGCACTCAATTGGCAACTGGGCACTAGATGATTAATGTGTATAATGTACAATTAAATAGACATAAATCCACTATACAGCACATGTTATTGAAATAATACCCGAAATTATTAAATAATACGATTAAACAGCCCTAATACTACCAAAACGGCATGTGTCATACTGTTGAAGTCGTCCTGGTCATATAAATCACGTGATCTATACTGCTTTTCGGCCCGGTCCAATACTGAAAAAAGCAAGTATCATTGGCCCTGTAAACATATATTGTGCATGTAATTCAGGATTCATTGCCAGTCCGTATTGGAAATATTGGCCCTATATTCACATCATTGCCAGTCCGTATTGGAAATATTGGTCCTATATTCACAATTGATGTATGTAATACAGCATTCAGAACAAGTCTGTATTGAAAAAGTTGGATTATTTAATAAAAGTGTTATGAACTGGCTGTTTCTGTATTGGCACTGGTATAGATTCTCCGTCAGCTGTATTGGCCCTCGACGCTACGGGTCTCGAGGCCAATACAGCAAACCTTGAATCTATACCAGTGCCAATACAGAAACAGCCAGTTAATAACACTATATAATAAACCACAATAAATACCAAAGTTTGTGTAAATACAACACGAATAAATATTAGTTTTTCAAAACATACCCTGAGTTAATACCAAAAATCATGAAAAACCCACCCAAATTTTCCGCACATCCCCGTATAGGTTTATACAGGGAGTTATCCTGCGGGTTCAACAGCACTCTTATATTGCCAGAAAAAACAAAATGGAGAACACATGCTGATGACATGTATAGAATCCATGATGCTGAGAAAGTTCTAAATAGTATAAGTGACAACCAATCACTTATAAATGATTCATGGACCTGGTACATGCATATCCTCCTTCCGAGTAAGCAGTAGTACTTGTTCACAGCATCTATGTTAAAACATGTTGATTTACACTTTAGAAGGCCCCCCCCCCCAAAAAAAAAATATGTGATTACTCCTAATTCCCAAAGTATAACCAATACTACTTCGATAATTTTTATCTCTTGTCTACAACAGGTTACATGGGACAGGTGTTCCGTATAAGAAATGGTACTTGGACATTACTTGGGAGTCAGTTATCTCAAGATAGATTAACGGTATTGATTGTTAAAACTATTATTGACAATACATATATCTCGACTACGAATATTGATGTTAAAATGCAAAAGAAAAAATAATTAATGAGACCAAAAACTAAAGAACGTTCGAATTTGTAAGAACAGAAACAAACACACACAAAACATTTAGTCACAATGATATCACCAAAATGAATGAAAAAATAACTTTCCAACACATTTCAACGCAAAGTAAAAGAAGAAAGCAAAACCACTAAATACACAAGTTGTTCCAAAAGGGTTTAATCATGTTTTCTGTGATAACGATGTCATTTTTGTTGTTGTTGTTGTTGTTGTGATCCATTCTGATTTTAAAGTAATATCTTACATTTGTTGTACTTACCGCTTAGCATAGGGTTGATTATGAAACACAGATCTCACATTTAAGCAAAAAAAGAGTTTCTTACGCAATGTCAGACATGTTTTTTGTTTTGTTTTGTTTTATCTGAGGTGGTTGCTTATTTCTATGTGTATTTTTTTTTAATCTGCTTTCTTCATTTTTTTATACCATTTGTTTGTTGGTGGAACATTTATTTAGTCCTTTGAATTTGTTTTTGAAATTTTTGGTATTAAGACAAATGCTATACAGGTTACATAAAGACATAATAAATACTTAAAATACCTAAAAAACGGTAGGAGGATGCCTTAAAGAAATTATAAATACTTAAAATTCCTCAACAAAACGGTACGAGTGTGCCTTAAAGACATTATAAATACTTAAAATACCTCAACAAAACGGTACGAGGGTGCCTTAAAGACATTAAAAATACTTAAAATACCTCAACAAAACGGTACGAGGGTGCCTTAAAGACATTATAAATACTTGAAATACCTCAACAAAGCGGTACGATGGTGCTTGTTGTTCTTCATGTATTCATTGAATACCTCACAAATTAAACCATTATCATGTCAGCCTTTGTTATCTTCAGAATATGGTACCTGTTCCCACTGGTCACGTTAACATTCAAAGAGGCGACATTATGGTAAATATCAAGATTTTTCATTATTCAAAAATGAAAATTCTAATATTACGTCTTAAATTTCGTTAAACAATATATGCATTACCCGATATATCCACTTTTACCACATGGGTATATAGGCTTTTATAATAAACGCGATGTGTGTGGACTTTAACAAGAAAAAAATGTCTTTTCCACACGAAATTGTTTATATTTACAAAGAAATCAAGCGATAAAACCACATTTGTTGTGTACAACAACAATTTTGACAATTTTGTATACTGCGATACAAATTTACGTATCTTATTTTTGAACGACCTGGCGGTTACCGCGGAGTCTGTGAAACATGTTTTAATGTGCACATCTTCTGCATCAAAATTGGTATCAAAGAATTATATTATTATTTTTTCTTCTGTAAATGATGAATTAAATAATTTGAATGAGTAAATGATAATATTCTTTTAAAAGGATACAACAGATTAATTGCAAGAGAAATGTTACTGTAAAACCAATGTCTGATAAATAAAGGACAATTCAAATGAGCAGAATTAGCGTTATTATCCTATTGGAATTGAAATAATTCATGGTGGCTATACAGAAGAAGTCGTTTACATATGGGCTAGGCCTTTATATTCGTATTTTATACCTCGCTTTCGCTCGTTATAAAATATCTGAATATAAATGCCCATTCAATACGTAAATGACTTCAACTCTGTAATTCCAATGAATTATTGCATAATGACAATAAATTACAAGTTATTTTATTAGATGTTTTTAAATTTCATAAAGATCACTGAATATCGTTTTTTAAAGCAAACAAAAAGCTTCAAGTTAAAAAAATATTTCTCAGCAAGGAACATGTAATAGTGAGCATTTCTTTCTTTCAGTTGTTAAGACTTTAAATGTTTATATTTCAATGTTTATTTCTTTTAGGCTGCTCATTGTCTATTTATAAACAAAGGTGACACCCCAATTTCTTTCGGGTATGTATGCATTTAATATACATGTATGTAAAATTACTAAATTTAGAATTTATGAAATGTTTGTTTATAAATCAAAACCACTTCTGGTCACGATTAAACAACTTAATATTTATCGAAGGCCATCTGCTTACATTTAAAACAAACTAAGATTGGCCATTTAATTAGCATGTAGCTATTGTGTTCAAAGTTAGACATATGATTGCACCTATGCTTGAACAAATTACGTTTGAGCACATTGGCTTGGCACTGGCTTTTCACAAAAATTAATAATATTAAAAATTCAAATAATTCTGTATTTTTTTCTGGTATGTCATGTCCTCTGTGAGTGTTTGTTATAATTTCTATTTTATTGCTTACAAGTATAGCTGAAATATCCGCCTTAAAATAATTTTCAATCTGTTTCTTACATTTTTCAACTTTTTTTTTCTTGTGCTAAAATGTGGTGATATACGTTCACTTCCAGAGGGAACTGTTTCATGGAATCGCATTCGACACATATTGAAATTGCGTTGACAAATACTTGGAACACATACATCAATGTTCTATTTTTGTTTCTTTTTAGACAATTAGACAGCCATGAAATGTGTAATTTGGACGTCTTGTTTGCATACGAATTTAAGTATGAGGAAAAATTTAGACGCACAGGTGCTTGCCTCACACAGTTGCCAGCTTTTAGATTCTGCAGTCATGAAGAGACCTCCGGGATTTGTGGGGGGGGGGGATATGAATAAAGATAGAATTGGATAAAATTAACCTGACACATGTATTATATTGTTAATCAATGCACTGTACGGAAATAGCGTACAAAATAATTTAAGAAAAACCAGGAGCGGATCCTTGATTTTAAAATGTGGGCAGCGACCAGATTTTTTTCGAATAGTATAGGCGATGTGCATGTTTTATGAAAATATATTTTTGTAATTAAGGATGACTAATCCACCTGAATCTACCAGCATGATAATTACAAATTTAATATTTACAAGATATTGATTCTGATGCCCAAAAGTCTAATTTAACAAGAGTGATGGACCTTAACCACTACTAATTGCATAACAAAAAAGATGGTTGCACAGAAGGCAGTGCGACTTTTCAGTGTTGAACTTGTGAAGTTCGTTTGTTATCGAATTTTGATAAATCTTTAAAATGCACAGAATTGAGAAATTCAGTGTACATGAGTCAACGGTTTGAACTTATTTTTTATATCCAGTTCTGACACAAATTCTCAAAAATCTCAAGTTAATTTCTTCAATACTCATCACGTTACATGACAAATTTTAACATGTGTCAAAATGACGAACCAGGTATAGCAAAACAATTTACAGACAGAGATACGGATGTTTTTCAAAACGTTTGACAGTTTATAACATTTAAAATTTCCTAAAAAAATTAAACCAGGACTCTTTTTATGCTTTTAACTTTGCACGGAAAGGGTGTTTTACATTTAAATGCAATTTATTGTCAAGTAATAAACCTATAAGGAGATACGTGTCGTACTTGAGGGACATGAACCTCAAATGACTTGTTTTTGTTTAATAAAATGCATAAATTTAGTAATAAAAAGTATCACAAACTACCGAAATAAATTTGATGCACTGTGTGGCTATTTCGTTGACTAAAAACTCATCAGCAGTGCTCGAGATCAAAATATTGGAAAATTTATAATGATGAATTAATAAGCAAAACCATCAAAAATCAAAACAATTAAAACAAACAGGTATACAAACTCAGCTAAGGGTTACCTCTGCATTAAAAGGAAGAACCTTAGAAATTTCTGGTAATTTTTGTCAAATTTTGAACGGAAAATTTAAAGGCATTTGAGTAGTGAATCATGCCAGGACAAAAGTTCTGGCTACTGAACTGGTAATGCCCTCGGGGACTAACAGTCAACCAGCAGTGGCATAGACCCAATGGTAGTAATAAAACATATCACAATATCCCGAAATAAATGTGATGTACTGTATGGCCATTTCATTGTCTGACAACTCACCAAAAGTGCTCGAGATCAAAATATTGAAAAAACCGGTTAAAGGCACAATGATGAATTAATACGCACAACCATCAAAATTCAAAACAATTAAAACAAACAGGTATCCAAATTCAGCTAAGGGTTACCTCTTGATCAAAAGGAAGAGCCCTAGAAATTTCTGGTAATTTTTGTCAAATTTTGAACGGAAAATTTAAAGGCATTTGAGTAATGAATCATGCCAGGACAAAAGTTCTGGCTACTGGGCTGGTAATGTCCTCGGGGACTAACAGTCCACCAGCAGTGATATAGACCCAGTGGTAGTAATAAAACGAATCACAAATACGGAAATAAATTTGCTGCATTGTATGGCCATTTCGTTGACTGACAACTTATCAGCAGTCCTCGAGATCAAAATATTGGAAAACCGGTTTAAGGTATAATGATGAATTAATAAGCACAACCGTCAAAAATCAAAACAATTAAAACAAACAGGTATCCAACCTCAGCTAAGGGTTACCCCTGCATCAAAAGGAAGAGCCTTAAAAAGGTTCTAATTTATTCTCTCTGAATTTCACAGATACACACACTAATGATGTGTATACCTTGTCACGGTACTATAAGTGACTTATCTGTTTCTTGAAAAATTAAAGTATTTTTTTCTCACAAATATAACCGTTTATATCGTTACAATCTTCATATACCCAGGTACCATATTTGGTTAATATTCTAACACAGTTCGGAACTGATTCATTTGGTACTGTTCTTCCCCAATAAAATACTGTCGGTTCACTACCATCATCCCAAAGATATTCTCCATTTTGTTTTTCGCTTAATCCTATCCAAACATTTTGATTGGATAACTTTGTTACTAGAGTGACAATAAAATCATTTTCACGCATTGAATTTATGCTAACAAGATTTGCACCTATATTTCTACAACCAGAACGAGCATCTTCCCAGCTTTTTGTACCATTTGTTTCAAATAAGTAGCATGAATTATCATGATAGAACCAAGACCCAGATCCACACTGAGGCATTTTTAATTTCTTGCAAACAAATTTGAACGACATAAAACAATTATTATCATTCCATTGTCGGGGGATGTCCTGGATTGAAAGTTGACCACAGTGTTCGTTATTGTTGAAATTATTTGGCTCGCCCGATTCCCAGTTCGAATAACTGGATTGTGAACCATCACTCCAAGTGAAATTGTGATCAAATTCGAAATTACTTAGTCCTATCCAGTACATAAACCTTTCATTAAGATGTGCATCAAGAAAGTTTGCTTCTTCGTTGTCAAGAACACTAACCAGATCACCACCTATGCTGCGACAAATGTCACGTGACTGAAACCATGTTTTTCTCATACCAAATTCTTTATAACAAGAGTTTTTGTATGTTAACCATCTGTCTGGACATTCTGATTCAATTTCAGTTATATAAAATGTAGTTTTATCTGGAATTTCAGATCTTCCTTCGGAGAGGACACAGACAGCTTTACCTTCGGCATTAACGTAACATTGTGATGTATCACATTTTAATGTTTCACAAGAGTTCGAAAAATCACGTTTGTTATTATTTACAAAATGGAATATCATTATTGTTACTCCAGTGGATAAAATGCACGTGACTACTATTGTAACGATGAAAGAAATGCATAATTTAGATCCACAAACCAATCTGTCTGACCACACATCCAGTTTTTTGGAATTGAGATTAAGATTTCTATTTTCTGAATCTGGCAATATCTCAATATATTCATGTACAGGTGTATTCTGAACAGTTTCTTTATAGTTCAATTTATCTCTCAGTTCATCATACCGTCTATAATTTTCGGAAGTCGGTCGAAGATCAACATATTTGCTCTTTATTTCACTAATTTTCGGTTCCTCGTATTCAGCTTGGTCAGACAATGCCTTTTTTAAATTAAATACATTCATACTTATCTAAACTTCACAGCGATATTTACACATGTCATACGTATTCCATATAAAATTAAAATTATAACGGAAATAAAATCCTGTATATGTTATCTCTATATAAGTATTTATTTGAATGGTTTTCTATTATGTTTACTTTTATCCGGGATCACTAAAAACTCGCCGCTTACATCATCTCCAAAAGTATAAATATAAACATTGTTTTTATTGTAGTTTATTTGCGTGACAAGTTGACAGATAGATGAACAGATACTTTTACATTTTTCATTTTGTATGTTGTCTTAAGGGGGGAATGTCTTCACTTACATTGTTGGTAGCTGAGTTGGCAAAAAATCGTCAAACATAGAATCTTTGTACGTTTGTATTGTATAATTTCTCCCATTGATGGATTTGTTTCAACCCTTTTAAAAGTTTTGATAATTTCTTATTACCATTTTATATTTGAGTGAGTCTAGGTCATTATATTGTTTATCCCTATCGATGTGTACGTCTGAAGCATAACAATGGTTACTGCTATAGCTGAATCAGTAACAAACTACGCACAGTCGTTCACGTCCATCAGCCCTCTTTCACTGCGTAGAAGTACATCAAGATTCTTGAAAAAATTCAGCAATGTTAATTTTAAAAATTTCTGTATTTAAAAATATTGGTATTTTCATGAAACTATACAATTTTTTCCCCCAATTACCTTCTTATTTTTATAAAAAATAAAGTTAACAAAGAACGCAGTCTCGAATCGCAGCTGGGGTGTTGGCAAATGGCGGATGTTTTAAATTAATATTTGGAGTCATATAAGAGAAAATAAAACACAAACACTTAAAACTTCATTTGCATTTATATCTCAAGCTAAATCTCCCACAAATCAATCTGAAAACAAGACGTAACCAGAAATGCTTACGGCAGTGATTAGTTTTTATTTATAGTGGATTGGGAAACAAGTTATACCAACTTATACTAATCCCTCTCTAATTGGCGGGTGCGAGAGCGGCCCCTGTAGCCGCATTTTAGTCTACAGAGGAGTCTTTGACGTGCTACGGGTGTTGCTCTACCTTAACACGGGACAGACGTTTTTCGTCCCCATCCGACGGACTAGCATCGTTTATTGAGACCATCCTCGCAAATGGTGTCGATAGGGCGCAAATTGAATCCCTGAAATTTTCATCCCGAACGGGAATCGAACCAGGGACCTTTGGCTTCATAGTTCGATGCGCTAACCACTACATCACGGCGCCCCATGTAGTGATTATGATAGTGGTTCAGCTAATTTTAATCGCTAAAAGAGGTTAACAGACTCTTAATCACTGTGCGGTGTTCAAAGTGTTGTGCATGCAGTTTATTAGTTCGTCATTAGAATGTTTATTACAAAATAAATATGCTTCAAGCGAGTAATCCTGGTCCAGTAGAATATTTATTGCCACTGTTTCAAGTGAGTAAAACTGGCCCACTAGAATATATATGGCTACTGCTTCAAGTGAGTAAATCTGGCGCATTTGAGTTAATGTTGCTACTTCATAAAACTCTTTGATACCAATTTTAATGCACAATATGAGCACATTTCCCCGATTTACAACTCATTAGTTGTTCTCAAGGCCTAAAATGTTGAAAGCCAAACCAACAATCAAAAACGCTGTAATCTGATGCATTATAATTTTTATGGCCATTCTTCAAGTGAGTAAATCAGGTGTATTCGAATATTTATGGCTACTGCTTCAAGTGAGTAAATCACGTGCATTCGAATATGCATAGCAACTGCTTCAAGTGAGTAAGTCTGGTGAATTAGAATGTTTGTGTCTATTGATTGACGTGAGTAAATCTAACGTAGCAGCATGGTTATAGCCACTGCCTGAATTTATTAAACCTAGTAATTTAGGATTTTTATGGTTACTGCTTCGACTAAGTCTTGTGCAGTAGAATGTTTTTCATAAGACTTTTTCATATATTCAGGCAGACTGTATTGGCAGGGAATTATTCTATTCTCATTTTCAAGAATAACGCTGTGGAATTTGTAGTATACTAGTAATAATAAGGAACTAATATATTTTTAATTACTTTACAATTTTACTGCGTAAAACAATTGCCATAAATGGAATTAGGTTTATAAAAAAAACGAATGGTCATCAAAGATAATTTAAAGGTGCTGTGATCAATATGTAGACAACAAATGGAACCCCCAAAAAGATATAAAATTAAAAACATAAATCCCATAAGAACCTGAAGAGAACACATTTGCGCTAATAAGTCAGCAGATTCTATTTACTTAAAAACCTGAGTATTCCAAAAGTAAATGTCATTTGTTTCCTGCCAGAATTAATTTTTTTCTCACCAAATGTAACCGTTTAAATCGTTACAATTGCAATATTACAAGAGACCAGGAAATATTTCAATGCGGTTCGCAGTTGATACTGTTATACCGCAAGAGAGGACTGTAGGTATACTTCTTTCCACTCATAGATTTTCTCCATTTTGCTATTCTCTTGATCACATCCAAAAAGTTTGATAGGTAATTTTGTAATTCGACTGACAACAAAATCATTTCATTCGAATTTATGCTAATGAGATCTGCACTTATATTTTTACTAGCAATACCAACATCTCCCAAGTTATCTGTTATAAATAAGTAGCACAAATTATTATCATAGAACCAAGAACCAGATCCAGGCATTTTGTATGACATAAAGTTAATATAATATATTTGAAAAATGATGGACCTAAACCAACACTAGATTCCGGAATGTATGATGGCTGTCACACAAGGCAGTTTCATTTATACATTACAATGTAGAACTGGTTAAAATTTGTTTATTGTGGAAATTTGAACTAAGAAATGCAGTCTGTGAGTCTACGGTTTGAACTTATATTTCTTATACCTTTTAGACACAAATTGTCAGTAATTTCAAACTAATTTTCTTTAAATCTCTTCATGTTATATACCAAATTTGAAGAATTGTTAAAAGGACCAAAAGGTCTCATGGTTAACTGCTACTTTTAAACGTAATAGTTATTTATAATAGTAATACTATAATGCTCCGTGGTTTGAATATTTATGACATGTTCCATTGATGTTCTCCATTCCTCATACCGGATTTGACATGGGCAGCATGGCGGGTGTCCTACAGGAAGCAGAGACTGCTTACTCTTCCGGAGCACCCGAGTCTACCCCCGGTTTTTTTGGTGAGGTCCATGTTGTTCATATGTTTTTAGTTTTTAATCGTAGTGCATGTATTGCTCGGTCTTGTCTTCGTTGTTTCCCGGAGTTTGTCAGTTGTTTCGATTTTCCCCTCCTTCGAATATCACTTTGGTATTTCTTGACTTTACTTATTACTAATGAGAATTCCTTAAAGCAATAAATACGGAAAATTTAAAAAAAAAAACAAAGTTCATAACGTGTTTTAGTACTTTTCAATCAGTTTTAAGCTAAATATCCACTATATTCAGAAGCATTCTATGGACTTTACGGTACTAATATAAAACTACAAAGTAGCAGAAACAGAACCAACAACGTTAAATATAGAGACAAAATTAAAACCGATGACAAAAACCACGAAGTAACCGTTTTCTAAATGAAAAAAGTTCTACAATGTAGTTTTTTTTTTTTAGAGATACGTGTCGTACTTGTGGGATAGGAACCTCAAATGACATTAGTTTTCGTTCAATAAAATGCACAAATTTAGTAAAGTACTAATTTATTCTCTCTGATTTTCACGATACATGTACTAAGGATTTGTATACCTTGTCACGGTGCTATAAGTGACTCATCTGTTTCTTGAAAAATTAAAGTATTTTTTTCTCACAAATATAACCGTTTATATCGTTACAATCTTCATATACCCAGGTACCATATTTGGTTAATATTCTAACACAGTTCGGAACTGATTCATTTGGTACTGTTATACCCCAATAAAACACTGTCGGTTTACTACCATCATCCCAAAGATATTTTCCGTTTTGTTTTTCCCTTAATCCCATCCAAGCATTTTTACTGGATAACTTTGTAACGAGACTGACAAC
Organism: Mytilisepta virgata; assembly: GCA_028015205.1. Classification (NCBI taxonomy): domain Eukaryota; kingdom Metazoa; phylum Mollusca; class Bivalvia; order Mytilida; family Mytilidae; genus Mytilisepta; species Mytilisepta virgata. The sequence continues at coordinate 51,712,479 of CM051515.1, forward strand.
AAAATTATTTTCGCGTATCGAATTTATGCTAACAAGATTTGCACTTATATTTCTACAAGCAATACGAGCATCGTTCCAGTTGTGTGTAATATCTGTTTCAAATAAGTAGCATGAATTATTATCATAGAACCAAGAACCAGGTCCACACTGGGGCATTTTTCCTTTTTTGCAAATAAATTTTAACGACATAAAACAATTATTATCATTCCATTGTCGGTGGATGTCCTGTATTGAAAGTTGTCCGCAGTGTTCATTATTGTTGAAATTGTTTGGCTCGCCCGAATTCCAGTTCGAATATCTGGATTGTGAACCATCACTCCAAGTAAAATTGTCACCGAGTTCGAAATTACTTAGTCCTATCCAGTAGCCAAACTTTTCATTAAGATGTGTATCTATAAATTTTGCTTCTTCGTTGTCAAGGACACTAACAAGATCACCACCTATACTGCGACAAAAGTCACGTGACTGAAACCATGTTCTTCTCATACCATATTCTTTATAACATGAGTTTTTGTGTGTTAACCATCCGTCTGGGCATTCTGATTCAATTTCAGGAATATAAAAGGAAGCCATATCTGGAATTCCAGATGTTCCATCGGAACCTACACAGATAGCCTGACCTTCGGCATTGACGTAGCATTGCCCTGTTTCACAATTTAACGTTTTGCAAGCGGCCAAAGAATCATTTTTGTTGTTATTTACAAAATGGAAAATCAGTACTGTTACTCCAATGGATAAAATACACGTGACCACTATTGAAACGACTAGGATAGTACATAATTTAGATCCACGATCAAACCTTGCTGGTGTAAAATCCATATTTTTGGAATTGGGATTATTCAGAGTTCTATTATTTTCTGAATCCGTCAAAATATCAGTATATAGAGACGTATGCTGAACACATTCGTTATAGTTCGATCTATCCCCGAGTTCATCATACCGTCTATAATTTTCAGAAGTCCGTCGCAAATCAACATATCCGTTCCGTATTTCACTATCTCTCGGTTCCTCGTATATAGTGTGGTCTGGCAATGTCTTTCTTGAATTAAATCCATTCATTTTTGTTTAAGCTCCAGAGTGATATTTACATATGTCAAATTTATTTATTGATACAATAAAACTAAACCGGAAATAAATTCATACGTACATGTCGTTGTTTGAATGTTTTTCGATATTCACCTATCCGGGATGACTAAACACTCGCCTCATTTGTAATTCATCTAAGTTACCAGTTGACATATTGATGAAGAAATACTAACATTATTCTTTTTTTCTGAAAATTCGACATTTTATAAATATATATTATATAAGGAAACTTTATCGATTATAAAATTATGTCCACCGTTAGTCAGATCACCTTTTACTAAACGTACATTTTTATAACATTGCTGAAGATAATTCTATCAATTCTACAGATTATCATGGTCCAAGTTATATTTCCGGTCACAATTTATTACTTTGCATCTAAGTGACAAGAAGTACACAACAACAAGTTAATATACAAGTACATGCACAGGCTGTAAAAGCAAAACCTTATTCACAAATATGTTAATGTCGTAGACGTTATTTCAAACGTTAGTCATAATGAATGCAGTCTTAAAGAGGATGTGGGCAAGTTTCTAAATTAACCTATTTTCACAGATATGATTCTTGTATTTCCTTTATGTGTACATCTTAACAATTTACATGTACCGTGCGTGAGTTACCATGACTTTCAACAAAGAGGATTACTGCTGTCACAAAAGCTGCGTAACCAGGGTTTTATCAAGGATAAGATGGTGTCATCACTTCGGAAATTTTACGGTCGTCATCACGAATTGATTGACCGTTACAGTGTTCCGCCGGATTGACTTTGTTGAACTTCATGACGAGTTTCTTATACGGAGCAGGAACTGCTTACCCTTCCGGAGCACCTGAGTTCACTCCTGGTTTTTATAGGAGTTTTCTTTGTTTTTGGCTTTTAGTGTTAATTTGTTGTGCTTGTGGTTGTTCATTTGTTTTCCCGGGTTTGTCTGTCCAATGGATTGCCTTTTTTGGTTGCTCCTTAGGTATATTTGTCCTCTTTCTTATTCGGATCACAGAAATCCTAAACAATAAATAAAAAATTGTAGAGCAGATTCAGACGCTAAAATGACCAAAAACGGCAGAACAAAAAACTTAAAAATCTTTAAATTATGCATTAATGAGATACTCTGTTTGTTTTAAAAAGTTTCTTAATTTTATATATGTGAAACCATATAATTTCATGTCTTGACCATAGTTTGGGTCATTTAACTGAAAATGTAATTATTTAGACTACAGTTAAAATTTACAAATACTTTTATATTAAATTATCTTTACACATACATCTGAAAAATGATTTATGAAATTACACATTAATTTGACTCACCTTAAATATATGCATATACATGTACACAAGACAAATGCAAAATGCACGTCAAAAGAACCTTTTTTTATTTAAGATACGATTCTATTGTACATGTATTGAAAAAAATTAAAAAACTAATGAAAATTACTTGAAAAATTGTAATGCTTACAGTTAATTAGCCTTACATTTATAGATACCCTAATCCTGGTCTTGGCCTAATCTTTTGGTAACGGAAGTGAAGAAAAATGGGCCGACTGTTTTGGGTATTTTGTAGCTTTGTACTTTGTTCTGGTTTATTTAATTTTAAAGACTTACTACAGAAGTTGATGGATTAAAAGATAATTATTTACAAATTATTTAATATCGGCAAAAGAATACCCAATCGACAAAACAACGGGAAAAGTCCACAAACTCGAAGTCCAAGGAAAATACAAAGCCAGGAGAACGGAACACAACAAACACCAAAAGGACACAAGTATAACCGAAACAACAAAAAAACTAAACAAAACTAGAACAAGACAGCACAGAAACTATAGCACTAGCAATGTGAATTCCCATTAAAAACCGGGAGTGACATCAAGTACTCCGGAAAGGTAAGCATGTGTTGCTCCATTAACGGCACCCGTCACATTACCAGTGAAGTGTCAAGTATGGTGAGGTGTCAAGTCCGGTGATGTGTCAATTCCAGAAGGACGTGAAATCTAAATAAAAATATCTAGTCTCATACACGAGATAGCAACTTCGTATCGGCAAATCAATTCGTGATGGCGACAGTAAAACTTTTGGAGTGATGATTTTAACATAGATTGAACATAACCCTGTCTTAGAAGTTTATGTGACAGCAATCTCGCCCTGCCGAGAAAGTCGCTGTACAAATCACATGTGCGGCAGTAACGAATCAACTGTGAAATGTACATCCCGTAGGCTGGGTAAGTTACTGCTAAGAAAGAGAAAGTTTACGTTCTGAAAATTAAAATCACGTTTGTCAAAACGTTTGTTTTCAACCGCCCATTATTATCTAGGAATAAGTACAAATTTAGATATGAAGCAGAAGTTTGTTTGTCTGTAGACTCTTTAATTTCAAGTTCACTGGGATGTACGAGATATAGGTAATCCTTAAGGTAAGGATTATTAAGTGACAAAACATCATCTATATATCGGAAACTGAAATCAAAGGACTGGGCTATTTCCTTTTCTTTCCGACTCAGTAGCCCTGTAAAAATTTAGCTTCATATGAATCCAAGAACAGGTCTGCCAAAAGCAGCGCAGTTTGTCCCCATTGGTATTATGTTCTCAAAACGTAAAGACAGATAACTACCTCTGAGTAAGTGTGGTGTACTAGAATAGTTAACCGCTAACGAGGAGTGAGTATATCTAGCCCATTAAAACGTTTATTTATATCATTCAGTAAGTATGACGTCAAATTTTTATTGCTTTTTCGGAGTTTGTGGTATATATTACTATATTACTAAGCAAGTCTTGTAAGTTAGAATGTTAAATGCTTTCGCTTTGCAAGTGAGGCGCATAGGAATGTTCACTGTTACTGTTTCAAGTGAGTAAGTCTAGTACATAAGAATGTTTATGGCTACCCTTTAAGTGAGTTAGTCTGGTAAATTAGACTGTTCATGGCTACTGTTTCATGTGAATAAGTATAAAATATTATAACTTTTATTGTCACTATTTCAAGTGAGTAAGTGTAGTATATTTGAATGTTTACGGCTTCTGCTTCAAGTGAGTATGTCTGGTGCATAAGAATGTTTATGGCTATTTATTAAGTCTTGTATAAGAATGTTCATGGATTTGTGTAAGTCTGGTACAAGAATGACATGGGAAGCATGGCGGGTGTCCTGCAAGAAGCAGAGACTGCTTACTCTTCCGGAGCACCTGAATCTACCCCCGGTTTTTTTTTGGTTGGGTCCATGTTCATATGTTTTTTAGTTTTTAAGTGTAGTGTTCGTATTGTTTTGGTCTTGTCTTCGTTATTCTCTGGAGTTTGTCAGTTGTTTTCGATTTTTTGCTCCTTCCAATATCCCTTTGGTATTTCTTGAATTTATTTATGGCTATTGAGTAAGTCTAGTACAAGAATGTTTATAGCTATTGAGTAAGTCTAGTGAAAGAATGTTTATGGCTATTGAGTAGGTCTAGTACAAGAAGTTTTATGGCTATTGAGTAAGTCTGGAACATAGAATGCATTTGGCTAATATTCAAGTGAGTAAGTCTGGTAAATTAGATAGTTTATGGCTACTATTTCAAGTGAGTAAGTATAGTACATGTATATTACAATGTTTATTGTCACTATTTCAAGTGAGTAAGTATAGTGTATTAGAATGTGTACGACTTCTGCTTCAAGTGAGTAAGTCTAGTGCATAAGATTTTTTATGGCTATTGAGTAAGTCTAGTACAAGAATGTTTATGGCTATTGAGTAAGTCTAGTACAAGAATGTTTATGGCTATTGAGTAAGTCTAGTACAAGAATGTTTATGGCTATTGAGTAAGTCTAGTACAAGAATGTTTATGGCTATTGAGTAAGTCTAGTACAAGAATGTTTATAATTATTGAGTAAGTCGAGTATAAGGATGTCTATGTGTATTGTACAAGAATGTTTATGGCTATTGAGTAGGTCTGTACAAGAATGTTTATGGCTATTGAGTAAGTCTGGTACAAGAATGTTTTTGGCTATTGAGAAAGTCTAGTGCAAGAATGTATGGCTATTGAGTAAGTCTACTACAAGGATGTCGATGACTATTGGGTAAGTCTTATAGCTATTGAGTAAGTCTAGTGCAAGAATGTTTATGGCTATTGAGTAAGTCTTATAGCTATTCGGTATGTCTTGTACAAGAATGTTTTTGGCTATTGAGTAAGTCTAGTACAAGAATGTTTAAGGCTATTGAGTACGTCTTGTACAAGAATGTTTATGGCTATTGAGTAAGTCTAGTACAATAATGTTTATGGCTATTGAGCAAGTCTGGTACAAGAATGTTTTTGGCTATTGAGAAAGTCTAGTACAAGAATTTTTATGGCTATTGAATAAGTCGAGTACAAGAATGTTTATGGCTATTGAGTACGTCTTGTACAAGAATGTTTATGGCTATTGAGTAAGTCTAGTACAAGAATGTTTATGGCTATTGAGTAAGTCGAGTACAAGAATGTTTATGGCTATTGAGTACGTCTTGTACAAGAATGTTTATGGCTATTGAGTAAGTCTGTACAAGAATGTTTATGGCTATTGAGTAAGTATGGTACAAGAACGTTTATGGCTATTGAGCACGTCTAGTACAAGAATGTTGGTGGCTACTCCTTCAAGTGGTTAAATTTGTTGCATTCGGAGGGTTATGACTATTGTTAATGGATAGTTTATATTTTAGGGATTATAAGTGCGGCATACATGTCTGAATTTACAAAAGATTTTGATACAGTGACGAATCAATAGGGTTGTTTCCCGGTAAACAATGGGGTTGTTTCCCGCGATTACGCAGTTGCCCCCTGTGCGGAAGAAAATTGGATGTTTGGATGTGAACAATAGGGTTGTTTCCCGCGATGTTCAATTTTTGTAAAAACATTCAATTTATTTTTGAATCACCTGACAGGTTATATCCAATGAAAGCATTTTAAAATATTTAAAAAATAATAAGAAACTTTATTAACCATAAACACAAAGGGCCGTCAGAAGCATGGATGTACAAAGGACAACATGTACACTAAACACTATTATTATACGTCAACTGTTTTCTCAATATTTTCATCAGACTTTCAGGACACCAAGTGAAGACTTTAATGAAATTATCAGATCAAGATTTTAAAATTCAAACATGGCAAGGATATTTTCTATTATTTTTCTAATCGTCGGATTATTTTTATTTTATTGACATATATACCATGTCAATTTAGCAAACAGCTGATTTGATCTGACTTATCACGTCACTACCATGAATACGTGAATCATTTTACAGACACCTTTTTATCTCATAAAATCCGAAAGCAAATTTGAAATAATCTTGATTGACAGTGCAAAGATCAATGTTGATTCTATTTCGTTTAAACTTAAATCATTCCTATAGCTAAAGCTTGTGTTATTATCTGCAAATCAAATCATCTGAAAACAAGCAGTGATCTGAACCATTCATCGTACAAAAAGTTCATTATAATCGGTGGAATCGTGCATCTCTAAAGGTCAATTGTTGAATGCTGGTTATAACTTTCTACAAGACTGACATTTTAGGTAATAGTATATATATTCGATTAACTCCGTTTGGGTTTTCACTCAGTATGTTATATTTTCAGCATGTTGCATGGAATGATTTTGTTCATTTTTAATGACCCGTCTTGGATTTCATGGCTACATATAAGAACTAATACCTTTATTTTTAAAGGTAATGGTTGATCATAACCTTTTTTTAACATAACCAGCAGATGGCGCAATAATTTGGGAGAGATTAGTTTTCAGTCTTTTTGAAAATGTTATGGTTAAGTATAACATTAATCATTGAGATGCCTGCATTGACCCCCAGTTTTGTTTTCAAATTACACATTTTAGCATTTAGTCTACAAAGAAATGTGCTAGAGATCATCGTGACCTTTTTGGGATGCTTGATTCTTCTCTATGTTTAAAGCCTCGTTGTGACTTTGCTTGTACGTTTGTCATCTGCATGTAGGGAGTTTATGTGAGGAATCAATACCCACCACACTTAGTTTGCATTAAGATGCTGTTGGACCCGTTCCGATTGTCGTACAATTTCATGTGCCTCCACCGATTTATGACTTCCAACGGATTGACTTTGTTGAACTTCACGACGGGTGCCGTATACCAAGCAAGAATTGCTTACCCTTCCGGAGCAGCTACGTTAGCTCTAGCGAATTTATCGTTTGTTTGTGTGTACGCTTTTGACAAACAAAGATGAAGTTTAGAACATATATATACCCAGTAACTGGCCTATTTACTACCTAAATACTATATTAAATGGTGTTGAATATTATTTTTGATACTCTGCTATTTGCATAATAACATCTTCTTGTTCCCTTGTCATCTCTTGCAATGGAAGTTTGTAATAAGTTTAGGTTGACAGTTTTTATGACGTAATGTTCTCCCTAGATTACCGTCAGATTAAACTTGTCTTCTCAAAAATAGATTTCGTTTTCACTGGTTTTCTCGATATCAGACAACAATGTGTCTTTGTCGGATAAAAACAATATTATATATATACGTTGGCTTGTATTTGTAATCGTTTGAAACGGGCAAGAAGATGAGATCTGTTTCAAAGTTACTATAAGTGATAGCTCCACTACATTTGGTGGTATATTCTTTGCAAAGTGTACGGTAGTGTCTGATATCGGTCATGACCTCATTTTCACGCCTTACTTAAAGTCATAATTTGTGATTTGTCCTGTTTCTCTGTAACTATATATACATGTATAAAGTATATCAGTGATTGTTTGGTATAATAAAAAAAAATCATTGTTTGGTGTACAAGTCTGTCTGACATATGTTACTTGACTTTAAATTTAAGTTCATGATTCATGGGCTTGGCTCAAGTTTTTCTGAAAACTCACTTTCCCATACATGGTAGGTAAAAAATATTTTCTGTGTGCAGTCATTGTAGTGTATACATTTGACTTGTGTCACTTTAACCTTGCTCTCACTTCAACTAAACAGGACTCAAGTGAGACATTATATAATCTTTGCTCTTATTACTTTCTAACAAACCTAGAGCTTGGAATTTTTTTCAGCGATCTCTATCACACACCAATAATATACAGCCTTTAGCTGGACGCACCAGAAATATCTTCTTAATTATCAACAGGCCATTAGTAATCTTGTACATCATTACATTTTGATAAATTAAAATTATTAGGTATAATGTCAACTATATTTATCTATTTTATTAAAAATGTTACTTCAACTTGTTATTAAAATGTCCCTATTTGTATTTCTTATTTGTCTGTGATGCTCCCTGTTGTACAACATCTTGCAAACATGACGACACATGTTTGGAAAACTTGTGTCGAAATTGAGGAAAAGACACTTAAAATCCAATAGACAAGAGACAACCATTTAAAATAGGGCTCTATCCTTAGACTGGCACATATTGAATATGGCTGTGTTAAGTAATCAGCTCTTGGTCTTAATCCTTTGTCAATTTCAAAATTATAGACAAACATGCTGAAAGACCGAATTAGCCTTTAAGTTAATTTTTTTTCTTTCGTTTTTAGAAACGGGTACAAATAAAATATATCACAAATTACCGAAATAAGTTTGTTGCACTGTATGGCAGTTTCGTTGACTGATGCGAGGTTTGCCCGAGCATTCTTGCCCGTTTCAAAAGATTACAAATATACAAGCCAAGGTATATATAATATTGTTTTTATCCGACAAAGACACACTGTTGTCTGATATCGAGAAAACCAGTGAAAACGAAATCTATTTTTGAGAAGACAAGTTTTATCTGACGGTAATCTAGGGAGAACATTACGTCATAAACACTGTCAACCTAAACTTATTACAAACTTCCATTGCAAGAGATGTTATTATGCAAATAGCAGAGTATCAAAAATAATATTCAACACCATTTAATATAGTATTTAGGTAGTAAATAGGCCAGTTACTGGGTATATATGTGTTCCAAACTTCATCTTTGTTTGTCAAAAGCGTACACACAAACAAACGATAAATTCGCTAGAGCGACTACATTATATATTTTCCAACATAGATAAAATTGCATGGTATGGATTAAAAAATGTTAAACAATATTTTTATTCTTTGCTGTTTCGTGTAATTATCGGCAGTTATATAGTTATATTATAGATGTGTAAAACGCATAAAACCTTAGTATAACAACATATATCTGTTTACAATTTTAATCGTAACATTGCCTGTTAACAAATTTCACAAAAGCCCCAGGCAGACTTTGCGAGACAATACATATGATACGGATATGAAGTTTTGAAAAACATAAACAACTGACATAATAAAAAACCCAAATAAACTATTACAGTATTTAGAAAGAAAGAAAGAAATTCACAATTTGACATTAGTTAAACCAGCTCCAATAGCTCTAAAAAATGACAAATATACCTAAGGAGCAAATAAAAAAAACGGTAGCCCATTGGACAAACCCGGAAAGACAAATCAACAACCACAAGCACAACAAAAAACAAACAAAACTAAAAAACACGAACAACACGAACTCCTATAAAAACCAGGAGTGAACCCAGGTGCTGCGGAAGAGTAAGCAGTTCCTGCTCCGTATACAGCACCCGTCGTGAAGTTCAACAAAGTCAATCCGGTGGAAGTCACAAATCTGTGGAGGCACATGAAATGGTAGGACAGAGGGACAGGTCCAACATCATCTTAGATACTGGAACACTAAACGGTATTTTGCTACTCAAGAAGTACATGGTATCTCATATACACAATTTACTCACACAGATAAGTTAAATAACTACTAACATAAGACTACCTTATCAAACATATAAAAAGAAAATATGTAAAGTTTTCTAAAGGGGCAACCATTTGAGTTTAAGGGGGAAGGGATGGGGGTCAGGGTGAAATTTTAAATAAAAAGGCAGGACGAAGATTTGGGCAAAATAAAAAGCCAGTATCACTTTAGGTGTGAAAAAAATTGCAGGACTTGTGTCAATCATGACATTTTTTGGTTTACATTAAAATAGAAATTTAGGCCGCGACCAGGGCCGAATTTCGGCGAAAATAATAGTCCCCCCCCCCTTCATAAAAATTAAATGGTTGCTACCTAACGAAAGTATTTCAAATCAAAATTAAATAAACAAATAAAATTGTCTTCTAATGGCATATCTTGTTAATAGATCTCCTTTCTTGGTGATTTCTGTAAAAAAATAGAAATTTCAATTTTTTTTAGCCTTCTAATTTTACATTAACAAAACGTTATTAAGTTATTCTACTTTACTGATATTGGTGCTGTGAAGTTAGATGGTGCAGCTTTCATATGGAATTTAAAAAATACAAAACTTTAATATTTAATTTAAAAAAGACATTTGATATTCATCGGAAAATGTATCTGTATGTTGTTGAAAGTAAAAGACGTTGCAATATAAAAGGCATGCAGTTACATGTAAGGTTTATAAATCAGCTTACCTGTCTAAAGCCCATCTTCCAAGTCGACATTGACAGCTTTGATGGAAGGTAGAGCTTCACGCCTTTTTCTCAAACCATCTTCCAAATCAACATTGACAGCTTTGATGGAAGGAAGAGCTTCACGTCTTTTCCTCAAACCGTCTTCCAAATCGACATTGACAGCTTTAATGGATGGAAGAGCTTCACGTCTTTTTCTCAAACCGTCTTCCAAATCGACATTGACAGCCTTGACGGATGGTAGAGCTTCACGTCTTTTTCTCAAACCATCTTCCAAATCAACATTGACAGCTTTGATGGATGGTAGAGCTTCACGTCTTTTTCTTAAACCGTCTTCCAAATCAACATTGACAGCTTTGATGGATGGTAGAGCTTCACGTCTTTTTCTTAAACCGTCTTCCAAATCAACATTGACAGCTTTGATAGATGGTAGAGCTTCACGTCTTTTTCTCAAACCGTCTTCCAAATCGACATTGACAGCTTTGATAGATGGTAGAGCTTCACGTCTTTTTCTCAGACCGTCTTCCAAATCGACATTGACGGCTTTGATGGATGGAAGAGCTTCACGTCTTTTTCTCAAACCGTCTTCCAAATCGACATTGACAGCCTTGATGGATGGTAGAGCTTCACGTCTTTTTCTCAAACCATCTTCCAAATCAACATTGACAGCTTTGATGGATGGTAGAGCTTCACGTCTTTTTCTTAAACCGTCTTCCAAATCAACATTGACAGCTTTGATAGATGGTAGAGCTTCACGTCTTTTTCTCAAACCGTCTTCCAAATCGACATTGACAGCTTTGATAGATGGTAGAGCTTCACGTCTTTTTCTCAAACCGTCTTCCAAATCAACATTGACAGCTTTGATAGATGGTAGAGCTTCACGTCTTTTTCTTAAACCGTCTTCCAAATCAACATTGACAGCTTTGATAGATGGTAGAGCTTCACGTCTTTTTCTCAAACCGTCTTCCAAATCCACATTGACAGCTTTGATAGATGGTAGAGCTTCACGTCTTTTTCTCAAACCGTCTTCCAAATCGACATTGACAGCTTTGATGGAAGGAAGAGCTTCACGTCTTTTTCTCAAACCGTCTTCCAAATCAACATTGACAGCTTTGATAGATGGTAGAGCTTCACGTCTTTTTCTCAAACCGTCTTCCAAATCAACATTGACAGCTTTGATAGATGGTAGAGCTTCACGTCTTTTTCTTAAACCTTCTTCCAAATCAACATTGACAGCTTTGATGGATGGAAGAGCTTCACGTCTTTTTCTCAAACCGTCTTCCAAATCAACATTGACAGCTTTGATAGATGGAAGAGCTTCACGTCTTTTTCTCAGACCGTCTTCCAAATCGACATTGACAGCTTTGATAGATGGTAGAGCTTCACGTCTTTTTCTCAAACCGTCTTCCAAATCGACATTGACGGCCTTGATGGATGGAAGAGCTTCACGTCTTTTTCTCAAACCGTCTTCCAAATCGACATTGACGGCTTTGATGGAAGGTAGAGCTTCACGTCTTTTTCTCAAACCGTCTTCCAAATCGACATTGACAGCCTTGATGGATGGTAGAGCTTCACGCCTTTTTCTCAAACCATCTTCCAAATCGACATTGACAGCTTTGATAGATGGAAGAACTTCACGTCTTTTTCTCAATCCGTCTTCCAAATCGACATTGACGGCTTTGATGGAAGGTAGAGCTTCACGTCTTTTTCTCAAACCATCTTCCAAATCGACATTGACGGCTTTGATGGATGGAAGAGCTTCACGTCTTTTTCTCAAACCGTCTTCCAAATCGACATTGACGGCTTTGATGGATGGAAGAGCTTCACGTCTTTTTCTCAAACCGTCTTCCAAATCGACATTGACGGCTTTGATGGATGGAAGAGCTTCACGTCTTTTTCTCAAACCGTCTTCCAAATCGACATTGACAGCCTTGATAGATGGTAGAGCTTCACGTCTTTTTCTCAAACCATCTTCCAAATCGACATTGACGGCTTTGATGGAAGGTAGAGCTTCACGTCTTTTTCTCAAACCGTCTTCCAAATCAACATTGACAGCTTTGATGGAAGGTAGAGCTTCACGTCTTTTTCTCAGACCGTCTTCCAAATCAACATTGACAGCTTTGATAGATGGTAGAGCTTCACGTCTTTTTCTCAGACCGTCTTCCAAATCGACATTGACGGCTTTGATGGAAGGTAGAGCTTCACGTCTTTTTCTCAAACCGTCTTCCAAATCGACATTGACGGCTTTGATGGATGGGAGAGCGACTAAAATAAAATATGTTGGCAATTTACAACTGATAACATTTTCATTGTGTTATTACTTGAGCACTCATTAGCGTGAAAGAAAATGAACTGTAAAATAACGATACAAGAACTTTAAATTAATTTTTAACTAGATCTGGCTTCAGTTTGACGTTATCTGAATTATTCAATGCAAAATCACAATTGTTAGTTTTTATCGTCTACCTCCTACTTCTAGCACATCTGAGAGGAAAAAATAATTACCATCTTTTAACTTTTCTATTGCAGTAGTTGGGGTTGTTATATGGCCCTCGATAAGGAGCAACAGCACCCCTAAAGAACTAAATTGCACCCGAAACAATTGTTTACAAAATTCAACAAAAGTAACCGAAAATCTAAAATTTACATGATATTTCATATTATAATTTTTTAGAATAACTAAACCAGGGACGATCCTGAAAATACAGAGTACTGGATTGAGACAGGAAAATATAGATGTAAGATCATGTAACGCATTAAACTTCTCTTTGGGCTTAGGTTGTTTATTGTGTTTTTCAAATGTAAAACAAAATTAACATTTAAAACCGTATACGGAGCAGGAACTGCTTACCCTTCCGGATCACCTGAGTTCACTCCTGGTTTTTATAGGAATTCATGTTGTTCATTGTTTTTTAATTTTCAGTGTTTATTTGTTGTGCTTGTGTTCCCAGGTTTTGTCTGTCTAACGGATGACGTTTTTTTTATTGTTCCTTAGGTATATTTGTCCTCTTTAAACAAATTGCCTACATGAAAATTGTCTATTCTACTTACGTGATGCAGCATAACCTGAAATCAAACATTACAAAATTATTAAATGCCGACATTTTATATTGAAATAAATAATGCTCATATCGGATTTGTTTTCAGAAACAATTATATAAATAGTGAAAAAACTAGTTTGACTGTTTTTAATCTTTCAGGCTTAATAGTCAATATTAACATCCGTTATATTCTTGTGAAGATAATTACAATAAGAAGGAAGGAGTGCAAAAATTGAATTTTCTTTATCTACATTACTCTGTATTTATGGTCTATGGAAGAGTACGTTGCACCGAACTGAGTCTCTCACATTTTCTATATTTAACGCAAGCTTTAGCAATACCCGTTTAAAAAAATAGGGAAAAGGTATTCTCCAGAAATGCCGGTAACTTTTACCCGTTTCTGTTTCACCTATACCCAACCAATTTTGTGGTATACAGTATAAAATTCAACTTTTACGGTTTACAGTTGGACTGATCCATTGTTCAAAAGGGTACTCAGGTAATTACAGGTACATTAACTATGGAAGTTGAAGTCGCCGATTTACAATCTAATAGTTTTTATCAATGTTCTCTTTGTTTTCCAATGTAAAATGCTATATTTGTAGGAAGTATCAAGGAGTGAAATATTTCGGTTAGTCAATAACGACAGAACTGTTTTTAAAGAATGTGCTTAATTATGAAATAAATAAACAAACCGGCGTATATATGCGGCTCCGCGAATACATATATATAAGTACGTTGTTCTTTTTTTTTTTCGAAGTGTATAACAATATTTCCTAAATTCAGACTTCCATATAAGGAGGCAACGTTTCAATTTTTGGGCGTGAGCGATACGTGGTTGGCGCAAGAAAGTGACCCTGGATCCTGTACTTTTTTCATGCGCGTATTTTTTACAAAATTTTTTATTTATTTTAAAATCTATTTTATTCTAAGAAAAATTGCAAAATATATCACGATTTTAATTGGTCTCGAATGTTTTCAAGACAGTTGATATTAATGCAATTAAGCAAAATGTTAATTGAAATAAAAATGAAATACACGTACCATTTACATAAAATCAAAAAGACACTGCAAAAGCTGCTGGTATTCACTGCTTGTATAATGAATTTGTCTGCCTTAATTAATTTGAATTCAACTCTAAAAAAATTATTCCGTACTACTGATTCAGCAGTGTTTTACAATCTCAATTGACATTCATAGGCATACCTTCTAGATACCCCTTTAATGCTATAATAAGGTATAATTGTGCAATGCCGCCCAGTCGTCATTCAAAGATTTAAAAATAAAGGCCAAATTTCAATTAGTTTGAAAAATAGTAAATAGGAACTCACGAAATATAACGAAAACGTACCGGTGAACTGCTAGAGGTAAATCGAATTCACTAAAGTTTTCTTACCTTTAGTTCAATGGACTATTCGAAATTGCAAAGGCCATAAAATTTTTCCCTATGTTTACAATGAACAAAGTTAAAAAGTAAGGAAAAAAACTTAAACGAGAAAGCTTATTGTTCACATTTAAAAGATAGTTGAAATTAGTCAATAATTTTACCCATTAAACCTTCAAAAGCTTGCTATTTATCGAAAACGGAAGGACTCAGTTCGGTGCAACGTACTTTAATAAGTTTTATAAAAAAAAAAAATATTTAAAAAATTAGGTTTTTTTCTTAGATTTTCATCTATTTATGATGAAACGAAGCTTCCTGGTGTTAATAATTGTGGATTTCACGAAGTAATGTTATCAAAAGTTTTTATTTTCGTAGAATTCTTAAATTCGTGGATATATCATCCCAAGAAATTAATGGAAATTGTGTTAGAAAGAATAATGCCTTTTACAGTAATGTTAACTGCTTAATTAAAATGAAATCTTGAAAAACACATAAAAATGAGAAATATATGATTAAAAGTACTTACCAGATAATACTGCGAAAAAACAAATTGTCATCGTTGATTGCATGTTTGTCTTTACTTATGCTGGAGTACAAATGATTTAAGAATTGTACAGTCCTTTCAGTTTGATAGCCATATGTGGTATTTATATATACCTTAAAAACATCGCCTGCGTGGCTAATTTGCATAAGCCATCCCTATTCCAAGAAAGTACGAATGGAAAAAACAAGAAAAATCCTGTTCCCTTTTTCAAATCCTTCACCTTGTAATTCACGTTATATCACATTAGATAATTAATGGTTCTGTTTGTTTATGTTCTGTCTTGGTCGCGAATAGTATATGGGATTGGCACAGGGTTGTCCGTTTTCCGATACCTTATAAACAAAATAAGTTGTTATTATTTACTTATAAAAATAAAAGTATTCAAGTCTATTCTGCGTTGTACTATATACATTGTCATGTTGTACTAAACTTCTTAATCATCACCGGTACTAAGACATTGTAATATCGCATTTAAAAAGGATCGTATAAAAAATATAGTACATTATTAAAATCGAATTTATATATATTTGTAAAAGCTATTGTGTAAAAGGGATATTCAATTACTTTTTGATTTGCTGAAATCTTTTTGAAATGTTAAGAAATTATGTATAGTGACTAATAAAACACCAGACACAAAGTACAAATGTACTGTCTAATCGTCACATATTTATCATAATAAATCCAGGTCATGTTAAGTTACAACAATACCAACAGTATTTTGGTTTTCAACATTTTTGTCCTTGAAAACAACTGATGAATAGTAAGTGGACAAAATTTGCTCATCTTGTGCATCAAAACTGGTATCGAATGATTTATCTAATACACTATTGGCGCATTTCGGAAATAAATTAATATTAATCATACAAATAGATATTTTATTGAAGATGGTAGAAATTGAAAAACAAAGAACTGAAATTAAAATAAAATAGAGAGCCAGATCGAATAAGCCATCAATACGCATACAGCATTATAATTATAATGCGATTTTAGTTTCGTGAATTTTATATCTGATATTGGACTTAAGAGTTTTAAAGGACTAATCAATGTTGGTTATTGCCTTGTAAAATGTTCACAACCTGCCTTGCTTTAAATCATGATTTACTTTAAATTTATGTTTTATACTACGCAACAAAGTGTTCTTAACTTTAACTGTTACTATTAAGGCAGCAGTCACAGTGAATCCTTTGTTTTTATCTTAATCTACATTTGTTGTTTGGTTTGTATGCTCTCTTTTACTTATTCTCATTTGTTTGCTTTTTTTTAAATTCTGTTTGGTTTGTTATGTGTTTTTTTATGATTATATCAGGTTTGTTATATGTGTGTGTGTGCTTCTTAAAAAAATATATTTGGGTGGTCATGTGAGTGGTTTTTTTTTATTCTTTCTGAATTTTTATATATGTTTCTGTATGGGATTTGTTTCTTTTCTGTGTGTATGCATTGTTGTTTTTTATATATATTTTTTGCTATATCTCTGTATTCGTCATTGTCTATCTTGCTGGTCTCAAGGCTCATGAATTCACATAGATTTTGATTTTATGGGCTTTTTCCTTTGTTTTCGGTATTTGATTGTCTTTTAAGATTTTGACCGAGCTTACTGGCGTTTGAAAAATAAATCTGAAAATAGGTGCAAAATCTCCAACAAAGTGCGTTATGATGCGTCGGCAAAAATAATTTATTAAAATAAATTACGTAGGATTTTCCTTTTTGGGATAAAAATATCAATTAATTTGTCTAAACATCTTACTTTGTCATGCAGACGTGCATGTGAACTGAAAACATGTTTGCGTAACTGTGTACACAAGGTTACAAGTGCAATATAAGTACAAAATGGCAAAACATATGAAGGATATTGAACGAGTTTGGGTTGATTAATCATAATCATAACTCAAACACGTTTATTTCTAGTTTTCAGACTGAAAATCTTGAATGCAAGATTTTATAGAAATTATTTTTTAAAAATTCAGCAAAGACAAGAAATATATTTATGAAATTTGTGTTTGAAGCGAAATAAACTTTAGCATATTTAGGATCACCGTGTTTTTTTTTTTTTTGTTTTTTTGTTTTTTTTGTTTTTTTTTTTTTTTTTTTGTTATTTGTAAAGGAGTAGGGCCACTTTTCCCTGTTTGTATTTCACTTATAACTGTGAATTAAAACATTGTACATATATCCAATTTCAATGGAAAGCAATGTTGTATAGAATATTTGAACGATTCAATACTTTATCATATATAAGTTCAAGTTTTAAATCGGTAAAAAAAGGAGATAGAGGCGATTTTTGTCTATTGTTAAGATTTTTGTTTAAACTGAATGACACTCTCAGTTAAACAAATTTTAATGTCAAATGAAAGACGACAGAGGGAAAAAATTGTGTTGGATCTGAATGTCTTTCGTATTGAAAAACTGTCTCAAACAGACAAGAATGGCAATCTACTTTTAAAATGTCTCCCAAAGTAATATTATATAGAGTATTGTGTATTAGCCTGTTAATTTTTCGTTATTATCACATATTTTATTCAAATAACGCCGATTTTGCATATGTAATAAAAGCATAATTTGATTCATGTTATTTGCCCCGGGGGCAGATAATCTGCCTTCTCGTGAGCTTGAGCGACGTCACTTCCGCTCAGCTGTAAATAATCGTCTGTTCGTTATTTATGGTGAATTAACCTATCTTAAATGTTCTAGGCAGTTTCAAATAGGGGCTTATAAAAATCTATTTGTAGATCTCGGGGGAAAATACGGGAACAGAAGTTGCATTGATTTGTTTGACTTTATACTCCAAGTGAAAGAAATAACACTGTTTAATAGCTGTAGCATTGTGAATGTGCACCTTTATTCAGGGATGTCGAAAACCTGATAAACTTGCTTGAAGACTGAACAATCTAATTCAACAGTAAAATTATTTCTTGGTAGTGGCAAAATAAGTGATAAATAGATTAATATATGGTCTTCTTCATATTGCCCGTGTTTTCATCCCTCAACTGATATCTTCCCTTGGGCTAAAGCCCTCGAGGCCGATATCAAGGTCTCTGGCTGACAACAAGGGCAATATTAAAAAGACCATATATTAATCTATAATTATTAGTGAACCTTAAGATGACATAAACGTGAGAAATTTTGAAAGATATTAAAAATGGTCTATGAAAATAACGTAATATGGCTCCTTTCCTTTATATTTTAAGTGTAGTATTTATTTTCCCAAATATTTCAGATATCTTTTAGAATGAATATAACTAAATGCTTCTTTTATCGTGATGAACAACTGGGATGATGTGTATTTAACACATTTGCCATATTATTTCATATTCACGTGTATAAGCATGAATTCTCCGTTAATATGTGAAGGTCATTTCTCATAAATATGTAATTAGAGTGACAAATAATACATCAATTTAATAGCTTCCAAGTAAAATGTTGTTTTTCGGTGACGAAATATTACCAAGAAGGATTTCCCAATTTGAAATAAAAACTAGTTTACTGATGAAATATTCAGATAGTTTATTTGTTGTTATAACACTGGTTCAGAAATGATGAAGATGTTTATTTGTATGATTGGGGTGTTATTAGGTGAGTACAATTTAGACATTTTTTGATTTGCTTTGTAATATAGAATGTGTCAAAGAAGCAACAACCCGACCAAAGAGCAGCATAACAGCTCAAGGCTACCAATGGGTCTTCAACGCAGCGAGAAAATCCCGCACCAGGAGGCGCGCTTCAGTATATGTAAATGTATTGAAGAAAGTTTAGAAGAGATATTTCTTTAAAGTGTTTGTAAAAATATAAAATGAAATAAATAAAAGAATTCTATTGTATGTTTTGGAGTCTACTTTCAAACTTATTTTATTTCTCTTGCTTTTTTCGTTTTCGTATAGCCAGTTTTACTTATCTAGAAAATTATAATCGACAAGAAAAAGCGCATATGTTTAAAGGGTTTTAGAACTACATAATTTTGCGCATTTTCTTCCTTGTTTACTTATTTTATTTATTTATTTAGTTTCAATTTCTGTATTTTTTCATTGATTAATACAGACAGTGGTTAAAATAAATTATTCGATCCAGGGTAAATTTTTTTCAATTACTTTTCTTATAATTCAAGATTGATTATAAGAAGTGACAAAACAATACCTAAAGTTTCAAATGTGAAAACAATCTTTTAAAAAACCAGTGTACTTGTCTTCTTTTACACAGCTGTGACAGATGCTATTAGAGAATTACCGTATCTAAAATATAACCCAAAAGCCAGTGACGAAGAAATGTATGACCTGAAAGTCACCATGCCTTTGGTACAAACAAAAGAAGTAAGTATCTCAAATAAAATAATAAATTTCAAATTTCGTACGCTTTTTATCAGCTTTTTTTGTAATGTTAGCCAAAAAAATGAAACATTTATAATGCGTCGTATACAGCATAGTATAAATTTACTGTATCTAATATTAGTATCTTTGGATTGTTATTTTATAATTACTGAATGGAAGGTAAATGGCAGTGAAACAATGAGTCCTCCGAGCACACGAAAATCAGTTTTTAACTTAAAGCAGTCTTATCAAAATCTGTAACAAAGTACTAATTATTTATTCCAGCCTAACAGATATATTTGTTACTCGAAATCTTTGGACGAAATTGGGGAGAGCTATATTTGTAAGTAGCTTTTACTATTTGCATGTTCGAATTAGTTTAATAGTTTAATATTATTTACATACATAACTTTTTGATGATTAATTGATCAAGTCAAAACATACAGAATGTACATCAAAGCACAGTATTTGAATGCACTGAACTTTACATTATTTTCATCAAAATGCAGATGTAGAAAACCAATAGTGTTAAATTAAGTGCAATTAAATGCTCAAACATTCTTGGGTTGAATAACATAAGTATAATGTTCAAACTCTGTAGAGGAAGTAAGTAATATGTAAATAGTAAAAGATGTCCTTAGGTAAGCAAGAACTTTCTTTCTTTAGGAAAACAGAATATAGAATGGAACCGGGGAAATGTGTCAAAGAGACAACAACCCGAACAAAGAGCAGAAAACAGCTCAAGGCTTCCAATGGGTCTTCAACGCAGCGAGAAAATCCCGCACCCGGAGGCGGGCTTCAGCTGGCCCCTAAACAATAATGTATACTGGTTCAGCAAAATGGACCGCATATGTATACTGTTCACGTTCTCTGTAATTTTTGAACCTGTACTGCTATGAAACTTAATTGGTCAAAACATTTACATTAAGCCGGCAAAAGCCATTCAAACTTTGATGTCGGTTTTGGTCATTTTGACATTCTTTGAATTTTCTTTCAACGTTTTTGGAATGTTGTTTTGGTTTTTTAACATTTTAGGTCCTGCGCACAAATGAGGAGTCCTAAATCAACGAAATGTGCACATCTTATACATCAAAATTGATATCAAAGAATTTTATTTTTTATTTAATAAGTACCCTACTATACCAATTCTGATTAATAAAATGTCGAAATGGTTATCTCTTTCAGCAAGTATTTTAACAGAAGCAGACAGGAATTCAGCTCATCATGTTGATACAGGAATTTGTACGGAACCACAGCACAAAGATACTTATTGGTATTATATTACATTTATCCCCATTCAGACATACTCTGTATTTTTTAAGGCAAATTGTTTATAGCGAGCGCTATAGGAGCATATGCATTTTCTACATATGGGTCATTTAGAAAATTCTTTGTTTAATGGGGGCAGCCATATTGTGCTACATACTAAGGCTAGAAAAAGTTTCGTCCTCCGAATGCAAGTAAAGTAAGGGAAATAACTTGCTTCAAATTATAATTTTAGAGTCAAAATCGTGATACCGCAAATGAGTTTCTGGAAAGGCTAACATTGCATCATTGACCACGCCAACAGCATATTAGATATCGAATACTCAACTCCTACGGAAATTTCTTTATTTTGCATCATTACATCCATTATCAATTAAAAGACAATCGTATGGCAAGCCGTTTTACTATTTATTATAAGATATAACTTCAAGATATCTAATAAACTTTACAAGATATCTTGTATAGTTTATAAGATATCTCGTATAATTTTTTTTATAAGATATCTTATAAATTATATGAGATTTCTTATAAACTATATAAGATATCTTATAAAATATATGAGATATCTTATAAACTTTATGAGATATCTTTTATACTTTATGAGATATCTTATATACTTTATGAGATATCTTATAAAGTTTATAAGATATCGTATAAAAACTAGATTATATAAGTTATCTTATATATATATTATATGAGATATCTTGAAGTTAGAATAAATAGTAAAACGGCTTGCCATACAATCGTTCATTTTAATGGTTTTTAAGGTAGTGTAAACGACATACAGCATAATGTTTTTACCTAAACCCTTAAAAAGTATTTATATTTGTCAAAACTTAAACATATTTTAAAATTTTAGAGTTTGTCAGTTTTTGATTTTTTCTATATATAAAAGAACCTGTAAATGTAAATAATAATTTCAGGGAATGTGACAGAGGAGTGGCATGTAAAGGAGAGGCAGTTGACTTTGGAACTTGGGATAGCTATTTTTCAGAAACAACTCCTCTGTATAAATTACCAAAAGGTATGTATTCGAATGTTTAATGGAATGTATCATAACGTGCCAATGTATACAATTCAAAACTAAGTCTTCTCCTCTGTGCTGCTGAAACAGGTAGATTTTCACTTACATTGAAGCTGAGTTGCGAGGTATGAAAATAAGTAATTATGAAATGTAAATAAATATAAAATTAGCTTGTTGAAAAAAGTATCGGACTGAATCATTTAAGCTATATTTCTATAACAAAAACGATGAAAACGGCTTACAAACATACAGGTGATAATTTATTTTGAGGTGATTTAGGTCAACATTGGGTATTCTTCGTGCAGTATTACAATTTTTGCATTCGTTTGTTAAATTTTCGATGTTGTCTTTTGTCATTAATATCAGACGTAATAATTTAAAAACTGACAATGCATTATCTTGATTGATACTGTAAGGGAAAGGTTTTATCAAGGCAAATATAGACAAATATCAATTCATACGATAAATAATTGTATTTCTGTTCTTGTCAGATGTATCAGTAAAAGTGGGAGGAAGAAAGCAAACTCACTACCTTATAATTCAAATTCACTTCCACGATCCAGCATATGGTAAATATTAAAAATAAACTGCATTGCTTCAACTGGTCGTAGACATTTATTGTACTATATGTAATCTTAGATTTTCGTACATATGAAATGTAAAGTTTTTCTGTTTAAAAGAAATACACCACTTGAGGAAAGTCAGATGTAACAAATATTTTCGGAAAACAATACGCAAACATTAATGTGTATTTCATTGTATTGCGTAGTTTTGTCACGCTTTTGTAGAACCAATAGAGCAAATTTTTAAATTTTAATCCTTTTGAATGAAACAAAAATATTATATATACCTCATCGCTATCTATAGATATTATCAATATTTGTTTTTGTCTTTGGTATTTTTTCAATTTTGATGAAAAACCTGAGAAATTCAAAGCTTTCCTATATTTAGTTTGACACTAGTATATTCTGCCAATAAATAGTCATTCTGGGAGGTTCTTGTGCAAAATTTACATTTATGGTTTAACCATCAGGTACGCTCTTTATCAAACTTTAGAAAAACCAATTGCTCTTCGAACGACTATGGTTAACGCTTGCATATACATTGAAAGGGAACAAGATCCATTTAAAACTATAAATACATACCTGAGCTGTTTTCTGCTCTTTGGTCGGGTTGTTGTCTCTTTGACACATTCCCCGTTTCCATTCTCTATTCTAAATAGGTATAGTCATAGAAAGTTCATCATTGCAGTTAAAACATTCAGGTAAAATTACACAATAAAAATTAGAAGAAAAAAAATTCGAAACAGCTCGTATGGCTAATAAACAAAACTTAGCAACAAAGGGAAATTGACGTATGGAATGGGCTACAGGCAAATGCATTAAAGACTAAATCCATGCTTGTGCTACTTCATATTTTTATCATTTTTTCTTTTCTTTGTGTTTTTGTATTTTGTTTTTTCTTTCTTAATTTTTAGTACAAACATGGATTTAGTATTATGAGCCGTTAACATCTCATTTTGTTCTCGTGATCAAGGCTACTTAGCCGAAACGTAGAGACTTCCATAATTCTTCTTCTTTTTACTGTTGGTTTTTTTTTATTATTATTTCTGGCTGGCTTATTTGCCCTTAACTCAGTGATACTTTGTCATTTGATTACAGGTTAAAATGTGTCTTTTTACAACTAAGCAAAAATTGAAAAATTATTAAAACAAAGTCATTTATATTTTCTTTGTATGCTTCTAGATCCAGTCTCGCCTGCAAATGTTACAATAAAATTCGGAAAGATACCGTGAGTACATCATTTCTATCATTTTATTGTACAGAAAATGTTACAAAATGTATTTGAAAAAAAAATGAATAATTCTGTGTATACTATAAGTAAAGTGTTTTGCATGGTCACTATATGAGAATGTATTGCATCCTTGATATTGAGTATTCGAATAAGCTAGCTTTTATTGATATTATGATTGTAAAATATTATATTTTGTTATTGCACATTTTTACAGAACATTATTCAACTTCCAGAAATACATGCTGACAAACTATGGGAATCTTCCACCAAATAAACCAAAAGGTATTTAATATCCATAAATAATAAATAGTCACACACCCCCCCCCCCCCTAAAAAATACAAATTAAGGTTCTTATCTTAATCACTTTCTAAATTTAACTTACAAATGATAAAAGTCAGTTGATGGTAAAACCAGAAAAAATTATCCTTTTATAGTGTTCTACTATAACCACGTTTTGATTAAGTTTTTCTATTCGTTTGTAGTTTAACCTATTTTATTTATAGTGGATACGGAAACAAGTTACACCAACTTATACTAATCCCTCTCCACTTGGCGGGTGCGACAGCGGCTCCTGTAGCGGCGTTTTAACTTTACTCTTGTTCGACATCTACAGAGGAGTCTTTAACGTGCTAAGGGTGTTGCTCTCCCTAAACCCGGGACAGCCATTTTTTGTCCACATCCGACGGACAAGCATTTTTTACTGAGACCATCCTTGCAAATAGTGTCGATAGAGCGTCAAATTTGATCCCTGAAATTATCATCCCGAACGGGAATCGAACCAGGAACCTTTGACTTCGTAGTCCGATTTGCTCGTGTCGCATTACATTGAATGAAAAATAAAGGTTTTCTTTATTGTGTTTCTTAGTAGGCAAACTTAAACTACAAACACTAAACAAATGATGTATCAAATACTTCCTGATTTTGCAGGTTATTTCTCCTATGTTGGCTGTGAGTGGAAAAGGCCCCCAGCACATGCTTTTAGTTACTATGTACATACACATAACCATGGTAACTATATCATTATCATAGATTCATTTTACTAATTTTTATTTATTTGTTTTGTTTTGTTTTGTTTTTTTTTTTTTTTTTTTGGGGGGGGGGGGGTAACAATAACAAATTTTGTAGTTTTTATTTCTGAATTAACACATTACTAAAATCAAAACATAATTAATGGGAGAGGGGCATTAATTTATATTGATTTTACCTGTTTACGACTCATGTGAATTATTGCAGAAAAAGTCAAAGAAAAAATTGTCATTCATGTTTCAATGTGCTGCATGTGCATAAATGCGATAAATACATCATAAAATATTTATTGTAGAAGTATTATATATAAACCCCTTTTAAACAATATTTATATATTTCCTTTCAAAATATTCAGGTGTTTTTGCTGAAGGCTTCCTAATTCGTAACAAGACCTGGATATATCTGGGAGGACAGCTAACACAAGAAAGACTTAGGGTAGTGTATCGTTTTTCTTATACCAAACTCCCAAGCTTTTGTATTTACAAATGTATTTGTTGCTAACCTGTAAGAATAGTAAAAATATTATCACCATACTTTTAGGACAAATGTTATTTTGAAAATGTCGTATACTCGCTAATGGTAACATGCTCATGATAAGTTGTTGTATTTAGGTTGGCCTCGGTTATAATAAAGGGCTGAAAAATATATTTTGCACTGTATAACGTATAGTCGGGTGGTTAAACTTTTTATACACTAAACTTCTATCTTGACAATCTTGTGAATATAAAAAGGTTATATTGGTGTATTTCTTTCAGGAGCAATATGATATAGTAAACGGACCGATTGAAATAAAAACTGGAGATATTTTGGTAAGTTTATTTCTACAAAATCGTGAGTTTTCTGTATACATATACCAGTTGTAGATACATAGTCATTTTCAAAATGCCGCAGATTCTATTAATTTGTTTAAAAACCAAATCGCAATGGTAAACAGTGTTGAGGATAATTGTCAATCCCACGTCATTTGAGTTCTTTTTCCATTTTTCTTTAAACAGATAAAGTTTTTGCGCCTGTCACAAGTCAGAAACCTCTTGCCTTTGTTAGTCTTGTGTGTTTTTTTTAATTTTTGGTCGGGTTGTTGTCTCTTTGACACATTGCCCGTTTCCATTCTCTATTCTTAGTGTAAATCTTACTCATTATGACATACTGTTTGGGCTATATATACTGACAAATAGATTTATGAAGAAAATAAAATAAAAATTCAGCATTCTTAGTACACACAAGTGAAGTTATTTTATAATAAATATGATCTGCTGTAATGTGTCACAAATGTCAATAATCATCTCAATTTTAATAAATTAGAGAAGATTTTAATCGAATAAGAAGCATATATTTTAAAAATTATTTCGTCATGTGCCATATACAGTCAGATGTTACATACTTCATGACAATGTTTTTTTATATTACAGGCAGCACGGTGTTTATATGTGAATGACGAGAACAAAAGCTTCAGATTTGGGTAAGTATAATATATAAACTGTAGAAGAATAGGTAGAAATCTGTACCAAAATATTAGCTATTTATTGATAAGAATCAGTAAGGTATTGATACTTAAAGTACCTTGTTCTTAAGAAGATATATATAATTCGCAACGCAGCAGCATTGATGAAGGATCTCCGTGATCCGAAACCTTTTATAAGATTGAATTATAGTTTTAATTCAACCTTTATTTCTTTTATATTTTATGTTGTTTTTCAACTTTTTAGACATACATTCAATTTTTTTAATTTGCATTTTACCGTAAATTTATTATCGGTCCAACATCGAGTAAATTCTACATTGGTTATCACTTTAACCGTATATATTTAAGTAGCCGAGTGGTCTAGGGCGCTGGACATGTTGCTAGGTGAATGGGTGTCATAGTTTCTCAACCGCCCGTGCCTGACAAAAAATTGACGGTAATAAAATCTTATATTAACAGTGTTGGGTCAGTGTTCATATGTGTTCAGACGTGTAGTATACTTGTATTTCGACTTCAAACGAATATACCTTGTGTGAAACGGATGGATAGAAGGATCGGTGTAGATTTTACATTTGCATTCATTTTTGTATCCAGAACACAGTTTTATTCATTGACAAATTAATATAAAGATACATGTACTTATTTTGAACTTAATATTTTTTGTAATCGTAGGCATGAAGAGACGTGTATATTTCAGCTAGGAATAGGGTACGACATCCAGTACCAGGAACATTTTTCACGGCCACCAGCATGTGTTTCCAATTCACCAGAATTTAATTTCTGTGATCATGAACAAACAGCCGCACTTTGTGCTTCTTAATTTTATTTACTGAAATAGAATAGAAACGATTATAGCAAAAATCAACTGGATTTTTTTCATTTTTTCATACTCCGTTCTTAGTAAACAATGATAGATCATTTTTTACCTTTACTGTTATACGTATTATTAATTATTCATATTGTTACCTGGCGGTTGTATATTTTTTACATGTGTATTTGTGTATTTAAATGTATTTTTTGAGTATCTTTTTAAAGTACTGCTGGAAAAAAGTTGTTCTAGTAAAAATATTTTTTAAATTAAAATTGAATTGAAGAATTTGAAATATTGACGGCTCAAATTACAGAGGGAAAAAATATCTATAAAAAGCAAATTTATGTAGATATATTATTATCAAAATGTTCACTATACTGATGGTGACAGGTGTTACACACCAATATCGATGACTGTTTATTTATTTATTATTATTTTTTTTTTGCCTTTGCCTTTGCAACATACCCCTTCCTTTTGGTAGAAGGATCGGGATAAAATAATCATCTTCTGATATCTGCATCAATATTGTTAACCATATACTATTTCTGTATTTTCTGGTGGACCATGTGGTGGACTCATGTCTGCGAAGGTATCGACAGTTCAGCAAGTATTTCCTTACCACGCTCGACATCAGGAATTGATTGACCGTTACAGTGTTCCGATATCGAAGATGATGTTGGACCTGTTACCACTGTCGTAACATTTCATGTACCTCCACCGATGTGTGACTACCACCGGATTGACTTTGCTGAACTTTACGACGGGTGCCGTATACGGAGCAGCAACTGCTTACACTTCGGAGCACCTGAGTTCATCCATGGATTTTATAGGTGTTCGTGTTGTTAATTGGTTTTTATTTTTCAGTGCTTATTTGTTGTGCTTGTGGTTGTCTTCACGGGTTTGTCTAATGGATTCCTTTTTTTTATTTGCTCCTTAGGTATATGTGTCCTCTTTTGCAATAAATACTAGAGGCTCCCAGGAGCCTGTATCGCTCAACTGGACTATGTCCATCTTGACTGGCAGCCTAGAACATTGCTGTCAAGTTCCAGTTGGCTCACTGGTTTCAAACAAGAAGATCTTTCCGTGAACTTTCCCATTAGATCCTGTTAAACTAAGTTCCTCTCTGGCAGCCATCTTGAATGGTGGACAGGATCATTCGATATAATTCTGAAACACGACCAACTAGGTACCGTCGCTGCCAAATTTTGTTCCAATTGGCCAAGTGGTTTCAGACAAGAAGATCTTTAAGTGAATTTCCAATAGGGTCCTATGTTAAACTATGTTATACCCTTTGGGCCATGTGAGCTAAAAAATCAGTTCTAAAATTTTGAATATTTCTTTGTTCTGATATAGTCTTTTGCTTAGCCTTCTGTCAATTTAAACAGTGCAAATTTCTGGATTAACATCGAAATACTAGTATATCAAAGGCCTAAAGAGGTTTACCAAATTCCTGTTAAGGTAAACTTTGCGGTGTCCGTTCGAAGGTCCGAAGGCTCATTAGTCCGAATGTCCAATAGTCCGAAGGTTCAATAGTCCGAGGTTCCATTGGTCCGGAGGTTCGATAGTCTGAACCTCGACAAAACGCATAATGCACACATTTATAACATCAAGGGAAGTTAAATAGTCAAAACGTCCAATGATCAAAAGGTTCGATGTTCCGAAAAACAATGCAGAATATACTTGGTTTAGTTGAGTGGAATTTTTCGACTCTAGAAATAATGACATTTCTTTCATAAAATGATGAAAAATATAAATTATTTGACAACGAAGGTTGTGTGTTGCGGTGAAAAGGGGTGATACGACACACTAAATCCATTGCCCAGGTGTACTCAAAATACAGTCATGAAGGTGCTGCCAGATAGATTTTCAGCCAACAGAAATCATGTCTTCTTAGGAGGAAAATTGATTCTTCATCCATCAAACATCTGTCATGTCATTGGTAGTGTTGGAAATGTTTTCGCTGTGAAAATATCAGTCTTATCAAGATAATGTTTTAAGGTAGATCATACCTAGGTTAGACTCCATTAATTATTCTCTGTTTCAGAGAAATGCACCAAAGGAGTTTATTAATTA
Source organism: Mytilisepta virgata (assembly GCA_028015205.1). Taxonomy (NCBI): domain Eukaryota; kingdom Metazoa; phylum Mollusca; class Bivalvia; order Mytilida; family Mytilidae; genus Mytilisepta; species Mytilisepta virgata. The sequence goes on from CM051515.1 coordinate 51,741,672, forward strand.
TTAGAGTTGGTAAAGTTTGACTCATAATTAATAAATAATAAGTGTCTTAAATTCAGATATGTAATATTGAATGAAAGAGGATAGATTTTAGTTTAATAAAATACGAAAACATTATTACTGATTTTGCTTTTGACAACAAATGGGAGGTAAGAAACTGGGTTAATAGGCACCAGAACTGGTAAATTAAATTGCGAAAAGTATACCTGGTTTTTTTCAGATATGTAATGGATTTTTATGCAGAATCTGAAAAATTAAGCCTCAATTGGATTGAAACGCTGCATCAAACCTCAATTTTAAGCCTAAGTGGAGTGAAATTGAACATTTTTAAAGCTTTTTTATGAAAATTTTTTAAATGTAGCTGTGCCAAATAGGTTTCGATTGATATTTTTTATTTATTTTATCATGATTGAAACAATGCTAACACAATGACCTTTCACGTATTTGGGTATTATTTACTCTGTAGATGGCACAAGACCATGACATTTGTAAGCTCACTTCACATAGAAAATGGTACTATTAATTTATGGAGTCTAGCTCTAATCCCGGGGGGGGGGTGACTCCCTATATAAACCTATACGGGGATATGCGGAAAATTTGAGTGGGTTTTTTTATGATTTTTAGTATTAATTCGGGATATGTTTTGAAAAGCTAATATTTAGTCAGGTTGTAAATTGAGTGCTATTCAATTCCTCAGATATTTATATATAAACATCAATATTAGTTGGGGTGTGCTTTTTCGATACGGCTGTTTGCGGGTAGGTATTTTCATCAAAATTATTTTTTTCGGTATATTATTGACATGTATTCTAGTATTTGCTCGGGTACCTTTTCTATGGCCATTTCCGCACACCTCCGTCGAAAATCCAGAGAGTTATCCCCATTTTTTCTTTTAAGAATATGAAAGCATGTCCGATAAGTGTTCTTTTCACAATTTTATTAAAAAATCTAGCTGGTAGTTTTTTTTTTTTTTTTTTTTTTTTTTATGTACGAGAAATTTGTACTTTCCCTATATAATCTATATAAAATTTACAAACATTAAGACTCAATTATCTCAATTTAAAATCAAGAACGGTGACCTATGTTTTTTAAAATTGAAATTTCAAAGTATATCCATCCAACAGCCTGCCTGGAAACAATTAGGAAAATCTATCTGCCAAAAATATAAATATTGATCTACCTTAACAGGAATAATAAACTGAATGTCATTTCTCACATATGGAAGTGACAAAATAGTCCCCGGGCCTCTATCTCAATTCATGTTCGGGTGTTTGAAAGGTGTACGCAGTCCAATTTACCGTCATACAAATGTTTCATTTTGTGAAAATAAAGAGGTATCACTATGTGCATAGGATGGTCCTTAGATGGTTTCAGCTTTACCTGTTTGGTCATTTTAGCATTTGAATCTGGTACTCAGCAATTTTGGGCTACTCTTTAGGCTTTCAGCATTTGAGGCCACTTGAACCCAAAAATCAACGAAAATCGATGATATGTTCACATCTTGTGCATCAAACGTGATATCAAGACTATCTATATATACATAATAACTCAGCACGCGAGGTCAGTACGTATAAAGTGCTAGTACTACTTGATATTTTACGGACGTGTAATAAAATTACATATGCTGTAGATGTTGATTTTCAAATCTTTGTAAACTTGTCTACCAGTCACCATGTATCACTTGATTCAACAGTCGAACCAAAAGATGATGGATGAATTATTGTTTAACATCCAGTGACAACCATTAGGAGCATATCAGGACAAGAACATGTTGATCTGATATGAATATGATCCCTGCTTTGGAATAGACCAACACGCTGAGCTGGATTTTTAATGTCCATGTCGCGAGGTAACTGTCCATAGGAAAATATATCAAACAAGAAAAATAAATGGAAATGGTGAGCTGTCACAAGGGGGTAAAACGACTAAAATGTATGAAATACACAAGTCGAACAAAACCAAATATAAAATCGTAAAACAACAACAACAAACTAAAAAGTTAAAAATAACCAACGTATCGACCAATATGGTCTTGATCACGAGTATGTAAAAAATAAAAATAAAAAGGTGATGACTCTTTGAAACCCAGAGCAAGACTCAAAATATATCACCCCACCCGGACACATTATACTGACTCCGAGCCGACCAGTGCTTTGCTCTTACTGCTTGGCGAAGAAGCAGCAAATACCAATTTTAATGTCTTTGGTTTGATCCGGTAGGGGTCGAACCCGCCACCTTCCGCACTCGAGGCGAACACGCTACTGTGCAACCACCAGGGCGATTCGAACCAAAAGAAGCTACCAACTTTATTTTAAAAGTACACTTAACTTCTAATAAAAATGGTGCTCCCTGTGATCTGGGGGTAATAAAATAAAGGGAGTGGAATCTAACAATTTCCCGATCGAACAGTGCCGTTCGTACGGAGTTATCCCCGATAACATACATTAGTTTGGTATTCACGGGTATTTATTGATGTCAGAATTCTATTCACAAAGAGATGTCACAAATTCTCATAGCTAAATTTAGACACAATGATGTTTCGGGCCTTATTTTTTTACACAATTTTAGACGGCCTAAATTATCAAAAATAGCATGAGAAAAATTCCATATGGTAAAAAAAACAGTTGAAATCTCTGAAAAGGCATCAGGCGAAAATGATTGTGTAAGGGATCATTTCATATCGTGGTATCTGGAACACGTCTTAATTAAGTTATCGCCAATTTTCAAAAGATATTTTTACGTTCCAAAAAACCAGAATTTTTTATTGAATACAATATGATATAGTCCTCATAAATATAATAACAGGATTGGAGGCGTAGAGCAACAGGGTAACTAATTCCCATGAGATCACAGAACCGGCGATACCATGCATAAGAATAAGAACAGAATCAAGGGCCAGCTAGGGACAGAATAATAAAGTGATTAAACAGGATAACATACAATAATGGATATAGAAATCGGGGTGGACAAACGTATGACCTACGCGGATCAACAGAAAACACTTCTGAACAAGCAATAAACATTTAAGAATCATTTTACCCCCTCCCCCCTTTTCCTTCCTCAAAACAGGTGTGCATTTACTACATGGCAAACGACGTCAAATGACCCGTTTTAGTATACGTTTTGGCCCCAGTGGAAAAATTAGACCAAAAAAATCATTTATCCAATGGACTTTCGGACTAATGAACCTTCGGACCTTTGGACGTTCGGACTAACGAACATTCGGACCATTGGACCTTCGGACTACAGCTACGGGACCTACGGAAACTTCTTGTCAATAGCCCTTTAGAACTTGTGTATTTTTAAAGTGCATTTCACAGTAAATGTCAAAGATAGGAAGCATTACACAATTGCAATATGGTTCTTTCTCCCAGTTTATAATTACCACGGCTAGTTTTACTTCAGAATCAGGCACAGTTTTGCTAATTCTATTTAAATGAAGTACACTAGCATTTTAATAGACACCACGCTGTCTTGTTTCAAAGTTTGTATATACATATATATATCTACTATGACAAATAAGTACATTTAAAACTACATGTAGTTTAATCCCAATACTGTTTCCTTTTGCTCCCTTTTCACACTGTAGTTTGGATGAAGATGCAGTGTTATTCATTTATTATTATACAGTTGTTTAATATGTAGCCAGGCAATAGACCAAAATATTTTTCCCAAAGTACTGGGAAACCTTAGTGTTCTATTGCCGGAAGCCAATTTTCTGGTCTATTGCCTGGCTACACATTCAATAACTGTTTTATTACCTAATAGAAATTTTGGGATGCACATTTTTGTATTTTCAGTTTTGGGATAGAGAGATCAAAGTAAAGTAATTAAATTGTATTTTAAAAACAGTTAACAATATACAGTTGGCTTGCCCGATAGACAAATTAAAAGTGAAATATGGTTAAAACTAAAATATCCCCAACAGAAAGGTAATTAATGTACTATTAGGTAATAATGTTAGTTGTTTAACTTCATAATCATTTTAAACAATTATGAAAGATGAAACCAGCTTAATAGGTTTATGATAAAGTTATTGAGAAATTATGCAACAAGTAACAAAATAAATGTAAAATTTAGAATATGTGTAAATATATATCTATATTTTAATTTTTATAATTTTTTTCATTGAAAATTCTGATGAATTATGTAAACATCATATAATAAACATTTTGCAGTCAAAGAGACACTGAAGTATGCAATTTTTACATAACATGAATAAAGTACAGTATATATAAGTCTTAAAATAAATCAATTTATATTTTTATAAATCACATATCTTTAACAAACAGATTTGGAGTTCTTAAACTTATTCCCAGATTTTTATCATTGAAAACAAAATTCAAAATAGATATAACAAAGATAAAATTTCATTTACGTATTCTTATACATATAACGACAATAATTTTTACCTGAAACTCAACAAGCTTTTAAACAAGAAATTACTATTTACACTGACACACACTTAATGTTAAATTAATCTATGCACTTACTATGGTATTTCTTTTGTAAAAAAAACCTGATCTTTGTGGAAACACTGAAATAAATCTGTGAACACATTTGATTTGAGATCTAAAAAGGTACACTGCAGAAAAGACTGTAATGGAAATTTGTAAAAATTCTGTAAATCAGTAAATCCAACTTAAACTTCAAAAAATTGTGCGTATTAAATAAAGTTTTGATTAGATGGTTGAAAAGTATTGTTAAGTAAGAATTTTTTCTTTTTTTAACCATAATTAATTACTGTCTGGACACCTCAGGTTTATAAAATGGAATTTTCATGATTTGAATACATTAATCAGTGTCAATGGCTTGTCACTTGGGAGAAAGATGCAATAAGGTAAGTCGTAATTGAAACATTTGAACTTGCCTAATTTTGTTCAATCATGTCTTCCAGAGAAACAAAAATAATCTCTTCCTATGATATTTTATAAAATTAAGAATTACTACCCTGTGATGCATGTAATATGCACAAAGTGTATTTAAAATATTTGAAATAATAGTTTTACAAATTTTACGATAGGTCTGAGGTTGATGAATTCAAATTGTTATTTTTTTTTTAATTTTCAAGTGCATTAAATTTTCTATTGGAAATTCCCCATTACGAATCATTTGTGAGGTATACAAACATAACCTTTATAAACAACTATACATTTTGGTGTTTTATTGGATGACTCAATAAGGATAATTAACCAACAAAACATTATCTAAAATTTCTAACCTTTAGACTTTAAAAATGGGAATAATCCATTTTATGAACTGAGGTGTCCAGACAGTAAAACATCATTAAAAATTGAAAATACATGTAGCTAAAATTGAAACAAAATTGAAATAGCAATAAGGCAATAGGTGTTTAAATAAAACAAGAGGCTCTCAAGAGCCTGAATCGCTCACCTAGCTGGCAAACAATGCACTATAAACTAAATTAATATATTAATGTTTGTTGTAAATTAAACTGAGTATTAAAGGTCACGTAAAATGCTGAAAATACCTTTAAAAGCCTTTCAAGAATCTCTGGAAAGAAATGGGCATGAGTTCTCCCTACGCTTGATTAAGATACAGTCATGGTCAATCTGATGATTCACAATACAAAATACAAGCTTTAATTCATCTTCAAATACAAGTATAAATCTTTTGGTCTATATGTTGTCTCCGTTTTTAAAAATGTTTGAAAGAAGTTATGTAAAAATTGTGGGTTAAGGCTTTTTATTGTACTTGAAAAAGAGATATTGCAGGAACAATCATGCTAAGTTTCATCCAAATCAAGTAGTTTCAGAGGAGAAGATGTTTGAAAACTTGTTAACAACGAAGATGACAGACACCACATGATGGCAATTAAAAGCTGACATATTATGAAGTTTAATCATTGTTATACAACATTCTCATCATCACCATTCACTAAGGATACCATGTTTACTTTAAAAACCAAATATTGTTGAAATCCGAGCAAGTGTAAAAAATGGCGGGAAAATGGCAGCCATTTTAAAACTGGCCGTCCAAAACAAACTTTCATCATCACCATTCAACTCGGGATACCATGTTTGCCTTGAAAGTAGCTTTCATCTTCATTTTATTTCTATAATTCAGGAAAAAACAGCAAAAAACAGCATTTTTACCCCTATGTTCTATTTCTATGTTTTATCGACCAATCAAAAATCCAAGCCTTAACTTTTTGCAGGATACCGTAAGGAACAATCTTACCAATTTTAATTTAATTTTGAATAGTAGTTTCAGAGAAGAAGATTTTTGAAATAATAACATAAAAAAAAGCCAAAAATGTCAAGAAAGGGCAATAACTCTAACATCAGTTGACAGATTTTCACGAAAATCAGCACACAGGTAGCTCTCATCATGCTGAACACGTTCAACCTGCAGAATTTCCCGTAACCTAATGATTTTTGAGATATTTGCGAAAAACTGTTGTTTGACCCCTATGTTCTATTTCTAGTAACAGTGGCCATGTTTTTCGACGGATCAAAAATCGAACCATAAACTTTGTGCAGGATACCTTAAGGAACAATCATGCTAAGTTTTATCCAAATCCATTCAGTAGTTTCAGAGGAGAAGATTTTTGAAATAATAACATAAAAAAAGCCAAAGCTGTCAAAAAATGGCAATAACTCTAACATCAGTTGACAGATTTTCACGAAAATCAGCACACAGGTAGCTCTCATCATGCTGAACACTTTCAACCTGCCAGAATTTGCCGTAACCTAATGATTTTTGAGATACTTGCGAAAAACTGTTGTTTGACCCCTATGTTCTATTTTTAGTAACAGTGGCCATGTTTTTCGACGGATCAAAAATCGAAGCATAAACTTTGTGCAGGATACCCTAAGGAACAATCATGCTAAGTTTTATCCAAATCTATTCAGTAGTTTCAGAGGAGAAGATGTTTGAAAAATTGTTGACGACAGACGACGACAGACGACAGATGACGACGGACGCCAAGTGATGAGAAAAGCTCACATGGCCTTTTATGCCAGGTGAGCTAAAAAGTGTTTTGTCAAATATGGATTTGTTTAATGTGCAGATTTTTTACCTCTGCAGTTTTGTATAATACCTATTCTGAAGGTTACATCATGTCAAAATACCCCAGGCAGTTAGTAATCTAATGCAGGTAAAACGATAAAATTGTTTATTGTAATATGTCCTGCTTCAAATGCTTTCTGTCTACAACTGTGGTAAAATATGGATATTTTCACAGACGTCAGAAGGCTTGTTTCACAATGTCATAGTAAAGTTTCCCTCAAGCTTTAACCACGTCATAGTATAACTTGTATTGTGTAATGACATAATCGTGTCTGAATTCCTATGTTGCGATTTTTCAAAATGTCGTAGAAACTGCCACCTATGGGAAGGACTTTTAACCACCGACCACCACCGACCACCGCCGACCACCACCGACCAACCGCCGACCACCGCCGACCACCACCGAGCAACCACCGACCACTTCAAAAACTGTTTTATATATGTTTTAAATGTAATATTTCTTTAGTTTTGGTTAGATAAAGATTTTTTAGAAAAAAAATAGTTGGGATTTTTTTTTCTGCTCACTGTAAATAATAATCAAATAAGTACTATATACATTTATTTACATGAAAAAAGCATAATTTATCAATAACATATAAATCATTAACAAAGATGAAAAATAACGAACATTAACAAAAACAAAAAAAATATTTACAATATAAATAAATATTCACATTGTCTAACATTTTCTAATTATCTTTGAGGTCGTGCCCGCTCCGTTGTCGCGCGTTTTCTCTGGCAAGGCTTCTTTGCTAGGGATTTGGCCTTTGTGTTTACAGAGTAAGTCCCATCTTTCGATGTTGTCATCCCGGTGGCTGTCCTTTTTCTCCTCTTATCTTCTAAAAAAATTGTATAAATGGCCTCTTTGTCGCCTTGACCCTTACAACGCCAACCTGGTCAGGGATAAAATAATGTTTCTGTGCTGGTGTTAGTTGGTAGTCCCCGTGGCCATGGAGACTACCTCTAAGGTGCAGGAACTGTATCTTAACACAGTCATGCAGTTTCTCCACCAGGTCTGGCGTTGTTTGCGGTTTCCAATCGACTGCCCTCTTGAACACATGGTTCATACTTTCTGAGTTATTATTGGTCCATAACGGCTCGTCAAATTCCTTGTTTTTTATTCGCGGTGCTGTGACGAACGATTGGATTCTTGGTTTCATTTGTTTTAGGTAATAGTTCTGAAGGATCGGATGACCCTTCATCGCATCGGCGACCTTTGAGGAACGTTCCTCGAAAATCAGCGTATCGTTCGCATTGGTCATACCCTCATGACCAAACATGGTATCCAAGAGTTTTTGTCTCTCTTTGGTGTCTATGCCGACCTTGTCCTGCATATAATGTTTGAAGTTATCCTTCAGATGTTTGGTGCACAGACGCCTGGTTGCCGAAGGGAAGGCATCTTCTATGGCTTTGGTTAGCGCCTTCTCGTCGTCGGAGCCAAACGACAAATCCTCTGGTAATCTCAACTCGATATTGTCTATTTTCAATTCCTGCGCCACGTAAACAAAAAACGAATGATATGTCCGGTAAGACGCATCCTTGTGTAATAAAATGGGCCCGAGGAAGATTGGATTGTCTTTTGTGTCCTTTTTTACCACCCGTTGGTTCTTGTAAATCAAGGTTGTCACAAAGAAGTGGCCCAGGTTAAAGGTCCTGTCCACCCCTACGGTTCCACCTTGTCTGGACAGAAAGTTCTTAAAGTCCACCATTTGGTCATCCGTGTGGCATATGATTGATGGGTTTTGGTTCTTCTTGTGGATCACCTGCTATACATATGGATGGTCATTCAACATACTCAAAACAGTCAAATTATCATCAGCAATGTTGTTATTCGGTCTTGATGTTGTCTTTTTTTCCCGATACTTGGCGTTTTTTATCTGTTTTGTGTCCCTCGGTGTCTCAAGACTGCTTTCCCCTGGATGCGCTGTCTGGTACAATATTGTTCATTCTTTAACCAGATGACCTTAAAATTGTCACTCAACAGGTAAGGTTGAATATGGGTTCTGCTTTTGCTGGTTTCCCATGAACCACAGTCGTCAAAGTAAACGTTTCACTGGTCACTGTTTAATGTGTTTTCGGTGTTGTCCACCAAAACCCAACTGTTGGACTTGTCTCCAGGTGGACAGCTATCTGCAACTTCCTTTCGTTCGCTGATGATCTTGAAAATTTCTCTGGCTGAGTGGAATTTTTGTAGTTTGTGTACGTCTGCCAGTGTCAATTGTTGGTCCTCTTTAGCCTCATCAATCTCGGACAGATCTTCATGCATAGTAGGAGGTTGTTGGTCACTTAAGAAATATTACATTTAAAACATACATAAAACAGTTTTATAAGTGGTCGGTGGTGGTCGGCGGTGGTAAAATATTTGGCATAAAGTGCCTACCCATGGTAAAATCAGGATATTTTGAAGCCACTGTGAATTATTTTACACTTGTATCAATAAGCAACTTTTTCAAGGTTATATAGTTATAATTTGTTTGTGTTTGTTGTCTATATGCCTTCAACCCCTCGGGGTATAAATGTGCATTTGATTAATAAATGTAATAAAGTTATAATACATTTATATGACTTAATAGCTGTATCGTAGTTAGAAATCAGGGAGGATAATGAATGTTCAATTGGAAATGCGGCATTTCTATACATATTGACAATAACAGTGCATTGACTTGACATAAAATCAATATATGGATGAGGCTTAAAATCGGAGGGCTCCCCATCATTTTACTCGATTTGTGCCAAATTCATATATCGAATTTTATTTCAAGTCATTGCACTGTTATTGTCTTTATACTGCAATCTGTGGTGATTTTAGTAGACATTACTACCAATTTCAAAATTATTTAAAATGTTTTTTACCCTCAAGAGGCCCCGTTTGATTTGGCGGGAGAACTCACCTTTTCAAAAATCGATGAGCAGGTATACCATTGATAGTCGCATAAGATTATTTAAAATAAAGGAAATTTTGGCTGCAAATATTTTTTTAAACAATAATAATAAATTGATTCGCTGAGCGCAGCTGGATACGACCGCAGAGCTCCAACCCTGAACAATTGGGGCAAAAATGGACACAATATTTGCACTTGATACAGGTCTGAATTTGGATTGTAATTAAATATTTGACACATAATAGGTTTCTGACACAGAATAACTGTAATCAAAGAACTTAGAATAGGTCATATGATTTGAATTTATATTCAGTTTTTTGCTTTTTGTGCAATACAATATGCTGTGGCGAATTGCCCCCCCCCCCCCCCCCCCCAAAAAAAAAAAATTTACCCCTTTTTTTGCTTTTGTGCAATACACTATGAAGTTGCACATCGACCCCCCCAAAAAAAAACATTAAAAATTATTGTAAACCCCCCCCCCCCCTCCTTTTTTTGCAAAAAAGAATTTTGCAATTTTCTTTTTAATTTCTGAAATCTGAAATGAGAAAAAAATTGCCCCCCCCCCCCCCACCTCCCCAATTTCTCATTTACCCCCCCCCCCTTAACTTATACTAAAGTTATAGTGCAAAACCAAATGTCTTCGGACGACGACGCCAACGTCATACCAATATACGACGGCAAAAATTTTGCGGTCGTATAGAAAATAGGTTACAAGATTGATTTGGCGGGCGAACTCACCTTTTCAAAAATCTATGAGCATGTATACCATTGATAGTCACACAAGATTATTTAAAATAAAGGAACCTTTGGCTGCAAACTTTTTTTTCAACAATAAAAAATAAGTTACAAAAGAATACATATTGAAATTTAGTCGAAACATTTTAGTTAGTAAGTTTGTTCATTTCAGTCTGTTATGTCAAGTAGGTGTCGCCTAAATATTATATACTGTGAATGACCTGATATCATTTGTAAATATACTGTCAACGCATTTTGACTGCTCAAATAGAAAGATTGCAGTATAAATATAAATAAAGAGATTCCCAAAGATGTGTCATACAAACTGTACATGATATTAGTGTTGTCTGTGCCTTTTTAAAAAAACGGATAAAAAATGGAAAAAATAATATGCTGCTGACTATACTTGAAAGTCAATTCAGTTTGATTGATATTAATTGTTATTATTACTGATAACTGGTTACAGATATCAACAAAGAAACTAACATTTCATTAGTTGTACTTTATGTTACATCCTATATGATCAGTTACGACTAGTTTTCCTGTTATTAAAGCTAAAATACCTGAGGTCATTTGGAGACAAAGAACATTTATTAAACCACATGGGTGCATCACATTTCGGCAGATTTTGAAATCTTTAATTCTTTTATTTGGGTGGGGTTTTCTTCATGTAAATAACATGTAATTATATATTATTTGTACGTCAAAATTTAGGAAATATGTAAAAAGTTACATAGAAATATTAGAGATAGTATATTTTTCAATTGTACATATGTTTTTTGTTCCTATTTAAGACTGAAATTATAACATTATATTAAATTTTTCAACATTTTCAAAGCATTCTAAAAAAATTTAGAATGCTTTTATTTCATATTACATGCACTTGGCATAATTTGATTATTAAAGAATCTATTTTAGATTCAGTCACTTTTTAAATATAGAAAAATATACAATCAGGCAAATAGTGATGGTAGCAATTATACTATATTCAAATAAAACACCCTTGTAAATAACAAGAGAACTCAGGTGCACAGTCAACTTTTTTTTAATTAGCCCAACTAAAATACAAGCCCAAGCCAAAACAAGAGGCTCTCAAGAGCCTGAATCGCTCACCTGGCAAACAATGCACTATAAACTAAATTAATATATTAATGTTTGTTGTAAATTAAACTGAGTATTAAAGGTCACGTAAAATGCTGAAAATACCTTTAAAAGCCTTTCAAGAACCTCTGGAAAGAAATGGGCATGAGTTCTCCCTACGCTTGATTAAAATACAGTCATGGTCAATCTGATGACTCACAATACAAAATACAAGCTTTAATTCATCTTCAAATACAAGTATAAATCTTTTGGTCTATATGTTGTCTTCGTTTTTAAAATGTTTGAAAGAAGTTATATAAAAATTGTGGGTTAAGGCTTTTTATTGTACTTGAAAAGGAAATATTGCAGGAACAATCATGCTAAGTTTCATCCAAATCAAGTAGTTTCAGAGGAGAAGATGTTTGAAAACTTGTTAACAACGAAGATGACAGACACCACGTGATGGCAATTAAAAGCTGACATATTATGAAGTTTAATCATTGTTATACAACATTCTCATCATCACCATTCACTAAGGATACCATGTTTACTTTAAAAACCAAATATTGTTGAAATCCGAGCAAGTGTAAAAAATGGCGGGAAAATGGCAGTCCAAAACAAACTTTCATTATCACCATTCAACTCAGGATACCATGTTTGCCTTGAAAGTAGCTTTCATCTTCATTTTATTTCTATAATTCAGGAAAAAATAGCAAAAAACAGCATTTTGACCCCTATGTTCTATTTTTAGTAAGGGTGGACATGTTTTTCGACCAATCAAAAATCCAAGCATTCACGTTTTGCAGGATACCCTAAGAAACAATCTTACCAAGTTTCATTTGATTTTGAATAGTAGTTTCAGAGAAGAAGATTTTTGAAATAATAACATAAAAAAAGCCAAAAATGTCAAAAAGGGCAATAACTCTAACATCAGTTGACATATTTTCACGAAAATAAGCACACAGGTAGCTCTCATCATGCTGAACACTTTCAACCTGCCAGAATTTGCCGTAACCTAATGATTTTTGAGATATTTGCGAAAAACTGTTGTTTGACTCCTATGTTCTATTTTTAGTAACAGTGGCCATGTTTTTCGACGGATCAAAAATCGAAGCATAAGCTTTGTGCAGGATACTCTAAGGAACAATCATGCTAAGTTTTATCCAAATCCATTCAGTTGTTTCAGAGGAGAAGATTTTTGAAATAATAACATAAAAAAAGCAAAAAATGTCAAAAAAGGGCAATAACTCTAACATCAGTTGACAGATTTTCACGAAAATCAGCACACAGGTAGCTCTCATCATGCTGAACACTTTCAACCTGCCAGAATTTGCCGTAACCTAATGATTTTTGAGATACTTGCGAAAAACTGTTGTTTGACCCCTATGTTCTATTTTTAGTAACAGTGGCCATGTTTTTCGACGGATCAAAAATCGAAGCATAAACTTTGTGCAGGATACCCTAAGGAACAATCATGCTAAGTTTTATCCAAATCTATTCAGTAGTTTCAGAGGAGAAGATGTTTGAAAAATTGTTGACGACAGACGACGACAGACGACAGATGACGACGGACGCCAAGTGATGAGAAAAGCTCACATGGCCTTTTATGCCAGGTGAGCTAAAAAGTGTTTTGTCAAATATGGATTTGTTTAATGTGCAGATTTTTTACCTCTGCAGTTTTGTATAATACCTATTCTGAAGGTTACATCATGTCAAAATACCCCAGGCAGTTAGTAATCTAATGCAGGTAAAACGATAAAATTGTTTATTGTAATATGTCCTGCTTCAAATGCTTTCTGTCTACAACTGTGGTAAAATATGGATATTTTCACAGACGTCAGAAGGCTTGTTTCACAATGTCATAGTAAAGTTTCCCTCAAGCTTTAACCACGTCATAGTATAACTTGTATTGTGTAATGACATAATCGTGTCTGAATTCCTATGTTGCGATTTTTCAAAATGTCGTAGAAACTGCCACCTATGGGAAGGACTTTTAACCACCGACCACCACCGACCACCGCCGACCACCACCGACCAACCGCCGACCACCGCCGACCACCACCGAGCAACCACCGACCACTTCAAAAACTGTTTTATATATGTTTTAAATGTAATATTTCTTTAGTTTTGGTTAGATAAAGATTTTTTAGAAAAAAAATAGTTGGGATTTTTTTTTCTGCTCACTGTAAATAATAATCAAATAAGTACTATATACATTTATTTACATGAAAAAAGCATAATTTATCAATAACATATAAATCATTAACAAAGATGAAAAATAACGAACATTAACAAAAACAAAAAAAATATTTACAATATAAATAAATGTTCACATTGTCTAACATTTTCTAATTATCTTTGAGGTCGTGCCCGCTCCGTTGTCGCGCAATTTCTCTGGCAAGGCTTCTTTGCTAGGGATTTGGCCTTTGTGTTTACAGAGTAAGTCCCATCTTTCGATGTTGTCATCCCGGTGGCTGTCCTTTTTCTCCTCTTATCTTCTAAAAAAATTGTATAAATGGCCTCTTTGTCGCCTTGACCCTTACAACGCCAACCTGGTCAGGGATAAAATAATGTTTCTGTGCTGGTGTTAGTTGGTAGTCCCCGTGGCCATGGAGACTACCTCTAAGGTGCAGGAACTGTATCTTAACACAGTCGTGCAGTTTCTCCACCAGGTCTGGCGTTGTTTGCGGTTTCCAATCGACTGCCCTCTTGAACACATGGTTCATACTTTCTGAGTTATTATTGGTCCATAACGGCTCGTCAAATTCCTTGTTTTTTATTCGCGGTGCTGTGACGAACGATTGGATTCTTGGTTTCATTTGTTTTAGGTAATAGTTCTGAAGGATCGGATGACCCTTCATCGCATCGGCGACCTTTGAGGAACGTTCCTCGAAAATCAGCGTATCGTTCGCATTGGTCATACCCTCATGACCAAACATGGTATCCAAGAGTTTTTGTCTCTCTTTGGTGTCTATGCCGACCTTGTCCTGCATATAATGTTTGAAGTTATCCTTCAGATGTTTGGTGCACAGACGCCTGGTTGCCGAAGGGAAGGCATCTTCTATGGCTTTGGTTAGCGCCTTCTCGTCGTCGGAGCCAAACGACAAATCCTCTGGTAATCTCAACTCGATATTGTCTATTTTCAATTCCTGCGCCACGTAAACAAAAAACGAATGATATGTCCGGTAAGACGCATCCTTGTGTAATAAAATGGGCCCGAGGAAGATTGGATTGTCTTTTGTGTCCTTTTTTACCACCCGTTGGTTCTTGTAAATCAAGGTTGTCACAAAGAAGTGGCCCAGGTTAAAGGTCCTGTCCACCCCTACGGTTCCACCTTGTCTGGACAGAAAGTTCTTAAAGTCCACCATTTGGTCATCCGTGTGGCATATGATTGATGGGTTTTGGTTCTTCTTGTGGATCACCTACTATACATATGGATGGTCATTCAACATACTCAAAACAGTCAAATTATCATCAGCAATGTTGTTATTCGGTCTTGATGTTGTCTTTTTTTCCCGATACTTGGCGTTTTTTATCTGTTTTGTGTCCCTCGGTGTCTCAAGACTGCTTTCCCCTGGATGCGCTGTCTGGTACAATATTGTTCATTCTTTAACCAGATGACCTTAAAATTGTCACTCAACAGGTAAGGTTGAATATGGGTTCTGCTTTTGCTGGTTTCCCATGAACCACAGTCGTCAAAGTAAACGTTTCTCTGGTCACTGTTTAATGTGTTTTCGGTGTTGTCCACCAAAACCCAACTGTTGGACTTGTCTCCAGGTGGACAGCTATCTGCAACTTCCTTTCGTTCGCTGATGATCTTGAAAATTTCTCTGGCTGAGTGGAATTTTTGTAGTTTGTGTACGTCTGCCAGTGTCAATTGTTGGTCCTCTTTAGCCTCATCAATCTCGGACAGATCTTCATGCATAGTAGGAGGTTGTTGGTCACTTAAGAAATATTACATTTAAAACATACATAAAACAGTTTTATAAGTGGTCGGTGGTGGTCGGCGGTGGTAAAATATTTGGCATAAAGTGCCTACCCATGGTAAAATCAGGATATTTTGAAGCCACTGTGAATTATTTTACACTTGTATCAATAAGCAACTTTTTCAAGGTTATATAGTTATAATTTGTTTGTGTTTGTTGTCTATATGCCTTCAACCCCTCGGGGTATAAATGTGCATTTGATTAATAAATGTAATAAAGTTATAATACATTTATATGACTTAATAGCTGTATCGTAGTTAGAAATCAGGGAGGATAATGAATGTTCAATTGGAAATGCGGCATTTCTATACATATTGACAATAACAGTGCATTGACTTGACATAAAATCAATATATGGATGAGGCTTAAAATCGGGGGGCTCCCCATCATTTTACTCGATTTGTGCCAAATTCATATATCGAATTTTATTTCAAGTCATTGCACTGTTATTGTCTTTATACTGCAATCTTTGGTGATTTTAGTAGACATTACTACCAATTTCAAAATTATTTAAAATGTTTTTTACCCTCAAGAGGCCCCGTTTGATTTGGCGGGAGAACTCACCTTTTCAAAAATCGATGAGCAGGTATACCATTGATAGTCGCATAAGATTATTTAAAATAAAGGAAATTTTGGCTGCAAATATTTTTTTAAACAATAATAATAAATTGATTCGCTGAGCGCAGCTGGATACGACCGCAGAGCTCCAACCCTGAACAATTGGGGCAAAAATGGACACAATATTTGCACTTGATACAGGTCTGAATTTGGATTGTAATTAAATATTTGACACATAATAGGTTTCTGACACAGAATAACTGTAATCAAAGAACTTAGAATAGGTCATATGATTTGAATTTATATTCAGTTTTTTGCTTTTTGTGCAATACAATATGCTGTGGCGAATTGCCCCCCCCCCCCCAAAAAAAAAAATACTTTACCCCTTTTTTTGCTTTTGTGCAATACACTATGAAGTTGCACATTGACCCCCCCCAAAAAAAAAACATTAAAAATTATTGTAAACCCCCCTCCTCCTTTTTTTGCAAAAAAGAATTTTGCAATTTTCTTTTTAATTTCTGAAATCTGAAATGAGAAAAAAATTGCCCCCCCCCACCTCCCCAATTTCTCATTTACCCCCCCCCCCCCCTTAACTTATACTAAAGTTATAGTGCAAAACCAAATGTCTTCGGACGACGACGCCAACGTCATACCAATATACGACGGCAAAAATTTTGCGGTCGTATAGAAAATAGGTTACAAGATTGATTTGGCGGGCGAACTCACCTTTTCAAAAATCTATGAGCATGTATACCATTGATAGTCACACAAGATTATTTAAAATAAAGGAACCTTTGGCTGCAAACTTTTTTTTCAACAATAAAAAATAAGTTACAAAAGAATACATATTGAAATTTAGTCGAAACATTTTAGTTAGTAAGTTTGTTCATTTCAGTCTGTTATGTCAAGTAGGTGTCGCCTAAATATTATATACTGTGAATGACCTGATATCATTTGTAAATATACTGTCAACGCATTTTGACTGCTCAAATAGAAAGATTGCAGTATAAATATAAATAAAGAGATTCCCAAAGATGTGTCATACAAACTGTACATGATATTAGTGTTGTCTGTGCCTTTTTAAAAAAACGGATAAAAAATGGAAAAAATAATATGCTGCTGACTATACTTGAAAGTCAATTCAGTTTGATTGATATTAATTGTTATTATTACTGATAACTGGTTACAGATATCAACAAAGAAACTAACATTTCATTAGTTGTACTTTATGTTACATCCTATATGATCAGTTACGACTAGTTTTCCTGTTATTAAAGCTAAAATACCTGAGGTCATTTGGAGACAAAGAACATTTATTAAACCACATGGGTGCATCACATTTCGGCAGATTTTGAAATCTTTAATTCTTTTATTTGGGTGGGGTTTTCTTCATGTAAATAACATGTAATTATATATTATTTGTACGTCAAAATTTAGGAAATATGTAAAAAGTTACATAGAAATATTAGAGATAGTATATTTTTCAATTGTACATATGTTTTTTGTTCCTATTTAAGACTGAAATTATAACATTATATTAAATTTTTCAACATTTTCAAAGCATTCTAAAAAAATTTAGAATGCTTTTATTTCATATTACATGCACTTGGCATAATTTGATTATTAAAGAATCTATTTTAGATTCAGTCACTTTTTAAATATAGAAAAATATACAATCAGGCAAATAGTGATGGTAGCAATTATACTATATTCAAATAAAACACCCTTGTAAATAACAAGAGAACTCAGGTGCACAGTCAACTTTTTTTTAATTAGCCCAACTAAAATACAAGCCCAAGCCAAAACAAGAGGCTCTCAAGAGCCTGAATCGCTCACCTGGCAAACAATGCACTATAAACTAAATTAATATATTAATGTTTGTTGTAAATTAAACTGAGTATTAAAGGTCACGTAAAATGCTGAAAATACCTTTAAAAGCCTTTCAAGAACCTCTGGAAAGAAATGGGCATGAGTTCTCCCTACGCTTGATTAAAATACAGTCATGGTCAATCTGATGACTCACAATACAAAATACAAGCTTTAATTCATCTTCAAATACAAGTATAAATCTTTTGGTCTATATGTTGTCTTCGTTTTTAAAATGTTTGAAAGAAGTTATATAAAAATTGTGGGTTAAGGCTTTTTATTGTACTTGAAAAGGAAATATTGCAGGAACAATCATGCTAAGTTTCATCCAAATCAAGTAGTTTCAGAGGAGAAGATGTTTGAAAACTTGTTAACAACGAAGATGACAGACACCACGTGATGGCAATTAAAAGCTGACATATTATGAAGTTTAATCATTGTTATACAACATTCTCATCATCACCATTCACTAAGGATACCATGTTTACTTTAAAAACCAAATATTGTTGAAATCCGAGCAAGTGTAAAAAATGGCGGGAAAATGGCAGTCCAAAACAAACTTTCATTATCACCATTCAACTCAGGATACCATGTTTGCCTTGAAAGTAGCTTTCATCTTCATTTTATTTCTATAATTCAGGAAAAAATAGCAAAAAACAGCATTTTGACCCCTATGTTCTATTTTTAGTAAGGGTGGACATGTTTTTCGACCAATCAAAAATCCAAGCATTCACGTTTTGCAGGATACCCTAAGAAACAATCTTACCAAGTTTCATTTGATTTTGAATAGTAGTTTCAGAGAAGAAGATTTTTGAAATAATAACATAAAAAAAGCCAAAAATGTCAAAAAGGGCAATAACTCTAACATCAGTTGACATATTTTCACGAAAATAAGCACACAGGTAGCTCTCATCATGCTGAACACTTTCAACCTGCCAGAATTTGCCGTAACCTAATGATTTTTGAGATATTTGCGAAAAACTGTTGTTTGACTCCTATGTTCTATTTTTAGTAACAGTGGCCATGTTTTTCGACGGATCAAAAATCGAAGCATAAGCTTTGTGCAGGATACTCTAAGGAACAATCATGCTAAGTTTTATCCAAATCCATTCAGTTGTTTCAGAGGAGAAGATTTTTGAAATAATAACATAAAAAAAGCAAAAAATGTCAAAAAAGGGCAATAACTCTAACATCAGTTGACAGATTTTCACGAAAATCAGCACACAGGTAGCTCTCATCATGCTGAACACTTTCAACCTGCCAGAATTTGCCGTAACCTAATGATTTT
This sequence comes from Mytilisepta virgata, assembly GCA_028015205.1. Classification (NCBI taxonomy): domain Eukaryota; kingdom Metazoa; phylum Mollusca; class Bivalvia; order Mytilida; family Mytilidae; genus Mytilisepta; species Mytilisepta virgata. The sequence goes on from CM051515.1 coordinate 51,761,096, forward strand.
TGAGATACTTGCGAAAAACTGTTGTTTGACCCCTATGTTCTATTTTTAGTAACAGTGGCCATGTTTTTCGACGGATCAAAAATCGAAGCATAAACTTTGTGCAGGATACCCTAAGGAACAATCATGCTAAGTTTTATCCAAATCTATTCAGTAGTTTCAGAGGAGAAGATGTTTGAAAAATTGTTGACGACAGACGACGACAGACGACAGATGACGACGGACGCCAAGTGATGAGAAAAGCTCACATGGCCTTTTATGCCAGGTGAGCTAAAAAGTGTTTTGTCAAATATGGATTTGTTTAATGTGCAGATTTTTTACCTCTGCAGTTTTGTATAATACCTATTCTGAAGGTTACATCATGTCAAAATACCCCAGGCAGTTAGTAATCTAATGCAGGTAAAACGATAAAATTGTTTATTGTAATATGTCCTGCTTCAAATGCTTTCTGTCTACAACTGTGGTAAAATATGGATATTTTCACAGACGTCAGAAGGCTTGTTTCACAATGTCATAGTAAAGTTTCCCTCAAGCTTTAACCACGTCATAGTATAACTTGTATTGTGTAATGACATAATCGTGTCTGAATTCCTATGTTGCGATTTTTCAAAATGTCGTAGAAACTGCCACCTATGGGAAGGACTTTTAACCACCGACCACCACCGACCACCGCCGACCACCACCGACCAACCGCCGACCACCGCCGACCACCACCGAGCAACCACCGACCACTTCAAAAACTGTTTTATATATGTTTTAAATGTAATATTTCTTTAGTTTTGGTTAGATAAAGATTTTTTAGAAAAAAAATAGTTGGGATTTTTTTTTCTGCTCACTGTAAATAATAATCAAATAAGTACTATATACATTTATTTACATGAAAAAAGCATAATTTATCAATAACATATAAATCATTAACAAAGATGAAAAATAACGAACATTAACAAAAACAAAAAAAATATTTACAATATAAATAAATGTTCACATTGTCTAACATTTTCTAATTATCTTTGAGGTCGTGCCCGCTCCGTTGTCGCGCAATTTCTCTGGCAAGGCTTCTTTGCTAGGGATTTGGCCTTTGTGTTTACAGAGTAAGTCCCATCTTTCGATGTTGTCATCCCGGTGGCTGTCCTTTTTCTCCTCTTATCTTCTAAAAAAATTGTATAAATGGCCTCTTTGTCGCCTTGACCCTTACAACGCCAACCTGGTCAGGGATAAAATAATGTTTCTGTGCTGGTGTTAGTTGGTAGTCCCCGTGGCCATGGAGACTACCTCTAAGGTGCAGGAACTGTATCTTAACACAGTCGTGCAGTTTCTCCACCAGGTCTGGCGTTGTTTGCGGTTTCCAATCGACTGCCCTCTTGAACACATGGTTCATACTTTCTGAGTTATTATTGGTCCATAACGGCTCGTCAAATTCCTTGTTTTTTATTCGCGGTGCTGTGACGAACGATTGGATTCTTGGTTTCATTTGTTTTAGGTAATAGTTCTGAAGGATCGGATGACCCTTCATCGCATCGGCGACCTTTGAGGAACGTTCCTCGAAAATCAGCGTATCGTTCGCATTGGTCATACCCTCATGACCAAACATGGTATCCAAGAGTTTTTGTCTCTCTTTGGTGTCTATGCCGACCTTGTCCTGCATATAATGTTTGAAGTTATCCTTCAGATGTTTGGTGCACAGACGCCTGGTTGCCGAAGGGAAGGCATCTTCTATGGCTTTGGTTAGCGCCTTCTCGTCGTCGGAGCCAAACGACAAATCCTCTGGTAATCTCAACTCGATATTGTCTATTTTCAATTCCTGCGCCACGTAAACAAAAAACGAATGATATGTCCGGTAAGACGCATCCTTGTGTAATAAAATGGGCCCGAGGAAGATTGGATTGTCTTTTGTGTCCTTTTTTACCACCCGTTGGTTCTTGTAAATCAAGGTTGTCACAAAGAAGTGGCCCAGGTTAAAGGTCCTGTCCACCCCTACGGTTCCACCTTGTCTGGACAGAAAGTTCTTAAAGTCCACCATTTGGTCATCCGTGTGGCATATGATTGATGGGTTTTGGTTCTTCTTGTGGATCACCTACTATACATATGGATGGTCATTCAACATACTCAAAACAGTCAAATTATCATCAGCAATGTTGTTATTCGGTCTTGATGTTGTCTTTTTTTCCCGATACTTGGCGTTTTTTATCTGTTTTGTGTCCCTCGGTGTCTCAAGACTGCTTTCCCCTGGATGCGCTGTCTGGTACAATATTGTTCATTCTTTAACCAGATGACCTTAAAATTGTCACTCAACAGGTAAGGTTGAATATGGGTTCTGCTTTTGCTGGTTTCCCATGAACCACAGTCGTCAAAGTAAACGTTTCTCTGGTCACTGTTTAATGTGTTTTCGGTGTTGTCCACCAAAACCCAACTGTTGGACTTGTCTCCAGGTGGACAGCTATCTGCAACTTCCTTTCGTTCGCTGATGATCTTGAAAATTTCTCTGGCTGAGTGGAATTTTTGTAGTTTGTGTACGTCTGCCAGTGTCAATTGTTGGTCCTCTTTAGCCTCATCAATCTCGGACAGATCTTCATGCATAGTAGGAGGTTGTTGGTCACTTAAGAAATATTACATTTAAAACATACATAAAACAGTTTTATAAGTGGTCGGTGGTGGTCGGCGGTGGTAAAATATTTGGCATAAAGTGCCTACCCATGGTAAAATCAGGATATTTTGAAGCCACTGTGAATTATTTTACACTTGTATCAATAAGCAACTTTTTCAAGGTTATATAGTTATAATTTGTTTGTGTTTGTTGTCTATATGCCTTCAACCCCTCGGGGTATAAATGTGCATTTGATTAATAAATGTAATAAAGTTATAATACATTTATATGACTTAATAGCTGTATCGTAGTTAGAAATCAGGGAGGATAATGAATGTTCAATTGGAAATGCGGCATTTCTATACATATTGACAATAACAGTGCATTGACTTGACATAAAATCAATATATGGATGAGGCTTAAAATCGGGGGGCTCCCCATCATTTTACTCGATTTGTGCCAAATTCATATATCGAATTTTATTTCAAGTCATTGCACTGTTATTGTCTTTATACTGCAATCTTTGGTGATTTTAGTAGACATTACTACCAATTTCAAAATTATTTAAAATGTTTTTTACCCTCAAGAGGCCCCGTTTGATTTGGCGGGAGAACTCACCTTTTCAAAAATCGATGAGCAGGTATACCATTGATAGTCGCATAAGATTATTTAAAATAAAGGAAATTTTGGCTGCAAATATTTTTTTAAACAATAATAATAAATTGATTCGCTGAGCGCAGCTGGATACGACCGCAGAGCTCCAACCCTGAACAATTGGGGCAAAAATGGACACAATATTTGCACTTGATACAGGTCTGAATTTGGATTGTAATTAAATATTTGACACATAATAGGTTTCTGACACAGAATAACTGTAATCAAAGAACTTAGAATAGATCATATGATTTGAATTTATATTCAGTTTTTTGCTTTTTGTGCAATACAATATGCTGTGGCGAATTGCCCCCCCCCCCCCCAAAAAAAAAAAAATACTTTACCCCTTTTTTTGCTTTTGTGCAATACACTATGAAGTTGCACATTGACCCCCCCAAAAAAAAAACATTAAAAATTATTGTAAACCCCCCCCCCCTCCTTTTTTTGCAAAAAAGAATTTTGCAATTTTCTTTTTAATTTCTGAAATCTGAAATGAGAAAAAAATTGCCCCCCCCCCACCTCCCCAATTTCTCATTTACCCCCCCCCCCCCTTAACTTATACTAAAGTTATAGTGCAAAACCAAATGTCTTCGGACGACGACGCCAACGTCATACCAATATACGACGGCAAAAATTTTGCGGTCGTATAGAAAATAGGTTACAAGATTGATTTGGCGGGCGAACTCACCTTTTCAAAAATCTATGAGCATGTATACCATTGATAGTCACACAAGATTATTTAAAATAAAGGAACCTTTGGCTGCAAACTTTTTTTTCAACAATAAAAAATAAGTTACAAAAGAATACATATTGAAATTTAGTCGAAACATTTTAGTTAGTAAGTTTGTTCAATTCAGTCTGTTATGTCAAGTAGGTGTCGCCTAAATATTATATACTGTGAATGACCTGATATCATTTGTAAATATACTGTCAACGCATTTTGACTGCTCAAATAGAAAGATTGCAGTATAAATATAAATAAAGAGATTCCCAAAGATGTGTCATACAAACTGTACATGATATTAATGTTGTCTGTGCCTTTTTAAAAAAACGGATAAAAAATGGAAAAAATAATATGCTGCTGACTATACTTGAAAGTCAATTCAGTTTGATTGATATTAATTGTTATTATTACTGATAACTGGTTACAGATATCAACAAAGAAACTAACATTTCATTAGTTGTACTTTATGTTACATCCTATATGATCAGTTACGACTAGTTTTCCTGTTATTAAAGCTAAAATACCTGAGGTCATTTGGAGACAAAGAACATTTATTAAACCACATGGGTGCATCACATTTCGGCAGATTTTGAAATCTTTAATTCTTTTATTTGGGTGGGGTTTTCTTCATGTAAATAACAGGTAATTATATATTATTTGTACGTCAAAATTTAGGAAATATGTAAAAAGTTACATAGAAATATTAGAGATAGTATATTTTTCAATTGTACATATGTTTTTTGTTCCTATTTAAGACTGAAATTATAACATTATATTAAATTTTTCAACATTTTAAAAGCATTCTAAAAAAATTTAGAATGCTTTTATTTCATATTACATGCACTTGGCATAATTTGATTATTAAAGAATCTATTTTAGATTCAGTCACTTTTTAAATATAGAAAAATATACAATCAGGCAAATAGTGATGGTAGCAATTATACTATATTCAAATAAAACACCCTTGTAAATAACAAGAGAACTCAGGTGCACAGTCAACTTTTTTTTAATTAGCCCAACTAAAATACAAGCCCAAGCCAAAACAAGAGGCTCTCAAGAGCCTGAATCGCTCACCTGGCAAACAATGCACTATAAACTAAATTAATATATTAATGTTTGTTGTAAATTAAACTGAGTATTAAAGGTCACGTAAAATGCTGAAAATACCTTTAAAAGCCTTTCAAGAACCTCTGGAAAGAAATGGGCATGAGTTCTCCCTACGCTTGATTAAAATACAGTCATGGTCAATCTGATGACTCACAATACAAAATACAAGCTTTAATTCATCTTCAAATACAAGTATAAATCTTTTGGTCTATATGTTGTCTTCGTTTTTAAAATGTTTGAAAGAAGTTATATAAAAATTGTGGGTTAAGGCTTTTTATTGTACTTGAAAAGGAAATATTGCAGGAACAATCATGCTAAGTTTCATCCAAATCAAGTAGTTTCAGAGGAGAAGATGTTTGAAAACTTGTTAACAACGAAGATGACAGACACCACGTGATGGCAATTAAAAGCTGACATATTATGAAGTTTAATCATTGTTATACAACATTCTCATCATCACCATTCACTAAGGATACCATGTTTACTTTAAAAACCAAATATTGTTGAAATCCGAGCAAGTGTAAAAAATGGCGGGAAAATGGCAGTCCAAAACAAACTTTCATTATCACCATTCAACTCAGGATACCATGTTTGCCTTGAAAGTAGCTTTCATCTTCATTTTATTTCTATAATTCAGGAAAAAATAGCAAAAAACAGCATTTTGACCCCTATGTTCTATTTTTAGTAAGGGTGGACATGTTTTTCGACCAATCAAAAATCCAAGCATTCACTTTTTGCAGGATACCCTAAGGAACAATCTTACCAAGTTTCATTTGATTTTGAATAGTAGTTTCAGAGAAGAAGATTTTTGAAATAATAACATAAAAAAAGCCAAAAATGTCAAAAAGGGCAATAACTCTAACATCAGTTGACATATTTTCACGAAAATAAGCACACAGGTAGCTCTCATCATGCTGAACACTTTCAACGTGCCAGAATTTGCCGTAACCTAATGATTTTTGAGATATTTGCGAAAAACTGTTGTTTGACTCCTATGTTCTATTTCTAGTAACAGTGGCCATGTTTTTCGACGGATCAAAAATCGAAGCATAAGCTTTGTGCAGGATACCCTAAGGAACAATCATGCTAAGTTTTATCCAAATCCATTCAGTTGTTTCAGAGGAGAAGATTTTTAAAATAATAACATAAAAAAAGCAAAAAATGTCAAAAAAGGGCAATAACTCTAACATCAGTTGACAGATTTTCACGAAAATAAGCACACCGGTAGCTCTCATCATGCTGAACACTTTCAACCTGCCAGAATTTGCCGTAACCTAATGATTTTTGAGATACTTGCAAAAAACTGTTGTTTGACCCATATGTTCTATTTTTAGTAACAGTGGCCATGTTTTTCAACGGATCAAAAATCGAAGCATAAACTTTGTGCAGGATACCCTAAGGAACAATCATGCTAAGTTTTATCCAAATCCATTCAGCAGTTTCAGAGGAGAAGATTTTTGAAATAATAACATAAAAAAAGCCAAAAATGTCCAAACAAAATCAAGAAAAAGGGCAATAACTCCTACATGGGTGGTTACATCTTCTTCAAAATTTCAAAGCAGGTAGATCTTGAGGTGTTGAACACTTTAGCTTCCCATCAGAATTTTGATATCTGTCACCATTTTTGAGTTATTTGCAAAAAACTGCAATTTACCCCTATGTTCTATTTTTAGCCATGGCAGCCATGTTTTTTTACAAATCAAAAATCCAACCGATAGTTTAGTAGCATTCATGCCAAGGAACAACTACACTAAGGTTGGTTGCAATTAAACTTATGGTGTAAGAGGAGTTAACGATTTTATTACAATGAATAAAGACTGCAAAAATGGTCAATTTTGACGATCTAAGGGGAATAACTCCTAAAAAAAACGAACCTACAACTTCGATCCTGTTACAAATTTATTAGATCTTAATGTGCCTAACAATATGAAATTTAAATTTTTCAAATTTCCTTTATAGTATCCAAGATATTGAGCTTAATAAGTGCAAAATTTGGAAAAAATGCAGAAAGAGGGCAATAACTCCTACATGGGTCGTTGGATCTTCTTCAAAATTTCAGGGCAGGTAGATCTTGAGGTGCTGAACACTTTTACCCTATGCCAGAATTTTGATATCTGTTATGGTTTTTGAGTTATTTGCAAAAAACTGCAATTTACCCCTATGTTCTATTTTTAGCCATGGCGGCCATGTTTTTTTACGAATCAAAAATCCAAACAATAGATTTGTAGCACCCATACCAATTAATAACTGTACCAAGTTTGGTTGCAGTTGGACTTATGGTGTTGGAGGAGTTAACGTTTGAAAAAGTTAACGGACGACGGACGGACGACGGACGCCAAGTGATAGCAATAGCTCACATGACCCTTCGGGTCAGGTGAGCTAAAAAGGGCAATAACTCTAACATCAGTATACAGATTTTCAAGAAAATCAGCACTCAGGTAGCTCTCATCATGCTGAACACTTTCAACCTGCCAGAGTTTGCCTTAACCTAATGATTTTTTAGATACTTGCGAAAAACTGTTGTTTGACCCCTATGTTCTATTTTTAGTAACAGTGGCCATGTTTTTCGACGGATCAATAATCGAAGCAAAAAATTTGTGCAGGATATCCTAAGGAACAATCATGCTAAGTTTTATCCAAATCCATTCAGTAGTTTCAGAGGAGAAGATTTTTGAAATAATAACATAAAAAAAAAGCCAAAAATGTCAAAAAAGGGCAATAACTCTAACATCAGTTGACAGATTTTCACAAAAATAAGCACACAGGTAGCTCTCATCATGCTGAACACTTTCAACGTGCCAGAATTTGCCATAACCTAATGATTTTTGAGATATTTGCGAAAAACTGTTGTTTGACCCCTATGTTCTATTTTTAGTAACAGTGGCCATGTTTTTCGATGGATCAAAAATCGAAGCATAAACTTTGTGCAGGATACCCTAAGGAACAATCATGCTAAGTTTTATCCAAATCCATTCAGTAGTTTCAGAGGAGAAGATTTTTGAAATAATAATATAAAAAAAAAGCCAAAAATGTCAAAAAAGGGCAATAACTCTAACATCAGTTGACAGATTTTCACGAAAATAAGCACACAGGTAGCTCTCATCATGCTGAACACTTTCAACCTGCCAGAATTTGCCATAACCTAATGATTTTTGAGATATTTGCGAAAAACTGTTGTTTGACCCCTATGTTCTATTTTTAGTAACAGTGGCCATGTTTTTCGATGGATCAAAAATCGAAGCATAAACTTTGTGCAGGATACCCTAAGGAACAATCATGCAAAGTTTTATTCAAATCCATTCAGTAGTTTCAGAGGAGAAGATTTTTGAAATAATAATATAAAAAAAAGCCAAAAATGTCAAAAAAGGGCAATAACTCTAACATCAGTTGACAGATTTTCACGAAAACAAGAGGCTCTCAAGAGCCTGAATCGCTCACCTGGCAAACAATGCGCTATAAACTAAATCTCATCATCACCATTCACTAAGGATACCATGTTTACTTTAAAAACCAAATATTGTTGAAATCCGAGCAAGTGTAAAAAATGGCGGGAAAATGGCAGCCATTTTAAAAATGACCCTCCAAAACAAACTTTCATCATCACCATTCAACTCGGGATACCATGTTTACCTTGAAAGTAGCTTTCATCTTCATTTTCTTTCTATAATTCAGGAAAAAATAGCAAAAAACAGCATTTTGACCCCTATGTTCTATTTTTAGTAAGGGCGGACATTTTTTTCGACCAATCAAAAATCGAAGCATTAACTTTTTGCAGGATACCCTAAGGAACAATCTTACCAAGTTTCATTTGATTTTGAATAGTAGTTTCAGAGAAGAAGATTTTTGAAACAATAACAAAAAAAAGCCAAAAATGTCAAACAAGAGGCTCTCAAGAGCCTGAATCGCTCACCTGGTAAACAATGCACTATAAACTAAATTAATATATTAATGTTTGTTGTAAACTAAACTGAGTATTAAAGGTCACGTAAAATGCTGAAAATACCTTTAAAAACCTTTAAGAACCTCTGGAAAGAAATGGGCATGAGTTCTCCCTACGCTTGATTAAGATACAGTCATGGTCAACCTGATGATTCATAATACAAAATACAAGCTTTAATTAATCTTCAAATACAAGTATAAATCTTTTGGTCTATATGTTGTCTTCGTTTTTTAAAATGTTTGAAAGAAGTTATGTAAAAATTGTGGGTTAAGGCTTTTTATTGTACTTGAAAAGGAAATATTGCAGCAACAATCATGCTAAGTTTCATCAAATTCCCCCAAGTAGTTTCAGAGGAGATGTTTGAAAATTTGTTAACAACGATTATGACAGACACCAAGTGATGGCAATTAAAAGCTCACATATTATGAAGTTTAATCATTGTTATACAACATTCTCATCATCACCATTCACTAAGGATACCATGTTTACTTAAAAAACCAAATATTGTTGAAATCCGAGCAAGTGTAAAAAATGGCGGGAAAATGGCAGCCATTTTAAAAATGGCCGTCCAAAACAAACTTTCATCATCACCATTCAACTCGGGATACCATGTTTGCCTTGAAAGTAGCTTTCATCTTTATTTTATTTCTATAATTCAGGAAAGAATAGCAAAAAACAGCATTTTGACCCCTATGTTCTATTTTTAGTAAGGGCGGACATGTTTTTTGACCAATCAAAAATCCAAGCATTAACTTTTTGCAGAATACCCTAAGGAACAATCTTACCAAGTTTCATTTGATTTTGAATAGTAGTTTTAGAGAAGATTTTTGAAATAATAACATAAAAAAAAAGCCAAAAATGTCAAAAAAGGGCAATAACTCTAACATCAGTTGACAGATTTTCACAAAAATCAGCACGCAGGTAGCTCTCATCATGCTGAACACTTTCAACCTGCAGAATTTGGCGTAACCTAATGATTTTTGAGATATTTGCGAAAAACTGTTGTTTGACCCCTATGTTCTATTTTTAGTAACAGTGGCCATGTTTTTCGACGGATCAAAAATCGAAGCATAAAGTTTGTGCAGGATACCCTAAGGAACAATCATGCTAAGTTTTATCCAAATCCATTCAGTAGTTTCAGAGGAGAAGATTTTTGAAATAATAACATAAAAAAAAGCCAAAAATGTCAAAAAAGGGCAATAACTCTGAAATGAGTGGTTGGATCTTCTTCAAAATTTCAGGGCAGGTAGATCTTAAGGTGCTGATCACTTTTACACGATGCCAGAATTTTGATATCTGTGACCGTTTCTGACTTATTTGCAAAAAACTGCGATTTACCCCTATGTTCTATTTTTAGCCATGACGGCCATGTTTTTATACGAATCAAAAATCCAAACAATAGATTTGTAGCACCCATACCAATTAATAACTGTACCAAGTTTGGTTGCAGTTGGACTTATGGTGTTGGAGGAGTTAACGTTTGAAAAAGTTAACGGACGACGGACGGACGGACGGACGACGGACGGACGACGGACGGACGACGGACGCCAAGTGATAGCAATAGCTCACATGACCCTTCGGGTCAGGTGAGCTAAAAAGGGCAATAACTCTAACATCAGTTGACAGATTTTCACGAAAATCAGCACACAGGTAGCTCTCATCATGCTGAACACTTTCAAACTGCCAGAATTTGCCGTAACCTAATGATTTTTGAGATATTTGCGCAAAACTGTTGTTTGACCCCTATGTTCTATTTTTAGTAACAGTGGCCATGTTTTTCGACGGATCAAAAATCGAAGCATAAACTTTGTGCAGGATATCCTAAGGAACAATTTTACCAAGTTTCATTTGATTTTGAATATTAGTTTCAGAGAAGAAGATTTTTGAAACAATAACATAAAAAAAAGCCAAAAATCTCAAAAAAGGACAATAACTCTAACATCAGTTGACAGATTTTCACGAAAATCAGCACACAGGTAGCTCTCATTATGCTGAACACTTTCAACCTGCCAGAATTTGCCGTAACCTAATGATTTTTGAGATATTTGCGCAAAACTGTTGTTTGACCCCTATGTTCTATTTTTAGTAACAGTGGCCATGTTTTTCGACGGATCAAAAATCGAAGCATAAACTTTGTGCAGGATACCCTAAGGAACAATCTTACCAAGTTTCATTGGATTTTGAATAGTAGTTTCAGAGAAGAAGATTTTTGAAATAATAACATAAAAAAAAGCGAAAAATGTCAAATAACTCCTAAAAGGAACGAACCTACAACTTCGATCCTGTTACAAATTTTGTAGATCTTTGTGTGCCTAACAATATGAAATTTAAATTTTTCAAATTTCCTTTATAGTATCCAAGATATTGAGCTTAATAAGTGCAAAATTTGGAAAAAATGCAGAAAAAGGGCAATAACTCCTACATGGGTTGTTGGATCTTCTTCAAAATTTCAGGGCAGGTAGATCTTGAGGTGCTGATCACTTTTACCCTATGCCAGAATTTTGATATCTGTGACCGTTTCTGACTTATTTGCAAAAAACTGCGATTTACCCCTATGTTCTATTTTTAGCCATGACGGCCATGTTTTTATACGAATCAAAAATCCAAACAATAGATTTGTAGCACCCATACCAATTAATAACTCTACCAAGTTTGGTTGCAGTTGGACTTATGGTGTTGGAGGAGTTAACGTTTGAAAAAGTTAACGGACGACGGACGGACGACGGACGGACGGACGACGGACGCCAAGTGATAGCAATAGCTCACATGACCCTTCGGGTCAGGTGAGCTAAAAATGTGGCAATCTGCCCAAATGAAAAATGCCAAACCACACTTCTGAATAATTAAATATGATTAATGTATAGCGCGAGTTAACTGATCATAAAACAATTCATTAATAATTTTTTTTAATTTTATCTGTTTTAAAATGGGTCAAAGAGACAAATGGCCGGTTGCTTTACTGGGTATTTACTGTAGTGGTGAAAAAGGTGATTACAAGATCATATTGCACATTGGCAGTCATGAATATTTATATAGACAAAATCAGACACATTGTATGTTGGTGTACGAGCACAGAGGCAGTCATCAATTTAATTAGAAATAGGTGAAGTAAGCAATATTTGATTTGATTACATGTTGATAAACACTTGTTTGGAAAAATGGGAAATAATTCCTGAAATAATTCCATAAAGTGAGGTGCACATCTTCAATATATATAGAAACATTCTATGAAGTTTCAAGGATGTGGGTGAAAAACTGTAGGAGGAGTTGATTTCGCAAAATAGGTACACATTTTCCCCGCCCGCCCGCCCGGCATTCACCATACTATAACAAGGATTTGCACTCTGTGCAACCTGGCCAAAAATCAGGCAATGTTACTGCACTAAATCTACTGATTAAACACTGTTTTGTGTATATTTTATTTTCTTCATTAATTCAGGAGCCAAACAACATGGGAAAAATCTTTTTTTCTGACAACTTCTTCTTTTAGATGTGTAGGATAAGGAAATTTTTTGTGCATGTTGTAATTCTCCAGTTATTCACTATAATCTAGGCATGATTGCAATATTCATATCTTTAAAATTTGTAGAAACTTTTTCTTCCCAACTAAACATAAAATGAATATTGGAGTTTTCTAGGTTCTCAAAGAATGTTGGCATTAATTTTCAAATTAACAGTGTTTGATTACATACTTGTAAAGTCCATTTTGATTTTCCAGAATTTAAGAATAATTGATTTATAATATAATGAAAAACACTAGTCAGTTATTTCACTTAACCAAGTTACCCAGGGGACATAATTGTAATTATCTCCCTTGGTCCTGAGGTCTCAAGGGAGATTATTTTACTATCATCTGAGTAACTTGCTAATGGAAATACATTGATAGAAAGTTATTTACAGTACCACAATAAAATACACCAAAACAATAAAATGCTGTCATTTTGAAACAATGAAATCATAAGATGGTTTTAAATCTACAATCACTGTATATACTGTAATAATACTAAAAACTTAAGAAATAAAACAATAAAAGACATTCCTTTCTTTTTTTTATTTTGCAAAATGGGATGACCTCAAGCTTGCCAATTGGACTTTATAAATCTACCCTTATTAACAAGGGAGACAAATCAAAACAAGTATATATACATGTATATGACAAATTCTAACTAACAAGATCCAACATTGAAATAATTGAAAACCAGTACAAATATCAAGTAGAAATGTTTTTGGCAAAACTAATATCTTTTCTAACATGGAAGTGTATTTATTCTAATATCAACCATATATTTTGTGTAATGTACTACATTTCTAAGTGCAATAAACTAAGTATAACATTTTACACATAAAATACTTGTACTTTTAAGCCTTTAACTGTATCACAGGTCCAAAGACCAACAACTCATTGATGGATTTTAAACCTGATTTTCCTGCTGAAAAATCTGGTAGATACTCTGGTGAAGTGTGTTGGTTAATTTGTTGGTAGGACAGGCAGCTGGGAAGTTCGTCACAGTGATAAAGCCAAATAAGGTTTGCTATCACTGAACAGTTGATATAGTATTTAAATGCACAGGGTTAGTTGAAATAAAAGCTCAGTAGTAAAATCTGTACAATGACCCCCCATAATGATTTCTGAATCAGCTGAGAATCAAGAACTTGTTTTTGGTCAGGCCCCAAAACATTTTATTACACACTGAAATTAATTTGGCGTAAGAATCTGCATTTAACTAGGTAAAAAATCCTCAATTGGCTTTTAAGTTCCCTTTGGATTAAATAACTTCCAAAATCACTGAAGAAGTGGATTTCATATTAAATACATGGGTAAAAATATAGAAAGTGCCAAAATCCATAAATGTGGAAAATTTCTATCTTTTGTATACATATATGTTAGGAACAAAAAATGTCAATTATCCACAAATCTGGGATTCCATTAGGGAATATAAGTAATTAAAGTATTGTATAAATGCTATGAATATATTGTAACATTTTTTTGTTTGTATAAAATTTTGTAAAAAAAAAATATAAACGAAATGAAATTAACAGATTCAGACTTAACAGTAATAGAATAATATTTAACATTTATAACAAACAAAAATACAAGTATGGCAAAACAGAATAAATATGTGAAAGTGTGATAGATCTGATTGATTTGATTTTTTGTTTGTCACCCTCATGACAGAGTCTACTCTTTAGATGGATGGATGAATTGTTGTTTAATGTCCTATAGCAGCGAGGTGCATATCAGGACAAGAACATGTTGATATGATAATGAATATGATCCCTGCTTTTGTACTGACTCCGAGCTGACAAGTAGATCTTTGCTCTTACTCCTAGATGTCGCGTGCTTGACAGAGAAGCAGCCAATACCAATTTTAATGTCTCTGGTCTGACCCAGCCAAGGATGAAACCCACGACCTTTTGCACTCGAGGCGAGCACGCTACCAGGAGACCACCGAGGCGGTTCCTACTCTTGGGTAAAGTCTACTCTTATACAGAAGATTACCTGGTTTTTTAGGCAGGCTCCAACCAAGAGGGTGACATATGACAAATTATTATCTGCTGAGTGTTTTATACTTGTCTCGACCAATGAAAAGATAGGAATTTTACATGTTTAGAAATAAAAGTGGGAAACTACAAAAATATACAACTACATGATTTATATACATTTACTATCTAACAGATTGCTGATTGTCATTGTGGAATGTTCATAAAATAATAAAATTAAATTCAGAATGTTCAGAAAATCATTTTTACTTAACATATTTTCATTTATAAAAATAAAGTGTAGACACAAATATGTCTTACCTGCTTCTACATTGCTGCACACTTTTAACTAGATAAAATATATGTAATTAAGTCAAACCTGTGTATTAAGGGCTACCAAAGAATCAGAAAGACTTTTTCACTGTGCCCTTTACACACAGTGATTTGCTACATAGAGGTGCCCTTTAATGCAGGTTTGACTGTATGTTAATAAACAATTTCACTGTTATCAGGCCAGTGATCATTATTACAAATTAATCTCACTATCAGACACCAATGTATGTATTTTATAAAATAGGTAATTTGCCTGAAAAAAATAATAGAAATTTAAAATGTTGGAATGTAATATCATCTTTCACATATTCAGTTAATGGTGTATCTATACTTGATAATGTTTGCTTTTTTGTTCTTTGATGATCTGTAATAAAATGTATTCAGAATACAATGATGTAATATGACAAACTGAATACCGTGATGTAATATGACCAACTGAATACCGTGACGTAATATGACAAATTGAATACCATGATGTAATATGACAAACTGAATACCGTGATGTAATATGACCAACTGAATACCATGACGTAATATGACAAACTGAATACCATGATGTAATATGACCAACTGAATACCATGATGTAATATGACCAACTGAATACAGTGATGTAATATGACCAACTGAATACAGTGATGTAATATGACCAACTGAATACCGTGATGTAATATGACCAACTGAATACCGTGATGTAATATGAAAAACTGAATACCGTGATGTAATATGACCAACTGAATACCGTGACGTAATATGACAAACTGAATACCATGACGTAATATGACAAACTGAATACCATGATGTAATATGACCAACTGAATACAGTGATGTAATATGACCAACTGAATACAGTGATGTAATATGACCAACTGAATACCGTGATGTAATATGAAAAACTGAATACCTGATGTAATATGACTGAATATTTTGTTTGAATGCATGTACAACTGTAACATACGATTCGTGTTACAAAATATTTACACTATTGTTTACTCGTTAATATATTCAGAATGTTACAAAAGATACAAATACACATCTTTAAAAACAAGTACAAAACATCACATTATACCTAACTACTGTCTGTATACCTCAGCTTATAGAATGGATATTGGTATTTTAAAAGTCTAAATGCTAAATTAATAAGACAATTTTTTATTGGTCAATCAACCTTTCCAATGAAATATAAAAAATGTTTTACCACTGTCTACTGTCAGTTCTAGTTACTCCATCACAGTATCTTTAGATAGACACTGTAATGAAGTAATTCATAACAACCCTTCAATAAGAAATTAAAATACGCACACACCAGGGCTTAACCTGGAGGGCGATTCGGGCAAAGAAGTCGTCAAAAGCAAAGTGGAAGTCACCCTCAAATTTGTCAAGTCGTCTGAACTCGTGTCAATAGCAAAGTTTGAGTTGATTATAAATTTAATTACTCACCTGATCCATTTCAATGGTCGAAATCGCGAATATGACAGCCGTTATTTTAAGGAAATTCCAACTCGTGTAATGAAAATAAAGTTCATGCTGCCATTTTATTCAATTAATAAACAAAGGGAAATATTCCAATAAGAAAAATATGGGTAAACTCGGCCCGCTGACAACTCGGACCACAGTGAGTCAGACTCGAATAACAATAATGTAGACCCAGACCATATTGACAATGAGAAGAACCATGAGAAAGATACTGTGAATGAAGTAATGATTAGATTTTATGAACTTTTTTATGTTAACTCTGTCATACACATTTTATTTAGAAGGCATGCAAGTTTAATTTGCCTTAACCCATTTGAACTGTAATTCAGAGAATGAATCTGAATTTCTTTTAAAAAAAACCATTAAAAACATTAGAATAAGACTAGCTCTTTAAAAAAATAATCATAGTGCCGATTGGTGCTTTAGAATGTCGTGTACGGACTTCTCCCTCTCTCGCCACTTCTCCTTGTCAGCCTCAGAAAGAGAGGTCACTTCTCCCTATCAGTATCTTCCAGGCCAAGCCCTGTACACATAACATTATAATATCAAGGTACATTCTTAATATTCCAACATAAATATAACGTTTATAACAGTGTATAAATATAAGTATTAATTAAACATATTCCACAAATATACAGAGTCAAACCTGTGTTTAAAGTGTTGTACATTGCAATACACATTTCGTAGGCTGCAACGTCTTGATTTTTTAATGATGTGACGGTTACATATATTCTGTGAAACATGTGTTTTATTAATTTTTCTTATGTAAATGATGCATTATATATTTTGACTTTGTAAATAGTATTATTCAAAATATGCTATTAAAAGGACAAATGGAACAGCCAAACCAATGTAAAATAAAAGGCAACTCAGATGAGAAAAAATAGCCTATTTGTCCTATAAGAAAAGAAATAATTCATAGGAGTTATAGAATTGTGGTAATTTACACATGGGCTTGGCCTTCATATTTGCTATTGCTTGTTATAAAATATCCAAATATAAAGGCCCATAAATGACTAATACAACATTATACCCCATGAATTATTTCTGAAACAATGGACCATTAGAGGTACAGTTCTATAGCTATGATCATAGTCATAAATCAATACACATTATTCACTTAACATCTTTTAAATGTTGATTTTCAAAATAATATTACAAATACAACAAATTTCAACATTATTAACGAATATAAAAGAAATAACAGGTCCATCATGTCTGAACTTCTCATTTTAAATCAACTGTCTGCCAAGAGATAAAAACTGAAGACACAGTATGACTATTTATATTGCTGCCAACCATAATTTTATCAATGAACTGATTAAAATTTAAATTAAGTAAAATTATTTTTATCCTGACATCAATTCTACTAAAAGTGGATGGTTCTTCAATATAGGCCACTCTAATTTTATACACTGAGCTCTTTTCTCATTCATATCTGATAAAACTCTGAGATTTGTTACCCTATCCATAACTTTAGCCATGAAATGTTCCTCTTGTCTATGGTTTATTTCAAATAAATACTTCATACACATTAAGAGCTTCCATTGGATCTGTTCTACTGCTTCCCTGTTCTGTAAAGTACATCTATCTGTAAAATTATTATGTTTCACAAAATAATATGCATTACCTGATATGTGTGTTCTCAGGAACATTTCTGAATTTATTGAAATGAAACAATCAAATGTTCTGAATGTACCTGTACTTTTGATATTATCCATAAAATGTAGATATCCACAGAAACAGATCTTGACAATTTAATCAATCATGAAAGATGTTGCAGCAAAAATAGTGAGGTTCCAACAAAAAAAAAATCCAGAAAAAAAATGTTTCACATCTAATCATTAACATATGTCAATTTTTAAACAAAAAAGTATTCCAAAAATTGGGGATCTCTAAAAGAGAAAACAAAGTTTAGAATAGTGTTTAAAATGTGCTTGTAATCCTGTGAATTCTAATTTAGTGCTCCTGTATGTGATTTTATGCTGTTTTTATTTTGTTTGCTTTGTGTTTTATGATGTTCTATTTTATGTGTGCGAAACTTTTATTACATAATGTTTTATCTTGTTCTATATGTAATGCTGGTAAGTTTAAGACCTCTTCAGAGCTCATGTGACTTGTTTTGTTTGTATATATATATGTATGTATTGTACATGCTGAATCTAAAATATTTACTTACTTACTTACTTACTTACTAAAGTGTTCTTTTTAGAATAAAAATTTAAGTTATTTGATTAATGCATGTTGTAAAACTTTAAATGTTAAATTATAGTGAGTGGTAAAATAAATTCTTACTCTCTATCCAACGTTAGCTGTAGAAATATATCACAGAATTAGATTGCAAATCAGCCCTACCATTTCAGAAGCGCACTTTTCTAACTACAAGTTTGTTTAGTTGGTGTTTTATGCCGTTCTCAGCACATTTGGCTATTTTGCGGCGGCCAGTTTTTATTGGTGGAGGAAGCCGGAGTACCCGGAGAGAACCACCGACCTTCGGTAGGAAAATTGGAAATCCTTGTTAATTAAGATCGGAGTCAAACACAACCCGCCACAGGTGAGATTCGAACTCACAACCTCAGCGTTGACAGGCTAGTGATCATTAGTAGTCATGACGAACTACCTAAACCACTCGGCCACCGAGGCCCCCTAACTGTAAGTAAATACATGTATATTTTGAAAGCTAACTGAATGGTCCTTCATACATATCTCATCTGTTTGTTTGTTTAGTTTGGGTTTTACGCCTTTTTCAGCATATTTGGCTGTTTCACAGCAGCCAGTTTTTAGTGGTGGAGGAAGCCGGAGTACCCTGAGAGAACCACTGACCTTCAGTAGAAAAATTGGAAATCCTTGAAAATTAAGATCGGAGTCGAACACACCCCGCCACAGGTGAGATTCTAACTCACAACCTCAGTGTTGACAGGCTAGTGATCATTAGTAGTCACAAGGAACAACCTAGACCACTCGGCAACCGAGGCCCCATATCTGATCTGAAAAGATTATACCTTAAAAGATTCCTTACCTGGAGAAAATAAAACAAATGATCTTAGCACAGCAATATCATCTATTGTCAGTTTTAAATCCTGCATCTTTTTACTGTGAATAAATAGTTCTTCAGCAAACTCTGTACCAATAACTTTAGCAAGTTCTAACTTGTGATGACACTGTTTTGTGACACCAGTTGACACTCCCAGTTCAGGACAGACAAATCTCTGATATCCAAGAAACCAAAATTCAAATCTAGACACTGAAAGAGAGAAACTTAAATTCATCACATTATGATAAAATGCTATTCATGTTAAAGGAAATTTATTTCTACATATAGTAACGAAAACAAATTATTTTTTCTTAATAAAGTTGTGAAACTAAAAGACTTTAATATATTTATTACAAAAAGAAAAATAAATATTTCTCAGAGTGTATCAACTAGATGAACAAAAGATCCAAATCTTGGGAGCTTTTCTAAAAACAAGAATCTTTCTCAGATACAGTAAATAAAATTTTCATGTGTCACTTTAAGACACTTGCCTGCATGTTTGCCACCTTACTTCACCAAACTAACAACTTGATTTTTTCCATTTGAAAATCTTCTTTAACAGACATATTTTAGCAATTTTTAATGATTGTGTCTATTAAAGCTTCACACCTATGATTATCAAATCAGAGAAACAAGATTTTATATGTTAACATTAGACCGTGAAAAATTATGTGGATTGGTTTAGTATGTCTTGCAAGCCAATTACATTTTGTTAGTACTATACATGGAAATGAAAGAAGGAGTAGAGTTAATGTTGAGCAGATAGCCACTGTAATAGATCTTTTTAGATAACAAATTCCAGATTATTATTACTACAGACTACATTGTATTTGTCTCATTTCTGTAAAGAAACAAACCTTTAATTAAAGCTGCCTGATCTTCTAGTGATAAGGCACTAAATCCTGGAATACATTTTGCAAAGTTGATGTATCTGGTAACACCATTTTCTAATGTTGTTGCTATTTCACTCATCAATTCTATTCTATTATCTATGTCTATTCCAGTTGTATTGTAGAAAGTTTTAAACTCGTCCTCTGGTAGTTTATTTAAATCACCAAATATATCCATTTTTACTTTATATTGTTTCTAAAATTTAAAGGTGAAAGGTCAAAGATATAAATAAGTCATCATCAAGTGAAAGAGCATTAAGGGACACAATGACTTTAACTTTCCATGTTTCACTGACATTATCCAAGATTCATACACATAATCAAATTTGTAATTATCTTATTATCTCACCTTAGGTAACTTAGTAAAGGGAGATAAGTGAATAATATCTCTTTACTTGTGTCTTTAAAAACTAATAATGGTTATTATTATGCTTTATGCAAATTTCTGATGTACTCCAGTTATTTCATTGGTTCTTCAGCATGTGGTATTTTGCAGAGTTTATTGTTTTATTTCCTCTACTCCTAGCAACATGTGATAATTTTGCATAGCAACAAAACATTACTGAACTCGAAAAATATCACTCTTTCAAGCGATTTACCGATTATTATTTCACTTCTTGTATTGTCTGCCATACCAGCAGAATAATGGAAACAGGTTATAAATCTTGAAAATGAAGACAACCAACTTGTCGTCTGATGTTTGTCAACTTGTGCGGAAGTGAAATACTAATCGGTAAAACTCGGCTTAAAAGGGGGATATTTTTCAAGTTTGGTAATGTTCGGTCTCGGAATGTGATATTTTCGTTGCTATGCAAAATTATCACATGTTGCTAGGGTAGTGTCATTTAGGTCATTTGTCTGTATGATTCTTTTTGTTTTCATCTTGAACCTGAAAAGTACATGTATTTTTACAATTCTATAACAGGTCATTACAGTTGCCACAACCCTACCAGGTGTTTTTATAGATATTATATTGTTGACTTAAAATAGTTAATTCATTCAGATACAGTATTGTTTATTCCACATCAACTAATCCAGATGAGATCAAGGCATTCAGTATAATAAAAAACATACTACCTTTAGTTGATGGTGTTATAGTAGATTACCACACTTAGAAAAAAATATCACCCTCGACTCCGACTCGGGTGATATTTTTGCTTCATGTGATATTTTTTTCTTCGTGTGGAAATCTACTATAACACCCTCAACTAAAAGCAGCATGTTTATATTATGTAATTTTGGTACATTTTAAAAAACTTGTATGATTATGGTACCTAAAGACATAAGGCTAGTGAACATTATACCAAACTGCCCAAATGTTTTCAACTACCGATTTCCATAATACTAAAAGTTGTGGCAAAGCAGAAAAACAAAAATTAAGTATTCTATTATGTTAAAATATTTCATACTGTGTTGTCACCATGAAACTTCATTCCAAACCAAAACTTTTAATACTACCAAAACAGAAAATTTTCACCTAGAAGTAATTATAAAAAGCTGATAATAATGAAAATAAATAAATCCAAGTACCGTAAAGTCCTTTCATAAATTATACAGTTGACTCTCGTTATCTCGAACACATTTAAGTCGAAATTCCGGTAACTTGAATTATCTGTTTGGACCCTCAACTATGTCAACAGCAGTAACTATACAGATTTACTCCTGATATCTCCAATTTTCACATAAGTCAAACTAAATTTTCAGATCCCAATGTATTCGACATAGCGAGTATTGACGGTACTTACATTATAATCGTGTGCTAGTTTATAAATCATCTCATCACTTGTCCAATATTCATAATTAGTTCCATACATCTCTTTCTGAGCATTCACTAGTAACTCAATAAGTTCTTTTGATTCTTCTATATTTTCCATTTGTACAGCCACAGGTAAAGTATCTTCTACAGTTTGTCTCTCCAAATTTTTAACTTCCCGTATATCCTGAGATCGTTTCTCATGGGTATATCTGCCAGTTTTAATTGCTAAAAAGGGATAATTTATGGGCACTTTAAAGATATCAACTGCAAACAAACAAATTATTCTTAAAAGCAGAGCAGTTATCATTAGTTTCATATAAATGATTACAATTCATAAAATTTGATTAAAACAATAGAATTACATTAAAGAAACAAAGGAAAAACATTTACTTTTAACATACTGCAAGACTACTATAGAACCTACATTATGTGCCTAATTTAGTAAATTAAGCATTTTTGGACATGATTTTCAAGTAAGAATATCTTCCATAGAAATTAAGTAAATATACATATGTATAATGAAAATTATGTCATACTACTGACCCTAAATTTTTAAATTCAATGTTAGAAGAAAGACATATATTTTTTTTATCTTGGCCTAATGTTCCAGGCCTGAAACTTACCACTTTTAGACATGCCTGCTTTTAAACACTTTAAATATCTACATTTTGAACAGATATTTCTTTTCCCTGGTTCTATGACACAATTGTTATAAAACTCTACACACTTGTACTCCGTTGCCCTTTGTATACTTCTACGGAAGAATCCCTGCAACAATATAACAAATTAAGTATAAAATATCTGCTAACACCCTCCTCGTTCAGTTGCTCATTAAATTCTTTATTCAAATCTAATACATGTATTATCTTCAAACACACTTTAAATTTTTTTTTTTTTTTCAATTTTACCATTTATATCCCTTTATATCCTGAAATTTGATATCAGACCCTTAGAAGTGATGAACACTGAGAAAGGTGAATAAAATTACCTTAGATATCCAAATTTAAATTAAGTTCTCATTGTTACAATGTATTATAGGGAAATACTTATCAATTCACAGTCAGAGATTTATTGCAAAATAAATCAGGGCATTCAAGTACAGTCAACCCTCATTATCTCAAACTCGCTTGAGTCAAATTTTCGGATTATTCGATTTTTTTATGTGGTGCCAAATGTTTTACGGTGCAAATATATGTATTTTGACCCCTGTTTAGTCGAATTTGCATGAGTCGAATTTTCGTCTATCTTGAACTAAATTTTGAGTCCCAAATAAATCCAATAATTGACAATTGTCGTCAAAAGATTTCATGTGCTATTGATTTATCGAGAATACACATAATTTGAAAAAAAAATTTACCTTGAGTATATTTTTTAATGGCAATTTATCTACAAAGATTTTTAATCAACTTAATGATTTATTTGTCGGCTTGCTCTTGGTGCGTACACAGTGCGGACTGTCAGATCTTTTTGATCTATTGTAATCAGTTTTTCCACAACTATTTATTATTTTGATAAATATAAAATGTTACTCACTAATTATATAAGTATCTGAACACGGATAAATACATTGAGCTCTTGATAGTATGTGTAAACTGTCGTTTTACTCCAGCACCTACATAGATTTTAGATTAACTGGAAGTATTAAATTACCTCCATTTGAAATTTGGAAAATTTGTCAGCTCCCTTTTAGTTGAAATTTTCATACTCCGACGGACTTCGAATTAACGAGAGTCAACTGTACAATATTACTGTTATTCATGCTTCACATGTAATATCAGCTTACACTCCCTGACTTTGTTATATATGTATATTCCCCTTTGCCTGATGTTTCTATATATAACACTGAAGATCCCATACATCTACTACATGTATTAATCTATTATGGACTTCTCCGGAAGGAACTGATTTCCCATAGTGTTCTCTGGTGCGGTAGAGTTCCCAGCCGTCAGACAAGGGTATTGAAATATAACATTCACTTTATATGAACATTGTTTACCTTGATTATGGGAGACTATACCTAATGACGGGCACTATACCCATGTGACATGTTTTCCAATGGGACTATACTTCAAGGTTGATTGATTTGCCTGTGATTAGTCCAAATTAACAAAAGGCTGTTAAAAAATATTGAATGCTTATTGTCCAATCAAATGTATTATATACTAAAATATTGTTCTTCATTCTATGTGTGTGTACATATATCATTCACATGTATGCCATATATATTTTGAGACTTTTGTGATATATATGCATTAATAACAAATATCAGTTATTAATAAATGAATAATTTCAAAGTTACTGGCTATTTTCTAGTGTACATACATCTCTTCACAATTACAAATCAAGTAATAAGAATGCAAGTCTACTGAAGACAGAAAGATGGTCTGTAAGACAGAAGAAAACAGTACAAACCTTGCATGCTTCACAAGTGTTGACTCCATAATGAAAACCTGATGCTTTTTCACCACATATTCTACATGGAGGAAGACAATGTAAAGGTTTTGTTTTCTTATCACATGTCAAGATTGAACTGGATGGACTCGACTGATCAACTGGAATGTCTGGACTAACTTTGAATTCTGTACCTGTGGAACAGTTTAATTGTGTTTCATAAGAAAGACTTGTTGGGGAGACATCTGAACACAAACTGTCTGTAACATCGCAGCTTATGGAAGCTGAAGGTAGTAATACAACTTTTTGGTCATTTCTAGGCGATATGGTTCCACTTTCACATTTAAATGTTCCATCACACTTACTTGAAATACTCGTAGTCAGTATGTCTGACGATTCAGTTAATATACATTGTGATTCAGTAATAATAGATGAATCAAAAGGTGATATGTTGGAATGTGTGGTATGAGTTGCACTAACTGGATTTTTGTACTCGGTTGGTACTTCTTGTTTAACGTCATTGATCTTGATCTGTATTGGTGAGTTAGAATCTTCTGTACAATGGATGTCTCCTGAAATCTCTACTGATGATTCTATTTCTGTATATTCTGCAACGGTATCTGGAATTTCGTTGTTTTCTCTTTTTAAAACTTCCATATTTTTTTAAATTTTCATTTATTTTCACATCTTGAAATATACCTGAAATAAACATTATTATAACATTTTTAAAATTATGAAACAAAATTCAAAATTTTCAAATATCAACTGTATTTGACATTGGTGTATCAGTTATGTGTATTTCATACTTGGGAGTCAGGTGTCAAGTGTCTCAGTACCAATACACACTGGTGTCAAGTGTCTCAGTACCAATACACAGTGATGTCAAGTGTCTCAGTACCAATACACACTAACTTGGATGTTTTCGTTATCTTACATTTGATTTTGGGTTTGAGTTTTTCCTACAAGTAATTAATTGTGTATCTTTGCTCAAACTCCAAGCAGTGATTAAATCTACCATTTTGTAAAGCTCTGGCTACGACCTGAGGCCAAGTTCTTCTTTGCTGACATTGTTTCTATTGTTTTAAGGCAATAAAGGAGACTATATAAAAATTATCAAGTCTCATAATAATACTGATTTTTTTTACACATAATTTTGAGAAAAAATTGTTTAAAAGAATTTTCATGCTTAGCCTGATTTTTAACATGCTAGCTCATGAGGTAACTGTCTGCAGAATGACTATCACCCCACCCAGACACTTTATACTGACTCCAAAATTTTGTCCAAGCCGACCAGTCAATCTTTGCTCTTACTCCTAGATGTCGCTTGCTTGACACAGAAGCAGCAAATACCAATTTTAATGTCTTTGGTTTGACCCTGCTGGGGATCAAAACCTGTGACCTTCAACACTCGAGGCAAGCACGCTACCATGAGTCCATCGAAGTAATGAAAGAGGGCTGGTGGCAGTGAGAAGATGCAACGTAGGTGTACCAGAGCAGGAGTGAACCACTGTATGGAGTTTGATCTTTGCCATGTACATACAAAAGACAAGAATTTGACTAGCATTTTCAGAAGTAGTAAAAGTTAAATTCAAAATCTGCCTGTCTGCCTTGATTTTCATAAAAATTTACTTTAAAATGTAGAAAATATTTACATAGTTCATTGACTAAAGGCTTAGACAAAAGCATATCTGACTGCATAATTCTGACTAGTGAAAATTAGAAGTATAGGTAACTTTTTGAAGCTTTGAAATTAAGCACAGTACACATGTGGCAGATAGGTGGTAACTGGCAGATGGCAGGTGGATCGTGGTCAACATTTGGTGTCATTTCTATCTTGCTGTAAGTTTTGAGCTTATTGTGTATTGTTGAAGACAGCCACAGTAATACAAGTGCTATTTACCTGTTGTTTGTGTCAAGGGTTCCCCATAAATATAAGGTTTATCAGAACCCAACTCTTGAGAATCACATGTATTTGTCCGTATTTGTAAGAAAGTATACAGTGGGTCTGCTCTTGATATTAAATCTCTACACAGGTACACAAAGAACGGCATATTGTAAATTTTTTTTTAGACAATTCAATTACTGGAAATTTGTCTTTTGGATTTAACTAAATCTAAAACTGGAAATTTGTCTTTTGGATTTAACTAAATCTAAGGATGTAGTATAAGTGCCATTAATATACTCCTGAACACTAGAGCACACTGATTACAGCTACGATGTGGTATAAGTGCCATTAATATACTCCTGAACATTGGAGCACACTTATTACAGCTACGGAATCCTATAAATAGCTGTAGCTTCTATGAAAAATTTTAATCTTGCCAGAGCTAAAGCAAGGTCTCATTGAATGTGATGGAGCAGTCGTGTGCAATTCACACCCAGAGTTTGAACACTTTTTATCCTGCTCAAATTTATTAAAATCTTTATGAATGCACTATAATTATAGTACAAGTACTTTATCATAATTATACTGTTCAGTGATTTAAATGTACAAGGAAAATGTGATCTTGACCTCCCTCTTTTCAAACGTTGTCAACTTGTCCATATCAATTATCTGCATTTTGATCCATACTCATGACCACATTTGTTGTCCAGAGCATGTTAATTTTATTAATTACATTGTTTTATAGCATGAATTGAGTTGGATAAAATATGGGTAAAATCCCTGGTGTACTTCACACCACACTTCTCCATTACATTCAAGTGGGACAATTGTTTGTCTTTTTTATAACTGCAAGTCCTTTTTCAAGAATATCTCAAATATTGCTTCAAAGCAAAAGTAATAATTTTAATCTATCTTTTCCAATAGTAGTAATTAATTATTGACTTTTTCCACTGTTTAAACGCCTCAAATATTTTACAAGAGCATATTTTCCAATTTTTCTTATTTTTTTTCACTGATATTATGTATATATGTATATATATTTATGCCTTGTCGTTAAAACTATTATCTAGTCCCTTTGTCTTTTGTATTTTGTAAATTAGTCTTGTGTTTATTAATGTGTTTGTTAATATGATGCTCGCCTAAATCTGGCTTATCATTAATAAAGAATTGGAATTTGAATTTGATTTTCTCGTCAAACACGACATTTTCACAAACAATGTGATGTTGCCAAGTATGTGCAAGATTTGTCTGCAAAAACGGGAACCATGTTGACGTTTTGTACATACATGTATATTTATACCTAACTGTAATTTGAAATGTACAGAAATGTAATAAATTCCGGGGTTTTTCATCAAGAAATCAGTTGTGGAGATATGTGGGGCACACAGTAGTTTTCACTCTGCCAAAATCAAAACTTATAACAGGCCTAAGGAGCTACATTTTATTGCAGATACAGGTTGTTGGGGTAATCATGTGGTCTTCAATAAGGAGCACCTGTTTGTAGGGTTAAAACTGGTACTTCACAGATTACCTCACATTTATGAAACAATGGGTCATATTATATATTTTTATCATTACAAATTACTTATTTCATTTACTTTGATATTAGATGTTAATCAATTAAATCAAAACTAATCAATGTTATACCTTGTTTAATCTATTTTTATTTTACTTTTATATTTTTTATATTATGTTTGAAAATTATGATTGTAATTACTCTACTCATTTTGGGCACCGTGATTGGCAAATAAAGTAGTCGTTTGTTTATTAAATGATGGGTAACAGATCCTGGAATTGACTGAGGGAGCAAACATTTGATTTTCATAAGGGGGTAGGATCAAATTTGAAATAAAAAGGCAGGGCCAGGGAAAAAGACAGGATCACTTTTAGATGTGAAAGAAAATGCAGGACATGTGTCAGTCAGGAAATTTCTTGGTTTAAATGAAAGTAAACATTTTAGACCACAATGGCGACCAAAAAAAATCCAGGAGAATAATTTTGACAAAAAAAATAGGCAGGATAAAAAATCAAATGGCTACTCCCTAATCCATTATGGGATTCTGTGTCTGGAACCATTTTCTGAGTTGACCAGGGGCCAAGTCAGAAAGACAGCTCCAGACAGAGAAAAACAAAACGATAAGGAATGAACTAGTCACAGCAACTACCCTAAAGTATTTTGAACTACTACTAAAAACCCCATTTTTACTCTTACACCTATTTATCCTTCAGTTTTTCTGATTTGCGAGTACAGGTGTATTAAATTTTACATGTTTTCTAAAATGTCGTTCTATATCTCGACCCTCTGTAATTCAATGCACAGTTCGTCTCAACAATACAAAACATGATGTCGTATCATTACTGTAAGTTTTACCTTTTCTGGGAAGGTCTTTATAAAAATGTATCTGTTTGTAATATAAAATTCATGGGATTGTCAAAACAATAAATATTTGGGAAGATTTTCAAAGGGAGATAAACAGAATCTTTAGGGGAGGTAACTCTAATATTATTCTTGACTGATCACCATTCGTCACTTCATGTAATGAATTGTTGAAATATCACATGATCATTATGAAGAAGTGTGTGCGTACTTATACACAGACTTATTAATGATTGATAATACCAGGGAAAACATTTAATTTTTCTGTTCAGTGAATAATATCAGAAATATAAAACTATTAAAGATAAGAATTAATGGCTAATGAGACGGAAACAAATCAAAGATAGGAAATTATTTGTTACTTTAATTTTCCATCAGTGTCCAATCGTAGATTTCCAAGTAGGTTTTTGTTAATATTAATATCCTTTATTTATTTTCCCTTTTTGTATTTTAATTTAGCATCAACGCGAGTGCATGCAAATACAGTTAATTAAAACAAATGATAGGAGATGCCTAAATCCACTTTATTACGGATTTTTATGAAATTTTGCATGTAGCTAGAATGTTCAAAACTGTATTTAAATTTCGAAAAGTTGTATATTTAAATAGTACATTTTTTTTCCATAAGGTTGATTTAAAATGGTTAAACTGAGGTGTTTTACTTTAGATTCCTTGCAAATAAAATTAGTAAGATTTACTTGAATTCGTCATTTAACTATCACCCCATCCCTAGAATTTTCTATAAAATAATTTGTTATTTATGCCAGCATTTCTATTTAAATAAATACATATACATGATATATGGTATCCTATCCTTTTCTCTTTAAAAATCATTCAACTGTATCTCATGTGTGTAAAAACACCAAAAACTAAATGTTACAGTGTGACGTTGTCAAGACGTAATATGCTTATTTTGCCCTAAAGGGGGGGGGGGGGGGGGGTAACTTCCTATAGAGCAGAATATAGCGGCTGGAATGGGTCTACCTTTTGAGCCATTAAGTATATAACTGGGTAGGATATAAAGTATTAGATGTATATCATTGAGTGGTAAAATAAAAAATAACAATCCAAAGATACTAATATTAGATATAGTAAATTTATAATATGCTGTATACGACGCATTTCAAGGAGTTACCTCTCATCAGCAGCATTAAAACCGAAACATTTGGAAGACCAAAAACCAAACTTATATTAAACCAAAAATACCGAAATAGGAAGCCAAATTTCAGCTAAGGAGATCTACCATGTGCAATACAAGGAATAAACCCTTAGTATTTCTGTTATTTTTTAATTTTGCTAAATACTGGTAATTTCTGTAACAAATGAATGAATAATCATGTCAGACAAGTCTGACGACTGGGTTGGCGAATACACTTGGGAATCTATAGGGTCCACCACCAGAGGCATCATCCCAGGAGTTTCAAAATAACAACCCAAAGATACTTATATTAGATATAGTAAATTTATACTATGCTGTATACGACGCATTTCAAGGAGTTAATTGAGAATAAATAGTATATCAATGGGTTATAATTTGTTGATGAGAAGAAAACCTTCTGCCTGGATGCTGTATCAATTGGGCTCCTGCTTTTGAAGCGTCTAGTATATGATTGGGTCTGGTTTTGAAACATCCAGTATATAAATGTGTATGGTTTTTGAAAAATTCAAGTATATAAATGGACAGGGTCATAAAAGTTCTGGCCGCACGTCTGTACCAAAACTTAGGCCAAGTTACCCCCCCCCCCCCCACCTCCGGTTATTTTGGCTCTTTAACACTTGTTTTCACTTTACAAATACAATGTAGTAATCAATTAAATATACTCCAATAATGAATCTGGTGGCCTCCAATAAAATTTATGTCATTAAAAAGACAATTTCACTGGCTAAATGTCATTTAAAATAAAAATCTACGTCAAGAATTTTGAAAAAAAATAATAAATTGTATACATGTATATTTGCCAAAAGTTTACAAACAATATATTGGGAAGAAATAAATTGACATATTTTTTTTCGATATTCAGTTGCAGTTCAACTTGCTCTATATGCTTGCCTTGAAATTCTATACAAATTTTACAAATAGCCCATTTAGGTACCTCTTACCTTAATATGTACTAATTATTTTAAAAATCAAATATGTATTTTTCAGTCGTGGGACCTACAAAATAGGGATTTACAAAATAAAAAAATTTAAGTTCAAAATTTGATAAATTTTGTTTGATTTTGGTGATTGAGAAGGTTTTAAAACTCTTAGAAAAATGTAATTTGTATTTCAGATATTTCCTCTCTATTCTCACATGAGGTGGACGTGTAAAAAAACAAACTTGATAAAATTACAACAAACTATCTATTTACCAGAATTCTTTCTTTTCGTTATCAATAAAAAAATATTTAAATAAT
Organism: Mytilisepta virgata; assembly: GCA_028015205.1. Taxonomy (NCBI): domain Eukaryota; kingdom Metazoa; phylum Mollusca; class Bivalvia; order Mytilida; family Mytilidae; genus Mytilisepta; species Mytilisepta virgata. The sequence goes on from CM051515.1 coordinate 51,792,120, forward strand.
ATAAGGACACACTGCTCACAGACCCATGGATGGAAGATCTGAACTCAAAGTACTAACCATTCGTGTATTTGACCACACTGGTAATGAAGTATTACTCTATGGAGTCAAATTCGCGTCGAAAGATTATCCAAGGAAACTTCATTTGAAAGCTTTGTTTCAACTGAACTTTAGAAACTCAACGTTTAAAAAAAATTTAAATACAAACATGACAAATGAAAGTTTGTATGGGAGGGGCAGGCCCGGGGGGGGGGGGGGGGGAGATACACCATCGAATGATGTAAGTTATTGTCAATACAATATGTAATCCTTTATGTTGTAGAAGTAACAAACTTCTATCCCGACTTCTACACGATTTTTGAGTTCGAAAGTTTCGCTGACCCAAGATTTTGGGGAGGTATGAGCTAGGAACTCTTTTAAAGCGTGTTTAACCCCGTCACATTCTAAACGTGTCAGAAGATACATTATAAGTGTAGTCTGTCATCTATCTATTGCTGTGCTTTGGTATTTAGAATCCGCTTAATCTGAGACTACTATGTGTTAATGTTGAATTTTCGGTATCTGTTAGGGTAGGCTTGTCTTGTGTTGTGAACTGTTGTGCACCCGACATAATGATATGATATTACTATTTTGTAATGGGATTTTTTCCTGAACGAAAAATACTGCATACCATTGTTGATGGACAGAAATAGTGTTCCAATGCAAGCTTGTCGATATCAAGATAATCGATACACGAAGTGAAATTGCATACCAGAAGTGCAAACCGAAAATTCTGTGTGAAAATCTGGGATATCAAAAGATTTTGAGTATTTTATATTATTATTAGAAATTTCCGGTAAATCCATGTAATCCTAGACCTTTGAAAAATTTGACAACTTTTTAAATTAAGTTCTTGAAAATAAAAAGTTGTCAAAGAGATTATTGGCTATACGTTCAATTGTCCTACACTAACAGAATACTAGGATAAGTATTAATAGGAATTAACGGTATTTTTATCATCAATATAAAGAGAATTATTCAATAACAAAAATCGTATGGTTATTCAACTTCTGGCACGCAAGGTCATACGGTATCGATTATCATGTATTTCATATCGACAGGCTCACATGGGGAACTTTGAGTGCATCACCGATTCAGCATCAGTTTTCGTAATACAAACACATTATTGCGAAATCTAATGATTTCATTAAATTTTACTGCACAGTGAATTTGTTTACATCCCACTGCACCGCCCGACAACACATAGAGAATTATTTAAACCTCGCCACAGGATATTAATATAAACGCCATTATGAGTGAAAAAAATCAAGGTAAGATATTCTTTGAATACACGTGTTTATGTTCAATTCTTAAATTTTATTGCATTGTTTTATTTTTTTTACTGTATGTTACACAAAATACAATATATGTGTTTACCAATGTAAATAAACTTCAGCAGTTGCACTTCTAAATCGTCTTCTTCTTCTATAGGCAAACACAAACATCCATTATAAATGTTGGATTTTGTCCAAGTATGAAACATATTTAATAACAGGAACATTTAAGACACACAAAATGAGATGGAACGACCTCCATATTGTTATTAGTTAATATCTATATAATCATACAGTGTTCCTTATCATTCTAATTAACCATGTCCAGCGGGATATCGCCGAGGTCATATACATAGTTCATGATGTTATTTTAGGGAAACACATTTGTGTATTTTGTGTGTATGTAAACTACAAAAATGGTGGATTTGACCGTCATTCTTGAAAGACGGATGCACCGAAAAATTAATAACAAATACTGCTTTCAATGTCCAAGGGCGTTGACATAATTTACATTCACTACACAAATTAACTCTGGCGACATCAAAAGATCAATAAAAACTTAATTCGTGTAGTTTTGGAGATGTTTGTTATTGTATTCGGTTTCAATAATATTTAGCATGACTGATGATTACATCTCGTTTCTGAAACCGATTCAGAAGAAATGGAGAAGAAACAAGAAATAATAGTACTGAAATACATATTCTAAAAAAATGCAATAGCAATATGCAATTATAATTATAGCAAATTATTGATTGAGCAAACGTGCCATCAGAATAGTTATACTCCATTAAATCAGAGAATTGATTTGCTCATTAGATGATATATTCGTCCTCTTTGTCCTCTCTGTCTAGTTGAACAATGTTGAAGTTGAAGATGAATTCCATTTCGTTATATGCTGCCCTATACAATTATCACCCTTGCTGGTGTGTGACCCAACGGTTTGTCTCCCAGAGGAAAGTAAGGTCACCCGAGGGCTTCAAGGGAAGTAACTATAAATGGAAACACGTGAGGCTTACGAGGGGATTTCCATGGGGTTTTCTCGCGAGCGGTTGACCTTACTATGCGACCCAACGATTTTCGGTTGACTCAACGAATGGGCAAATATCACGTGACACTGTTTTAACAAATCAGAGTAAAGATTTCTATATGAGTATATAATATTAAATAAGACCCCATAAGAAAATAAGATTAGTTTAGCTATGCCAACTTATATCGCTAAAACATAATTAGAAAAAAAATATTTTATTCTTTTACGATATTATGAAAATAAGTGTTGAGGGAATACATGAAATGTTTATGAAAAGAAAGATATTATTGGATTGTTAAAAGATAATTTTATAAAAATGTTCTGGTACTCGGCCGAGATCTTCACTCTTTTCCAGTTATAAGGAAAAACAATTAAATCAGTGTTTTATACTACAAGGAAGTCTTCCATATTACTGTCATTGAATTGGGCTTTTCTATCAAACGCGTAATCCATTTCGGTGTTTATATGTCCAACCCCTCTAAGTAGTAAGTAAAGTCAAGAAATACCAAAGGGATATTCGAACGAGGAAAAATTCGAAACAACTGACAAACTCAGGAGAACAACAAAGACAAGACCAAAACATTACATGCACTACAATTAAAAACTAAAAACATGAACAACATGGACCCCGCCAAAAAAAAAAAACCGGGGGAGACTCAGGTGCTCCCGGAAGAGTAAGCATTCTCTGCTTCATGCAGGAAACCCGCCATGCGGTCCATGTCAAATCAGGTATGAGGAAGCCGGGGATAACATCAATGGAACAGGTCCATTTTCATTTGAGAAACGGTTTTTTCATACCTGTCAACAAAGTCATGATGATGTCCATAAAACTTTGATAAGGATGACTCCAACTTGGGAGCAACATACCCCTGTCTGAGCAACTTTTCTTTCAGGAGCGGGCTTTGTCCAGGAAGTCAATGTATATGTCACAAGCTCTGGAATAACTTATTTAAAACAGTCATTAAAACTGAGTACATGGGACTAGACTTTTAATACTGACCTATAAATAGTTAATTTTTCTTTTTGTTTATTTGTCACAAACTGTTTTGTTTATAGATTACACGACAATAAAGATTGAATTGAATTGAATTTATTTTAGGGCTTTCCATATCAAAATGTAGGCTCGGACATTCCTTGACAAAATATCATTTAGTGAAGTAGGGGATACAATGTGTTATACTGTGGAGTAGTTCATTATTATCTATTGATACAGACGATCCCATTTTGTAAACATTACATCATTAAAATTCACCATGTGTGGATTATGAAGATACAAGTCATGAACTATGTTCAACAAAAATAAAAATTCAAGTAAACATTTAAGAATTGCACAATTGGAAAAAAAATTGTAAAGGCATTTTGAAATATCATGTAGGCCACAAAACGTTTGAAATTTTACCAGAATATTGTATAAAAATGTTTCTATATTCAGATCGTTGTCTAATTAACAAATAGATTGATATATGTAAATGTGTCAGATTTGCTCTATTTCTTACTTGTATCTACCATAATTACAACAGCTGACGAATGCAAGAAACAGAAAAAGCCCTGTTTACTTTCTTTTAACATGGCTGATTATTATATGCTTCTTGCACATATTTTTCGCAGTGAAGATGAATTTTTATGTCGGACTTGTTGTTTTCTTTCTGCTTCACAGAAAAAGTAGAGTTAGGTGGATACCCACAACCACATGGCTATCACCAGCCTGGTCAAACAGAGAGTTACGGTCAACAATCAGGTATACATTTTCTAAATGATGAATGAGCAAACAGTCTGTGATTAAACAGTAGGTTGAATTACTTTTTTCAAAACTTTGAAAACACTTAAGTAAAGAGAGTTATATGTAAAAGTATGTTATCTATTATTGTGTTAGATTTGTTTGCCTGATGTTATTGTGTGTAAGTGTTGCTTTCCTTGTCAACTGTAATCTTTGACATGCTGAGCAATTGGTGCTAGGGTCCGTCCTAAAATGCCCGTACTTGTTAAAGTCCTTACTGTGACTTCAAGATGATAAAAACGTTTGTCCTTTGCTTGTACATGTATGGATATTGTAGGTCGTTAAATATTTTTATAAATATAATTTCTTTAATATATAATCATTTCGTTTGTCTTCGTTTTCATCAATGTCACCTAATCACATAATCCGATTTCATTGATAAGACAAACAATCGTTATTCGTTGACATTTTATAGAAGTACTAGGTGGTCCCTCTTTCATAATTATCCCCAAAGATTATATTTTACCTAATATTAAGAAAGATTGGCTAATAACATTTAAAAAATGATATTAATATAGCTTATGGGTGTTAAATACATAGATAAAAGATAAAAAAAATTGTAAGTGTCTGTAGTCTATTGACTATAATTTCTTAGTGTTTATATAAATCTTACTTAGTACCATATGTTTATTGATTGCTACATATATTTAATTTGAGCTAAATGAAATTAAAATTAAGATTGAATTAAATTTAATTTAATTCAATTAACTCCAGCACACCCCATTAACTTCACATACTATTCTGTACACACACATGAATGTTCCTTTTCAATTGTAAAAGTCTTTACTTGCATATCTTTTGCGCATGCTTAGTGGATAAAGGAAATTTATACAAATTAGAATATAAAATACATTTTGTACTTATTTAAGTATTAATGTAAATAAGCCCCACTTAAATTACAAAGAATCAGAATCAGAATCAGAAATTTTATTAGTATAAAATCCAAAACAGCAGGATTGTTACTAAACAAATACATAATAAACAATACAAAGTGATGTGCTCCTAAAAAACAGGAGGAAGTTACAGAAAAGAAGAAGAAGGATATAAATAATAATCGAAACCTTAACGGAACGGGGACCAACCACGGAAATCGGATCACGGATATTTCGTGTTTATTAAATTAAGCTAAGTTAATTAAGGCAATTACTATATGAAATTAGAAAGTATATTACATTTACTAAGTATTTATTATTATATAATATTTCTAACGATTGTCGACTCGGAGGTAAAACGGCTAGAAAATTTTAGTCCGCAAATTTAATAGTATAGAAATCGTTTTGTGCGTCACGTGGTATTTACCAAAAAATACCGGTTGAGAGGCTGGTGAATTTCCCGAGCCGTTAGGCGAGTGAAATTTCTCCATCCTCGAAACCTGTATTTTTGGCAATTACCACGCACTAACATGATATATTTCTTTAATTCCACCGAATATTCTTATCTTGCCGTTAAACGGAACAAATGTTGATTTTCACGAGTCTTTGTGGTTACTATTTTTATACCACCGCAAATATGTTGTCGTATTATGGTATGAGCCTGTCGTCGTCGGCGTCGACGTCTGTAGACTGTTAGGTTTCCGCTCATTTACTTTTTTCTATTGAAAGTATCCTTATAATATTTAACCCCAATGGTCCCCATATGAAATACAGGTTGGGATTGATTTTGGGAAATCTGGCCCCTCCCGTTTCTTTTCTGAGGGTCAGTAAGGGTTTTTGATAATTTTGATAAAATTTTCATCCGATTTTTATGATTTTTGGTTTATAATGTTCTTTGATAAAAATGGAAAAAACGTATGTAATATCCGTTTTTCACGATCTCTTACCGAGAGATATAAGGGACATAAAAAGGGACGCATCTTAATTTTCGGAACTTTTTTTTTATTTCTTATCCAATTTTGATGATTTTTTTAAATGGTTCTCCATAGAAATTAATATAATAAAAGGGGCTCAAGGCATTTTCGTGTTATTTTTATCATTGCATAGCCAAAGGACCAAAATTATTCATTTTGCAGGATGCCTAAAGTTTTTATTTTTCATCCAATTTTAATTGGGATTTTTTCTTTTAATTTATCTTGATGAGTATTTCCAGTGGTCTGCCCACATAATTCTTCTATCTTTTACAGTTTTTGAGATGGTCCAAAAAAGCAATGTGCCTTGATATGAGATTTTTTAAAATTTTTCATCCAATTTTAATTGTGATTTTTTTCTATTAATTCACATTGGTGATTGCTTTCATTAGTATGTCAACAATTTTTTATCTATCTTTTAGTGTTTTTGAGATACAAGGGGTCAAAGTTGGCAATTTTTCACAAATACCACGCTTTGTGGAATTCCCTCGAAGCAAATACAATGGAGCAGTAACAAAGGGTTGAAATTCGTTAAATTTGCAAACAAATACAATTTATCTCATCCCATCAAAATACAGCATACTTATATAAGGTGATATTATATTAGTAACTCATATTCTTCAAATTATTTCTTAACGTATTTATAGAAACGCCCCTGCTGTTATATAAGCTCACCGTTTATTTTTTCTTTGTAGTACCAATTTGTAATGCCCAGTGTTAATAGCAACTCATTTTCTAGAGGTAAATGAGATAAAATTCTTTGATACCAATTTTAATCCACAAGATGTGCACATTTCGTCGACTCATCAGTTGTGTTCAAGGACTAAAATGTTGAAAACCAAAAACAACAAATCCAAGAAGTTGAAGAGCAAATTCAAAAATTCCGAATTGAAAAAAGAGGTTAAGTCAAAACCGTCTAAGGACAGAATATTGCAGAATTAGTTTATTACATTATCGTATTTCCCTACGGTTATATCGTCCTGCTGAGGCCTTCAGAATTTCTCGTATTTCGGCACTGTGACGTCGTAAAGAGTTGACCCGACCCTAATATGAGCTGACCCGAATATATCAGCGACGTCATAATGTTTGACCCAACCTTGACCCGAATATATCAGGAAAACATCCGGTTATAGGCGGATGGCAATTGAAAAGTGAGAAATTCCATTAAGATTGCTATAAATTTATCATCAAGTTTTCTTCAAACAAATATTGTAAAATATAAGCCGCTCGACACAATATGAAGCTTTTTGGCTCGTTCGCTACGCTCACTCGCCGAAAAAGCTTCACATTGTGTCTCACGGCTGATATTTTACGATATACATTTGCAGAAAACCTGATAATATGTACATGTACATGTTATTAATAAAAAATAAAAAAATGGCTTTACTTCCAGAGAAAAGTCCACCTCCTCCTTATGACCCAAATGTGCAATATGGCCAGCAGCATGGACAACATCCTCATGGATATGGTTATCCCTCGACGCCACAGGGACATTCTCAACCTCTACCACAGGGATATTCCCAACCTCCACCACAGGGATATTCTCAACCTCCGCCACAAGGATACGGTCAGCCGGCAGGATACCAGCCTGTTCCACAAGGACATGGTCAGCCAGGTTATCCTCAGCCACAGCAGTATCCTTCGTATGGAGGTCACAGTGTTGTGGTAAGGTTAATTAATACATTATTCAACTGAAAAAAAAACGCTTGAAATTTCGTACATGTATGCTATGTACAAACCGAAATTTACGCCTTATAACGACGTCGATGACAGAAAACTGCATAAAAGGGAAATAAACCTCCTGGAAAAAAGTATCATACTTCTTTTACTAAATTATCCATTGTCAGTGAATTTTACAGTCACTAAGATTTTTACGATTATGTTTTTCTGCATGTATGATAGTGATGAAGTATGACAAAAAAATCATTAGAAATGATTATATAAAGTTTTAAAGACGAATATAACTTTACCATATTTATTTAATAAATGTGTAATTTCAAAAAATCAGGCTAACAGAAGCTTGTAGTAAAATGGTCTTTAAGAGTGGTTTTTAGCCAGAGAGACCGATCAAAAAATCTTTCATAAAATTTTAAATCTTTTGTGTGTATTTTATTCTTACAGGTCACACAGCCCGTTCAAACACAGATGATAGTAACGACTGGCCAACCAAGACCTACCAATTGGCTAGTACCCGCTATCCTTGCATGTCTTTGCTGTTTCTGGCCCACTGGGATATGTGCTATTGTAGCCGCCTGTAACGTAAGTTTATTTGTTAGAACAGAATGTTCCAAATACACAGCATACGACTGGTAGAGTCGTAGAGACGGTAACAGTTAAGTTTATTTGTTAGAACAGAATGTTCCAAATACACAGTATACGACTGGTAGGGTCGTAGAGACGGTAACAGTTTTGATTTCTTAATTAAACCTAATTTCACTATCAGAGTAATGAGAGTTCCTCGGCTTGGAATAAGTGGTGATTGGCTAACCATATGTGGGTTCAAACCCAATGTCCCAGCATCGTTGTTAAGTACCTTAGTTACCACATGCACCTTAAAATCTCTATGCCTTAGTTAAAACATATTTTTTACATTTGAACATTAATTTGCTGAGGATGAAGAAGACAATTTGCCGAGAACTCTTTCCAGTGACGACAAAGCTATTTAATGTCAAAACATATTCTGCCCAAATTTAATATCTGTGTAAATGCGTAACGAGGTCGCATTTTCTCTTGCTTTTCGAACGATGATCAATTGTAAAATGTACAAATTTTGTTTCCTTTTAAATAGGCAAATTCAGCAGCTGATAGTGGAGACATGCAGTTAGCAGAAGAAAGAACACGGACGGCCAGAAATCTCACCATTCTCACTGTGGTACTTGGGGCTATTTGTATTGCTGTAATAATAGTTCTGAGGGTAGTTGTGTATTCCACTGCTCGTTCTTACTATTAACAACAAGGGGAACAACTCTTACAATTTATTCCCCACCCCCTAAACGCTTGTATACTTTAAGTATACAATGTATATATATTAGAAATATATGTTCATGTTCCTGCGAAGTAGATAAAAATCATGTCATCTTGTCTTGATATAAAAAAGGAAAGGAAAGTGGTATGTGTTCATTAATTTAGATTGTGATGACCTTTTGTCTTATACCTAAGTCTGTATCAGATTTCATTATTTGTGAAGTAGAAAAATGTATGTTATCCAAAGGAAGCTGTAATAATTTGATGTGGTTAACACCCCATGTGTTTCCAAATCACAATGAAACTCTGTACTTGTCAAGCTGAAGGTAACAGCAGTAAACTCTTATCTAACAAATATTTTGATAAAACAAATACATGAAACAAAAGATAACTTTACCTTATTAATTTAATGATGAAAATTGATGAATAAATATGTCGAATTATCATAAAAATTCATTTTATAGAATTTGTTGATTTTCAAAATACAACTGTGTTTCAAAATGGATTTATACTTTTTAAAATTATAAGGTTCTAGATAAAAGATTAACTTTAGTATTGTAGAAAAGAGATAACATTGCTGTAACAAATAGTTTCTGTACAGTATGTATTGTCATTACCACCATATAAATGTCCTTAGTGAGAGTAATGTTGGTCTGCTTTATTTCACTCTACAACACCAGGTGTCATCTATAAGATACGTCTGCATTTTTTACATGAGGACTGTATGTATAAGTTTAATACACCAGTTCGCACCAATAAAAGTCTCAGGCTCCGCATTCGACTTTTATTGATGCTCGTGGTGTATTATGCACATATTTTATATTTACCAATGGTTGTATTTTTACATCGTGCTTTCAAATCATATGCAAGACCCGATACTATAGTCATTTTTCACTTTCAAATATATTTTACTGAGATGACAAATCAAAGTTGGTCCGGAAAATTGGGAGAGAATATTACAAGAGAATATACTTTCTGCATGGGGAAGAATTGTACAGTGATGAACCGGTCTTTAAGTGAAATAAAATGATATTTTAGTTACTGTAACCGACATATTGCTGTTTTGAGCTTTACCTGGAGAACAAGATATGAAAATTCACTTCACAATTTATGGCACTTAATACGGTGCATATATGGAAAACAAAAATTATTACTCAACTTTAGAAGACCTTGAAAGAACGGCCCATATCTCCTAAGTGCAAGGTAGATTTCTCGATTTCTCATTGGTCCAGTTATAGTTCATGCAATAAAAGAAACAACTAGACACATCCTTGCTAACTGTAACAGTTATTGCTGTATATTTGTTGTATCAACTCTTATAATTTCTATGCAATGAACATTATAAAACATGTTATGCCTTATAAAGACAAGCAAGCTTACTCGATAATCAGAAAATGAAACTTTAATCACTTCCTAAACACATATGAAACGATATGGTGAATACAGCTTTGGCACAAACTCCACACATTATTTCAAAGAAACAACACTTTTATTGCTATTTTTCATATTAAAGTTACGATGAGGCCTTCAACATAGAGAAAAATTTCACATCTTATTGTAAGTTAAAGACATGTAGCATTAGTTATAGCAGAAGATTTTGCTAAAAGATGATTATGTCAAATATATGTAATTGAAACTTTACATAGATTTTTTATCGTGTTAACTAATTACACAAAAGTATCAGGCAAAGAAATGTTGTGACCTTTGGTATTTCTCCTCCAAGATAAGTACTATTCACTTGACATTAAGAAGTTATTCTAAAGTAAATTTTATTTACAAATAAATTGTTATACATGTTTAATGTACTTTATGTTTTGTAAATTAACTACTTCTTATACTTAAATAAAATGATAACCTATACTGACGATGTAGTTGTTAATATACAGACTGATTGAACTTTCGATACAGACTATAGTTTCTAAAAATGCTTGGCTGTATACTAAATACACTGATATACTTCTTCGAGTCTGAATAGAGCCCGGGAAATAGACACTTATGAGAAACAAAATTGCGAATATGTCACAGTACTAGTTTCCTGTTTAAAGGGGGTAGGCCTGCATGGGTTAGGCCAAAATTTTCCACTCGTCTAATTTTTTTCATATTTTCGTCATGCATTATATATGTCTCAATACACCACTTGAGAAAATTTTGTTGAAATTCAACCACGCGTTTCCTTCACAGGGTTCATTGAAAATGGGCATTTAAGGGGTACCCTTTATTCCAGGAGATGACACAAGTTAATGAATATTACAATGTCTCGTAGCAGATATGTTTGATAAAAAATAGTTAAAATTGTTGAACTGAAGAACAGGGATATAGTCTTAATCAAAAATGAAATATGATGGTAAAATTCATTCTTTATATGCAAATTCAAATGTAAAAAGTACCAGACATGTTAGGAATTTCGTTCATTTTCAGTTACCTCATTATATTTGCAAACACTGCTGTAAAAAAAATTCTGTCGTTGAATTCTTACAAAAAACTGTTAAAACAAATATCATATATATGTGTGTGATATGACAAAATATTATGAAATTTTAACCACACGTTTTCACAAAATGCTCGATCAATTTTGATATTAAGACATTGAAAAAAATAAAGATTTCCCCATAATACTATTTCAATCTGCATTATCATTCCTTATATGTAGTTTATATATGCTATACAACAAATCATGGTTACTAGTATATGATGTAAGGCAGAAAATATCTCAAAAACATTTGATTCATCAATTAAAATGTTGTTTTAAAAAACCTGAAAATGTCAGGAGTGTGACATTTTATGTGTGATGAACTATTACTGTTACATTATAAGACTAACAGGATAATGTGATATATGCAACCCCACACTGAGATGAGGACAAGATAAGCACACACTACAAAAACACACTTCTAAGGGAGGGAAGGGGGGCTAATTCAAGATTATATATTACGAATTTACTACACGAGTAGACAATTCTAGTAAGGATTTATGAAATTATTGCATTTGTAGACTCAGCATTTTGTTCATTTAGAGCGACTTTTTCAACATCTCAATCAAATGTCGGGTCGAATTTATATCATTGTACATGTACCATACAAATTCTCCATTCCTATCAAAAATTTTATACTGGAATAATGTTTGAAATTTGATAATTGAACAAATCAGTACTAACAAAAACTAGCGCTGGGAGCATAATAACTAGATTCTAATTTTACTTCGGCAACTGAAATCTACATGAAATACTCCAGACCTCACTATTATTTTGTACTTTTAATATAACAATTCGGTATTAATAGTCAACATGGAAACCAATAAAAAATATCCAAAATGACTGAAAATCGTATTAAATAAGCAACAAAATGGATAAGCATGGACTTTTGAATAAAAACACCAACAAAAGAGCAACATCACAGAAAAAAAATGGCAGCTGTCATCTATCTTGACTCTTGTATAAATAAACTTTAAAACCTATAGAATAATATAAACAATTACTCAAAGCTAGTAGTATCAAACAGAAAGGGTTTGTACTTTGTGACAATATTTTGACTTTAAATATTAATTTTTGTTCATTAAGTACTTCTTGGATGTCGACGCACAGAGAAAACTATCTGTCGTCTTCACTCAGTGGTCTTGCGTCGTACTCGGCGTCCCCAATCCGCAACTCCTTCTTACATATATCCTTTGAAACTCCCAGGGAATCTCATGAGTAACTCATACTATTGTTCACCTCCTATTTTATCAACTTTTTATCAATTATTTTAGGGTTTCCATGTCAACATTTTTTCTGCAATGGTCATTGAGATTTTCTTGTAATAAGGGAGACAACTCCAAAGGTCCTTGGAGAACTTTCATCATAGTCTTTGTGCCCAGTCTTTATTCAAAACAATTTTGTGTACATACTTCTCATTGGTTTGGACATCCTCATATGCAATTACTTCAACCTAGTGATGGATGGGAGAATTCCACGAAACTCTCCAAAATAAGTCCTAATTACCTTCTCAATGCTGTATCATGCACAGTGTTGTATAATCTTATATGAGATCATTTTCGTCATGACTTTCAGTTGTCATCAGCGTCTGTACCAAGTCACACTATCCTGAATCTCTGTAGTGTTTATGTGTATGTTTTGTGCCCTTGTAGAACAATAGTTGTAACCGTTTGTATTTGTCCGGGGTTTTGTCTCTCACTGGGTGGCGATAAAATTGATTGATTGATGTATAATTTTCGGCCTTTCCTGTTAACCGTTTTGTTGTTTGTTTACAGCGTATCGAACCAGTAAGCGTAATGAGTAGGGCCATGACGAAAACAAAAACAAAAAACAAAAAAAAAAACAGTAAAGTAAATTATAACAAAAGACCAACAAAAGACTCTTAATTTATATTACAAAAATAACAATACCTGAAACATATAAATACTCACAGCACAGTAAAATACCGCTATCTGGTCATTTTATAGAAAACTGTGCTAAAATCATGTATGAAAACTAATCTAAACAATCATTCTGAGAGATTTATCTTCTAATAATTTCATGCTTATTGGAAAGCTCGTCATTTGACTACTGTTTTTACTACTCCCAAGAGACCAATCTTTGAACCTACACAAGTTTACATAATTATTGACATTTCCTGTCAATATGTTAAAATTTAATTTCTTTGAAAAAATATTATATCTGCGGAAAATCCTAAGATTGCATGTATGGTATGATGAATTTTAAAAACTTAGGAACTGCAAGTAAAAATTAGCATTTTTTAAGATTAAAACATTACTTCCACAAGTAAGATATTTCTACTTTGTTGACTGATTCAAATGTTTTGAGTATATTTTATTGAAATTTAGGGCTAACTATATTTGAGAATAAAATAAACCATGATAATGTCTGTCTGTATGTTTTCATTTCTAGGACTAATTACAGGTACTAGTAATTGATTTGAGTGAAACTGATATAAAGAAAACTGTTTGTTAAATTCTATGGAGAAACAGTTACATTTCATTTACTCGTCAATAAACAAATAAAACTCAAAACAATATCGGTTTGAAATCGTCAAATCCTAGGCATTATACAATGTATCTGTACACATTATCGACTTCCTTATTGACAGACTAGAAGATATAATTACACGATGATTGGATAATTCCGATTTCATAAAGATAGTTTTCATTAATTTTAGAACAGTCTCTAAACTTATGGAAGGGGATCACCGCCACCATTCTTAGTTTTAAGTTTTAAATTATAAGTTCTAAGTTCTAAATTTTATATTCTAAAACCCATATTCTATATTCTAATTTCGTTATTCTTTCAAAATTCTTCTCTGAAAGTACAAAGCCAAATCTTTTCAAACTTCACAGGAATGATGATTGGAAAACCCTTTACAAAAATTCCTCCTTTGTGCTGATTGGGTGGCATACCTAGTATATACTATAGTGCATAGTTTCCCATTAAAGCCTACGGAAAATCAATATTATTATTATTTCCTCTAAAACCAAAACCACTGGATTAAATTGAACTAAACCTTGCAGGAATCATTTTTGGATAAGTGTCTATAAAATTCCCTATTTTGTTCGGATCGGATTAAAAACATGGCAGTAAGAGGCATTTCTTGATTTTGCAGCAATGACTCCTGAAAGGGTGTTTCTAAAAATTCCTCATTTTTCAACGATAAAAAACATGGCCACCAGAGGCATTTCTTTATTCTGATTGATCCAAAATTTTAAATTTCTTCTCCGAAACTACAATGCTAATTCCTTTCAAACTTTTTAGCTCACCTGACCTAAAAGGCCGGGTGAGCTATTCTCATCACTTTGCGTTCGTGACGTCGTCGTAAACTTTTCACATTTTTATCAACTCCTCTGAAACCACTGAACCAATTTAAACCAAACTTAAGTGGAATGGTCCTTTAAAATTTGTGTTCGGTTTTCCGGGGCGCCATTTAATATGGTTTAACATAGTTTAACCTTGGACCCTTTGGGAATTTTAACATTTTCATTTTTTCTCTGAGACCATTAGGCCAATTTGAACCAAACTTTGGTGGAATGGTCCTTGGGTGGCCCCTTTTGAAATTTGTGTTCGGTTTCCCCGAACGCCATCCAACATGGCCGCCATGGCTGGACTTAGTTTTACATTGAGCCTATGGGAATTTTACTTTTTCGTCAACTCCTCTGAAACCACTGAACCAATTTAAACCAAACTTAAGTGAAATGGTCCTTGGGTGGTCCCTTTCCAACTTATATCTGGCATTCCCGACTTCCAACCGATATGGCTGCTGTTTCTAAAAATAGAAAAAAGGGGGGGGGTGAATTTCAAAAATCTTCTTTTATGAAACTACAAGGCCAGTTGCAACCAAACTTGGCAGTAATGGTCCTTAGGAGGTTCTCTTTCAGAAGGATGCCCGATGACCCGGACTGTTAACCAAGATGGCAGCCACAGCCGAACTTAGTTAAACATAGGGCCCTATGGGAAAATTCATTGAAAAATCTTCTTGTCTGAAACCACTTTACCAATTGGAACCAGACTTTGCAGCAATGGTCCTTATATCGTCCTCTTTCAGAATTGTGTCCCATGACCTGGACTGTCAACCGAGATGGCTGCCACAACCGAACTTAGTTTAATATAAGGCCCCATCTCCAGCTATCGCGGTCATCACGTGACTTTCGTGACGTATAGGTCCACCATATTGTTTTGACTTACTAATGGGAAATTTCAATGGGGTTCAATAAATTTTCAAATTATACTCTATGGGTTAATTTTCAAGTTATTTTGCACGACCAATTTTGTAGTATAAACATTCATGTTTGACATATTTTTCTCTCAACAGTTTAAAGTCAGAGGAAGTTTCGTCCCTGAGCGATTAAAATACGACCATATATTTCGTACAGAACGCTTATTAAAACCCATGTAATTAATGGCTATTTCACGATCAAACCCTTATAAACCAGGCAAATTATGTCAATAACTCGGTGTCTACGGAAATTTTGCACGGACAATTTTAAAGATAAGATATATATCTAACATTTTAGACTATATTTGTCAGTTAAATTTACGATTTTCCTTCGTCCCTTCTCAAATGAAAATAGGTAATTTTTACACTTTCTAGTAATATGGCGACCTGATACCGGAAATGAAACAAATATATTGTGTGATGAAGTTATAATAAAAAGGGGGGTATGCATACATATTGTTTTATGTCTCGGATGTTACTAATAAAGTATATCCTTTGGTCTTCATATGTCATATGTTTGCGTAAAATCTTCATAACTTTTCGAAATATCGTAATTGCAATAGTTTAAATTTTGATTATGTCCCTTCCAAATAGATTTGAAAATTAGCTATTTTGAAATGTGTTATTTTTTACTATTATTATTCAAGATGGCGCCCATCTTAATCAGCTTCTACCTTGCCATAACCGGTACGTCTAAACACCACACAGGACTCCTTAGTGCACTAAGGACCCAAAATGTGCACTAAGGACACGATGCATTTGTTTTAGATTAATAAAAGACCTGTTAATGGTTTCTAATCATTATAAATAACATAAATCGAAAGTTTTGTAAAGATATTATTATCGGTTTTTAAGTTATTAAGGATTTTGTAATAATCCTTTGATGTTCCGCGGCAAGATCCCGCTGAGATCCGTCAAATCGAGCGTGAAAATTCAATAAGCATAGAATTAACAATTATATTAATACAGGTAGCAAGGAAATTAGTATATAATTTAAAATTAGATATATATAAAAAAAAATATCGAAAAACAAGTATAATATATATAAAAAATATATATATTAAATAAATAAAAGATTTTTCCCCTCGGATTATAAAAGGTTTGTAAGAATCTTTGAAGTCATTTTTGACATGGGTAGGTTAAATAATTATTTGTTAAAGACTTGGTATTTGACGACCTAGAAAGTGCTCCTCGTGATTATCACCAAATCCGAAACTTAAAACACTACGAAAAGAAGAAAAACCGCATTGGTGCCATCGGCAACGTCGCAGACGAGGTGTTAGAGGTCATGTCCATGATTAACAAAGTTGATTTCGTCAAAGAAGCCGTATATACGGAAGGAAACAACAAACCACCATCCTTTATATGCTACTCCACTGATCAGATGAAAGATATGGAACAGTTTCTTAAATCAGACCCGGACCACATTCTTGGAATAGACCGAACATTTAATTTAGGAGCCGTTTATGTTACAAACTTTGTGTACAAAAACATTAAAGTTGTAAGCAAAGAAACAAGAGAACATCCGATATTTGTAGGACCTTTGTTTTTCCCTTGGGACGGATCTTACCTATCGTATCACACGTTTCTATCTCATATAAAGGCAAGACTTTCAGACACTGTCAGATGCTTAAATATTCGCATCGGAAGTGACGACGCATCCGGGTTAACCAAAGCCATTGACGACGTTTTCCCAGGTGTTCAAAGACTTCTTTGTACAAAGCATATTAAGGACAACATCTCCGACCATTTAAAGAACAAGATTGGAGTAACCGATCAAGTCCGTTCCCACGTATTATCAGCCATCTTTGGACTAAATGGTCTTGTCGAATCGTGCGACCCAGCAGAATTTAGTATCCGAGCCGATGAATTATGCATAAACTTTCCATTTTTCGAAAACTACTTTCATACCAGAGTTAAAGACAGACTTCTAGAATACGTAGTAGAACCAAAAGTCCAGCTTCAACACGACCGACTCTGGACGAACAACAACTGCGAATCCATTAATCATGAATTCAAAAGGGCTGTAGACTGGACACCATTGCCGATTCCAGAGCTTACAACTAAGCTTATGAACATTGTCAAAGTTCAACACGTAGACTTAAAGCGGGCTATTTACGGTACCGGTAACTACGAACTTTATGGCAGGTACAAGAAACATAGCGTTTCCCAGCAGTGTTGGGCTTCGAAAACTCTCGAGCAGCAGGAGCGTCTCTTCCAAAGACTCATAAACGATCATGTTCCTCTATGTACTGAAGTCAAGTCAACATGTGCCAAATTTACAGTGCCTAAATCGCAGAAATTAGCCAGAAAGCCCCATCAAAAGAAGCGACCAAGAATCGTTAGGACACAACCCAGATATTAGTAAAAACTGTTAGTAACAATGACATGCATAATCTGAAATTATATACTTTAATTATTTATTATTCAATCTGGAATTAATTAATTATGTTTGTAATTTATTTCTTTAAAAAAAAACATTTGAGGGTGCGCTTGCATGTTTGTATTAAGAATTTTTATTGTTTGTTATTTAATATATGATTTCAACAATTAAATTATCTATCTACAATAGAGTTTTATTTTATTTATATTCTAACTTATTTCCTAATGACACAATGTTAACAAACTCAATGATCCATGACCTTGTTTATTGACTTGACTTTGTTTATTGATTTATGGTAGACGATCCCACCACCAGGATAGCACGGTACATCAAAGGATTTTTACAAAATCCTTAATAACTTAAAAACCAATAATAATATCTTTACAAAACTTTCGATTTATGTTATTTATAATGATCAGAAATCATTAACAGGTCTTTTATTAATCTAAAACAAATGCATCATGTCCTTAGTGCACATTTTGGGTCCTTAGTGCACTAAGGAGTCCTGTGTGGTGTTTAGACGCACCCTGCCATAACAAAGTAAATATATATACGAGTAAATAGAATTACTCATATAATATGTCAAATGTTAAATATATAAATACCAAAAAAAGATAAATTATTAATTTAAAATAAATTAAAATGTTACTTATCTGACATTTGAAATTATATTTCATCACTGCATTCTTTGTGATCCCCCCTTAAACACACACACACCTCTTTATTAAAATGAAATCACGCTGTTTTTGGTCAGCAAACGGTTTACCTGTACACATACAATGTACCTGTGTACCTTAATTAACGGTTGGAACAATAAACATCCGGACAGTCAAGGTACAATATACATGTCAAATCGTTAATTAGTTATAATTACCTGAAACACGCAGCATGTTAATTGCGCATAATAAATTTCTTCAGATAAAACAAATAAATTTTACCAAAAAAAAAAAAAAATCGCTTTTCTCGCGGCTTATGAAATTAAAAAAAAACTTGCACCATTACTCTGTATCACGTGTAATTGTAACGGTTTATTTCTTCCTCTGTGATATTTTTTCCGGCGGAAGATTTGTCACGGTAAATAGTTTCCAGACATGGTATTTCACAGTTAGATTTCTTCCGGAGGAGTGAAATTCTTTCCATCTTATATTGAAAGTATTTAATAGTAAATCCTTTCCGGTTAAAATTCCACATAAGCTTGTGAAATAGAATCCCACTGTCTACTATAAAAGGTACTCACAATCTATATATACCTAACCATAATGATAAATGTGTCACTAAGGTAGAACATATTTGCATAATTTATCAATCAAAGGGAGGTAATTATGAGAGATTTTCATTTTATGGATACTATATTCCGGAATAAATTTCATAGTGAAATTGTTTCCTTTTTTCTTAATTTATTAAATATAAAATGATGACTTTAATTAAAAATTAAATAGTCGGAAAATATTTCACAGATAAATACTATCCAGCTGTGAAATATTTTCCTGGGCACCATTGCGAAGTAAAGTATTGTAGGGAAAGTATTTACCATTAAACAGTTTCCAAAATGTATTACACATGACAAAATGCCCTCATATCACATAGGTGAAAACTAATTACAGGTTAAATGTTGACCAAGGGAAATATTTACTGGTAAAAAAATGTCAATGACATAATTCAAAATTTAACATCTAGCTTTTAAATTGTTTTTGTTCCTATTTATTGATGTGTTTTCAAGGATGATATTTTACTGTAAAATTATTTCCGGATATTATTTTACAATTAACATCTATGAAATTATTTCCGATTACAATACAATTGTTTGGTTTTTTTATCTCTACTTTAGCTTTTATTTAATTACTCCATTATGAGTCCATAGTATTTGCAAAGATTTAGTTTTTTATTAACTTTTCTATATTAATCTTTAAATATGACTACTTTGGCTCAAAACAACAATTTCACACCTTCTATCTGTAAACCTTTTCCGGTAAAAATTTCATGTCAATGGAAAATATCTCACAGTGAAATAATTTCCACCGGAAAGAATCTTACAATATCATATGTAATATTTTTTCCGCCGGATGTTATTTCATCCGGAAAGAATTATGCTATACATAATTATGTACTTTTGACAGTTTGTATAAATTGGTGATAAATTTCATATTATTAATTATTGTCACAATTTCATATATTGAAATTATAATCCATGTGAAATGTTACTACATATTTCAAATAAAAAGTTTTTTAAAGTGAAGACGTGGAGAACGTGCTATAATCAATACAGAGTTATCGAAGTACGATGAATGCCTGGTATGAACGGAACCAGTAGATTCTCGATATTGGGTAACCAGTTAATAAGTCTAAACAGAGTTACCTAACATAATTATGACCGATATAGCTGCATATGCATGGGAAAATTCATTGAAAAATCTTCTTGTCTGAAACCACTTGACCAATTGGAACCAGACATTGCAGCAATGGCTCTTGGGAGGTCCTTTTTCAGAATAGTCTTATTTCGTGGACTGTGAACCAAGATGGCCGACACTGCATAACTTAGTTTAACATAGGACCCTATGGGAAATTCACTCAGAAATCTTCTGGTCTGAAACCACTAAGCCAATTAGAACTAGACTTGGTAGCAATGGTCCTTAGATGGTTCTCTTTTAGAAATTTGTCCAATGACCTATACTGTCAACCATCTTGGCTGCCACAGCCGAACTTAGTTTAACATAGAACCCTATAGAAAAACAGCCAAATCTTTAGTCCTGCTCAAGATGAAAAGTTCAATGCAGGTGAGCGATACAGGCTCTTTAGAGCCTCTAGTTAGGAATAGTGACTGGAGACTCTTTACAAAAATTCCTCGTTCCGTGCTGATTGGATGGTATACCTGGTGGCTACATTGTGCATAAGATTCCATTGAATAATATTGGAATTTCATTTGCATCATCTCCTGAACGACTGGGTCAAATTGAACCATACTTTGCAGGAATAACGTTTTAAGGTATCTATAAAAGTCCTCATCTCATTCTGTTTGGGTTAAAAACATGAAAAAAACAGTTTTGTTACTCCTTCAGATCAAAAACATTACAGTTTAAAACATACTTTCAATACTAGTTTTTTTCATTCAGAATGGTTGATTCTAAGCCCACATATTTCATTACATATAATAATAAATGAAACAAAACATTCATTTTCTGATCAGTCAACAATCCAGGATTTTTTTAAATAAAGCAACTTGTTTTCTCCCTTCCACATTACATTCGAGCTTGAACTATAATTGATCCTTTGAATGACTTTTCCACGTGTGGCGGAAATTGTTCACCTTTATCTTACTCATATTAGATTACAATCTGAGAATACGCGTGTAGCCTCAGTCTGATCAATCTCTTATCTGACATAGCCAGCGTTTTGTTAGTTTTCTTGGCGTTCCAACGTTTTAGCTGACATTTTTTATTAATCTAAACCAGAAAGTGTAGAGATATTACAAAGGTTTCATACCTTCAAAATTGCATTTCGAAATCCTGTCGTCTGTTATATACGAAATGTGTTATTTTATGGTAAATTGTACTCATGTGCATCTAGTATTGGAACAGGAACAACACAGAAAAACAAGTACAGAGCAGACACAAACCAACAGAAAAGAAAAAAGAAAACCAGTAAAGGTATGAAATTTGTATGAGAAATAATCTTTTCCTTAACAAAACAATTCTTTCATTTAATTTACCGATTGCAAAAATATAGAGAAGATAGACCGTTGACCAACAGAATAGATTAGTGCGTTTTAGCAACCAATTTTGTGATAATATAATTCTTTGATACCAATTTTGATGTACAAGATGTGCACATTTTATAATAAAATTTTAAAATTAGAAATATAAAACAAAAGCATTGTCAAACGCTTCATTCATTCACTTAAAGTGAAAAATAGTGAAATATAGAAGCTTATATGTACTTAAGATTTAAAGTACAAAATTATTTCTTATAAGAGTAGATTACAGTAAAATTTTATAATGAGAATTATGAATAAGTAATCGTTTCAGACATCAAATTTATTCACCAAATGTATTTAAAAAAACGAAATGTATAAAAAATAAAAATGCTTTGGAATAAAATTATATTTTATTACTAATGGCGTTTCAAACGAACCTTTTTTGTTCATGATACTTCCTCACATAGTGTATTACTCCTTAATTTGCCGGTCTATTTCGTAGTTGATTCCGATTATACCCTTTCACACAGTTTTATCAGAAATGTCTGTCTTATTGTGTACGAAAATCGCAAGCCATCTGTCCATACACTCCTGCCATTAGGTAAATGACTGACAATTTATGTGTATCTCAACTTCGTCTTAATCATAAAGAGAAACTAAGGATAATTGTGATCTTATCATGCTTATCAGATAATCTGAAACCACATAATAGATGTATATGGCAAGCCGTTCTCGTCAAAACTATGTTTTTTCTTCGAAAAAAATTACACACTGAGATTTAAAAACCTAAAATAACACACTGAGAAATCGAAATTACGCGCCGAGATTTTAAAATTACACACTTAGATTAAAAAAATGAAAAACACACATTGAGAAATTAAAATTACACACTGAGATTTTAAAAAGACACATTGAGATGAAATAAATTGGAAAACACACTCTGAGAATTGTTAATTACACACTGAGATTTCAAAAATACACATTGAGATTAATATGCAAATTACTAATGAATATTCATGAGATGAATAATTCAACAGATTAATATGTTGGTCTCTAGAACTCTTGTCATTATAATGAAATGCGGTTCCTTCAACCAACATTCATAATAAATGTTTTCTTATAATTTTATTAAAGTTTTTCACCATTTGGTTATATCAGAGACATATAATACCTGTCGTCTCTGGTTATATTTTGTAAAGAGAGAAAGTGGGTATTTTTCTTGTTCTATTGGTCTTTTACGTTGTATTTCTAATGTATTTTATAAAACATTTGGCGTCAGAGTGAAGGACTAACGAGTTCTGTCCCCTAGTTGTTTGAAGCTTGTGTCATAACATGGTTTTTGTATAATGTGTATATAACATCTACTTGCACGTATTTAACCCTCACTTTTTGTCTTGATCAGTGGTAATTGACCTTTATGAAATGTTGCCAGAAAATAGAAAAAAATAGTTCAAAACAACACATTATACAAAAACCATGTTATGACACAAGCTTCAAACAACTAGGGGACAGAACTCGTTAGTCCTTCATTCTGACGCCAAATGTTTTATAAAATATATTAGAAATACAACGTAAAAGACCAATAGAACAAGAAAAATACCCACTTGAGCTTTTTGGTCTAATTTGAGCCAGTGATGATACTGTTTTATGTGTGTGTGCTGGCTACAAGTATGGGGCACAGGTACCGAGAATTATACTCCTTGCTCAACGCAACACAACTCTCTCAACACAGTTAAGGAATTCAATCCTTCCCAGAATATGCACAAGCTGTTTTAAAGAAAAGTAAAAATCCAAAATGAGAAGGACGAAATGTGTTTATTAAATACATGAAGTCAATAAACAATAAACATTAATAACATTATTTTTCTCTTTCCGCGAGTACAATAGATATCTCTCTTTTCTAATTAGTCATTTCTTATTCATTAAAAATAAAGACGAGATGCCAGTGATTATTTTTTTTTTACTTCTACTACATATCTGCGAGGAGAAATATTATTCTTTGATTCACTTCAACTTTGCTCCACAACCTGTAACTGATGATTTATTTACTAACTAGAGGTGTGAATGACCCTTATCAGTACACTTTAATCTCACAAAATTATGATAATTAATGGAACTGTGCTTCCCTACTCTACAATGTAACAAACCGCTAACTTAGGATCATTCTAATGATATCTCTTAACAAGAAAGATCACATCAAATGTCTAATAGCAGTTTTTCACAAATTAGAGCAACGAAATCCAGCATGTATAAAATATAGGAACTACTATGCTTCCCCACTCTACAAAATGAAACAAGTTGACAATCAGACCACTTTAATAGCATTTCTTAATAAGAAAGCCACATCAAATGACCAATCATCTCTTTTTGCAAATTAGAGCAACGAAATACAGCATTCCTCTACTAAAATAAAAGTTTTTCTCAAGACAACCTGAACAAGAACACCTATACCAAAATCAACAAAGACAATGCTATTATTTCCACTGAATTTTGAATTATAAAGTTGCCTGCATAACACCCAATCATTTTAATTAATAAATTGTTATTTTTTTATTCTTGTCTTAATTATCTTCATTTTTAAATATTTCGGTAGACGATTTACAATATAATTTGCCTCAATTACCTGTTGATCCTTTTAATGCACGTTCCTATTTACCTATAATTCATCGCTTATTAACCAGGGGATACCAACCAATTGCACAAAAACTAATTGTGTCTGCAAGACTTCCTTTATTTTTTCTGGATGATCCGACGATCTCTTATTCTAAATTGAAACGCATGTACAGAAATTCCTACTGTTTGGCTCAGTGGAAATATAAAGTACTGGCAGCATGTCAATGTCAAAAATGCATTGATGACAGATATGAACGTAGATGGTTCAATTACCACGATATTAATAGCTATCATCCGATGTTCCCAAATACATGGCGAGGAAACTGGTTACCCAAAAACTAAAGATTGAAGGTACACGCAGTGACAATCACTCGGATACCAAAACTTTGTTACAGTAACTTGCATCGGTGAACACGACGATAATATATATCGTCTGTATACCAGCAATACAAGATTTGGCTTGTGAATTGATATTGATAACTCCATGTTTATATAATCATTATATATATGTTATTTATATAATCCTGAATCCTGAATTATGTATTTATCATTTATTTCAGTATGGCCGGAATGAACGAACTCCATTCAAATTCTTTAAAGAAATACAATATACATGATGAAATTAAACAAATAGGACAGTTTGATGTCTGCCGTCGACGTTTGGACCCGGAAGATTATTGTATTGATCCCAAAATATTAAAACAATTTTATATTCAGAATCTCAACCTGGCTGAGTTTGGTTTAAAGCCACGTGTCCCGTTATTCACAAAAATAACTCGAGACGTGCTAACCTTATATGGACATTTATTGGCCGTTTATTTATGAGCATATGGAAGAGAAGTTCGTGTCCATCGATAAAAAAAAAAAAAAAAAAAAAAAAAAAAAAATATATATATACTGATGTTTTGTTGTTTTCTTTCACTGTGTTATCTTCATTATATTTATGTTTCAGGTTATAATGGATGATATGAGTTTGCCAGAATCATGCAATTTAGACAAAATATGCATAAAGAACTAAATTTTTTGACAAAATTTCAGCCTATTAATCCATTTAAAAAGGAAGGAAAAGTTAAAACGGAAATGATCAATGATTTAAATACATGTTTTGAATGTTTATCTAGAATTTTAATGAAAGATATTGATGAACTTGTAAACATCTCTCCATCTCAATTAAAATGGATTGATTTACTTATACGTTCTATGTAGTATAGATACTTGTCTAATCATTTGTGTATCTTTTGTCTTGGTTGTTGAATTTTTTTTGCTGGCAAGAGTGACTCTGCACCTCGTACGTCTCTGATCTTTAACCTCGTGGAATTCGGTCTGGCGGACAAGGGGGACCTGTCAAAACATGGTTTTTGTATAATGTGTATATAACATCTACTTGCACGTATTTAGCCCTCACTTTTTGTCTTGATCAGTGGTAATTGACCTTTATGAAATGTTTCCAGAAAATAGAAAAAAATAGTTCAAAACAACACATTATTCACGCGATCTCGTGATCTCCAATAATGGTCAACGCCGACCTTTAACACTGAGGCATAAGAATATTAATTTAGGGAGTGAAGCATTTTCATTTATTTTATAAATACTTCACGTTTTCCATTCTTGATAGTCAATTTTTAATTCAAAATATTAAGGAAACTTTGTATGAATTTCATTTTTAAAAATTAACTTTAAAATGTGTAATATTAGTATCAAATCAGGAATCATAATTAATAATTTGGTTACCCCTCATACTTCAAAATGGTTAGAGTCCAACGAAACGTGTGACCTTTTTCGGACGTCGAGTTTGCAGAGGTATGAAGATCAGAGTCGTATAAAAAGGAGACGTAATGCAGCTTGGGCACATTTCGTCCTCCTCATTTTGGATTTTTACTTTTCTTTAAAACAGGTTAGTAATCATTTTTAATTCTTATATACAGCCTGTTTTATATTCAAAATATGGTCAATAAAAGCAAACTATGTTTTATTAGTTTTAAGAAAGAAATGAAATAATTTTTGTAGTTCTTTCATGATAATTGATGATAGTTCAAAGTATGAATATTTTCACATTTTATTTATTTATTTATTTAATTCAAATAGCCTAATGTGCAAATTAAATTTAGAGAGGTGCAGAGAAAGACAGGTTTCCGGATATATGTAAATATTTATTTTATTATTATTATTATCGTATTTCGTTCCTTTCACTAGAAATTATAAGAACAATTTAATGATTGACTTTCTGATTTAATTGATAAACATATAAGAGGTGCTAGTGATTTAATTTTTAAAAAAAATAATTAAGACAAGAATAAAAAAAATAACAATTTATTAATTAAAATGATTGGGTGTAATGCAGGCAATTTTATAATTCAAAATTAAAATATTCTTGATTCACTTCATGGAAATAATAGCATTGTCTTTGTTGATTTTGGTATAGGTGTTCTTGTTCAGGTTGTCTTGAGAAAAACTTTATTTTAGTAGAGGAATGCTGTATTTTCGTCTAATTTGCAAAAAGAGATGGTTGGTCATTTGATGTGGCTTTTCTTATTAAGAAATGCTATTAAAGTGGTCTGATTGTCAACTTGTTGCATTTTGTAGAGTGGGGAAGCATAGTAGTTCCTATATTTTATACATGCTGGATTTCGTTGCTCTAATTTGTGAAAAACTGCTATTAGACATTTGATGTGATCTTTCTTGTTAAGAGATATCATTAGAATGATCCTAAGTTAGCGGATTGTTACATTGTAGAGTAGGGAATCCTAGTTCCCATTAATTATCATTATTTTGTAAGCCTAAAGTGTCATGATAACTGGTCATTCACCTCCCTGTTTTGTAAATAAATCACCAACTTACAGTTTGTGGAACAAATTGAAGTGAATCAAAGAATATTTCTTTTCATAGGTATTTTGTTGAAGTAAAACTAATCACTGGTATCTCGTCTTTATTTTTAATGAATAAGAAATGATTAATGAGAAAAGAAAAATATTTAATGTATTCGCGGAAAAAAGCAAACTGAATTCTGTTAAAAAGGAAATAATGCTATTGTTGTTTATTGTTTATTTTATGACATCATGTATTTAATAAACACATTTCGTCCTCCTCATTTTTGGATTTTATTTTCTCTATAACAGCTTACATATATAACCTGGGATGGTTTTGAATACTGCACTGTGTTTACCTAGTTTGTGTTGCGTCGAGCAAAGTGTACAATTCACGGTACCTGTTCCCTAGCATACACACACACAACATTATCATCACTCATTCAAATTAGACAAAAAACTCATCGTGACACACACAATCGTTTACGATAAAAGTACGTAAATATTAAGGATTAAAAAAATCAATGAAACAAATACATGGGAAATCGGCCTTACTTCTTTCGGGATTATTAATAATTTATCTCATAAAGTAATCGAAGTCTTAGACGCGGTACGAATTTCCTCATTTAAGTAATAAAAATTTTTGATACCAATTTTATTTTGATATAAAAATGTGCACATTTCTTCGATTTACAGATTTACCACTCATCAGTTGTGCTCAAGGTCTATAAATTTGAAAACCAAACAACAATCCAAAACGTCGAAGAGAAAATTTTAAAATGCGAAAATGACAAAAAGGGGTGAAGCCGGAGTCATTTAAGGACAGAGCTATGCATGGGGGATATACTCCTTAGTTTATAAAAAATTTACAATTTGTAACAGTAAAGGATGGTTTGCATGTCCTTTTAGGGTTGCGATAAGCCCGTTTTTCTCCCCCCCTTTAAATCGAACTTTATATGTTTCTGAGTTGAGCACTACTAATCTACTTTATTTTTCCGTAATAAAAAATTGTACCGCGCATGTCCTTTTACGTGATTACGTCACCATTTAAAGACGCATTTTTGCTTTAAATATCAATGATTTATCTGCATTAAACGGCAATAGTGAACAAATATTGTCATTCAGTGGCTATTTTGGATTCCAAATAACATGTAGAATTAATGTTTAAACTGAAAATCTATACAATGATCAGGAACTCTATATGAGTATTATACGATCCCTGCAATGATTGATAAGATGTTCATACTGCTATGGAGGACTTGATTAAAAAGAAGATAACAAAAACAGCAATTTCAACTCATCTTTAAACATGTTAAACTGTATATAAAACTGATCCCTTGACGATGCTCTCATTTCAGATAAACTTGTCTTGGAGACTCACAACCCCAGCGTTGATAGGCTAGTGATCATTAGAATAAAAGTCTGATACAAAAGGTGTATTCGTGTTATGATTCAATCAACCAAAAGTTAAAAATGCGTGAAGAAATAGGATCTTAGGTTCAGATACTGCTTTTTGAAATTATCTTTGAAATACCATAGCAGTTCAGAGTAAAACATAATCGACAAATTTTTACATCCAATCTAATTAAATGAAAAAACTTCAACTTAATTCCTGATGAATAAAATAATATCTTTGATATATGTATTTAGTAAAATATTTTCTTTAGAGAAACGTAAACATTAGTTCTAAACATTAACACAGGGATCCAACACTTCTTTCTATCTTACTTATATATGGAGATGATTCTTTAAATTTGGTCCGTTTACATATTTGTTGAAAACTTTACGAAGAATACGCAAATTAGTTTCAGAATAATATTCGCGATAATGTCTTTCAGTTTTAATTTTGATCATGTCAACAATATTCATATTTTCAAATACAATTGTTTTAGAATGGGCATGATTTTCAGTTTTTGCAGATATTTTTGATAACTTCTCTCAATATTGAAGAAAGTTCATTGTGATGTAAACACAATTTTATTTTGACGGCGATCCTAACTGAAATTTGTTTTATTTAATAAATTAATTACAATGTACATACTTATGCTGAATAATTGGTAATCATATCTTATATAGTTAGATACAAAATGTATTTCGTAGCCTTATCGTCTCCGCTTTACCCCTTCATACACAATGCTTCCCCCTTGACCGACAAAAGAATTTCTATTTCGGTTGATATAAAATAACCAGATAACAAACTTTATATGACATTTTTATAAAAAAAAATAAGTATACTAAAGCTGAACATTTATCAAACAATCCTGGCAAAGCTGGAATTTGGAACAAAATAAAGATATGGTCTAGGAGAGAAAATCTCGACATTGTTAAGTTTAACCACATATCTTATGAGGTTATGACAGATCCCGGAAGGATAATCCCGCTTTCAATAAATTAGTCTTTAAACTAAAACACATATTTCATGGGTTATGGATGATCTCGGAAAAGAATATTCTCTCCCTCAATAAAATTAGTCTCGCTAGGCCAAACTAGTATAGAACTAGTGTGTCGTGTGCATCCTCTCTTGTTTACATATATACAACTAATGTCTATTATTCTCTTATTTTTCATGTCCGTTTAGTTTAAAAATAATGACCAATTTCCATAAAATTTATATAACATGTCTATGGGTAATTGAAATTGCATCATAATTTGTCATTATTAAATTTTGAATTTTAGAAAAATACTGATATATTAGATTTTCAAAAAGAAATGGAT
Source organism: Mytilisepta virgata (assembly GCA_028015205.1). Classification (NCBI taxonomy): domain Eukaryota; kingdom Metazoa; phylum Mollusca; class Bivalvia; order Mytilida; family Mytilidae; genus Mytilisepta; species Mytilisepta virgata. The sequence goes on from CM051515.1 coordinate 51,821,945, forward strand.
CAAAATTTAAAAGTATTAACGAGAGGTTGTTGAAAATTGTATTATAGAAACAGTGAAAAATACAAGAGATATACATTGATAGTAAGACAAGAGAATGTACAGGTCTAATTAGGTATAGACGGGCTTGATATTTCTTAGGTCATTGTAATAAAAAAAAAACTTCTAAAAGGCAATCAGTTTGTGATGAAGATTGTAAATTTCTATCTGAAGACAACAATCTACCATACATTGTATGTGGTGACGTCACTTTGTATACAAAATTTAGGATAAGTGGATTAAACCCAAAAAAAACAAAAAAAAACGAAAAATCTGCTCTCCTTCAAATTTGATTCATCTAAGCAATGGAAAAGGCAATCAGTTACGACCAAAGGAAATATAAAGAGGACAAATATACTTAAGGAGCAAACCAAAAAAACGCAATCCAGTAAACAGAAAAACCCGGGAAGACAAATAAACAACCACAAGCACAGCAAATAAACACTGAACACTAAAAAAACAATGACCAACACGAACTCATATAAAAAACTGGAGTTAACTCAGGTGCTCCGGGAGGATAAATAGTTCCTGTTCCGTATACGGCACCCGTAGGGAAGTTCAACAAAGTTAATCCGGTGGTAGTCACATATCGGTGGAGGTACATGAAATGTTACGACAGTGGGAACATATACAACTTCATCTTAGATAAGATACGTTTTACGTTTATACGTATATGTTAAACATTTCTGTAATAGAATGTGTTGTAACCACTCAGTCGATACACCCCCTAATTGACTCCAAGTCACCGTGGGTATCACCAGCTCAGTTTAAAGTATTTCGACACTAGCCCGAAACTGACACTTAAAATTTACCTTAAAATATTCAAACTGAGGAGTATTTCCCTATGGTTTTGGTTTTACTCTTTTGATAATTTTGACATTTGAATTTGATCTTAAACTTTTTGGAATATTGTTTTGGAGTTCACAATAAAATTCTGAGACCAATTTTGATGCTCAAGATGTGCACATTAATTTTATACCTTAAGCTTAATTCTATAAAATTTGCACATTTTTTGCATCAAAATTGATAGCATATTATTTATTACATATGTTATTAAGATCAGCCCCACCCCTTAAAAAACTACCTTACGAAATATCTGGGTCTGGGACAGACAGCGACTAGATGAAATGCATTGCGCATATTGGAATAATGATATGATTATATAAAGGTAATCTTCTTAAGAGCTGATTTTTTTCATTTTTACTTTTATTTTTTTTAATTGTCTTTATATTTTTTTCAGAAAAATGTAATAAAAGAACTTTTGATGGAAAGGGGTGATCACTTAATGAATGTTGTATAAATGTAATTTATGAGCGCAACATTCCAGAAGCGCCGGCGTATGGAGTGTATATTTCACAACTCATACGTTATTCCAGAGCTTGTGACATATACATTGACCTCCTGGACAGAGACCGGCTCCTGACAGAAAGGTTACTCAAATAGCGGTATGTTGCTCCTAATTTGGAGTCAACATTATTAAAGTTCTATGAATGTCATCATGACTTCGTTGACAGATATGAAAAAACTGTTTCCCAAATGAAAATGGACCTTTTCCATTGATGTTGTCCCTTCCCCATACAGGGATTTGACATGGGCAGCATGGCAGGTGTCCTTCAGAAAGCAGAGACTGCTTACTCTTCCGGAGCACATGAGTCAACCCAGGTTTTTTGGTGGGATCCATGTTGTTCATGTTTTTAGTTTTTAATTGTAGCGCTTGTATTGTTTTGGTCTTGTCTTTGTTGTTCTCCTCTTGTAAGTCGTTTCGATTTTCCCCTCCTTCGACTATCCCTTTGGTATTTCTTGACTTTACTTCAGAACAATTGACTCCAAGTTCCCGAGGGTATGCCCAGCTAAGTTACTAATATTTTGATACTAGCCCGAAATTGATACATAAAATTTACTGTTACAAAATTGTAAAATTTGTGAAAACTAAGGCGTCTCTCTTTCGATCATAACACTGTCCATAGATGATTTTGGCTTAACAATTTTGGTCGTTCTGGTATTTTTTAATTTGCTCTTCAAACCTTTTGGATTTGATATTTTGGTTTTCAACATTTTAAGTCTTGAGCACAACTGATGAGTCGTAAATCAACAAAATGTGCACATCTTGTGCAACCAAAATTGGTATCAAAGAATTATAGTTAACCACTGAGTCGAGAGTCGATGCCACTGCTGGTGGACTCCAAGTCCCCGAAGGTATCCCCAGCTTAATTGCTCGTATTTCGATACTAGCCCGAAATTGATACTTAAAACTTTGTGAAAACAAAGGAGTCACTACCTCGTGCATAGCTCTGTCCTTAAATGGTTTTGGCTTTACAGTTTTTTTTTTTTGTCATTTTGATTTTTTTTTAATTTGCTCTGCAACCGTTTGGGTCGTTATTTTGAGGTGTTGTGCACAACTGATCAGTCGTAAATCGACGAAATTTTCACATCTTATGCATCAAAATTGGTATCATAGAATTATATTTTAACCACGAGTCGATGCCGCCGCTGGTGGACCCCGGCCAAGTTAATTCGCGCCAAATTTTTATGTGCCTGTTCGGAATCGGGGACCTTTTCCGAGATGTTATGTTTTTTTTCGTGTTTTGTATGTTATTTGTAGTATAGTTTATCGCCTTCTCTGCAAATCAATTAGGATATTGTTTTTCATAAATGAGGTACAAGTGTATGAATCATAAAATCTAGAATAAAAATTCAAATTAAATTATAATCATTTTGAAAAACATGTGAATTATAAAGTATTTTTAGATACACTACTAACAAAGATGTAATGTGTATGTCTGAGTATAATTGTAGTTGCAGCGTAACAATCAATATGTGAAAATACGCGTATACCAGTGCAAATAGTTCTATTTCCACAATACAAAAACTAACCTTTTAACCTTGAAAACAGTGGAAAGGTAAAAAAGTTTGGTAAATAATAATGATACAATGACAATTTTTAACGTATTACAGAAATTTTTTTTTAATGATTGCCGATTCAGCGATCTAAAAATTTTCAAGACTTACACTTCCAAATTAAGCACTTTTTTAATTTTAGAATAATTACTGCTACTGCTGTTTTTTTTCTATATTTTTTTTATGTGAACACATTAAACAACAAAAAATATAAAGTTAAATAAAAAAGAGACTTGAATTCAATCAATAACTTGGATTAATTAATAATATATAAGGATATTCAGGCCATAAGAGGACATAATGGTTCTGAAAGATTTCATCATTATCATAGCAATTAATATAATATAATATAATAGTGAAATAGATATATTAATTACACCTTATGTAAGAATCCTGGGTTTTGATTAGTTGATAGCCAGTGTATTTTTCACCAATTTACTTTCATCAAATGAATATCGTTCATTTTTAAACAGCGCCGGGGTATATGCAAAAAGGATATGCCTTTTTTACCCTCTCTGGCGTGGTATTTGCCAAAAAATACTCTATCCGACTGGACGCTTGTAATATCACGATCATCAATGCGTTTTGTACGTTAACATTCGGTGTAATTAAACAGATATAGCATGTTCTTGAGGGGTATTTGCGAAAAATACCAGTCTTGAGAATGAATTTCCCTCGCCTTACAGCTTGCGAAATTTAACATTCTCTCAACTGGTATTTTTCGCAAATACCCCTCCTTAACATGATATATCTGTTCAAAATTAAATATAGTAACTACTGTGTTAATTATGGCTTTGACACATTATCTACAATTTACAATTGAAATAATCTTTCATATGAACCTATATATCTATATAAAACTACAATAATTGTGACAAATATACTCATGTTGAATGTTTTGTCAATAAATATAAATTGCCAATGTTTGGGTTGACTTTCTTCTCTCTCGTACAGCCTTACGAAGTATTGCACAGTAATTATTTTGGGACATCTGCTTTTAAATTGATATTCTAATAGGAAAGGAATTATACCGGTAACTATAGTTGTAATACGTTCTATTGCATCGTCTAATCTATCCCCGTGTTTCTTGCGAAATAACAAACAAGATTCATATATAATTAGTATTACAATGAGAAAATGGAGTTATCCTTATTAAATGTTTTATGGACGTCATCATGACTTAGTCGACAGGCATGAAAAAAACCGTTTCCCAATGAAAACGGACTGTTACATTGATGTTATCCCTTCCTCATACCGGATTTGACATGGGCAGTATGGTGAGTGTCCTGCAGGAAACAGAGACTGCTTACTCTTCCGGAACATTTCAAAACATGTTTTGTTATCTTTTGGAGTTATTAAATCTACGGAATTGTCTGGATTGCCACAACTACCCGTCCTCTTTAAATTGCAATCATCAACGGGTGTATTTGGTAGACTTTCTGAATTATGTGAAATCGCCTAAATCGCAATGACACAATTTTCGAAAGAAATTACAGTTATTTTGCAAGGCACCAGGACTTTCAACGTCAGATGGTTTATCCTTGCAAATGCCTAAATAAACAGGATGATTTATAAAAATGGATACTTCATCACTTATTTTCTCCGATTCATCAGTGAAATCAAGTTCGGATGTTGTAAAATTAAAAATTGTTGCAATGTTCATCAGAACTAATGGGAAATAACTGATAAGCAGAACTGCAATTACCTAGGTAACTATTCTATAGCCTTCTTTACGATTGCGTTTATCATCACAACAAACAGTTTCGTTTCTAAGCATGCAACATTTGTATCCAAACTCTTGAAGCGGACTTCCAAACCATTTTTGCATTACATACCATTTGCTTACTAGTACTTCAAAACAATTAACGGAATTTTGAGAGGTAACATAATCATTTCCAAGCACCTGGTTTTCATGTATAAAATGCAGCAGAAGTTTCACTATTCTCGACGTTGAGTCTTTGTTAGTGTTCACCATAATCATTCAAAAAGCCAATCGAGAGAATTTTAAAATCTGAACGCTACGAGACATAATAATATGGCCCGTCAGGGCCTATGTAGGTAAGCAACCATTTTTGGAAGTAACAGCTCTTCTACTCCATCTAATTCTCGGTATCGTTTCCATTTAAGGTGATTTCAGTAGTGATATGCTGAACTGTTCCATCTTCAGGGGTATTTTATGTTGAATTTATTCGTGTCATTGTCTAGTTTATATCGACAAGCAGATGTACTGTTAGTTTCTAAATGTTTGAAACTTGTTGGACATATATCCTGCTGTCCATCCACCTTTGTCCTAGACTATATATCAGGGTAATTACTGTATAAAATGGAGCTTTGAAAAACATCATGACTTATTAATATGTGGTGTTGAGGCTAAAACGAAATATCATAATTATATATATAGAATGGAGCTTTGAAAAACATCATGACTTATTAATATGTGGTGTTGAGGCTAAAACGAAATATCATAATTATATATATAAAATGGAGCTTTGAAAAACATCATGACTTATTAATATGTGGTGTTGAGGCTAAAACGAAATATCATAATTCGTCAAAGATAAAATGTATATTATGATTATTATCAGGTATAATTTTCGAACTGTAACAATTTTCATTTTCAAAGGGCAATAATCATAAAAAAAATCTTGAGCATTTTCTCCATAAGTTTTTTACCTGCTGTCTTTTACGGTTTCTAACAAGTTAAATTTTCAAAGGGCAATAACTCCTTTAAGGGATCATCAAATTGATTTGACCAAACATAGTGAAAATGTCGTGTCTCGAGGAGTTGAAGATTTTCTCTGTTAGTTATTATCAGCTTTTCTTCCTTTCTGGCTACACTTGTAACAAATTAAATTCATCAAAGGGCAGTAACTTCTATAAGGGATCGTAAAATTGATTTTGCTTAAACATGAATATGTTGAATTTTAGGTAGCTGATTATTTTCTTTTTTTAAGTTTTATGAGTTGTCGTAAAGTTATATCTATGTCAATTTTTGAAAGGGAGATAACTTCTATAAGGGATTGTCAAATTGATTTGACTGAAACGTGAATATGTTAAATTTAAAGGAGCTTCCCATTTTATCATTACTTTCCAGCAGCTATCGTTTATTTATTTATTTTTTTTTTTTTTGAATTTTTCAAAGGCCAATAAATCATATAAGTGGTCATCAAATTGATCTGACTGAAACACCCAAACGTTCCGCCTTAAGCAGCTGAACATTTCCCTCATTAGTCTTTATCAATTTAATTTTTTCAAAAGGCAATTAATAAGAAATAATCAAATTGATTTGACTGCAACATGAAAAAAAAACGCTGAAAATTTTCTCCATTACTTTTTACAATTTTCCAGTAATAGCAATTTTACATTTTAAATTCTCAAAGGGCAATCACTCTCACAATGTTTGTCAAATTTAATTAACTGAGTCATCAAATATTTTTTATGGTTGACCCTGCGAGGTCAATTTTAACAAGACACAAATGCAAAGATATAAGGCTTAAGATTTCGGCTAATAATCAAAGTACTGAAGTACTGAACATCAGAGGACCTCAAGTTATGTTGGATTATTGATAAATGACAGGTGTTTATACAGTACCTGCCAGACAGATGTTCACCTTACAATATAGTACACATAATATAATTTGCTATCATATCTGAGATACTGTCTTAAAGTAAGAAACTTATCTTTGTGAATTATCCATGAAATGTTCACGTGGTCAAATGAGAACTGCTAGATTGGCATTATGACCGTATAGTTGCACACTTGCAAAAATATTTAGCTTATTACTTATGACAGAGAATCAACATAGCAAATATTTTTTTGACTAGTCACTGAATTATGAGAAAGAGGTCAAGACAATCATATTAAAATAGATAAATTGTAATATTTGGGTGAAAGATACCACATGAACAGTAAACTCATATATCGATAATATTATGTCTAAAACTGAAAAAGACAAATAAGAGTACACTAGAAACAACATAGAAAACTAAAGCCTGAGCAACTTAACCCCACCAATAGTTGGGGTGATCTCAAGTGCTCTGGATGGGTAGTAGCAATGAGATGATTTTGCACCATACATATAGATCACAACTACAATATGAATGCGTCGGTCCTTAGAGGCCTGTAAAACAGGGCTTGTAATTCTTTGGTGTATATCTTTTGATTTTCTGTTTGTACATTGATGTGGCCATTAGTTTTCTGATTTATATTGTTTAATATTTGTCATTTCATGGCTATTTCTAACTGATTTTAGTATAGTTTTTTCTGATTGTAAAGATGTTGTATGGTTAGCTTTATTTCTTTTTCATCATTTTGTTTCTGTGTCTGATTACCAATCATACCTCCCTTTTCGTTTCTATTCTTCAATAATGACAACAGTTTGGTTTCAATTTTCATTTATATATGTAACAATATAAAACAGTATATATATATCTCATATTACATCATTAATATTGGTCATTGTTGGAATGTATTCATCTTTAACAATGTACTGTAAAAGTGATATTTTCTAACAGGTACTTAGTATTATGGTTATTGTGATATCACTTATTCAAAGGACACAGTTCATTTATAGCCCAAAACGGTCTAAAATATAAATCTTACAATTAAACTCCAAATAGTTCACAATTTGGTTCGTAAATTGGTCGATTTCAAATGTATTAACTCTCAGTAAATCAGTTCTTTCATAATAGTACATTACATTCTCCAAATTAGGTCCATTTTGTCCAAATATAATGATTTGGTGCAATTTTCAGACATGAAAGCTTTAGGAAAATTTGGCCACCATCTACAATCCAAAATATTTTGTAACCAAAAGACTCCAAATTTGATAAAGAATTCATCAAAATAAAAACTTTTCGGAATTGTACGGCGGCCATGGTTAATTATGCCAAAACATATAAATTGCAGACAAAATTGACCAAAAATACAAATAATGTATAATTATGGGGTCATAGCTTCAAGATATTTAATAGTAGGTGCCAAAATAGTATATTTTAGTCTTAATAGAATTATCACAAGTATTTCTATTTGAAATTTGTAATCGCTTGACCAATTTAGGGCCATTCTAACCCTTCGTGAACCTCTATTTTCCTATAATATGTAGTAAATTTCTATTTGATATTCCTTAAAATATTCACATATACCAAAATACATTTTTTTATATTACATTTAACGAGAAACATTTTACATGATCCCATATATTTGATTTAATCCAGTTATATATATGCTAAGCATACAGTTATAATGACTTTCAAATTAGAACTATATTATATGAACAGAATTGAGCATTTTATTATTTATTTAGCATATCTGTTATGTTTTCAAATCATTTATCTGTATGCTGAGCTAGCATTTGTATAGTCTCTTAATATTCTAAAATGGATTAAAAGGATCACATGTGTTACGATCAAACTTTGGATTGACAATTAGATAACTTTAAAAAAATGTCATAACTGGTATATATAAACATTTGGATTTATTATTGTATTATCCATTGAATTCATGCTATTTCCATTTAATACAGTTCAATAGACTATCTATACATATTATTAGTAGTAAAAAATGCAAAAAACTATAAATATATACATGGACTAACATATATACATTATTCATAAAAATTAATCATTTATCAAACTTCAAAAAGTTCATCACATCGCATAGCATATACATGTATACATGTAGTTGTACATAACTCTAAACTATATATAAGAGTAAATAATTTGTGAATGTATCAGTGGTACTTGCTTGCATATTAGTTACTATGGGACACGTCTCTAGAATAGTGAAAGAATCACCATTCAATTTTGCGTTTGATTAATTTTTTTTTTTTGTGGGAATGAGCACTTTAAAATAAATAGTGTTTTGTTTAACATTTGTCTGCGGCAAATAAGAGTTCGAAATATTATTAAGATAGTAAAAATATTTCCACATATAAATGGAAATATAACTATAATGATAAGAGGGACACAATCCAAATTTTAAATTTATCTGGGTTTTTTTGGTGATAATAAACATTGTTTATATATTTAATAACATTCAGTTGAGCCATATTAATATTATAAAACGGAAATCACTTTCATGATGAACAGAGATTTACATACAGACAGACAACGGTAACATTGACTGCCCCCATCGGCTTAGCAAAAAGGGCATTAACATTGTAATGACTAGTATAGATGCATTGGGAATGAGAGCATTATTCATGCATTGACAATCTTGTCTACATATATATATATCCAAACAGTAGTTCATAGCACACAGTTTTAGTTAAAAAATCTATATATATATTTATATAATTATATTCATCCGCAACAACAATTTTTCGGTACGTCATTGATATTAAAGATTGTTTGATTAATATACTAATATTTCTAACGACAAAACATTTTCATATTATTAATTTGGATTAAAAAAAAAATCTGAGTATTCATTGAAAACATGAATTTAAAAGAAGCGATAAGGAATTTTATTTTGCACTATATAATGTCCGCGGGTCTATAATTTTTATAGGTCGGTTATCATTCCAAAACTAATTTAAATATATGCAAATAAGCGGGAAATTTAGGCGATGGCAATACACCCGAGGCCCTGACGGTCCTCTGATGTAAAAATTAAAGAGAATAATCAAACGATGCCAACTTGAGTACCAAATGAGTGAAGCCAACATCATCTTAGATCTCAGTCTTGCTCTGGGTTTCAAAGAGTCAACACCTTTTTATTTTTACTTTTATTTTTTACATACTCGTGATCAAGACCATATTGGTCGAAACGTTGAGTATTTTTAACTTTTTAGTTTGTTGTTTTTAACGAGTTTATATTTGGTTTTGTTCGACTTGTGTATTTCATACATTTTAGTCGTTTTACGCCCCTTTTAACAGCTCACCATTTCCATTTATTTTTCTTGTCATCTTAGGACAGATCATTTCTAGTTTATAAATTTTATGATTCCCAAAAATACAATGCATGGCACAATAAACAACCACAGTAAACTAAAAACGATTATATTCTTGTTATTGTCTTTTTGGGAAGACACTACTGTATTTCTTCCGATAATTATTAATATCCCCGCACTTTCGAAGATAGTGCGATTGCCTCAGTCCGTCAGTTCGTCCACCACACTTTCTTGTGACATCAACTAATCCTTTACTATTGAATTAAGGAATTTAATTTCTAAATAGAATGTTAGCATGTAAAGTCAAGAAATGCGGAAGGGATATTCGAAGAAGGGGGAAATCGAAAACAACTGACAAAACTCCCGAGAACAACGAAGATAAGACAAAAACAATGCAAACACTACACTTAAAAACTGAAAACAAATAAACAACATGGACTCCACCAAAAAACCGGGGGTATACTCAGGTGCTTCCTGCAGGACATCCGCCATGCTACCCATATCAAATCCGGTATGAGGAAGGGACAACATCAATGGAACACGTCCATTTCCATTTCCATTTGGGAAACTTTTTTTCATACCTGTCAACCAGGTCATGATGACGTCCATAAAAATTAATAAGGTTGACTGCAACTTAGGGGCAACATATCGTTGTTTGAGTAACGTTTTTGTCAGAAGCCGGGCTCTGTCCAGCAAGTCAATGTATATGTCACAAGCTCTGGAAAATATACACTTCATAGGCCGGCGCTTCTGGAATGTTGCCGCTCAAAAATACTGCCTTTAGATGCGTAAAAAGATTTTTGTCAGCTAAATTTTTCTTCTTGACCAAATAAATGGCATGAAAATTGATACCAAGGATGCGAGTTCATTTGCAGAATATCTAACTCAAGAATTCTGAAAAAGGTCATTTATTCAGATTATCATAAATTATTATACAACTGACAGTTATGGACAATTATGTCATAAAACAAAACTGAATAAATGACAACAATTGCAAAGGTGGGGAATAAATACCGCCAACAAACAATAAACAATTAAAAAAACATAAACAAACAATTTATACCATCTAATAATATAATAAAAATAAACTTAATAATCAGGGTGTAGGTGGGTGTGAAATTGAAAATGTTTACTTTTCTGGCAAAACAAAAATAGCGTCTAGTAGCATTCAGTGCAATTGCGAGAATGCGGGCACAATTAGACGCTTGTTAAAAGTTGGCATGCACTTTATCCTCATTGGTCAATTAAAATATTAGCAGCCAATGATAATTAATATTGACCCTGATCATGCAATGACCATGCTGACCTTGACTGCCTGTAATCAAAAACTTGAATAATTCCTAGAGCATGGAAATTTTCGTTTCTTATTACATATTGATAAGAAATAAAATCTATACAAGTTGAAACAGTATCTTATATAGCTGTAAATTAGTGTATAAAAATTTCCTGCCAAAAATGTTTTTATTACCATAAAACTGATTTTTAGAATTTCGATTTTCTCATATTTAGACCCACAGGGGCTGAACTTTTAAAAACTGTGACAAGGGTTGTGACGTCAACTCCTCTTTCTTTCTTTTTTAATTAGCGTTAACATATTTCACTCTGATGTACAGCTAAAGCCATGATAAAAGGCATAAAACTGTATTCTGGATACTATGGCTGTGACAAATGTACTCAAACTGGTGTATGGGTTGGCAGAATGACCTACCAGGAAATTGAAAATGTTGTTCTTCGCACTGATGAAACATTTAGAAATCAGAGTCAGGTTGGACATCATCATCGGATAACACCACTAACAAATCTTCCAATAGACATGATCAAAACATTTCCAGTTGATTACATGCACCAAGCTTGCCTTGGTGTAATGAAGAGATTGTTACTCCTATGGTTAAAAGGTAAAAGGGACTTCAGAATTTCAGCCCAGCATAAAGATGAGATCAGTAGAAGTCTCATGCAACTAAGAAGTCCATTCCAGCTCTTTTTGCACGAAAACCACGTTCTCTAGATGATATTGATAGATGGAAGGCCACCGAATATAGGCAGTTTCTCCTGTATACAGGAAAAATTGTGTTGAAAAATGTTTTAAGACCAGACTTTTATTCACATTTTATGGTGCTCAGTGTTGCTATTTGCATTCTTATTTCTCCTCATTTATCAAAAACATATCTAGCTTATGCAAAAGATTTATTGAAACACTTCATAACACAAGGTCACAATTTGTACGGTGTTGAATTTTTGGTTTATAATGTACACAGCCTGTTGCATCTTGCTGATGATGTTTCTGAGCTTGGACATTTAGATCAATTTAGTGCCTTTCCATATGAAAATTACATGCAAAAACTGAAGAAAATGGTACATTCTGGAAAAAGTCCGCTGACTCAAATTGTCAAAAGGATCTATGAAATGGAAAACACCACAAAAACTTGTCAACTTGCTAATTTTGTGAAAAAAGTGACACCTAGGAAACCAAATAATGCCTATATATTGAATGATCATTCTTGCTGTGAAATAGTTGAGAAAACATATGAGCAAGATCTTGACGGCAATGACATATTTCTGTGTCGAGTGTTTAGACGCCCATCATTTTTGTTCCAAGAACCGTGTGACTCCAGATTGATTGGTGCAATGAAATGTAATCGTCAAGATGCCGTTATGAAGAAAATTTCTGTACGGAATATAGAAAGACAGGCTATAATGATAAGAAATGAGCATGATCACCAGCATGTAGTTGTATTTTTAGCAGTGTTGCATGATTTTTAACAGGTATGTCATTTACATAACATGTTAGGCCAAATTAAATAATATGTGAGGTTCTTTAGCAGTGCGTATTGACAAATTTCAAAAAAAATTCAGGTAAGGCTACTATTTTTAAGCCTTAAAAAGTGCATGTAGGGTAGGTAGGGAAGCATGAACCTCAGATTTTTTTTATTTGGCCTTATTAAAGCTTATTTGTTGATTGTAGTTATACCCCAAATCAAGTATGACATACATACATGTATGTACAATGCACATGGGAAATACATTGTACAAAGTCTTGTGCACAATGAGTGAATCTTCAGATGTAAAAATGCAATAATACAAAGACTACACTTAATGACTCCATTAAGAACACCAAATGCAATGATACTATACTGTTGCGTTGCCTTTTGTTGGGGTATTCGGCAAACCTCTAGTGAGGGGCTTAGCCCAAAAACTCTCAATACTGAATTCGTTTTACATGTTTATTACTGCAAGTACAACTACAGACTACTACAATATAGCAAGCATCATGTGATATTTCTTACATGTGGTAAATAGATTATAAAAAGTAGATATGACCAAAGAGACTTATCGTGGGAACCATTCAGAATCGGAAGTGTTTATAAAATAAATAAAGTACCGCTATAAATGTCAGCATCAATTATATGTTCTACAGCAATTTATCTCAACTAATTATATGAAATATTTAACAGTATTTTACTTTGTAACACCACCCCGCCGTTGAAATAAAAGTTTCCACTACTTTGTAAAAAAAAAAACATTTATATTAAAACAAAATATGTTTAAAGTTTAAATAAAAATTTCATCAATTTTTTTTTTCTTAGAAATCAATATATAATGAAAAATAAAAATTTTATGTTTCCAAAAATGCTTAAAAAGATAATTGGGGAAAACAAACGGTTAATTTTATCTTTAGCTAAAAATAATTAACACATGGTTTGATGAGTTCCATGAATTAAAAATAAATACTCAGATTGATAAATGGCCATTTCACCAATAATGAGAATTTCTATTTCTAACTAAAAAGAAAAATAGACCAATGAAAATTAACTATATCTATAGAGGAGGAGTCGAAAACACGCACTGTCGTGATTGACGTGCTACACACGTGCTTCAGTTACACCGTGCGTTTTGGGAATCATTTTACATGTAAACATTGAAATTACGAATAAACATATGCTACAGAAAACATTGTAAAAGATAGTATCAATAAAATCAGTACAAGTTGATACTAGACATAATACGAAAATCACATCGTTAAACAAAAACGAAATTTGACATTCTTTGTCTGTTGTATACATTTTGCACATAAAAAAAATAATCTCTAGCGAGAAAAATAAACATATATATAAAAGCATGCACAACAGTACGCAATTGATGATAACAGACTAAATAGGAAGAATCAACTGATAACAACAAAATATGATTGTCCTTGTCCGATCTATTACTATGTGTACTTTAAAAAAAAATACAAATCAAAAATAAAACACACATGAGAAAAACTATACAAAAATCATACATAAAAATTCACTCATAAAGGAAAGAAATTACTTTTTCTTTTTACTTCTTTTGTCAGTGGGAATCTTGTTATGGGTTGTTTTAACTAATTTCTGACATTCAGTTGACAAATCGTCATAACTCACCCAAGAATTAAACTTACTATCAAAAGTTAACCATTTTACCCTGTAATGCCATTGGGCGTTTAAATAACGTTTACGTAAAATCTTTTCAACTTCATACATTTTATCGTCATTTTGATCACTTTCTTGAACTTCTTCATTGACAGGAATTGTTTCAGTTTCAATTTCTGAACCTGTAATGCTTTCTTGTGGGATTTCAGAATCTGACAAAATTGCGGGCTCAATTGCATCTATGCCATCAGGGGGCGTTTCATCTAAATCGTCATACCTAACTATCCCATGTTTCAGTCGATTTATATGGACCCTATTCAAAATAAGCTTTCCATCAGAAACTCTTCGTAATCTCATATGAATATCAGATAATTTTTCAGCGATGAAAAATGGTCCTACCCAAGGTCTTAAAAATTTTACTGTTTTACCAGGAGTCACGACCGGGCGGTATAAGTATACAGTTTCACCTACTTGGAATTTGAGTGCATTGACCTTTCTATTCGACCTTTTAATCATCAAGTCTTTTCGTTTGTCCAATGCATCTTTTGCCATCTCCTTCGCCTTTGTCAATCGGTCTAGTAAAGGACCAATATATTCGGTTGTTCCCGAGTTCAGGTCATCGGGTATTTCCAATTCAATGTCCGTAAACGTAACTGGATTACGTCCATGAGTTAGAAAATAGGGGGAATAATCAGTCGAGTCAAGACATGGAGTTGTATTGTAAACAAATTGAACAAAGGGCAAGTGTTTGTCCCAGTCGTCATGTTTGTCAGTGTTTATGTATTTTGACAAGGTCTGTAGGATAACGGACATCATGCGTTCTGATTGGCCGTTGCACATTGGGTGAAAACTTGTCGTCTGTGTCTTTTTCACTTCAAGTAACTTACATACCTCCTTTACAATGTTTGAAAGATACTGAGTACCTCGGTCCGAATGTAAGTATTTTGGTACGCCATGCCGACATATGATATTTTTGAGAAATTCATCCGCTACACATTTGGCAGTAATATTAGTAACTGGAATCATCTCGACAAATTTGGTAAAATAGTCGACGAAAACCAAAACATAACGATTTCTTGAATCCTTGCACAAGGGAAGGGGGCCCAAAATGTCTGTACTAATTCGTTCAAAAGGTTGACCGATGGGAATGGGTGTAAGGTGGGCACGAACAGGGTTTTGTGACCGTTTTCGCTGACAACAAACTTCACAAGAACCAACCCAGTTAACTATGTCACTATACATGTGATTCCAAAAATACCTGGACCTCGTTTTTGCTATCGTGCGTGATATTCCCAAATGGCCACCCTCGAGATGCGAGTCGTGCATCGCTTTGAGAATTTTTGTAACAAGTGGGCGTGGGATTACCAACTGCAACTTGATACCAAACTCGCTTCGATATTTCTTGTGATCCACGTGATACAGAGCATCCTTGTACATGAAAAACTGATCTCTTTTCATTAACATATCCTGTCGTTTCTTAATGTCTGTTGGTAATTTATTGGATGTCAATGAATCAATTATAGGTCTAATTAGTGGATCAGTCATTTGTTTTGATATAACATCTTCCATTGAAATAACTTTGCGAACTTCGGGGTCATGTAAAAATGTCTCTGCCTTGTCTGTTGCTTTGTCACGTAATACAGCAACTTTTGGACGACAGTCACGTCCGTCATCCGTATTGTAAAGACGTCTGCTTAGCGCGTCCGCGTTACCATGTAAATGACCAGGTCTGTAAATTATATTCATTCTGTACGATTGCAAAAATGCTATCCAACGAGCCAGACGACCAGTCGGCTGTTTGAGACTGAATAACCACTTCAGTGCTGCATGGTCAACAACAGCATCAAAAACAGAATGTCGCAAATAACAATCAAAATGCTTAACACCATGCACTAAAGCAAGACATTCTTTTTCAGTTATTGAAAAATTCTTCTCTGAACTAGTCAATTTTTTACCAGCATAGCTAATGACATTTTCTACTGATCCATTTTGTTGACATAGCACTACTCCTAATGCTTCATTCGAGCAATCTGTGTACAATCGAAAGGGGCGATCAAGATCAGGAAACCCTAGCACCGGGGGTTGAACCAACATTTCCTTTAACTTTTCAAATGCCTTTTGAGCCTCCTCGGTCCAAACAAAGCGGGTGTCCTTCTTTGTAAACTTGTATAAAGGAGCAGCTATGCTAGAATACCCTTTTATGAACTTACGGTAATACCCGGATAACCCGAGCCAAGCCCGGAGATCCTTAAGATTGCGTGGTACAGGGTACGACTGTACTGCTTGTATCTTTTCGGAATCCGGAGCAATACCTTCCTTGCTTACAATATGCCCTAAATATTTGAGTGTAGTTTTAGCAAAATGACACTTTGACGGCTTTAATTTCAAACCTGCACTTCGCAAGCGACTGAAAACCTCTCGTAAATGAACCAAATGTTCATCTAAAGTGCGTGAGAAAATCACCACGTCATCTAAATAAACCAAACACGACTTCCATGACAGTCCTCTTAAAACTGTTTCCATTACTCTCTGAAAAGTAGCGGGGGAATTGGCTAAACCTTGGGGTAATCGTTTAAATTCAAAAAGACCCATGTGGGTACGAAAAGCGGTATAAGGTCTAGACTTCTTATTTATGGTAACTTGAAAAAAACCGCTATGTAGGTCACATGATGAAAACCAAGCCGGACCCTGAGCTCCTAAACTGTCTAGGGCTTCTTCTACCGTGGGCAAAGGATTGGCTTGAATATCAGTCACGGCATTCAACTTACTATAGTCACAAACAAATCTATATCCGCCTTGATTCTTTTTAGAAACCAACATACAAGGTGATCCCCATGGACTGGTGGATTCTTGTATTATGTCTTGTTTTATCATGTCAGTAATCATGTCTGTCAAAATGTCCTTTTGTTTATGACTAACTCTGTAAGATCTTTGTCTTATTGGGATTTGATTTGGATTTACAAGAATTTCATGTTCGATAATGTCACATTTTCCTAATGTCCCGTCAGAATCGGTGAAAATGTCTGAGAATTCATTAATTAGACAGCTAATATAGTTAACACTCTCTGCACTGAGGTTATCATTAATATGGCATGCCTTGGATGGTGTAAATGAACTTTTGTTTACATAAGTATTATCAAAAGTCTTATCGTCTGAAAAATCGATCAATTTATCATCCTTTGACAGGCACACAAATTTGCCTATATTACTTCCCTCATATAAATGATAGGGTTTTGAACTTAAATTAGCTATTCTCATTAACACCTTGCCATCAGTAACATTGCATAATGTTTTACCATACATTAAATTTTCTGACATAATTTCCCCTGAAGTTGTACCTATAACTCCGTTGGGAAGAGGTTTACCTTTAATATATGCAACTACAACGGCCTCGGACTTAGCCGGGATGTCAATTTCACCATTTACCTTCAAATTTCTTCTAGGATCTATAGAAAATTCTTTTTTACCAAAATCTACAGTAACATTTTTCTCATTCAAAAAATCCAAACCCAATATAAAATCTGTTAACAAAGATTTAACTAAATAAAATTTTATATCAACAATTTTATCTGCTATTTGTGCAGGTACTATGATTACACCTTGTACATTTACTTTTTCATTTCCGGCTGTTACAATGTAAGGTTTATCTGATGTTAAAATTTTACAGTTTTCAAAATTAGAGTACTTTGTTAATATATCATAATTTGCTACGCAAATGTCTGACCCGCTATCAATCATGGCATGTACGTCTTGGTCATATATCTTCAATGGAATAAAATTTCTTAAAAAGTTAACTATCTTCTTACCAGATTTCGAATTTGATGTAGGTCCGTTAAATCCCACAATATTCGCACTCTGATTATTGTCTGATACAATGTTAATTTTTCCATTAATACGGTCAAGGGTTTGAGTTTTCTGAACAGTTGACTTGGTGACACCTTGTTCGGCCCCAAGTCCTACTCTTTTAAATCGTTCTTTACATCCGCGCGAAGTTTTCTGCATACACGGGTGTAATGTCCAGGTTTTCGACAATAATCACATTTGGGAAAGTGTGGTTTGTCTGATTGCGGATTTCTGGTATAATCCTGTGAGATGCGATTACGGCATGTTTTTGCTGAATGGCCCGGTCTGTCGCAAAGTTGACATACTATCCGTTCTGTTGGAGTGGGACGGCCTTGCGGTATTCCTCCGGCACAAACTGTAGCGGGCTGTTCTTGAACATGATCCTTCAAGTTGATAGAACTCACAATTTTTGTTAATTGTTCCAAAGACTTGTTTTGATTTTCTATTAGTTTCCTGACGTCAGATGGAATAGATGGTGTGGACGCAGATGTGATGTTTATCGCTTCATAGGAAAGTCTAGCACTTTTCGTGGCTTCCTCCCAGGTTTTAGGATCTTTCTGGATCACAGCCATACGCAGATGACTTGGTAATCCTCGTACCAATGCAGCCATTTTTTCTTTATCGCTCTTTCCTAAGCGTTCCGCAAGATTTTGAACACTTGTTATGTACAACTCTAAATCTTCATTTGGAAGCATGGTTTTGTTCCAAAGTGATTGTTCTAACATCCACTGAGGTTGCTTTGAATTAAAATGTTCAATAAATTCTTTAGATAGCTCTTCTTCACTTGTGACTTCCAACGAATCTATCCATGAAAGATCAGCCTCTGGTATTAATAGGCGCAAAGAATGTTTTATAATATTCACGTCTTCTATTCGATTTAGTTCGACCCAACTGTGAAATTTAGAGTACCATACTGTTGGTGATTCCGAGATATTTCCGCTATATTTCTCCGGTCTAAAATTCTGTGTAGTGATTTTCGTAATGTGCACTGAACGTTGTTGTTCTTTGTTCGCTTCATTTTGTGTCATGGTTTGAACTAGTCCATGAAGCGCAGTGGTAAGATTGTCCATTTTATCGCCCGTGTCCATTGTTCGATCTAAGTTGTTGCCACGGGTATTATAATGATGTGATGTCATAAAAAAAAAGTAACAGAATAAAACGGGTTTCTCCACCATATGTTGCGTTGCCTTTTGTTGGGGTATTCGGCAAACCTCTAGTGAGGGGCTTAGCCCAAAAACTCTCAATACTGAATTCGTTTTACATGTTTATTACTGCAAGTACAACTACAGACTACTACAATATAGCAAGCATCATGTGATATTTCTTACATGTGGTAAATAGATTATAAAAAGTAGATATGACCAAAGAGACTTATCGTGGGAACCATTCAGAATCGGAAGTGTTTATAAAATAAATAAAGTACCGCTATAAATGTCAGCATCAATTATATGTTCTACAGCAATTTATCTCAACTAATTATATGAAATATTTAACAGTATTTTACTTTGTAACAATACATAAATGTATATAAATCAGTGCTATATTTCACAAAATAATTAGAATTGAAGTAAACACAATATGGTTTGAGTTTTATTTGCTTGGTAAGGACCGACACAATTTTTATATTTTATATTTTACATCTTCATCACTGAAGATTAACCAAATTTCATTAATTTCAGATGACTTTTGAATATGTAGTTGTTGAGTTCCCAGAAGAAGGGTCTGTTGAGGTAGTCCACAAGAGCTGGATAAAAAGTGAAGATGAGGTAAAATATGTTCGTGCATGTTTGTTGATGGACATATTCCCTACTTGCAGTTGACTATCCCCCCCAAAAGTTGTCATTCTTTACAGCAGGTGTCTCACTAGGAACACGCCGATTTATCTTTCAATCCGTATAATGAAAAAGAAAACTCTGAAGATGAAGGTAACTCCTCATTATAATAGGATGTGCTGTCAATTTCATGTAGTTGGGATACATATGAAAATTTTCAATGTCTTACCACTGAAAAAAATGGGAAAGCCCTAAGTTCTGTATTGCATAGTTAATATTGTGTGTACTTCTAGGGAATTCCGTTTTCCGTTCGAACTCCTCAAGCTTTTTCATTAAATTCTGGTGAAATGCCATGAGTGACCTCGAAATCACACCTGCTATGATGAACGATAACTCTGTCAAAAAGTGATAAAATACGTACACATCCCGAGCTCCGCAAGTAGGGAATAAACATAGATTAAAAATGGATAATTGGTATAACTATATACTCTCTCTCCATTAAGTACATATTCATGTATGTAGAGAATAGTTGTCAATACACTTTAAAAGTTTAAAAACAGGAATTACATGTACATAGACTTTAATATATATTTTCAATTTAACATTTAAAATATCATGAACATGAAAGTCAGTGATGTCAGATATTATTTAAAAAAAAAAGAAATAATATGGAAATCACTAATGGGCTGATGCTTTTTTAAGGGCATGTTTTGTTACTGGCCAAGAAAGAATGCCAATCAGAAAGCCAAAAAGGGAGAGATTCCAGACAAAGAAATCTGGAAAAAATATCCAATCAGGATATTTAGTTATACAGGTAAGTCATAAAATATTAAGTCCCAGAGATTCACTAAACCTGACAGAAGTAGAAGGGGTATACCAGGGAATAAGACTAACATTTTCCAACTAGCGGCCCAATCTTCCACAATGTGAACATTAACATAGCACTATGGCCATTTTAATAAAAAAAAATTAGGGCCCATCCCATATTTAAGTAGCATTGTCTACTGGGTCCCTGCTAATCTTTTCCCCTGTATACAGTTACACCTGTGTGAACAGGGCATATATGTAGCTAGACTAAAACTTTATATACATGTATAGGCACTGTTCGCGACAGGGGGGGGGTCTGGGGCCACTATATACATTTGTAATATATTTTTTAAAATATATGTAGGCCCGTGTCTATTGGCAGCTACGATCCTGTTGAATATCACAAAATGATGAAATTTGATTTCTTTAGCATGCTGCAACATGTTATTGATTTGATTGAAACTGAAGAAATTAGATATCAGTTTCAGGGAATGACATTAACTTTTTGCACAACTTAACTCATTGGACAAGTTGGAAGATAATTTTCACTTCTCCAAATCATTATCAATAATCCTCTAGTCTACTTGTCAATTTGTTAAAACTTTTATCCCCTGTCGCAATTAGGAGTGGGGGGGGGATATAAAAATGTTTGGAGTTCCTTTCGTCAGTATGTTTGACTTTTAAGTCATTTAAATTTGTTAAAATACACAAGCATTATAAACAGTTTCAGAACCAAGTTCAAATTTTTGGTCTGTCAGACAATTTTTGTAGGAGTTATTGTCCTTGAAACTTTTGAAAAATTGTATGTGTATATTTACCTTGGTTGATTGATTTAGTGAATGATGCATGATGAGGTTTAATAATAATCCAAACTCTATTGTTTTAAATAGATGATTATGACAAGGCCCTTGAAAGAAGGGCGAGAGCCTTGAATACATCAAATGTAGATACAAATGAAGAGGAGGAAGATGTGATACGTCATAGGGAAGTGAGACCTCCCTCTGGGCTACACAATGTTTACAGTGATTCTGAAGGTAAAGTATATAGTTATTGTATCAAAAGAAAGTGTTGAAAACCTAATGAAAATCAAGAGATACATGTAAAGACAAAAAAGGGTCAAAAAGCCAACATTTTTCTTTTATTGCCCTTCTTGGATTAGCTCTGCTAGAAATCAAATATCCCTCCAATTAAAACAAGTAAAAATCGAGAACAAAAAGAAATACACGTGCCTTCCTACTAACCCATATATTTTTCTAGCATAAAAAACTGTTTTTGTTGTTTTTTTCCTAGAATGATTTTTTTTTCTAGACTCGATAATCACCATATACGTGGCATAAATAGTATAAAATTACCCTAGGCTAGGGAAAAAACATGAATTTTATTATTTTTATCCTGTAATTTCAGTTTACTATACCAATTTTCCTACCAAAGGTCGTGGTTCTCTCCAGGTACTCTGGCTTCCTCCACCAATAAAAACTGGCCGCCTTGAAATAGCCAAATGTGCTGAAAACGGCGTAAAACCCCAA
The DNA here is from genome assembly GCA_028015205.1 of Mytilisepta virgata. Taxonomy (NCBI): domain Eukaryota; kingdom Metazoa; phylum Mollusca; class Bivalvia; order Mytilida; family Mytilidae; genus Mytilisepta; species Mytilisepta virgata. The sequence continues at coordinate 51,844,111 of CM051515.1, forward strand.
ATAAACAAACATTTTACTATATTTTCAAACAGTTTATATCTGTGATTGATTTATTGTAGAGGAAGACTTTAGACCTGCAAGAAAGTCAACTCCACAGGTTAACAAGAGAAACAGTCATGGTGCAAGGGCACCATCCCAACCGCCAACTCCTCTGATTTATCACATTAGTAAGTTCACTTGACAGTATTTCTGACAGTTACCAATTTTGATGCATCATGTGCCCAATTTTTCAGCATTTCTGTGGTACATAAAAAAAGAGGAATTTACCTGTTTCAAAATGCACTAAAGGAATCAAAAACAGATTCAGAACTCTGAATAAATCTTTGAATTTCCTCTATAACCTGCTTTATCAAAATTATTTCGACAGAGATGATTTAATATTTTAAAGGTTGTTTTTATTCTGCATCGCATTGCCATTTGTACTTAAATAAATGTTGATGTTATTTATATATGGAAAGTGGAGAGTTAGCAAATTGCAAGGTTTGTTTTGTCTTTTAGACACTCAGAGTAAATCTGGGGTGCAGACCAGTAGGCCTTCGTCCAGCCTGTCCTGTAGTTTCAGATCCCTGGAAAGGTCCAGGTCCAGGTCGCCAGTAAGAAGGCCAGCACCAAGGACTTTGCCAGACTTACATAATGTACACACACCAGACATGGATTATATCATTACCAATACACCAAGAAGACCCCATAGTAAGTGATTTAACTCAGTGCGTAGTGGAAAGGGCATTACGGTTTACTCCTATCTGTCAGAATCTCCTAAAATTGGTCTCTGTTCTCTAACTTTAGTCTGCCTTAACCAAATGTTATGAAACTTATACACAATGTAAGAAGGGTGCCATTGGCTATCTAGGGTGACCTCGGAACCAGGTAAAATGCTTATTACAACCAAACACAGATAAGATCAAAATTGGTTGGGGGTCACTTTCACCATTCTCTAGTAATGTCCATTTTTTTGCCAGCTGGGGCATATTCTTTTATTTTATCTATTGTCATTACAGGTTCTGATGAGCAGGTTTTAATGGCATTGACAAGGATCGAAAAGACTCTATCTGAGCAAAGTGAAATGATAAGAAGAATTATAGCTGGTCAACAATGCAGAAATACTTATGCAGATACAGACCTTGAGGACTTGGTTCCAGTGCCAATCCAGGAGGAACCTAATTGGGAGGCCCTGATGAGCAGTCTTCGAGACGCAGACTTCAGTAAAAAGCTGGTATGGTATAATTAATATCCCTACAAAGCGTATACTTATAATAGGGAATAGATGTAAAGCAGGGTCACAGTGGCCAGTGCCACTAAATATTTTGGTTGGGCACTGAGTTTTAGCTGAAACTCCACATAGGACTTGTTTTATTTTTTCATCTTGCGGCTACCGTTAGTTAGACCCCTAGATGGAAAGTGTTAGTCTTTTGCCTTCTTGTTTTTGTCATGTTTCTCATTTTTTTTTGTTTAATAATTTTCTCCTCCTTAGACATTAACGTCCCTGCAAGTTTCCTTGGAGATGAATGTCCCAAACTTAATGAAACTTGGCACAAAAATAGGTCTGCACATCACTTTTGGAATTTTCAAAATGGCCACCAATACAAATATTTAAAAAAAGTCAAACTTAATACTAAAAAATTTGCAAACTTCATGAAACTTAATATAACAATAGTTCGTCACTCAAGGATGTGCTACCAACTTTCAATTTACAAAATGGTCGCCAAAATAAATAATTCAATGTTTTATTTTATTACTGTTTTATTGCAGGTACATTTCTTGGGAGCATTAGGTGGGAACAGTGTTGGGGAAACTGTCAGAAAAATTTGTCGGAGATTGGCTGGCAATAAAATATGGTCAGGCTTTAGTTTGAAGGGAAAGAATCAAAAGAAGTCGCTTCAGGCGGAGATGGTTTATAAAATCATCACCAGTAAGTAGTGACTATTGATATAGTTTAATCATGGCCTTACCCTGCAACACAGAGCTGGGGATTTAAACATTTTTGGCATTCGTCCATGCGGATTGATTGTAATCTCTCTGGCATATTTATTTGAAGACCAATTCAAGTTACATAATATACAAATGCTTTATTAACAGAACTACAGACCAACTTTGAAGTTGGGTTTGGTCAGATAATTTTTGTTGGTGTTTCTCATATCAAACATATCTAAGGTTTAATTTCGTTCATTATTGGAATTTGCTCAAACATAGAAATTAATGCTGCAGGTCTGTTGTCAAACAAATCAAAAATTATGGTATTTACAAATTTGCTTATTATTTTCGTTGTGTATGAACATAAATTTGTACCAGTTATTGTATTTGTAAAAAGTCTGAAGACAACTTTAATATGATCAAATTTAGAGAGAAAAAGTATATGTTTTTATGTCCTGTTCTGTTTAGAAATTCAGATTTTGTTATTCCTCTCTGTCTGTTTCTAATGTAATATAATTTGTTTCAGAAGCCTGTAATAGAGTCCATCAAAATGCTAAAGTGTCTGATATTGATGAAGCAATATCAGATTGCCTTAGGCATGCCCCTCATCAACCAGGAGGAACCAAGTTCAAGGTAATATATATTTGAAAACAACAGAATTCGGTTAATTCAATACAATCCTAAAAGTTTTGGTCCCCAGTGTTCTTAGGCCAATAAAATGTGTCTGTGCCATCTGAAAATATTTGGGTAACCTTTGCATTCTAATTAGATATGTCGCGTTTCTTGAAATTATGATAAATCATGCATTTTTATGCCCGTGGAGGGGCATTATGTTTTTCTGGTCTTTTTCGTCTGTAATCAGGTTAACATTTTACACCAAGAAAGATTACCATGAAGTTGAGGTCACACAAATTCCAAACTTAGTATACTTCCTTATGATGTGAACTTTTAATAACTAATGCCAAATTACGATGTTGACCCCAATGGCATTGTTCACTGAACTTGGAAATGTGATAATTGTTTGTAATTTATTTCGATTGCAGTAATTTCTTAATTGATTGCAATTTATTTTTCAGAAACCAACTCAAGCAGCCAGAACTATTGCTCCAGCTGCAGCTCAAGCTAATGAAAGTCAAGACACAGCAGAATCCAATAATAATTGATGACATATTGTTTTTTTTTGTGTGTGTTTTTTTTTTTTTTTAATGTAACATGATGGGGGGGAATATAATCAATGAAAATCATAAACATCATCGTGCTTAAATTTGATGTAAATTATTCTGCTCAATTTTGGGCCCTGTGATTATTAGTAATAAAGAATTTCTATTGTATCATTTGTTAATTGTAATGGACTGTAGGCAAACATTGAAAAAATCATGCATAGTTTGATTGTTTTAATTAAACCATATAAAAAATGGTTGTTTTCCCTTACTTAGATTTTAGTACCAAAGTCAACCAATACTGTTAGTTTGATTATTAATTATCTTTATATTGTTTGTGATAATGTTTTGAGGTGTATCACTTTTTTGAGGATTAAGTAACACTATTTTGGTGTTAAAGATCATTTCATTTAGTTTTTACTTATTTTTGTCTCTTGTAAGCCTAATTATTTGACAGTAGATTTATTATTGTTCATTATTATTTTGTAGTTAATAGTCCTGAAGTCAATGACAAATAAAACTTTTAAACTAAATAAATTTTATATTTGACTGTGAACCCATGCAATGCAGCTACACTGTATTTTATATCAGATTTCAATATAAAAAAGTTAGTTTTAGTTATCAGATCTTTTGATACAGGAAATTTAGGATTGTGCAGAAGCAGGACCCAATGTCATTAACTTGATGAATTGAAGGTGTGCTCATTTAAACAAGCGAGTGAAGCTGCCACTTGCATGTTATGTGTGTGAAGGCATGCACACTCAGAAGTGAGTGAAGCTGCCACGTGCATTTTACATGTGTGAAGGCATGCACATTCACAAAAATAAGTGAAGCTACCACATACCAAGTAATAACACTGGGCACCTTGCATTAGGTCTGTTTGTATTCACCTTATTTCTCTTTATTTCACTTACCAAGTTAATGTTACAAATGAATCTTCATACTGGAGAAAACTGCTTCATTTACAAATGTTTGAATGCTTTCAGTTATGTGTTAGTACTAGTAACTTGTTCCGTATAGAAAGAATAGAGGGTAAATGCCAATGACACAACCATAGAGTAGTTCAATAAACTAATCTGAAGATAAATTTCATTTAATTCTTCAACTTATATCTGCATTATTAATTTTGAGAAAGATATGTTTGTTAATATTTTTCCTTCATGGATACAGAATCGTATGTGCTTTTTCCTCATGGGCAGGAAGGTGCCCAAAGGCCAGAATCGAACATGTTTATATTTGCGGAAAGGGTGTTTTTATTGGTCATTTACAACCTACCTATATGGCAAGCCGTTTTACTATTTATTCTAACTTCAAGATATCTAATAAAGTTTATAAGATATCTCATATAGTTTATAAGATATCTTATATAGTATATAAGATATCTTATATAGTTTATAAGATATCTCATATAATTTTCTTTATAAGATATCTTATATATTATATAAGATATCTTATAAACTATATGAGATATCTTATAAACTATTTAAGATATCTTATAAATTATATGAGATATCTTATAAAGTATATAAGATATCTTATATAAAAATATTTATAAGATATCTTATATAAAAATATTTATAAGATATCTTATAAACTTTATAAGATATCTTATAAACTTTATGAGATATCTTATATACTTTATGAGATATCTTATACTTTATGAGATATCTTATATACTTTATGAGATATCTTATATACTTTATAAGATATCTTATATAGTTTATAAGATATCTTGTATAGTTTATAAGATATCTCATATAATTTATAAGATATCTCATATAATTTTCTTTATAAGATATCTTATATATTATATAAGATATCTTATAAACTATATGAGATATCTTATAAACTATATAAGATATCTTATAAATTATATGAGATATCTTATAAAGTATATAAGATATCTTATATAAAAATATTTATAAGATATCTTATATAAAAATATTTATAAGATATCTTATAAACTTTATAAGATATCTTATAAACTTTATGAGATATCTTATATACTTTATGAGATATCTTATATACTTTATGAGATATCTTATATACTTTATAAGATATCTTATATAGTTTATAAGATATCTTATATAGTTTATAAGATATCTCATATAATTTATAAGATATCTCATATAATTTTCTTTATAAGATATCTTATATATTATATAAGATATCTTATAAACTATATGAGATATCTTATAAACTATATAAGATATCTTATAAATTATATGAGATATCTTATAAAGTATATAAGATATCTTATATAAAAAATATTTATAAGATATCTTATAAACTTTATGAGATATCTTATATACTTTATAAGATATCTTATAAACTTTAGAAGATATCTTATAAAGTATATAAGATATCTTATAAACTTTATAAGATATCTTATAAAAACTAGATTATATAAGATATCTTATATATTATATGAGATATTTTATATATTATATGAGATATCTTATATATTATATGAGATATCTTGAAGTAAGAATAAATAGTAAAACGGCTTGCCATATACCTACAACGTTTCTATAACATACCTGCTATATCGGACTATAATGTTCTCGCAACGTTAAGCTGAAACATTTTGACAACATACTGGGAATGTTATTTCAACCTTCCAAGAATGTCCTTCACAACATTGCTGGAACCGCACAGGGAGTCTACACTTTTACATCCACAGAACGTTAATATGCAACGTTCTCACAACAAATATGAAACATTCCTGGAACATTTTCTGAATGTTTTTTGTGTTTTGTGGGCATGCACCCCTGTATGTTAAAATCCGGTGCATTCCTGTGACAGATAAATACTCAGTCGGAACTGATAATAACAGACGGATTGAAAGAATAAATAAATGGGATTCGAGTTTCAAAATAATATAAATATGGAAAGTGTAAATATTCTTATTGACGGTTTGAATATCGCTGATCAAGAAAATATTGCTGCTCAGGAAATAAATTCCTTTGTAACTGATTTAGGAAACATTTATCTGGAAGCTGCAAAAATTACTTTTGGTACACGCATTACGAAAACTCGGAGTCAGATTAAAAAAAATAGAACTGATAAGCCATGGTTTAACATTGATTGTATATTTGCAAGGCAAAACTACAGGAAACTTAAACGTAGGTTAAATAAATATCCGAGCCCTGCCTTACGTGACCAAGTTAAAGCCTCCGAAAAACAATATAAAAAAGTCTTAGATAAAGCGATAAAGACGTACCGTAAAAATTTGGGGAAAAACTAAAAAAAAGTCCGGTCGAATAATACAAAAGAGTACTGGAAAATTTTAAACCAAAGCGAAAACTCGAAACAACCTAATATTTCTTTCGATAAATTGTTTGATTTCTTCAAAAATTTAAACTCGCTGGATAGAGCAGATGAAGATAGACACAATTTCCCTGTATTTGGACTTGAACAATTACAGATAGAATGAATGTATTAATTTTGAAATTTCTGCAGATGAAATCTTGAAATGCATAAATAATCTAAAAAATGACAAAGCGTGCGCGGATGATCAGATTATAAACGAATACATAAAATCTACTAGTAATATTTTTATACATATTTATATTAAGTTGTTTAACTTAGTTTTTAGGTCTGGAAATGTACCCGAATCCTGGCTTTTGGGAACTATTAAACCCTTCTACAAAAATAAAGGGGACAAATACCATCCAAAAAACTTTCGACCGATTACAATAGTTAGCTGTTTGGGGAAATTGTTTACTGCAGTTTTATGTGAAAGATTGAACAAGTTTTCTGATCAGGTTTTACTTTTAAGTGAAAATCAATGTGGTTTTAGAAAGGGTTATTCTACTATAGATTGCATTCCTTTTTGATGTTTTGAAAATGAAAAAGAAAAAAATGTTTTGTGCTTTCGTTGATTTTGAGAAAGCATTTGATACTGTAACACGTGAAGCTTTATGGTATAAAATGCTAATGTCAAATATCAATGGTCATATGTATAATGTCATTTACAATATGTATAATAATATCAAATCATGTTTATCTTATAATGGTGAAATATCAGAGTATTTTCCATGTGAAACGGGAGTCCGACAAGGAGAAAATTGGTCGCCTTTCCTGTTCTCTCTCTTTTTAAATGATTTGGAAGAATTTTTCTTGAGAGAAAATATCATTGGTTTGAAATCAATTACCGAAGAACTGGAATCAAAACTTGATATCTATGTTCGTACATTTATTTTACTATACGCTGACGATACAGTTCTAATGGCTGAATCGGCAGCAGACCTACAACATCAACTTGATAAATTTAGTGATTATTGTAGAGCATGGAAATTGAAAATTTATGTTGAAAAAACAAAGATTATGATATTTTCCAGAGGAAGATTACCTTAAAATATTTCTTTTATGTATAATGGATGTGAATTAGAAATAGTGAAAGAATTTAATTACTTGGGTATACTTTTTTCTAGAACTGGGTCATTCAAATCATGCAAAATATATATTTCAGGGAAAGCTGAATTTAGATTGGCTAAAATATGTTGAAAGTATTTTCAATGAGTGTGGAGTTTCATACAGTGTACATATGGAGAAACCAATATTTTATCAATCATACATAGCTTAATTTGACAATAAAAACTCGTCTCCAAGATCAGTTTATACAAACATGGAATGCAAATATACAAAACAGTCCGAAAACTTTAAACTATCGATTATTTAAAGATAACTTTGAATTTTAAAATTACTTTAATATACTTGACAATAGAGATATATTTACACTTTGCAAATTTAGGTTGGTAAATCATAAATTACAAATTGAAACGTTGGAATAATGTAAATCGTGAAGATAGAAAATGTAATTTATGTTCTTCAAATGATCTTGGAGATGAATTCCATTATTTACTGAAATGTAAATTTTTAGATAATTCTAGAAAAGATTACATTGATAGAAAATATTACAAAAATGCAAATATTCTCAAAATGAAAGGTCTTATGTCTGTTAATAAAAAGTCAACTTTAAGAAAATTATGCTGTTTTATACGTTTAATAAATACCAGTGTTTGCCCTCCAGGCTAATTTTCTGACAGTATTCCTAAAATGTATGTGTTGTAAATATGTTACTTGTGATATTGTTTTATCTGTTTTCTCTTACGTTCTATATTGTTCCATCTACCATATTCTACATGCAGTTTATGATTAGTTGTTCTAAATTTACAAAATGTTAAAAAATCTTTTTCATCCAGAATATTAAGATATTCTTCAAAAGTAAATTTGTCCTTAAATATTCGATAATTTAAAGTTTTTGAACAATTCTGGATTGTTTTTTGCCAAGTCTGTTTAAACTGGTCATTTAATCTTTCTTTAATGTTTGTTTTTAACCATATGTCATTAACGAAAGTTTGTGTCTTCCAAATATATATATGAAAAATCCACACTCATCAAATATACATTTGATACATTTTAACCAATTAAAGTAGACGTTTTGTGTGTTAGTTATATGATACAAAAGACGATACATAACTGTTGACAACTTCGATTGTTTACCTATAATCAATTTACTCCAGTATGACACCATACGTAATTTTATATCAATATAACGAGGGTAGCGTCCTAGTTCCCCATAGAGCATACAATTTGGTGTGGAAGATTTCAAATTTAGCAAAAACTTACAAAACTTTAAATGTAGTCTCTCAATTATATCGCAATTACTTAAACCCCATTTATGAATTAGTCATAGTGATGTAAGGCATTTCTAATAATTTGGAAAATTTTAATTAATTGCATTTTAAACATTCAAAGATACAATATTGTTTCCTTATTGTGAGTATGAATGTAAAACATGTAACATTTAAGTAAGGAATTATCTTTTTGTTTATTTACAGTTTAAATCAATAAATTTCAAAATACGAGTTACAACTATATATTTTTCCAGAGGGAATGCCCCCCCCCCCCTCCCCCCGTATACGTAATTTAAATACTACATCTATATAAAGTAATTAGCTTAAATTTAAATGTTCAAATCAAATGAAAGTAATTAAACAGCCTTTTATATATTAAATTCTATATATTAATTTTACCCCCTGTTTTAATTATATCGGAATACGTGAAATGTTTATTCTTTCCAGCCACAGGTCAAGTAATCTGAGTTTAGAGATTTAATGCCTTTAGATAAAGATGTAGGTAAAATTTAATTAATGAGATATTTCTTTTTTTTATATTGGTCTTATCGTGTTTAACGTTCAACATGACCGATCTTATAAACTACAACAGTAACATTATTTTTTTTCAAATTCAAATTCAATTTTTAATAAGCTCCACTCACAAATTCTGTAATGAGATAAATGTGCTTCGGGACAGTTGTAATGATAAGAAAACAATAGGATAATCCGTTACTAAGAACATGTTTTACATTCATTCTTCACAATTAAGAAACATCAAATCCTATAATTTCATTGTTTGAAAACACTTTACTATATTCTAAATTTCACCTCAGTAGCACCTTAGTCTACCCCCGGGTTATTGATGGGGTCCATGTTGTTCATGTTTTTATTTTTTAAGTCTAGTGTTTATATTGTTTTGGTCTTGTCTTCGTTGTTCGCCGGAGCTTGTCAGTTGTTTTCGATTTTCCCATCTGTCATATCTATCAACATATCTACAAACATGATCAATATAATCTAACAGTTCTCACGGTACTCTGACTACAGACTCTTAATGGCTTTAACATTGTTATCTGTATTAGTAATGTTTACTGTTGTAATGTAATATCTTGATGTGTAGCTTGTAATAAAGTGTAGTTTGAAATCTGTCTTAAATGAATACAGACCTATATAAATGCCCCATGCTAGAATATAACATGGTGTCAGGTTAAAAAACGAATGGATTAACTACCAAAATGGATCAACTGAAACCACCCATAGCCTTAAGTCTAGAGGGAAATGTATCCGAGAATTGGAGAAAATGGAAACAAAAATTCCAGTTTTACCTAGACGCTACTGAGTTCAACGATAAAGCAGAAAAGTTTCAATGTTCGCTGTTACTTCATTGTATTGAAGAAGACGCCGTAGAAGTTTTCAACACGTTTAATTTCGTAGAAGAAGAAAAGGACAAAATTGCACCATTGCTAATGAAATTTGAACAATTTTGCAATCCAATAAAGAACCACACATATGAACGTTATAAATTTCATACGTGTTTGCAAAGTGAAGGAGAAAACATAGACCACTATGCCACAGAACTAAAAGACAGAGCCAAAACATGTGAATTTGGACAGTTATGTGACAGTTTTGTAAGAGACAGAATAGTATGTGGTATACTAAGTGACAATGTTCGCGAAAGATTACTAAGAATTCCAGACTTGACACTCGCAAAGTCAATAGACATATGCCGCGAATCGGAAGTTTCAAAACAACAATTAAAATCTATAACTGAAGATGAAAAAAAACAGTACACGCAATGAGGAAAGATTACAAATCAGGACACAAACCTAAAGTGAAACATCAACATAAAGATTATAGAAAAGACAATCCGAAAAGCCGGAATACGATTGCAGGAAATGCGGAATGGAACATCTACCGAGAAGTTGTTCAGCTTACGGAAAAACGTGTAACCAGTGCAAAAAGCCCAATCATTTTAAGAAGATGTGCAAAAGCAGAAGAATACATGCTATTGAAGAAGAAAGCGACAGCGGAGACGAATTCTACATTGGATGTATCGAAAATCAGAAGAAAAGTGAAAATTCTTGGATGGTAAATTTGAATCTGAATGGAAAAAATCAGAAGTTCAAATTGGATACGGGTGAGCAAGCAAATGTAATTCCATACAAAGTATTGAAATTAATGAAAGGAGATATTAAAATTATTCCAAGCAAAACGAGATTTGTCACATATTCAGGGGAAAAAATGAATGTGCTAGGAAAATGTTACATAAATGTATCTCATAAAGATAAAATTGAAAGAATGGAATTCGCAGTTGTAAATTTCAATGCTCAATGTATATTAGGATTAAGTGCCTGTGAAAAATTAAACCTAATTAATAGTGTTATGTCAGTTGAGAAAAGTGCCGAATCTATTTTGAAGGAAAATAGTGATTTATTTGAAGGAATAGGTGAATTAGAAGGATATCATCATATTGAATTAGATAAATCAATTAATCCTGTTATTCATCCACCGCGAAGAGTACCGATTGCTCTGCAAGAAAGATTAAAATCAGAAACAGAGAGAATGGAAAAATTAGGCATTGTGGAAAAAGTGGAACATCCTACTGAATGGGTTAGTTCAATAGTTATTGTAGAAAAGGCAGATGGTAAATTGAGGATATGTTTGGATCCCAAAGATCTTAATCGAGCAATAAAGAGAGAGCATTTCATATTGCCGAGACAGGAGGAAATAACCGCTAAGTTAGCAGGAGCGAAATTTTTCAGTAAGCTTGATGCTTCCAGTGGATTCTGGAACATAAAATTGGACCACGAAAGTTCAAACCTATGTGCGTTCAACACACCATTCGGAAGATTTAAGTTTTTGAGATTACCGTTTGGAATAAAATCTGCCAGCGAAGTGTTTCACAAAGCCATATGTAAAATTCTTGAAGGATTAAATGGTGTCGAATCATTTATCGATGATATATTAGTGTGGGGATGTACAAAAGAAGAGCACGACAAGAGATTAAAAGAGGTTCTAGAACGAAACCGTACCGCAAATTTGAAGCTAAGGCGTGATAAATGTGAAATTGGAATTTCAGAAGTGACATATTTCGGTCACAGGTATACAAGAGAAGGATTGAAAATCGACGACAACAAAGTCAAAGCAATAACCGAGATGAAATCACCGACAGGCAAAAAAGAACTTGAACAATTTCTTGGAATGGTGACGTATATAGCCAAGTTCGTACCAAATTTTTCATCAAACACAGCAGTATTGAGGGATTTACTGAAAAAGGATGTACCGTTTCAATGGGACGATAATCATGATAAAACTTTCAAAGATCTGAAAACATTGATCAGAAACTCTCCAGTGTTAAGATATATACAAAGCCAGTGAAGTTATCCGTAGACGCATCACAAAATGGACTAGGTGCTGTACTATTACAGAAAGAGTTGCCAGTTGAATATGCATCGAGGGCACTGACTACATCGCAGAAAAATTGGGCACAAATAGAAAAAGAGCTGTACGCCATCTTATTCGGGTGTTAAAGATTTCATCAGTATGTATACGGAAGGACAATTGAGGTAGAAACAGACCATAAACCTCTAGAAGCAATATTCAAAACGCCACTAGTAAACGCGTCTCCTAGAATACAAAAACTTATGCTACGACTTCAGAAGTACGACATTAATGTAGTACACAAACCAGGAAAATTGATGTACATACCCTTTGTCAAGAGCTTACCTAAATGAGTTCGACAACTCATGTGACAAGGACATAGATGCTCAAGTACATTTATTGGTAAAACATGTTTCCGTATCAGAGTCGAAAATGCATGGACGAATTTCGAAAAGAAACAGAATGTGACGATATATTAACAGAACTAAAGAAAACCGTAAAGGACGGATGGCCCGAGAGCAAGTCCGAAATAAACGACAAAATCAAACCATATTGGGACTACAGATAAGAAATTCATGAAGCACAAGGATTAATGTTCAAAGGAGAAAAAATTGTAGTTCCGTTTGCTTTAAGAAAAGAAATGTTACAGAGAATTCACGAGGGACACCAAGGAATAGAAAGGTGTAAAAACAGAGCAAGGGATGTTTTGTTCTGGCCCGCTATGTCAAAACAGATAGAAGACGTGGTTCAAAGGTGTGACATTTGCAAGCGTTTTCAAAACTCAAATGCGAAGGAGCCGATGATTAAAGCCGAATTACCGTCGCGACCGTGGGAGAAAGTAGCCACAGACGTGTTTGACTTTAAGAACAGACAGTATTTGTTAATTGTGGATTACTATTCAAAGTTCTTTGAAGTGAGTATGCTGAACAATTTGATTAGTGACACAGTCATAATGAACATAAAGTCGATATTTGCACGACATGGCATTCCCGACATACTTGTATCTGACAATGCAAGGTATTATACAAGTTCAAAATTCCAAGAGTTCGCGAAATCGTGGGAATTTAAACATATTACGTCAAGTCCGAGATACCAACAAAGCAATGGATTAGCGGAAAGGACAGTTCAAACCGTTAAACATCTATTAAAGAAAGCCGAATATGAAGGAAAAGATCCGTATATGAGTATCTTGAATTTCCGAAATACTCCGTTAGACAGTGATATGCCGTCGCCATCTCAACTATTAATGGGTCGCCGTTGTAAAACAAAACTACCGATAACGAAGAAGTTACTGAGAACCGAAGTTCCGGAAATGCAAAGAACACTTTTGTTAAAAAACAAGAGAAACAGAAACTGTATTATGATAAGAAAACAAAATAACTATCAAAATTGAACGTTAACGATAATGTATATGTTCAAAGAGAAAAGCGTTTGGAACCAGCAGTCGTTGTTCAAAAAACAGACAATTCGCGTTCGTATATTGTAAAAACAGAAAATGACAAATTCTACAGAAGAAATAGAAAACATTTGATGGAAAACAAAAACAATGTCGTAATTGAAAATGACGATTTAGACACTGAACCGGATACTGTACAAAACGAAGTGAAAGATAATTACCGTACGCGTAGTGGAAGAATGGTGAGAAAACCGGAGAGACTAATTGAAAACATGGATTAATTTGTAGGAGTTAGGTTAATATTTAGAATAGGACAATTTAGCTTTAGAGACAATATTTTCATTAATTACATACACATCATTTCAACATTTTCATTAATGCCATTTATTTGTTTAGTAAAGCAAAGGTTTACATGATGCCATTTCATTTCATTTAAGTAAAGAAGGGAGATGTCATATCTATCAACATATCGACAAACATGATTAATATAAACTAACAGTTCTCACGGTACTCTGACTACAGACTCTTAATTGCCTTAACACATGTTATCTGTATTAGTAATTTTTACTGTTGTAATGTAATATCTTGATGTGTAGCTTGTAATAAAGTGTAGTTTGAAATCTGTCTTAAATGAATACAGACCTATATATATGCCCCATGTTAGAATATAACACCATCGTTCGGTATTTCTTGACTTTAACAATAAATGATTTCTTCATTTTATGGCCAAACCTTAAAAGCTTTTATATCGGGTGAACAAAAAAACAAATGTAACCTCGCACTATAATAAATTATGAAGGAAGTGTTAAATTTGTCTGGGTTTTCCTTAAAATCACATTATATGTTAAACCGCACCTTGTTTTTCTTTTTTTGTATTGAATGAAAGCAGTAAAGTTACTATCTACAATATTTATAGTTTGGTAGACTGAGGAACAATAATGGGTAAGTTTTAATCTTAAAAATTGGTTTTCTTGTAGTAGTCAGCTTAAAAATAATAATTCACTTTTTGCCATTGAGCTTATTTAAGAGAAAATGATTTCCATATATTACCTTTAGACGTTATTGCTATGATACATGTAATAAACGAACCGCCATAATTTTTTTTCGGCTCTTTTCCAGAATATTTGTCCTTAATAGAAATTACTACAGTTTGAATTTTTTTAAATTAAAATGTTTTAATATCTCTTTTTTATAACAAACAGGTGGATACTTTTCTTCTATCCTCCCCTCTCTAGAACCCATTCTCGGCCTTGGTCGATTAGTTGGTAATTAGTTATTTTCTAAAAATTCTTCCTTATATATATATATATATATATATAAAATATTTTTTTGTCAACAAATAGAATAGAGAATGTAAACGGGAATATGTCAAAGAGACAACAACCCAACCAAAGAGCAGAAAACAGGTCAAGGCTACCAATGGGTCTTCAATGCAGTGAGAAAATCCGTTTTTCATTCAATACTGAGCATTCTTTTCGATGAAATGTGACACGGTTGAAATTCATTTACCGCACTATTTTTTGCAAAGAAATAAATATAGTTCAGATAGATACATTTATATCTAAAGTAAGTAAGTAAACTACTTTTACATTAAGCATTAGTCAACAATAAATATATTTTCATTTTGCCCCAGTAAACCCACATATTAAAACTATTAAAGTTTGTATCATGAGAACGTTTTCTCCTATACACATCTATTACTGTAAACAATGTTATTAATAAAATGTATTAAATAATTTTAAAAATCCATACAATTTTTTTTCTAATTTTAATACGCATGTAATATTCAAGTATTTCAATTATTTTGGAACTTATCAAAGATTTTCCTTTCATCCAAGCCAAAACTGGTATTATATATTGCATTAAAAGCAAAAAAATCTTGAACGGTAACCTTTTTTATGTATTTATGGACTAGGTAGAAATTGTACTTTTACAATTTTTTTTTTATTGCTCCCTCGACCTTGAATTTCCCGTTAATCAGTGACAAGTCGACAGCTTAATTATGGTAAAGTACCACTCTATCAATACCCGAATTTGATTTTATCTTGTAGAAATTGAACTTCGTTTCCTGTCTAAAGCTAACTGCTCTGCGCGTAGCATGGCTTATTCAATGATATACTAGTAGTGTTAAATTTTACTAAAATTAATAAAATAGCACACCAAAACATTAGTCAGAATTTAATAAATAAAAAAAGTGGTACTGAAAATATCACATGAATTCTAAATAGAATGAGACAAATATTTGATATGCTTGCACCACGAGTAATAAAAATGTTTGTAAAGTTAACTTTTCAAGAGCAGAAACAGTAAAAATCAGTTATTTAAATATTATACATTTGGTATTATTCGAGACAATACTGAACACGTGGAACTACATGTATGATATAAATATGTTTGTTTAGACAGTGACACTCTGCACGATCTTGTATTTCATGGTGGCAAACGTACAAAACATTGTTCTTCTTTCTGTATATTTTATATTCTGAATACTAGTTTGTACTGTGGTCATGATAGTATCGGAGACTGTAAAATCTTTAATCTTTGAAAATCAAATATTCCTTAAACTATATTTTCGCAACAACCATGATTTTTAATTTCACAAATTTTCCACATCTCCAATAAATGAT
The DNA here is from genome assembly GCA_028015205.1 of Mytilisepta virgata. Taxonomy (NCBI): domain Eukaryota; kingdom Metazoa; phylum Mollusca; class Bivalvia; order Mytilida; family Mytilidae; genus Mytilisepta; species Mytilisepta virgata. The sequence goes on from CM051515.1 coordinate 51,860,207, forward strand.
TTCTTCCTTTTATTGCCAAACTTTAAAAGATTTTATCTCGGGTGAGTTATCAGATTTGATAACTTTCACTAGACCATGAGAACAAAATACAAATTTTACCTCGCACCAAAATAATAATTTATGAATGAAATGCTAATTTCTTATGAAGGGAATGTTAAATCTGTCTGGGGTTTCCTTAAAACTACATTATATATGTTAAACCGCACCAGGACTTTGTTTTTATATTGAATGAAGGCAGTAAAGTTACTATCTACAGTTTTTATAGCATTATAGACCGAGGTACAATAATCGGTAAGTTTGAATCTTTTGACAGTTGTTTTCTTGCCGTGGTTAACTCAAAAATAATATTTCACTTTTTCCTCTTAATTTTTATTATTTTATTACCTACATCAGTCTTGCTCTGGGTTACCAAGAGTCAACACCCTTTTATTTGTTCATGCTCGTGATCAAAGCCATACTGGTCGAAACGTTGGGTAATTCTAACTTTTTAGTTTGGTTGTTGTTTCGTATGATTTTGTCTTTGGTTTTGTTCGGCTCTTGTATTTTGTACATTTAAGTCTTTTTATGAACCTTTTGACAGTTCCCAATTTCCATTTATTTTACTTATTTTCTATATCTGGTAACCCATTCGGGATGAAAATTTAAGGAATCAAATTTGCGACGCCCTATCGACACCATTTGCGAAGATGGTCTCGATAAAAGATTCTAGTCCGGGACGACAAACTGCTGTCTCGTGTTAAAAAATATGTTTATGTGACGTAAATCAAATTCTTAAATTTAAGTGAACTGCTTAATAGACCAATTCCTCTATCTGGTTGGAAGAAAAAATTGGTTATATTCTAAACATTTTTTTTTCTTCCAGATGATATTTTTGCATGTGGTTAACTGAAACTATATATTTTAATCCGTCTCAAATGTAATATCATTAGGAAAATTAAATATTTTAAATATCTGTGTACATGTTTGTTTTGTTGTTGAGGGTCTTGCTTATTATATTTGAGATTTTAGGGCTTCCTTAACAACGACATTTTTTAGCCTAAAGTTTTTATTGACATCTTGGTACAAGCAAAGTTAAAAATTTTAAATTTAGCAATGAAAGTTATCAAATCTGATAAGTTAGGTTGAAAAATGAAGAATTTATTTATCAGAGGGATGGAAAATTTGTAAAATTCAGCAGGGAACATACAAAAATGGTAAAAAGTAAACAAGAACTGTCTATGACGCGGTATGTGCGTCATAAATAATTATTTATGCCTAAGCATAAATCGATTTATGATAGGCATAAATAAATATTATGACGCACATACCGCGTCATAACTGTCTTTAAAAAAAAAGATATCTAGCGCATTTTTTGGATGTATATTTTCCAGTTCATTTTTTTGTTTGCCTTAAAACCCCAGCGCATTCGACTGTACATCTCACATGACACTTGGTGTTAATAATTATAATTGTCCACGTGTAGTAAGTATTTCAGTGGCAGCTATTTACGAAAAACTCTCTTTTTAATAGTGATAAGATTTTTAAGTTCTGTATGAATTTTCACCTATTGAACAAAGAAATATATTAGCATAAAGAATAACATCATTTTCGTCGAAACACAGACATGCTGTTTCCATAATCAAGGTCTTTAAGGTCAGGAAATACACCTACCAACCATAATTGTTCAAACCAGGAGTCAGAAAACACACCTACCAATATGGCAAGCCGTTTTACTATTTATTCTAACTTCAAGATATCTCATATAATATATAAGATATCTCATATAGTTTATAAGATATCTTATAAAGTATATAAGATATCTTCTAAAGTTTATAAGATTTCTTATAAAAACTGGATTATATAAGATATCTTATATATTATATGAGATATCTTATATATTAAATGAGATATCTTATATATTATATGAGATATCTTGAAGTTAGAATAAATAGTAAAACGGCTTGCCATATACCAACCCTAATTGTTTAAAGCAAGCCAGAAAATGCACCTTAGAACCCTAATTGTTCAAAGCAAGAGTCACAAAATACACCTATCAACCCTAATTGTTCAAAGCAGGAGTCGGAAAATACATCCACCAACTCAGGAGTAAAAAATACACCTACCAACCCTAATTGTTTAAAGCAAGCCAGAAAATACACCTACCAACCCTAATTGTTCAAAGCCAGAGTCAGAAAATACACCTACAAACCATAATCATTCAAAACATGATTCAGAAAATACACCTACCAACCCTAATTTTTCAAAGCAGAAGTAAAAAAATACACCTACCAACTCTAATTGTTCAAAGCAAGAGTAAAAAAAGAGTATGAAAGATATTATAACGACCCTTTAACAAACAAGTCATCTTTTCCCGTGATCAGTCCTTTGCGATTTTTTCTCACTGACCTTTACCAAATACATTTGTATTCCATTGTCACATATGTACATGCATATATGAAGAGAAATGACCAATTATTGAAGCAATATAGTCATTCACAAATATATTTTTACATTTTCTGTAGCACAAACTCTATCTTATACCACAGTTCCTGTGAGGTTGGCAATTTACACTGAACAGCCGAGAATAAAAAATAATCAAACTGGAACAAACATTCAGGAGGTGGGTTAAAAACTAATTGGTTTAGAGATATTTTTTTTAATCTGCATGCACAATGATAATTAATATAATGGATAAAGTACATTAAAATGTTCTTAGTTTGATAAGTCATTTCTAAGAAATACCAAAGTTTAATTATCACTTTTCAATTAAAAATATTAATACAAATCTTTGTGGCAATGTTATTTTTTTGTATAATTCAGATTATCCCAAACGAATTTCGCCAAAAACCAGCAGATCTTGCGTGTCCTGCCGTCTTTTCCTGTCTGTGCTGTTTCTGGCCATTTGGAATAGTAGCTATCCTTTTTGCAGGTCAGGTTCGTATCTTCTTTTAATTACACTCAATACAAAGTAAAGAAAACTGGTTGCGTGTATTAACTTCTTTATTTCATTTATACGTTTAGTATCTTGACCAAGACACAATATAGGCAATAGATCCCAACATAAATCCTTGTTATTTATATGTAACGGGTGTTCCCTTAGGTACAATAGAAGTTATACAACTGTTACAGGTTTTATAACCACTCTCCATTAGCTTTGTTAACTTACTTTCTAGATTCGATTCTCGATTGGTGTGGTTGGTAATTTTTGTAGATAAACCATTGTCTATGCTGTTACATATGTAACAATTTAATGTATAATTTTAAGAGAGTAAACCAATCCCGGAACTTTGTTAGTGCAAATTTTGCATGTCATTTTTATATAGTAATTACTTTACTTGAAAAAAGACATGTTCCGAAATATGGTGAAAAAAGGAATGATTGAATATCAAATTAAAAGAAAATGTGGAATACGTTTAAAAAATGTTTGGCGCCATTGCGTTCCGAAAAATGGCAGGCGTATAGATGCAAAAACGATAACTTCGGAATCGAAGATTTCTTCTTCCCCTCCCCCAAATAAATAAATGGTTGCTTTTTAGAGTAAAAGACGGTTGTAGGGTTGTTATTTCATTTTACTAAATAAATATTAATGAGCAGCGTTTTTATTTATCATCAGTTTGGAAATGCCTATAATGTCTCAAGAGTTGGTTGTCATGTCTCAAACAAGGTCCCAAGAAACAGTTGTAATGTCGCTGATAATTTCCCAACTGAAAACGCATAATAATATCTCAAACAAATTCCCAAGAGTCGGTAATTTATCCAACTATGTCCCAAGAGTCGGTTGTACTGTCTGCAACTATGTCCCAAGAGTCGGCTGTACTGTCTGCAACTATGTCCCAAGAGTCGGTTGTACTGTCTGCAACTATGTCCCAAGAGTCGGCTGTACTGTCTGCAACTATGTCCCAAGAGTCGGTTGTACTGTCTGCAACTATGTCCCAAGAGTCGGTTGTACTGTCTGCAACTATGTCCCAAGAGTCGGCTGTACTGTCTGCAACTATGTCCCAAGAGTCGGTTGTACTGTCTGCAACTTTGTCCCAAGAGTCGGTTGTAATGTCTGCAACTATGTCCCAAGTGCCGGTTGTATTGCTGCGACTTTGTCCCAGCCGTTGGTTGTAATGTCTTTAACAATGCCACAGGCGTCTATTTTAATGTCTCAAACAATGGGCCAATAATTGATAAAGTTTGGTATTAATTCAGAAATGTATTTTTTCTACTTTCAGGCAAATAAGGCGACTAAGGCCGGCGATTACCAACGTGCAAAATCCAAAAACTTCATGGCGGTGATATTTATTATTCTATCAGCAGTATTTGGAATAGTATGCATTATATTGTTGGTGGTTCTTAAACTTGTTCCTTCAAGAGAGTACACTGACAATCAGTAAATTCAGGATTTCTAGACTAGACATGGGCATCGTGGAAATCAAGGAATCGTGGAATCATGATATCCCAGTATACCTAAATTGACAAATCAAAATATAACATTAAGTAAAAAACTAAAATAAATATCTCAGAGAACTGATCTTACTGATTGTATTGTTTGTGCCTGAAATAAAGAAAGTAACAAGATTCTATTATCAGATCACAGAAGCAAAATTAATACGCTAAAAGCACTTTTTTCTGTAAAGATGGTAGTCATAGCGCCCAGTATTGGCGTAGCAACCAAGAATTATGTCACATATCGCATGGGTCAAATAATGATTAATTCTTAATGTTAAATAATGTCAAAAATTTCTACCAGGAACGCTAAAAATATTAGTGTTGTTTAATATTTTATCTACATAATATGTCTGCATAAAAACGCAGTCATGAGTAAATATCGATAAAGATACAGATTTATTGTGTTTTTTAGTAGTTTTAGTAGATTTAGTATTTAATGCAACTGTTTTACTGACCATATTACACATTTTATTTCCTCTGAATTGCACTTAAGATCTAAATTGATAAAGCATAGAAAAGTATAAATAAACGACCGGAATGGTTCACATTTTTTAACTTTTATTTAAAAGTAAATAATAGATAAATAAATTCAACATTCTATATTATTTCTCTGATTACATGCAGCGTTGTCAATCTCTCTGATTACATGCAGCGTTGTCAATCTTGCTATTTGATCCTTGAAATAAATAACTCAATTTCGTGATGCTTCAAATTACCTGATAAATATAAAAGGACGAAGTAAAGCAAAAAGAATATCACACTTGCAATGACTTCTGCATAGGGAAACCACATCGGGTGTCGGGTGAACAAAAAAACAAATGTAACCTCGCACTATAATAAATTATGGAGGAAGTGTTAAATTTGTCTGGGTTTTCCTTAAAATCACATTATATGTTAAACCGCACCCTGTTTTTCTTTTTATATTGAATGAAAGAAGTAAAGTTACTATCTACAATCTTTATAGTTTGGTAGACTGAGGAACAATAATGGGTAAGATTTAATCTTAAAAATTTGTTTTCTTGTAGTAGTCAGCTTAAAAATAATAATTCACTTCAGTGGCGGATTTAGCGGGGGGGCACAGGGGGCACGTGCCCCCCCAGTTGAGGTCACCAAAAAAAAATTTATACGTAAAAGTACTAGATACAACGCTTCACATCGTTCAACATGGTCATAATTACGAAAGGCAAATTTTAAGAAAGTGACCATAACACGTTATCTATTGTAATGGTTGATTGCCACCTAGTTGTGAAAATTAACATGTATGTAACTTTTTACAAATCTGATAATAAAGATAAGAGTTAATGAGATGGAAATGTATCACAGTCATGACAGTGAAGAAAGTAAAATTAATTTTCCACCAGTGCCCCTTGAAGATTTGCAAGTGTTTAATTGAACATGCACCCTTCTTATACAATGACTTACTTCTGGATTCATTGTTAGCTGACGTGAATTGTTTTAAATACAAACATGACAAACAAAAGATTATAAAAAGATGTCCATCTGTTTTTTTTAATTAATATATTTGAAATTCATTGGTAAGTAAAAATATCTGGACTTTTTTAATTTAAGTGTGTTGTTAGTACAAATGGGCATTTACAATATCAGATAAATCTTTAGTACAATGATTTGTTTAAACTGTTCCGACATATGAGAGGTACATCAACATTTTGTTTTATAATATTTATATATATTGAGACTTCTGAAATATAAATTTAAAACCTTTAATTTAATAAATTGTCATTTATTTTATTTAAAACTTGAAGATATTAATAATTTTCAAAAATTTCTTCTCTCAATTGATTGTTTTTTAGCACCTCGGTGGCCGTGTAAAAGAACAAAAGTTTGAGATCCATTTTGAAATTTGATACATGTAACGTCAGAGAATACCAAACTACACTGGCTACCGAAAATGCAGCCACTTCAATCATTATACTTTGAACTTTAAAACTGCCATCTTTCAGTGATTTTGCATGACATTTTTGACGAAACAAAATTATTAATTATTGAAAGTCTAATTACTTAATTTGTGTCCCCTTTTCAATTCGCTCGTTGTACGTTTTTTAATCAGGGATGTCATCACTTAGGAAATGTTACGGTCTTCATCACGAATATCGAAGATGATGTTGGACCTGTTCCCACTGTGATAACATTTCACGCACCTCCACCGATATGTGACTACCACCGGATGGCGGATTGACTTTGTTGAACTTCATGACGGGTGTCGTATACAGAGCAGGAACTGTTTACCCTTCCGGTGCACATAAGTTCACTTCTGGTTTTTATAGGAGTTTATGTTGTTCATTGTTTTCTAGTTTTCAGTGTTTATTTGTTGTGCTTGAGGTTGTTCATTTTCCTTCCCGGGTTTGTCGGTCTAGCTATGATGTATTGCGTTTTTTGGTTTGCTCCTTAGGTGTATTTATCTTCTTTCTTACAATCACTAATCATGCACAGAGACCACGGAGGACCAGATCCTGATATTTAGTTCTACAACCTGACAACAGCAGTAAAAATATAATAATTGCTTTCAATTTTTCGGCAGATACATAAGCTTCTGTGACGTTAACCAAAAAGAAGATTTGATGTTGTACCCCCCCCCCCCCCCCCGCCCCCCCCCCCAACAATAAAGGTCGTAAAATCTACATTATCCCCCCCAAAAAAGGCAGATAATTATTCAAAATTGTGCCCCCCCACTCGTCGCCATTCTGGATCCGCCCCTGCACTTTTTGCCATTAAGCTTATTTAAGAGAAAATGATATCCGTATATTACCTTTAGACGTTATTGCTATGATACATGTAATAAACGAACCGCCATAATTTTTTTCGGCTCTTTTCCAGAATATTTGTCTTTAATAGAAATTACTACAGTTTGAATTTTTTCTTAAATTAAAATGTTTTAATATCTCTTTTTTATAACAAACAGGTGGATACTTTTCTTCTATCCTCCCTTCTCTAGAACCCTTTCTCGGCCTTGGTCGATTAGTCGGTAATTAGTAATTTTCTAAAAATTCTTCCTTATATATATATATATATATATATATATATATATATATATATATATAATATTTTTTTGTCATGAAATAGAATAGAGAATGTAAACGGGAATATGTCAAAGAGACAACAACCCAACCAAAGAGCAGAAAACAGGTCAAGGCTACCAATGGGTCTTCCATGCAGTGAGAAAATCCTTTTTTCATCCAATACTGAGCATTCTTTTCGATGAAATGTGACACGGTTGAAATTCATTTACCGCACTATTTTTTGCCAAAGAAATAAATATAGTTAAGATAGATACATGTATATCTAAAGTAAGTAAGTAAACTACTTTTACATTAAGCATTAGTCTTTATGTCAACAATAAATATATTTTTATTTTGCCCCAGTAAACCCATATATTAAAACTATTAAAGTTTGTATCATGAGAACGTTTTCTCCTATACACATCTATTATTGTAAATAATGTTATTAATAAAATGTATTAAATAATTTTAAAAATCCATACAATTTTTTTTCTAATTTTAATACGCATGTAATATTCAAGTATTTCAATTATTTTGGAACTTATCAAAGATTTTCCTTTCATCCAAGCCAAAACTGGTATTATATATTGCATTAAAAGCAAAAAAATCTTGAACGGTAACCTTTTTTATGTATTTATGGACTAGGTAGAAATTGTACTTTTACAATTTTTTTTTATTGCTCCCTCGACCTTGAATTTCCCGTTAATCAGTGACAAGTCGACAGCTTAATTATGGTAAAGTACCACTCTATCAATACCCGAATTTGATTTTATCTTGTAGAAATTGAACTTCGTTTCCTGTCTAAAGCCAACTGCTCTACGCGTAGCATGGCTTATTCAATGATATACTAGTAGTGTTAAATTTTACTAAAATTAATAAAATAGCACACCAAAACATTAGTCAGAATTTAATTTTTTTTAAAAAGTGGTACTGAAAATATCACATGAATTCTAAATAGAATCAGACAAATATTTGATATGCTTGCTCCACGAGTAATAAAAATGTTTGTAAAGTTAACTTTTCAAGAGCAGAAACAGTAAAAATCAGTTATTTAAATATTATACGTTTGGTATTATTCGAGACAATACTGAACAAGTGGAACTACATGTATGATATAAATATGTTTGTTTAGACAGTGACACTCTGCACGATCTTGTATTTCATGGTGGCAAACGTACAAAACATTGTTCTTCTTTCTGTATATTTTATATTCTGAATACTAGTTTGTACTGTGGTCATGATAGTATCGGTGACTGTAAAATCTTTAATCTTTGAAAATCAATATTCCTTAAACTATATTTTCGCAACAACCATGATTTTTAATTTCACAAATTTTCCACATCTCCAATAAATGATTTCTTCCTTTTATTGCCAAACTTTAAAAGATTTTATCTCAGGTGAGTTATCAGATTTGCAATTTTTTTTCTTCCAGATGATATTTTTGCATGTGGTTAACTGAAACTATATATTTTTATCCGTCTCAAATGTAATATCATTAGGAAAATAAAATATTTTAAATATCTGTGTACATGTTTGTTTTGTTGCTGAGGGTCTTGCTTATTATATTTGAGATTTTAGGGCTTCCCTAACAACGACATTTTTTAGCCTAAAGTTTTTATTGACATCTTGGTACAAGCAAAGTTAAAAATTTTAAATTTAGCAATGAAAGTTATCAAATCTGATAAGTTATGTTGAAAAATGAAGAATTTATTTATCAGAGGGATGGAAAATTTGTAAAATTCAGCAGGGAACATACAAAAATGGTAAAAAGTAAATAAGAACTGTCATGACGCGGTATGTGCGTCATAAATATTTATTTATGCCTAAGCATAAATCGATTTGCGATAGGCATAAATAAATATTATGACGCACATACCGCGTCATAACTGTCTTTAAAAAAAGATATCTGGCGCATTTTTTGGATGTATATTTTCAAGTTCATTTTTTTGTTTGCCTTAAAACCTCAGCGCATTCGACTGTACATCACACATGACACTTGGTGTTAATAATTATAATTGTCCACGTGTAGTAAGTATTTCAGTGGCAGCTATTTACGAAAAACTCTCTTTTTAATAGTGATAAGATTTTAAAGTTCTTTATGAATCTTAATTTTCACCTATTGAACAAAGAAATATATTAGCATAAAGAATAACATCATTTTCGTCGAAACACAGACATGCTGTTTCCATAATCAAGGTCTTTAAGGTCAAAGGGCAAAAATAGAAACTATATTAACTGTGTTAAAAAATCCACCCACCAACCCTAATTGTTCAAAGCAGGAGTCAGAAAATACACCCACCAACCCAAATTGTTCAAAGCAAGAGTCTGAAAATACATCTACCAACACAGGAGTAAAAACATACACTTACCAACCATAATTGGTCAAAGTAGGGGTCAGGAAATACACCTACCAACCATAATTGTTCAAAGCAGGAGTCAGAAAACACACCTACCAACCCTAATTGTTTAAAGCAAGCCAGAAAATGCACCTTAGAACCCTAATTGTTCAAAGCAAGAGTCACAAAATACACCTATCAACCCTAATTGTTCAAAGCAGGAGTCGGAAAATACATCCACCAACTCAGGAGTAAAAAATACACCTACCAACCCTAATTGTTTAAAGCAAGTAAGAAAATACACCTACCAACCCTAATTGTTCAAAGCAAGAGTCAGAAAATACACCTACAAACCATAATCATTCAAAACATGATTCAGAAAATACACCTACCAACCCTAATTTTTCAAAGCAGAAGTAAAAAAATACACCTACCAACCCTAATTGTTCAAAGCAAGAGTAAAAAAAGAGTATGAAAGATATTATAACGACCCTTGAACAAACAAGTCATCTTTTCCCGTGATCAGTCCTTTGCGATTTTTTCTCACTGACCTTTACCAAATACATTTCTATTCCATTGTCACATATGTACATGCATATATGAAGAGAAATGACCAATTATTGAAGCAATATAGTCATTCACAAATATATTTTTACATTTTCTGTAGCACAAACTGTATCTTATACCACAGTTCCTGTGAGGTTGGCAATTTACACTGAACAGCCGAGAATAAAAAATAATCAGACTGGAACAAACATTCAGGAGGTGGGTTAAAAACTAATTGCTTTAGAGATATTTTTTTTAATCTGCATGCACAATGATAATTAATATAATGGATAAAGTACATTAAAATGTTCTTAGTTTGATAATAAGTCATTTCTAAGAAATACCAAAGTTTAATTATCAATTTTCAATTAAAAATATTAATACAAATATTTGTGGCAATGTTATTTTTTTTTGTATAATTCAGATTATCCCAAACGAATTTCGCCAAAAGCCAGCAGATCTTGCGTGTCCTGCCGTCTTTTCCTGTCTGTGCTGTTTCTGGCCATTTGGAATAGTAGCTATCCTTTTTGCAGGTCAGGTTCGTATCTTCTTTTAATTACACTCAATACAAAGTAAAGAAAACTGGTTGCGTGTATTAACTTCTTTATTTCATTTATACGTTTAGTATCTTGACCAAGACACAATATAGGCAATAGATCCCAACATAATTCCTTGTTATTTATATGTAACGGGTGTTCCCTTAAGTACAATAGAAGTTATACAACTGTTACAGGTTTTATAACCACTCTCCATTAGCTTTGTTAACTTACTTTCTAGATTCGATTCTCGATTGGTGTGGTTGGTAATTTTTGTAGATAAACCATTGTCTTACTGTTACATATTTAACGATTTAATGTATAATTTTAAGAGAGTAAACCAATCCCGGAACTTTGTTAGTGCAAATTTTGCATGTCATTTTTATATAGTAATTACTTTACTTGAAAAAAGACATGTTCCGAAATATGGTGAAAAAAGGAATGATTGAATATCAAATTAAAAGAAAATATGGAATACGTTTAAAAAATGTTTGGCGCCATTGCGTTCCGAAAAATGGCAGGCGTATAGATGCAAAAATGATAACTTCGGAATCGAAGATTTCTTCTTCCCCTCCCCCAAATAAATAAATGGTTGCTTTTTAGAGTAAAAGACTGTTGTAGGGTTATTATTTCATTGTATTTTTACTAAATAAATATTAATGAGCAGCGTTTTTATTTATCATCAGTTTGGAAATGCCTATAATGTCTCAAGAGTTGGTTGTCATGTCTCAAACAAGGTCCCAAGAAACAGTTGTAATGTCGCTGATAATTTTCCAACTGAAAACGCATAATAATATCTCAAACAAATTCCCAAGAGTCGGTAATTTATCTAACAATGTTGCTAGAGTTGGTTGTAATGTCTGCAACTATGTCCCAAGAGTCGGTTGTACTGTCTGCAACTATGTCCCAAGAGTCGGTTGTAATGTAGCCAACTATGTCCCAAGAGTCGGTTGTACTGTCTGCAACTATGTCCCAAGAGTCGGTTGTAATGTAGCCAACAATGTCCCAAGAGTCGGTTGTACTGTCTGCAACTATGTCCCAAGAGTCGGTTGTACTGTCTGCAACTATTTCCCAAGAGTCGGTTGTACTGTAGCCAACAATGTCCCAAGAGTCGGTTGTACTGTCTGCAACTATGTCCCAAGAGTCGGTTGTACTGTCTGCAACTATGTCCCAAGAGTCGGTTGTACTGTAGCCAACAATGTCCCAAGAGTCGGTTGTACTGTCTGCAACTATCTCCCAAGAGTCGGCTGTACTGTCTGCAACTATGTCCCAAGAGTTGGTTGTAATGTCTGCAACTATGTCCCAAGAGTCGGTTGTAATGTAGCCAACAATTTCCCAAGAGTCGGTTGTAATGTAGCCAACAATGTCCCAAGAGTCGGTTGTACTGTCTGCAACTATGTCCCAAGAGTCGGTTGTACTGTCTGCAACTATGTCCCAAGAGTCGGTTGTACTGTAGCCAACAATGTCCCAAGAGTCGGTTGTACTGTCTGCAACTATGTCCCAAGAGTCGGTTGTAATGTAGCCAACAATTTCCCAAGAGTCGGTTGTAATGTACCCAACAATTTCCCATGAGTCGGTTGTACTGTCTGCAACTATGTCCCAAGAGTCGGTTGTAATGTAGCCAACTATGTCCCAAGAGTCGGTTGTACTGTCTGCAACTATGTCCCAAGAGTCGGTTGTACTGTCTGCAACTATGTCCCAAGAGTCGGTTGTACTGTAGCCAACAATGTCCCAAGAGTCGGTTGTACTGACTGCAACTATGTCCCAAGAGTCGGCTGTACTGTCTGCAACTATGTCCCAAGAGTTGGTTGTAATGTCTGCAACTATGTCCCAAGAGTCGGTTGTAATGTAGCCAACAATGTCCCAAGAGTCGGCTGTACTGTCTGCAACTATGTCCCAAGAGTCGGTTGTACTGTCTGCAACTATGTCCCAAGAGTCGGTTGTACTGTCTGCAACTATGCCCCAAGAGTCTGTTGTACTGTCTGCAACTATGTCCCAAGAGTCTGTTGTACTGTCTGCAACTATGTCCCAAGAGTCGGTTGTACTGTCTGCAACTATGTCCCAAGAGTCGGTTGTACTGTCTGCAACAATGTCCCAAGAGTCGGTTGTACTGTCTGCAACTATGTCCCAAGAGTCGGTTGTACTGTCTGCAACTCTGTCCCAAGAGTCGGTTGTACTGTCTGCAACTATGTCCCAAGAGTCGGTTGTAATGTCTGCAACTATGTCCCAAGAGTCGGTTGTACTGTCTGCAACTTTGTCCCAAGAGTCGGTTGTATTGTCTGCAACTATGTCCCAAGAGCCGGTTGTACTGTCTGCAACTATGTCCCAGCCGTTGGTTGTAATGTCTTTAACAATGCGACAGGCGTCTATTTTAATGTCTCAAACAATGGGCCAATAATTGATAAAGTTTGGTATTAATGCAGAAATGTAGTTTTTCTACTTTCAGGCAAACAAGGCGACTAAGGCCGGCGATTACCAACGTGCAAAATCCAAAAACTTCATGGCGGTGATATTTATTATTCTATCAGTAGTATTTGGAATAGTATGCATTATATTGTTGATGGTTCTTAAACTTGTTCCTTCAAGAGACTACACTGACAATCAGTAAATTCAGGATTTCTAGACTAGACATGGGCATCGTGGAAATCAAGGAATCGTGGAATCATGATATCCCAGTATACCTAAATTGACAAATCAAAATATAACATTAAGTAAAAAACTAAAATAAATATCTCAGAGAACTGATCTTACTGATTGTATTTTTTGTGCCTGAAATAAAGAAAGTAACAAGATTCTATTATCAGATCACAAAAGCAAAATTAATACGCTAAAAGCACTTTTTTCTGTAAAGATGGTAGTCATAGCGCCCAGTATTGGCGTAGCAACCAAGAATTATGTCGCATATCGCATGGGTCAAATAATGATTAATTCTTAATGTTAAATAATGTCAAAAATTTCTACCAGGAACGCTAAAAATATTAGTGTTGTTTAATATTTTATCTACATAATATGTTTGCATAAAAACGCAGTCATGAGTAAATATCGATAAAGATACAGATTTATTGTGTTTTTTAGTAGTTTTAGTAGATTTAGTATTTAATGCAACTGTTTTACTGACCATATTACACATTTTATTTCCTCTGAATTGCACTTAAGATCTAAATTGATAAAGCATAGAAAAGTATAAATAAACGACCGGAATGGTTCACATTTTTTAACTTTTATTTAAAAGTAAATAATAGATAAATAAATTCAACATTCTATATTATTTCTCTGATTACATGCAGCGTTGTCAATCTCTCTGATTACATGCAGCGTTGTCAATCTTGCTATTTGATCCTTGAACAAATAACTCAATTTCGTGATGCTTCAAATTACCTGATAAATATAAAAGGACGAAGTAAAGCAAAAAGAATATCACACTTGCAATGACTTCTGCATAGGGAAACCACATCGGTGTGAACAAGTCTCGGGTAAACAAAAAAACAAATGTAACCTGGCACTATAATAAATTATGGAGGAAGTGTTAAATTTGTCTGGGTTTTCCTTAAAATCACATTATATGTTAAACCGCACACTGTTTTTCTTTTTATATTGAATGAAAGAAGTAAAGTTACTATCTACAATCTTTATAGTTTGGTAGACTGAGGAACAATAATGGGTAAGTTTTAATCTTAAAAATTTGTTTTCTTGTAGTAGTCAGCTTAAAAATAATAATTCACTTTTTGCCATTAAGCTTATTTAAGAGAAAATGATATCCGTATATTACCTTTAGACGTTATTGCTATGATACATGTAATAAACGAACCGCCATAATTTTTTTCGGCTCTTTTCCAGAATATTTGTCTTTAATAGAAATTACTACAGTTTGAATTTTGTTTTAAATTAAAATGTTTTAATATCTCTTTTTTATAACATACAGGTGGATACTTTTCTTCTATCCTCCCCTCTCTAGAACCCTTTCTCGGCCTTGGTCGATTAGTTGGTAATTAGTTATTTTCTAAAAATTCTTCCTTATATATATAATATTTTTTTGTCAACAAATAGAATAGAGAATGGAAACGGGATTTGTCAAAGAGACAACAACCCAACCAAAGAGCAGAAAACAGGTCAAGGCTACCAATGGGTCTTCAATGTAGTGAGAAAATCCTTTTTTTTCATTCAATACTGAGCATTCTTTTCGATGAAATGTGACACGGTTGAAATTCATTTACCGCACTATTTTTTGCAAAGCAATAAATATAGTTCAGATAGATACATTTATATCTAAAGTAAGAAAGTAAACTACTTTTACTTTAAGCATTAGTCAACAATAAATATATTTTCATTTTGCCCCAGTAAACCCATATATTAAAACTATTAAAGTTTGTATCATGAGAACGTTTTCTCCTATACACATCTATTATTGTAAACAATGTTATTAATAAAATGTATTAAATAATTTTAAAAATCCATACAATTTTTTTTCTAATTTTAATACGCCTGTAATATTCAAGTATTTCAATTATTTTGGAACTTATCAAAGATTATCCTTTCCATCCAAGCACAAAACTGGTATTATATATTGCAATAAAAACAAAAAAATCTTGAACGGATAACCTTTTTATGTATTTATGGACTAGGTAGAAATTGGACTTTTACTAATTTTTTTTATTGCTCCCTCGACCTTGAATTTCCCGTTAATCAGTGACAAGTCGACAGCTTAATTATGGTAAAGTACCACTCTATCAATACCCGAATTTGATTTTATCTTGTAGAAATTGAACTTCGTTTCCTGTCTAAAGCCAACTGCTCTACGCGTAGCATGGCTTATTCAATGATATACTAGTAGTGTTAAATTTTACTAAAATTAATAAAATAGCACACCATAACATTAGTCAGAATTTAATTTTTAAAAAATGTGGTACTGAAAATATCACATGAATTCTAAATAGAATGAGAGAAATATTTGATATGCTTGCTCCACGAGTAATAAAAATGTTTGTAAAGTTAACTTTTCAAGAGCAGAAACAGTAAAAATCCGTTATTTAAATATTATACGTTTGGTATTATTCGAGACAATACTGAACACGTGGAACTACATGTATAAAAAGGACAAATATACCTAAGGAGCAATCAAAAAAACGTAATCCATTGGACAGACAAACCCGGGAAGACAAACGAACAACCACAAGCACAACAAATAAACACAGAAAACTAAAAACAATGAACAACACGAACTCCTATAAAAACCAGGAGTGAACCCAGGTGCTCCGGAAGGGTAAGCAGTTCCTGCTCCGTATACGGCACCCGTCGTGAAGTTCAACAAGGTCAATCCGGTGGAAGTCACAAATCGTAGGGGTCACATGAAAGGTTACGACAGTGGGAACAGGTCCAACATCATCTTAGATATTGGAACACTGTAATGGTCAATCAATTCATGATGACGACCGTAAAATTTCTTAAGTGATGACATCAACTTATCCCTGATAAAACCCTGGTTAAGAAGCTTTTGTGACAGCAGTAATCCTCTTTGTCGAAAGTCAGGGTAACTCACGCATGCCCTTGAAAATCGGATAAGCTGAGAAACGTAGACGCCATATGCAGGCGATGCTGGTATATTGCTACTCAAGAAGGGAAAATTAACAATAGGAAAGTTGAAGTCATCACGTTTGTCATAAAGTTTTGTCTTCAAACGTCCCTCATAGTCTATTTCAAGAAATAAATCCAAATATGAAGCGGACTTTGGTGTATCTGTAGTATCCTTAATTTCAAGCTCACTGGGGTAGATAAGATGTAGAAAGTCTTGGAATTTGTCGTTATTCAACGACAACACATCATCTATATAACGAAAAGTGAAATTAAAGGATTGGGCTAGTTTCTTTTTGTTTTCATGTAGTAACCCTTGAATGAAGTCCGCTTCATATGAGTACAGAAACAGATCGGCGAGGAGAGGAGCACAGTTGGTTCCCATTGGAATGCCGATTGTTTGTTGAAAAATTAGACTGCCAAATTCAACGAATATGTTGTCTATGAGAAAATCTAACATGTTTGTAATTTCATCTTCAGAATACTTTTTGTCAGAATCAGAGTGGTTCTTCACGAAATAAGACTTTTCTCTACCTAGAACAACAATATGTATGATATAAATATGTTTGTTTAGACAGTGACACTCTGCACGATCTTGTATTTCATGGTGGCAAACGTACAAAACATTGTTCTTCTTTCTGTATATTTTATATTCTGAATACTAGTTTGTACTGTGGTCATGATAGTATCGGTGACTGTAAAATCTTTAATCTTTGAAAATCAAATATTCCTTAAACTATATTTTCGCAACAACCATGATTTTTAATTTCACAAATTTTCCACATCTCCAATAAATGATTTCTTCCTTCTATTGCCAAACTTTAAAAGATTTTATCTCAAGGGAGTTATCAGATTTGCAATTTTTTTTCTTCCAGATGATATTTTTGCATGTGGTTAACTGAAACTATATATTTTTATCCGTCTCAAATGTAATATCATTAGGAAAATTAAATATTTTAAATATCTGTGTACATATTTGTTTTGTTGCTGAGGGTCTTGCTTATTATATTTGAGATTTTAGGGCTTCCCTAACAACGATATTTTTTAGCCTAAAGTTTTTATTGACATCTTGGTACAAGCAAAGTTAAAAATTTTAAATTTAGCAATGAAAGTTATCAAATCTGATAAGTTAGGTTGAAAAAATGAAGAATTTATTTATCAGAGGGATGGAAAATTTGTAAAATTCAGCAGGGAACATACAAAAATGGTAAAAAGTAAACAAGAACTGTCTATGACGCGGTATGTGCGTCATAAATATTTATTTATGCCTAAGCATAAATCGATTTATGATAGGCATAAATAAATATTATGACGCACATACCGCGTCATAACTGTCTTTAAAAAAAGATATCTGGCGCATTTTTTGGATGTATATTTTCAAGTTCATTTTTTTTGTTTGCCTTAAAACCTCAGCGCATTCGACTGTACATCTCACATGACACTTGGTGTTAATAATTATAATTGTCCACGTGTAGTAAGTATTTCAGTGGCAGCTATTTACGAAAAACTCTCTTTTTAATAGTGATAAGATTTTTAAGTTCTGTATGAATCTTAATTTTCACCTATTGAACAAAGAAATATATTAGCATAAAGAATAACATCATTTTCGTCGAAACACAGACATGCTGTTTCCATAATCAAGGTCTTTAAGGTCAAAGGGCAAAAATAGAAACTATATTAACTGTGTTAAAAAATCCACCCACCAACCCTAATTGTTCAAAGCAGGAGTCACAAAATACACCCACCAACCCAAATTGTTCAAAGCAAGAGTCTGAAAATACATCTACCAACACAGGAGTAAAAAAATACACTTACCAACCATAATTGGTCAAAGCAGGGGTCAGGAAATACACCTACCAACCATAATTGTTCAAAGCAGGAGTCAGAAAACACACCTACCAATATGGCAAGCCGTTTTACTATTTATTCTAACTTCAAGATATCTCATATAATATATAAGATATCTCATATAGTTTATAAGATATCTTATATAGTTTATAAGATATCTTATATACTTTATAAGATATCTTATATAGTTTATAAGATATCTCATATAATTTATAAGATATCTAATATAATTTTCTTTATAAGATATCTTATAAACTATATAAGATTTCTTATAAACTATATGAGATATCTTATAAAGTATATAAGATATCTTATATAAAAAATATTTATAAGATATCTTATAAACTTTATAAGATATCTTATATACTTTATAAGATATCTTCTAAAGTTCATAAGATATCTTATAAAGTATATAAGATATCTTATAAAGTTTATAAGATATCTTATAAAGTATATAAGATATCTTCTAAAGTTTATAAGATATCTTATAAAAACTGGATTATATAAGATATCTTATATATTATATGAGATATCTTATATATTATATGAGATATCTTGAAGTTAGAATAAATAGTAAAACGGCTTGCAAGATATATTATATGAGATATCTCATATAGTTTATAAGATATCTTATATAGTTTATAAGATATCTTATATACTTTATAAGATATCTTATATAGTTTATAAGATATCTCATATAATTTATAAGATATCTCATATAATTTTCTTTATAAGATATCTTATAAACTATATAAGATATCTTATAAACTATATGAGATATCTTATA
Source organism: Mytilisepta virgata (assembly GCA_028015205.1). Classification (NCBI taxonomy): domain Eukaryota; kingdom Metazoa; phylum Mollusca; class Bivalvia; order Mytilida; family Mytilidae; genus Mytilisepta; species Mytilisepta virgata. Next base: position 51,879,258 of record CM051515.1, read on the forward strand.
AAGTATATAAGATATCTTATATAAAAAATATTTATAAGATATCTTATAAACTTTATAAGATATCTTCTAAAGTTTATAAGATATCTTATAAAGTATATAAGATATCTTCTAAAGTTTATAAGATATCTTATATATTATATGAGATATCTTATATATTATATGAGATATCTTGAAGTTAGAATAAATAGTAAAACGGCTTGCCATATACCAACCTTAATTGTTTAAAGCAAGCCAGAAAATGCACCTTAGAACCCTAATTGTTCAAAGCAAGAGTCACAAAATACACCTATCAACCCTAATTGTTCAAAGCAGGAGTCGGAAAATACATCCACCAACTCAGGAGTAAAAAATACACCTACCAACCCTAATTGTTTAAAGCAAGCCAGAAGATACACCTACCAACCCTAATTGTTCAAAGCCAGAGTCAGAAAATACACCTACAAACCATAATCATTCAAAACATGATTCAGAAAATACACCTACCAACCCTAATTTTTCAAAGCAGAAGTAAAAAAATACACCTACCAACCCTAATTGTTCAAAGCAAGAGTAAAAAAAGAGTATGAAAGATATTATAAAGACCCTTTAACAAACAAGTCATCTTTTCCCGTGATCAGTCCTTTGCGATTTTTTCTCACTGACCTTTACCAAATACATTTGTATTCCATTGTCACATATGTACATGCATATATGAAGAGAAATGACCAATTATTGAAGCAATATAGTCATTCACAAATATATTTTTACATTTTCTGTAGCACAAACTGTATCTTATACCACAGTTCCTGTGAGGTTGGCAATTTACACTGAACAGCCGAGAATAAAAAATAATCAAACTGGAACAAACATTCAGGAGGTGGGTTAAAAACTAATTGGTTTAGAGATATTTTTTTTAATCTGCATGCACAATGATAATTAATATAATGGATAAAGTACATTAAAATGTTCTTAGTTTGATAATAAGTCATTTCTAAGAAATACCAAAGTTTAATTATCGATTTTCAATTAAAAATATTAATACAAAATAACAATCCAAAGATACTAATATTAGATATTGTAAATTTATACTATGCTGTATACGACGCATTTCAAGGAGTTACCTCTCATCAGCAGCATTAAAACCGAAACATTTGGAAGACCAAAAACCAAACTTATATTTAACAAGAAGTACTCAACCAAAAATACCGAAATAGGAAGCCAAATTTCAGCTAAGGAGATCTACCATCTGCAATACAAGGAATGAACCCTTAGTATTTCTATTATTTTTGAATTTTTCTAATACTGGTAATTTCTGTAACAAATCAATGAATAATCATGTCGGACAAGTCTGACGACTGGGTTGGCGAATACCCTCGGAGACCTAGGGTCCACCAGCAGAGGCATCATCCCAGGAGTTTCAAAATAACAATCCAAAGATACTAATATTAGATATTGTAAATTTATACTATGCTGTATACGACGCATCTTTGTGGCAATGTTATCTTTTTGCATAATTCAGATTATCCCAAACGAATTTCGCCAAAAACCAGCAGATCTTGCGTGTCCTGCCGTCTTTTCCTGTCTGTGCTGTTTCTGGCCATTTGGAATAGTAGCTATCCATTTTGCAGGTCAGGTTCGTATCTTCTTTTAATTACACTCAATACAAAGTAAAGAAAACTGGTTGCGTGTATTAACTTCTTTATTTCATTTATACGTTTAGTATCTTGACCAAGACACAATATAGGCAATAGATCCCAACATAAATCCTTGTTATTTATATGTAACGGGTGTTCCCTTAAGTACAATAGAAGTTATACAACTGTTACAAGTTTTATAACCACTCTCCATTAGCTTTGTTAACTTACTTTCTAGATTCGATTCTCGATTGGTGTGGTTGGTAATTTTTGTAGATAAACCATTGTCTATACTGTTACATATGTAACAATTTAATGTATAATTTTAAGAGAGTAAACCAATCCCGGAACTTTGTTAGTGCAAATTTTGCATGTCATTTTTATATAGTAATTACTTTACTTAAAAAAAGACATGTTCCGAAATATGGTGAAAAAAGGAATGATTGAATATCAAATTAAAAGAAAATGTGGAATACGTTTAAAAAATGTTTGGCGCCATTGCGTTCCGAAAAATGGCAGGCGTATAGATGCAAAAATGATAACTTCGGAATCGAAGATTTCTTCTTCCCCTCCCCCAAATAAATAAATGGTTGCTTTTTAGAGTAAAAGACGGTTGTAGGGTTATTATTTCATTGTATTTTTACTAAATAAATATTAATGAGCAGCGTTTTTATTTATCATCAGTTTGGAAATGCCTATAATGTCTCAAGAGTTGGTTGTCATGTCTCAAACAAGGTCCCAAGAAACAGTTGTAATGTCGCTGATAATTTCCCAACTGAAAACGCATAATAATATCTCAAACAAATTCCCAAGAGTCGGTAATTTATCCAACAATGTTGCTAGAGTCGGCTGTACTGTCTGCAACTATGTCCCAAGAGTCGGCTGTACTGTCTGCAACTATGTCGCAAAAGTCGGCTGTACTGTCTGCAACTATGTCCCAAGAGTCGGTTGTAATGTATGCAACTATGTCCCAAGAGTCGGTTGTAATGTCTGCAACTATGTCCCAAGAGTCGGTTGTACTGTCTGCAACTTTGTCCCAAGAGTCGGTTGTACTGTCTGCAACTATGTCCCAAGAGTCGGTTGTAATGTAGCCAACAATGTCCCAAGAGTCGGTTGTACTGTCTGCAACTTTGTCCCAAGAGTCGGTTGTACTGTCTGCAACTATATCCCAAGAGTCGGCTGTACTGTCTGCAACTTTGTCCCAATAGTCGGTTGTACTGTCTGCAACTATGTCCCAAGAGTCGGTTGTAATGTAGCCAACAATGTCCCAAGAGTCGGTTGTACTGTCTGCAACTATGTCCCAAGAGTCGGCTGTACTGTCTGCAACTATGTCCCAAGAGTCGGCTGTACTGTCTGCAACTATGTCCCAAGAGTCGGCTGTACTGTCTGCAACTATGTCCCAAGAGTCGGTTGTAATGTCTGCAACTATGTCCCAAGAGTCGGTTGTACTGTCTGCAACTTTGTCCCAAGAGTCGGTTGTACTGTCTGCAACTATGTCCCAAGAGTCGGCTGTACTGTCTGCAACTTTGTCCCAAGAGTCGGTTGTACTGTCTGCAACTATGTCCCAAGAGTCGGTTGTAATGTAGCCAACAATGTCCCAAGAGTCGGTTGTACTGTCTGCAACTATGTCCCAAGAGTCGGTTGTACTGTCTGCAACTATGTCCCAAGAGTCGGTTGTACTGTCTGCAACTATGTCCCAAGAGTCGGTTGTAATGTAGCCAACAATGTCCCAAGAGTCGGTTGTACTGTCTGCAACTATGTCCCAAGAGTCGGTTGTAATGTCTGCAACTGTCCCAAGAGTCGGTTGTACTGTCTGCAACTTTGTCCCAAGAGTCGGTTGTACTGTCTGCAACTATGTCCCAAGAGTCGGTTGTACTGTCTACAACTATGTCCCAGCCGTTGGTTGTAATGTCTTTAACAATGCCACAGGCGTCTATTTTAATGTCTCAAACAATGGGCTAATAATTGATAAAGTTTGGTATTAATGCAGAAATGTATTTTTTCTACTTTCAGGCAATTAAGGCGACTAAGGCTGGCGATTACCAACGTGCAAAATCCAAAAATTTCATGGCAGTGATATTTATTATTCTATCAGCAGTATTTGGAATAGTATGCATTATATTGTTGGTGGTTCTTAAACTTGTTCCTTCAAGAGACTACACTGACAATCAGTAAATTCAGGATTTCTAGACTAGACATGGGCATCGTGGAAATCAAGGAATCGTGGAATCATGATAACCCAGTATACCTAAATTGACAAATCAAAATATAACATTAAGTCAAAAACTAAAATAAATATCTCAGAGAACTGATCTTACTGATTGTATTGTTTGTGCCTGAAATAAAGAAAGTAACAAGATTCTATTATCAGATCACAGAAGCAAAATTAATACGTTAAAAGCACTTTTTTCTGTAAAGATGGTAGTCATAGCGCCCAGTATTGGCGTAGCAACCAAGAATTATGTCACATATCGCATGGGTCAAATAATGATTAATTTTTAATGTTAAATAATGTCAAAACTTTCAGGAACGCTAAAAATATTAGTGTTGTTTAATATTTTATCTACATAATATGTCTGCATAAAAACGCAGTCATGAGTAAATATCGATAAAGATACAGATTTATTGTGTTTTTTAGTAGTTTTAGTAGATTTAGTATTTTAGTATTATAACTGTTTTACTGACCATATTACACATTTTATTTCCTCTGAATTGCACTTAAGATCTAAATTGATAAAGCATAGAAAAGTATAAATAAACGACCGGAATGGTTCACATTTTTTAACTTTTATTTAAAAGTAAATAATAGATAAATAAATTCAACATTCTATATTATTTCTCTCATTACATGCAGCGTTGTCAATCTCTCTGATTACATGCAGCGTTGTCAATCTTGCTATTTGATCCTTGAATAAATAACTCAATTTCGTGATGCTTCAAATTACCTGATAAATATAAAAGGACGAAGTAAAGCAAAAAGAATATCACACTTGCAATGACTTCTGCATAGGGAAACCACATCGGTGTGAACAAGTCTCGGGTGAACAAAAAAACAAATGTAACCTCGCACTATAATAAATTATGGAGGAAGTGTTAAATTTGTCTGGATTTTCCTTAAAATCACATTATATGTTAAACCGCATCCTGTTTTTCTTTTTATTTTGAATGAAAGAAGTAAAGTTACTATCTACAATCTTTATAGTTTGGTAGACTGAGGAACAATAATGGGTAAGTTTTAATCTTAAAAATTTGTTTTCTTGTAGTAGTCAGCTTAAAAATAATAATTCACTTTTTGCCATTAAGCTTATTTAAGAGAAAATTATATCCGTATATTACCTTTAGACGTTATTGCTATGATACATGTAATAAACGAACCGCCATAATTTTTTTCGGCTCTTTTCCAGAATATTTGTCTTTAATAGAAATTACTACAGTTTGAATTTTTTTTTAAATTAAACTGTTTTAATACCTCTTTTTTATAACAAACAGGTGGATACTTTTCTTCTATCCTCCCCTCTCTAGAACCCTTTCTAGGCCTTGGTCGATTAGTTGGTAATTAGTAATTTTCTAAAAATTCTTCCTTATATATATATATATATATATATATATATATATATATATATATATATATATAAAATATTTTTTGTCAACAAATAGAATAGAGAATGTAAACGGGAATATGTCAAAGAGACAACAACCCAACCAAGGAGCAGAAAACAGGTTAAGGCTACCAATGGGTCTTCAATGCAGTGAGAAAATCCTTTTTTCATTCAATACTGAGCATTCTTTTCGATGAAATGTGACACGGTTGAAATTCATTTACCGCACTATTTTTTGCAAAGAAATAAATATAGTTCAGATAGATACATGTATATCTAAAGTAAGTTAGTAAACTACTTTTACATTAAGCATTAGTCAACAATAAATATATTTTCATTTTGCCCCAGTAAACCCATATATTAAAACTATTAAAGTTTGTATCATGAGAACATTTTCTCCTATACACATCTATTATTGTAAACTATGTTATTAATAAAATGTATTAAATAATTTTAAAAATCCATACAATTTTTTTTCTAATTTTAATACGCATGTAATATTCAAGTATTTCAATTATTTTGGAACTTATCAAAGATTTTCCTTTCATCCAAGCCAAAACTGGTATTATATATTGCATTAAAAGCAAAAAAATCTTGAACGGTAACCTTTTTTATGTATTTATGGACTAGGTAGAAATTGTACTTTTACAATTTTTTTAGCTCACCTGGACCAAAGGTCCATGTGAGCTTTTACCATCACTTGGCGTCCGTCGTCGTCGTCGTCATCGTCGTCGTCTGTCGTCGTCGTCGTCTGTTAACAATTTTTCAAACGTTAACTCGTCCGACACCATAAGTCCAATTGCAACCAAACTTCGTACAGTTGTTTATTGGTATATGTGCTACAAAACTATCGTTTGGATTTTTGATTCGTAAAAAAACATGGCCGCCATGGCTAAAAATAGAACATAGGGGTAAATTGCAGTTTTTTGCAAATTACTCAAAAACCATAACAGATATCAAAATTCTGGCAAAGGGTAAAAGTGTTCAGCACCTCAAGATCTACCTGCCCTGAAATTTTGAAGAAGATCCAACGACCCATGTAGGAGTTATTGCCCTTTTTCTGCATTTTTTCCAAATTTTGCACTTATTAAGCTCAATATCTTGGATACTATAAAGGAAATTTGAAAAATTTAAATTTCATATTGTTAGGCACACAAAGATCTACAAAATTTGTAACAGGATCGAAGTTGTAGGTTCGTTCCTTTTAGGAGTTATTCCCCTTAGATCGTCAAAATTGACCATTTTTGCAGTCTTTATTCATTGTAATAAAATCGTTAACTCCTCTTACACCATAAGTTTAATTGCAACCAAACTTAGTGTAGTTGTTCCTTGGCATGAGTGCTACTAAACTATCGTTTGGATTTTTGATTTGTAAAAAAACATGGCTGCCATGGCTAAAAATAGAACATAGGGGTAAATTGCAGTTTTTTGCAAATAACTCAAAAATGGCGACAGATATCAAAATTCTGATGGGAAGCTAAAGTGTTCAACATCTCAAGATCTACCTGCTTTGAAATTTTGAAGAAGATGTAACCACCCATGTAGGAGTTATTGCCCTTTTTCTTGATTTTTTTTAAAAATTTGTACTTATTAAGTTGTATGATCATTCCTTTTAGGAGTTATTCCCCTTAGAACATCAAAATTGACCATTTTCACAGCATTTCCCTTAGTTTGCAAAATGTTTAAATGAGCCCTTTAGGAGTTAAAGTTTTGTCCCTTAAATGTCAAAATAACTGTTGATGCCTTATAGATGACCCTTTAAATGTCAAAAATAGCGTTTTCTCTTGTTTTTGCCCTATAGAATGAAAACTATTGTCGATAGAGAAAAGCTGTTGTTTGCTTAAACAATCAGCTCATTGAGCTCTACAAAAGTCTGAATTGGGTCGAAGTTGTCAGATGATCCATTATAGGGGTAATAGCTCATGAAAGACTCCCTTAAAGCTTAAGGACCAGGTGAGCGATTCAGGCTCCTGGGAGCCTCTTGTTTTATTGCTCCCTCGACCTTGAATTTCCCGTTAATCAGTGACAAGTCGACAGCTTAATTATGGTAAAGTACCACTCTATCAATACCCGAATTTGATTTTATCTTGTAGAAATTGAACTTCGTTTCCTGTCTAAAGCTAAGGCACCAACCATTTTATTACCGAGGGGGGGCCTGGGATTTTTTCGAAAAAAATATTTTATGTCCAGATTAGTCTGAAAAAATATTTTCATTCTCACTATGTCCAAAAAAAATTTTTTAAGTCTGAATATTCCCGAAAAAATTTTTTTGTTCCAAATCAAATAATTTCAAAAAAAAATTGTATATATTAAAATAACACTGACAGTGGAATCTTCTAAAAGTGTATGCTGTGCAGATTCAGAAGACTGGAAAGGACCATCACAACTCTATAAGAGGTAAATAAAATTATTTCACGTTTTTGGTTGCTACTATGTATAGCACTGTATTTCTGTGTTTTAAATTTTAGTTTATAGTTTCATAATGCATCACATCATGACAAAATTTATAGCTATTCTAAATTTTGTGTCAAAGAAAAAAATTACAAGAAGATGTACATCAACATTCAACATACTTTAAAACTAAAATATGAACATAATACTGCTGGTATATGAACACAACCATGTGAAGTATAAAGTACTGTGACTAGAAAATAAAAAAATGGATGGATTTGTTACTCCTGAGTAGAAAACGTCACTTTAATTACAGTTTAGAACATTTTTTTTCCAATCAACACAAGAAATTGGGGGTATATATGTGACTTTCATATCCTGAGTAATGTCTTTAGAATTGTCATCCTTTGTAGTAAAGTACATATCTACAGTTTGAACCCTGCAAGTTTTCTTTTCACCAATCTGACACTTTTCTGCTGCTCTTATTTTTCTTTTCTCAACTTTCTTCTTGTTTTTCTGTTTTTTGTGGATAAGGCCTTTCTCTGTAGCCGACGTGGTCTTCTCAAATGCTTTATTGTAAATATCCGCTTTTATGGAGCTGATAATTTATCTCCTATATATAATCTTTCTATCATATGCTATATAGAAGAAAACTTTTTTTTCAGTTACTCACTCCTGGCAATAACTTACGGAAATGGTGGACATTTCAATTGTAGCATTGTGATACAGGGGTCGTGGTACTTGTATGATGGACTAAGAGAATATCACAGTGTTGGAAGTGGCCTACAAAAGCAACCTATATCTGGTTACAGACAAAGCCATGCACTTTTTTGTAGAAATGAAATATCTGCTTGAACAATGTATTTGAACTTTTTTCGGAAGAAAAAAAAATTTGCTCATGTATATAATAAAAAAAAAATTCTGTTTTGCTTGATGTGTGAAAAAAAAATTTTGATTTTCGACTGACCTGAAAAAAAAATTCTATCAGGCATAAAAATCCCAGGCCCTCCCCCCCCCCCCCCCCCCCCCGGTAAAAAAATGGTTGGTGCCTAACTGCTCTACGCGTAGCATGGCTTATTCAATGATATACTAGTAGTGTTAAATTTTACTAAAATTAATAAAATAGCACACCAAAACATTAGTCAGAATTTAATTTTTAAAAAAAAGTGGTACTGAAAATATCACATGAATTCTAAATAGAATGAGACAAATATTTGATATGCTTGCTCCACGAGTAATAAAAATGTTTGTAAAGTTAACTTTTCAAGAGCAGAAACAGTAAAAATCCGTTATTTAAATATTATATGTTTGGTATTATTCGAGACAATACTGAACACGTGGAACTACATGTATGATATAAATATGTTTGTTTAGACAGTGACACTCTGCACGATCTTGTATTTCATGGTGGCAAACGTACAAAACGTTGTTCTTCTTTCTGTATATTTTATATTCTGAATACGAGTTTGTACTGTGGTCATGATAGTATCGGTGACTGTAAAATCTTTAATCTTTGAAAATCAATATTCCTTAAACTATATTTTCGCAACAACCATGATTTTTAATTTCACAAATTTTCCACATCTCCAATAAATGATTTCTTCTTTTTATTGCAAACTTTAAAAGATTTTATCTCAGGTGAGTTATCAGATTTGCAATTTTTTTTCTTCCAGATGATATTTTTGCATGTGGTTAACTGAAACTATATATTTTTATCCGTCTCAAATGTAATATCATTAGGAAAATTAAATATTTTGAATATCTGTGTACATGTTTGTTTTGTTGCTGAGGGTCTTGCTTATTATATTTGAGATTTTAGGGCTTCCCTAACAACGACATTTTTTAGCCTAAAGTTTTTATTGACATCTTGGTACAAGCAAAGTTAAAAATTTTAAATTTAGCAATGAAAGTTATCAAATCTGATAAGTTAGGTTGAAAAATGAAGAATTTATTTATCAGAGGGATGGAAAATTTGTAAAATTCAGCAGGGAACATACAAAAATGGTAAAAAGTAAACAAAACTGCCTATGACGCGGTATGTGCGTCATAAATATTTATTTATGCCTAAGCATAAATCGATTTATGATAGGCATAAATAAATATTATGACGCACATACCGCGTCATAACTGTCTTTAAAAAAAGATATCTGGCGCATTTTTGGATGTATATTTTCAAGTTCATTTTTTTGTTTGCCTTAAAACCTCAGCGCATTCGACTGTACATCACACATGACACTTGGTGTTAATAATTATAATTGTCCACGTGTAGTAAGTATTTCAGTGGCAGCTATTTACGAAAAACTCTCTTTTTAATAGTTATAAGATTTTTAAGTTCTGTTTGAATCTTAATTTTCACCTATTGAACAAAGAAACATATTAGCATAAAGAATAACATCATTTTCGTCGAAACACAGACATATGCTGTTTCCATAATCAAGGTCTTTAAGGTCAAAGGGCAAAAATAGAAACTATATTAACTGTGTCAGAAAATACACCCACCAACCCTAATTGTTCAAAGCAGGAGTCACAAAATACACCCACCAACCCAAATTGTTCAAAGCAAGAGTCTGAAAATACATCTACCAACACAGGAGTAAAAAAATACACTTACCAACCATAATTGGTCAAAGCAGGGCTCAGGAAATACACCTACCAACCATAATTGTTCAAAGCAGGAGTCAGAAAACACACCTACCAATATGGCAAGCCGTTTTACTATTTATTCTAACTTCAAGATATCTCATATAATATATAAGATATCTCATATAGTTTATAAGATATCTCATATAATTTATAAGATATCTAATATAATTTTCTTTATAAGATATCTTATAAACTATATAAGATATCTTATAAACTATATAAGATATCTTATAAACTATATGAGATATCTTATAAAGTATATAAGATATCTTATATAAAAAATATTTATAAGATATCTTATAAACTTTGTAAGATATCTTATATACTTTATAAGATATCTTCTAAAGTATATAAGATATCTTATAAAGTTTATAAGATATCTTATAAAGTATATAAGATATCTTCTAAAGTTTATAAGATATCTTATAAAGTATATAAGATATCTTACAAAGTTTATAAGATATCTTATATATTATATGAGATATCTTCAAGTTAGAATAAATAGTAAAACGGCTTGGTATCTTATATAAAAAATATTTATAAGAAAACTTATAAACTTTATAAGATATCTTCTAAAGTTTATAAGATATCTTATAAAGTATATAAGATATCTTCTAAAGTTTATAAGATATCTTATAAAAATTGGATTATATAAGATATCATATATTATATGAAATATATTATATATTATATGAGATATCTTATATATTATATGAGATATCTTGAAGTTAGAATAAATAGTAAAACGGCTTGCCATATACCAACTCTAATTGTTTAAAGCAAGCCAGAAAATGCACCTTAGAACCCTAATTGTTCAAAGCAAGAGTCACAAAATACACCTATCAACCCTAATTGTTCAAAGCAGGAGTCGGAAAATACATCCACCAACTCAGGAGTAAAAAATACACCTACCAACCCTAATTGTTTAAAGCAAGCCAGAAAATACACCTACCAACCCTAATTGTTCAAAGCAAGAGTCAGAAAATACACCTACAAACCATAATCATTCAAAACATGATTCAGAAAATACACCTACCAACCCTAATTTTTCAAAGCAGAAGTAAAAAAATACACCTACCAACCCTAATTGTTCAAAGCAAGAGTAAAAAAAAGAGTATGAAAGATATTATAACGACCCTTTAACAAACAAGTCATCTTTTCCCGTGATCAGTCCTTTGCGATTTTTTCTCACTGACCTTTACCAAATACATTTGTATTCCATTGTCACATATGTACATGCATATATGAAGAGAAATGACCAATTATTGAAGCAATATAGTCATTCACAAATATATTTTTACATTTTCTGTAGCACAAACTCTATCTTATACCACAGTTCCTGTGAGGTTGGCAATTTACACTGAACAGCCGAGAATAAAAAATAATCAAACTGGAACAAACATTCAGGAGGTGGGTTAAAAACTAATTGGTTTAGAGATATTTTTTTAATCTGCATGCACAATGATAATATAATGGATAAAGTACATTAAAATGTTCTTAGTTTGATAATAAGTCATTTCTAAGAAATACCAAAGTTTAATTATCAAAATATTAATACAGATCTTTGTGGAAATGTTATCTTTTTGTATAATTCAGATTATCCCAAACGAATTTCGCCAAAAACCAGCAGATCTTACGTGTCCTGCCGTCTTTTCCTGTCTGTGCTGTTTCTGGCCATTTGGAATAGTAGCTATCCTTTTTGCAGGTCAGGTTCGTATCTTCTTTTAATTACACTCAATACAAAGTAAAGAAAACTGGTTGCGTGTATTAACTTCTTTATTTCATTTATACGTTTAGTATCTTGACCAAGACACAATATAGGCAATAGATCCCAACAGAATTCCTTGTTATTTATATGTAACGGGTGTTCCCTTAAGTAGAATAGAAGTTATACAACTGTTACAGGTTTTATAACCACTCTCCATTAGCTTTGTTAACTTACTTTATAGATTCGATTCTCGATTGGTGTGGTTGGTAATTTTTGTAGATAAACCATTGTCTATGCTGTTACATATGTAACAATTTAATGTATAATTTTAAGAGAGTAAACCAATCCCGGAACTTTGTTAGTGCAAATTTTGCATGTCATTTTTATATAGTAATTACTTTACTTGAAAAAGACATGTTCCGAAATATGGTGAAAAAAGGAATGATTGAATATCAAATTAAAAGAAAATGTGGAATACGTTTAAAAAATGTTTGGCGCCATTGCGTTCCGAAAAATGGCAGGCGTATAGATGCAAAAATGATAACTTCGGAATCGAAGATTTCTTCTTCCCCTCCCCAAAATAAATAAATGGTTGCTTTTTAGAGTAAAAGACGGTTGTAGGGTTATTATTTCATTGTATTTTTACTAAATAAATATTAATGAGCAGCGTTTTTATTCATCATCAGTTTGGAAATGCCTATAATTTCTCAAGAGTTGGTTGTCATGTCTCAAACAAGGTCCCAACAAACAGTTGTAATGTCGCTGATAATTTCCCAACTGAAAACGCATAATAATATCTCAAACAAATTCCCAAGAGTCGGTAATTTATCCAACAATGTTGCTTGAGTCGGTTGTAATGTCTCCAACTATGTCCCAAGAGTCGGTTGTACTGTCTGCAACTATGTCCCAAGAGTCGGTTGTACTGTCTGCAACTATGTCCCAAGAGTCGGCTGTACTGTCTGCAACTATGTCCCAAGAGTCTATTGTACTGTCTGCAACTATGTCCCAAGAGTCGGTTGTAATGTATGCAACTATGTCCCAAGAGTCGGTTGTACTGTAGCCAACAATGTCCCAAGGGTCGGTTGTACTGTCTGCAACTATGTCCCAAGAGTCGAATGTACTGTCTGCAACTATGTCCCAAGATTCGGTTGTACTGTAGCCAACAATGTCCCAAGAGTCGGCTGTACTGTCTGCAACAATGTCCCAAGAGTCGGTTGTACTGTCTGCAACTATGTCCCAAGAGTCGGTTGTACTGTAGCCAACAATGTCCCAAGAGTCGGCTGTACTGTCTGCAACAATGTCCCAAGAGTCGGTTGTACTGTCTGCAACTATGTCCCAAGAGTCGGTTGTACTGTCTGCAACTATGTCCCAAGAGCCGGTTGTAATGTAGCCAACAATGTCCCAAGAGTCGGTTGTAATGTAGCCAACTATGTCCCAAGAGTCGGTTGTACTGTCTGCAACTATGTCCCAAGAGTCGGTTGTACTGTCTGCAACTATGTCCCAAGAGTCGGTTGTAATGTCTGCAACTATGTCTCAAGAGTCGGTTGTAATGTAGCCAACAATGTCCTAAGAGTCGGTTGTACTATCTGCAACTATGTCCCAAGAGTCGGTTGTACTGTCTGCAACTATGTCCCAAGAGTCGGTTGTACTGTCTGCAACTATGTGCCAAGAGTCGGTTGTACTGTCTGCAGCTATGTCCCAAGAGTCGGTTGTACTGTCTGCAACTATGTCCCAAGAGTCGGTTGTACTATCTGCAACTATGTCCCAAGAGTCGGTTGTAATGTAGCCAACAATGTCCTAAGAGTCGGTTGTACTGTCTGCAACTATGTCCCAAGAGTCGGTTGTACTGTAGCCAACTATGTCCCAAGAGTCGGTTGTAATGTCTGCAACTATGTCCCAAGAGTCGGTTGTACTGTCTGCAACTATGTCCCAAGAGTCGGTTGTACTGTCTGCAACTATGTCCCAAGAGTCGGTTGTACTGTCTGCAACTATGTCCCAAGAGTCGGTTGTAATGTCTGCAACTATGTCCCAAGAGTCGGTTGTACTGTCTGCAACTATGTCCCAAGAGTCGGTTGTACTGTCTGCAACTATGTCCCAAGAGTCGGTTGTACTGTCTGCAACTATGTCCCAAGAGTCGGTTGTGCTGTCTGCAACTATGTCCCAAGAGTCGGTTGTACTGTAGCCAACAATGTCCCAAGAGTCGGTTGTACTGTCTGCAACTATGTCCCAAGAGTCGGTTGTACTGTCTGCAACTTTGTCCCAAGAGTCGGTTGTACTGTCTGCAACTATGTCCCAAGAGTCGGTTGTACTGTAGCCAACTATGTCCCAAGAGTCGGTTGTAATGTCTGCAACTATGTCCCAAGAGTCGGTTGTACTGTCTGCAACTATGTCCCAAGAGTTGGTTGTACTGTCTGCAACCATGTCCCAAGAGTCGGTTGTACTTTCTGCAACTATGTCCCAAGAGTCGGTTGTAATGTAGCCAACAATGTCCCAAGAGTCGGTTGTACTGTCTGCAACAATGTCCCAAGAGTCGGTTGTACTGTCTGCAACTATGTCCCAAGAGTCCGTTGTAATGTCTGCAATTATGCCTCAAGAGTCCGTTGTAATGTCTGCATCTATGTCCCAAGAGTCCGTTGTAATGCTGCGACTATGTCCCAGCCGTTGGTTGTAATGTCTTCAACAATGCCACAGGCGTCTTTTTTAATGTCTCAAACAATGGGCCAATAATTGATAAAGTTTGGTATTAATGCAGAAATGTATTTTTTCTACTTTCAGGCAAATAAGGCGACTAAGGCTGGCGATTACCAACGTGCAAAATCCAAAAACTTCATGGCGGTGATATTTATTATTCTATCAGCAGTATTTGGAATAGTATGCATTATATTGTTGGTGGTTCTTAAACTTGTTCCTTCAAGAGACTACACTCACAATCAGTAAATTCAGGATTTCTAGACTAGACATGGGCATCGTGGAAATCAAGGAATCGTGGAATCATGATAACCCAGTATACCTAAATTGACAAATTAAAATATAACATTAAGTCAAAAACTAAAATAAATATCTCAGAGAACTGATCTTACTGATTGTATTGTTTGTGCCTGAAATAAAGAAAGTAACAAGATTCTATTATCAGATCACAAAAGCAAAATTAATACGCTAAAAGCACTTTTTTCTGTAAAGATGGTAGTCATAGCGCCCAGTATTGGCGTAGCAACCAAGAATTATGTCACATATCGCATGGGTCAAATAATGATTAATTCTTAATGTTAAATAATGTCAAAACTTTTAGGAACGCTAAAAATATTAGTGTTGTTTAATATTTTATCTACATAATATGTCTGCATAAAAACGCAGTCATGAGTAAATATCGATAAAGATACAGATTTATTGTGTTTTTTAGTAGTTTTAGCAGATTTAGTATTTTAGTATTATAACTGTTTTACTGACCATATTACACATTTTATTTCCTCTGAATTGCACTTAAGATCTAAATTGATAAAGCATAGAAAAGTATAAATAAACGACCGGAATGGTTCACATTTTTTAACTTTTATTTAAAAGTAAATAATAGATAAATAAATTCAACATTCAATATTATTTCTCTGATTACATGCAGCGTTGTCAATCTCTCTGATTACATGCAGCGTTGTCAATCTTGCTATTTGATCCTTGAATAAATAACTCAATTTCGTGATGCTTCAAATTACCTGATAAATATAGAAGGACGAAGTAAAGCAAAAAGAATATCACACTTGCAATGACTTTCGCATAGGGAAACCACATCGCTGTGAACAAGTCTCGGGTGAACAAAAAAACAAATGTAACCTCGCACTATAATAAATTATGGAGGAAGTGTTAAATTTGTCTGGGTTTTCCTTAAAATCACATTATATGTTAAACTGCACCCTGTTTTTTCTTTTTATATTGAATGAAAGAAGTAAAGTTACTATCTACAATCTTTATAGTTTGGTAGACTGAGGAACAATAATGTGTAAGTTTTAATCTTAAAAATTTGTTTTCTTGTAGTAGTCAGCTTAAAAATAATAATTCACTTTTTGCCATTAAGCTTATTTAAGAGAAAATGATATCCGTATATTACCTTTAGACGTTATTGCTATGATACATGTAATAAACGAACCGCCATAATTTTTTTCGGCTCTTTTCCAGAATATTTGTCTTTAATAGAAATTACTACAGTTTGAATTTTTTTTTAAATTAAAATGTTTTAATATCTCTTTTTTATAACAAACAGGTGGATACTTTTCTTCTATCCTCCCCTCTCTAGAACCCTTTCTCGGCCTTTGTCGATTAGTTGGTAATTAGTTATTTTCTAAAAATTCTTCCTTATATATATAATATTTTTTTGTCAACAAATAGAATAGAGAATGGAAACGGGATTTGTCAAAGAGACAAAAACCCAACCAAAGAGCAGAAAACAGCTCAAGGCTACCAATGGGTCTTCAATGTAGTGAGAAAATCCTTTTTTTTTTCATTCTTTTCGATGAAATGTGACACGGTTGAAATTCATTTACCGCACTATTTTTTGCCAAAGAAATAAATATAGTTAAGATAGATACATGTATATCTAAAGTAAGTTAGTAAACTACTTTTACATTAAGCATTAGTCTTTATGTCAACAATAAATATATTTTCATTTTGCCCCAGTAAACCCATATATTAAAACTATTAAAGTTTGTATCATGAGAACGTTTTCTCCTATACACATCTATTACGGTAAACCATGTTATTAATAAAATGTATTAAATAATTTTAAAAATCCATACAATTTTTTTTCTAATTTTAATACGCATGTAATATTCAAGTATTTCAATTATTTTGGAACTTATCAAAGATTTTCCTTTCATCCAAGCCAAAACTGGTATTATATATTGCATTAAAAGCAAAAAAATCTTGAACGGTAACCTTTTTTATGTATTTATGGACTAGGTAGAAATTGTACTTTTACTAAATTTTTTTATTGCTCCCTCGACCTTGAATTTCCCGTGAATCAGTGACAAGTCGACAGCTTAATTATGGTAAACTACCACTCTATCAATACCCGAATTTGATTTTATCTTGTAGAAATTGAGCTTCGTTTCCTGTCTAAAGCCAACTGCTCTACGCGTAGCATGGCTTATTCAATGATATACTAGTAGTGTTAAATTTTACTAAAATTAATAAAATAGCACACCAAAACATTAGTCAGAATTTAATTTTTTAAAAAAGTGGTACTGAAAATATCACATGAATTCTAAATAGAATGAGACAAATATTTGATATGCTTGCTCCACGAGTAATAAAAATGTTTGTAAAGTTAACTTTTCAAGAGCAGAAACAGTAAAAATCAGTTATTTAAATATTATACGTTTGGTATTATTCGAAACAATACTGAACAAGTGGAACTACATGTATGATATAAATATGTTTGTTTAGACAGTGACACTCTGCACGATCTTGTAGTTCATGGTGGCAAACGTACAAAACATTGTTCTTCTTTCTGTATATTTTATATTCTGAATACTAGTTTGTACTGTGGTCATGATAGTATCGGTGACTGTAAAATCTTTAATCTTTGAAAATCAAATATTCCTTAAACTATATTTTCGCAACAACCATGATTTTTAATTTCACAAATTTTCCACATCTCCAATAAATGATTTCTTCCTTTTTATTGCCGAACTTTAAAAACATTCTATCTCGGGTGAGTTATCAGATTTGATAACTTTCACTAGACCATGAGAACAAAATACAAATTTTACCTCGCACCAAAATAATAATTAAGGTCTTTCCCTTTCCAAAGGGAAGACCTTACTGTATTTCTTATGATTATTATTTTTTTTTTCTGCCACAGATGGCAAAAAAGTGTTGCGACGTATCATTTCGAAACTTGGTACCATTATTCGATCATACTCTGACTCGCTCTGACTGACCCTGCGAAACCGATCTATTTTTAGTAACAGAGTTATCTGCCCCGCTACCAAAAACCTTGTGTACAGATAAACTCAAAAACCATAATGGATATCAAAAATCTAAAGTGGGGAAAATGTTGTCAGACTCATGGCCATGATGCAAAAAATTTTTTTTCGATCCAGTTCCTGGTTACGCGTTTTTGAGTCGAAAAGTGTCGCGACGCGTCAATTTTTTTTTCTTCAAAACGGTTAGTCCTAGGAACTTGGGACCTTCACCTATCATCCTAGGTGACATATGTTGCATCCCAAAATGTCAAGGTGAAAGGTCAAATCTCAAGGTCAGAGGTCATATTACACTTTGTGTGCAGTATATCTCATGAACCATAAAAGATAGAAGCAGACATTAAATGGGGAAAATAATCCTTTCATTTAGACCTTTATTTGATATAAAGGGTCGAAAACTGAAAACTGTTCGACAAACCGTTTTCGAGTTATGGCCCTTGACGCGTTTCGGCTTATTTGTTTTTGGCTTATAACTTTTAAGCCGTCAGAGATAATATAGTAAACATATGGGTTTTTTGTGACCGTCATTGTGAGTACTTCAATTTAAGACCAAAGTCCAATGTTTACGGGCAGCCATTTTCAAAATGGCGGACACCGTAAACAGTTTTTATGAAATAAGACTTAAACCATACAAAATTGAAGTGGACAATACATGGGAAAAATGTTCATCATGTCGAAATCTACAAAAAATGCTTCAAGTGCGAAAGCGTAAAACTTATCGTTTTTGAAAAATGATTTTTTGTTTATAACTTTTTAACCATAAAGATAATGAATTGATAGAGAATTAAAAGACCTACAATTTGAGCCCAAACAGTACATGATTCGGTTGAGTGTTTTCAAAATGGCGGCCAAAAACATATTGTAAACTGCGTTATTTACCAATTACTTTTAAACCGTTACAGATTATATAGTAAACATGTATACTTTTTGTGTTCAGTAAGAAAAGAGCTTCAATTTAAGACCAAGGTCAAATGTCATATCTCAAGGTCACACCTTAGCAACAAGAGTACCTTACCAGAAACTCCTCTTTTAGATTAAAATTGTCAGATTACCCCATGTAGAAGAGACCCTTTTGGCCCTAAGGACCAGGTGAGCGATTCAGGCTCCTGGGAGCCTCTTGTTTAAATGGTTGCAGATATCAAGCTGATTTTTAGTGTGAGTCTACCTTGATGAGTTACAGCTCAAGTTTACGTTTCATTCCACTCCGATAATTTTATCAGAGTTATGCCCCTTGGACTTAGAAAAAATTTACTAAAATTTCAGTTTGCCGCACTTTTTTAAACAAATTCTTCCAGATATTGAACCAATTTTTGTCTCGCCTGCGAAGCAGAGCGGGACATAGGTGTTACTTTACCGGCGACGGCAGCGGCGTTGACTTTTGTGTTAAGGTTTTATGAGCACCGCCATATCTCAAGAACTATAAGTCCTAGGTTGATGAAACTTGGTATGCATATGCCCCAGTAGTAGCTTAGCCCAGTTGCATCCCCATCTTTTGACCTTGATTTTCCGGTTGAGTGACTTTGACAACTTTCAATACATATAATAGCAGTGTTAAAGTTTTATCAGCACCTCCATATCTCAAGAACTATAGGCCCTAGGTTGATGAAACTTGGTATGCATATGTCCCAGTAGTAGCTTAGCACAGTTGCATCCCCATCTTGTGACCATGCCCTTGATTTTCTGGTTGAGTGACTTTGACAATTTTCAATGCATATAATAGCAGTGTTAAGGTTTTATGAGCACATCCATATCTCAAGAATTATAGGTCTAAGGTTGATGAAACTTGGTATGCATATGCCCTAGTAATAGCTTAGCACAGTTGCATCCCCATCTTTTAACCTTGACCTTGATTTTCTGGTTGAGTGACTTTGATAATTTTTATTGCATATATTAGCAATGTTCAAGTTTTATAAACAACTTTTGGTCTCAGAAACTGAAAATCCTTATAAATTTATGAAAATATAGTGGAAGTAAGAAAGAATTATTGTTTCTGGTGGTTCCAGCAGGCAAGACATACTTAAGTGTTAACTCTTGTTGGTATGTAAGTCTACCTTGACGAGATGCAGATCAAGTTTGTTTCATTTTGCTCCACCCTTGGATTACCTTACCTTCAATCTTGATCTGTGGTCTTAAGGTTAAATAATTCGGTTTTGTATGGGTGCCCTGTGGTGCCCAGGTTTTTATAGCGGGGCCCACAGAGATGGGTGCCATCTCCATGATATCTAGTTTATATAAATTTGTCCTGACAGGGCCCATTTAAATTAAAAATAGTGTTTATCTTTAAAACTTTAGAACAAAAACTAACAGAAAAGATGTTGCTTGCTTGAACTTTGTTCTTTGAACTCTACAAGTCTGTTTGGTCGAAGTTGTCTGATGTCATAGGTCAAGGGAAAGACCTCACATTTGTTCTCCGAACAAATGACTTTTTAATTTATGAATGAAATGCTAATTTCTTATGAAGGGAATGTTAAATCTGTCTGGGGTTTCCTTAAAACTACATTATATATGTTAAACCGCGCCAGGACTTTGTTTTTATATTGAATGAAGGCAGTAAAGTTACTATCTACAGTTTTTATAGCATGATAGACCGAGGTACAATAATCGGTAAGTTTGAATCTTTTGACAGTTGTTTTCTTGCCGTGGTCAACTCAAAAATAATATTTCACTTTTTCCCCTTAATTTTTATTATTTTATTACCTACATCAGTCTTGCTCTGGGTTACCAAGAGTCAACACCCTTTTATTTGTTCATGCTCGTGATCAAAGCCATACTGGTCGAAACGTTGGGTAATTCTAACTTTTTAGTTTGGTTGTTGTTTCGTATGATTTTGTCTTTGGTTTTGTTCGGCTCTTGTATTTTGTACATTTAAGTCTTTTTATGAACCTTTTGACAGTTCCCCATTTCCATTTATTTTACTTATTTTCTATATCCGGTAACCCATTCGGGATGAAAATTTAAGGAATCAAATTTGCGACGCCCTATCGACACCATTTGCGAAAATGGTCTCGATAAAAGATTCTAGTCCGGGACGACAAACTACTGTCTCGTGTTAAAAAATATGTTTATGTGACGTAAATCAAATTCTTAATGTTTAAGTGAACTGCTTAATAGACCAATTCCTCTATCTGGTTGGAAGAAAAAATTGGTTATATTCTAAACATTTTTTTTCTTCCAGATGATATTTTTGCATGTGGTTAACTGAAACTATATATTTTTATCCGTCTCAAATGTAATATCATTAGGAAAATTAAATATTTTAAATATCTGTGTACATGTTTATTTTGTTGTTGAGGGTCTTGCTTATCATATTTGAGATTTTAGGGCTTCCTTAACAACGACATTTTTTAGCCTAAAGTTTTTATTGACATCTTGGTACAAGCGAAGTTAAAAATTAAAAATTTAGCAATGAAAGTTATCAAATCTGATAAGTTAGGTTGAAAAATGAAGAATTTATTTATCAGAGGGATGGAAAATTTGTAAAATTCAGCAGGGAACATACAAAAATGGTAAAAAGTAAACAAGAACTGTCTATGACACTTGGTGCTAATAATTATAATTGTCCACGTGTAGTAAGTATTTCAGTGGCAGCTATTTACGAAAAACTCTCTTTTTAATAGTTATAAGATTTTTAAGTTCTGTATGAATCTTAATTTTCACCTATTGAACAAAGAAATATATTAGCATAAAGAATAACATCATTTTCGTCGAAACACAGACATGCTGTTTCCACAATCAAGGTCTTTAAGGTCAAAGGGCAAAAATAGAAACTATATTAACTGTGTTAAAAAATCCACCCACCAACCCTAATTGTTCAAAGCAGGAGTCAGAAAATACACCCACCAACCCAAATTGTTCAAAGCAAGAGTCTGAAAATACATCTACAAAACACAGGAGTCAAAAAATACACTTACCAACCATAATTGGTCAAAGCAGGGGTCAGGAAATACACCTACCAACCATAATTGTTCAAAGCAGGAGTCAGAAAACACACCTACCAATATGGCAAGCCGTTTTACTATTTATTCTAACTTCAAGATATCTCATATAATATATAAGATATCTCATATACTTTATAAGATATCTTATATAGTTTATAAGATATCTCATATAATTTATAAGATATCTAATATAATTTTCTTTATAAGATATCTTATAAACTATATAAGATATCTTATAAACTGTATAAGATATCTTATAAACTATATGAGATATCTTATAACCTATATGAGATATCTTATAAAGTATATAAGATATCTTATATAAAAAATATTTATAAGATATCTTCTAAAGTTTATAAGATATCTTATAAAGTATATAAGATATCTTATAAAGTTTATAAGATATCTTATAAAGTATATAAGATATCTTCTAAAGTTTATAAGATATCTTATAAAAACTGGATTATATAAGATATCTTATATATGATATGAGATATCTTATATATTATATGAGATATCTTATATATTATATGAGATATCTTGAAGTTAGAATAAATAGTAAAACGGCTTGCCATATACCAACCCTAATTGTTTAAAGCAAGCCAGAAAATGCACCTTAGAACCCTAATTGTTCAATGCAAGAGTCACAAAATACACCTATCAACCCTAATTGTTCAAAGCAGGAGTCGGAAAATACATCCACCAACTCAGGAGTAAAAAATACACCTACCAACCCTAATTGTTTAAAGCAAGCCAGAAAATACACCTACCAACCCTAATTGTTCAAAGCAAGAGTCAGAAAATACATCTACAAACCATAATCATTCAAAACATGATTCAGAAAATACACCTACCAACCCTAATTTTTCAAAGCAGAAGTAAAAAAATACACCTACCAACCCTAATTGTTCAAAGCAAGAGTAAAAAAGAGTATGAAAGATATTATAACGACCCTTTAACAAACAAGTCATCTTTTCCCGTGATCAGTCCTTTGCGATTTTTTCTCACTGACCTTTACCAAATACATTTGTATTCCATTGTCGCATATGTACATGCATATATGAAGAGAAATGACCAATTATTGAAGCAATATAGTCATTCACAAATATATTTTTACATTTTCTGTAGCACAAACTCTATCTTATACCACAGTTCCTGTGAGGTTGGCAATTTACACTGAACAGCCGAGAATAAAAAATAATCAAACTGGAACAAACATTCAGGAGGTGGGTTAAAAACTAATTGGTTTAGAGATATTTTTTTTAATCTGCATGCACAATGATAATTAATATAATGGATAAAGTACATTAAAATGTTCTTAGTTTGATAATAAGTCATTTCTAAGAAATACCAAAGTTTCATTATCAATTTTCAATTAAAAATATTAATACAAATCTTTGTGGCAATGTTATTTTTTTGTATAATTCAGATTATCCCAAACGAATTTCGCCAAAAACCAGCAGATCTTGCGTGTCCTGCCGTCTTTTCCTGTCTGTGCTGTTTCTGGCCATTTGGAATAGTAGCTATCCTTTTTGCAGGTCAGGTTCGTATCTTCTTTTGATTACACTCAATACAAAGTAAAGAAAATTGGTTGCGTGTATTAACTTCTTTATTTCATTTATACGTTTAGTATCTTGACCAAGACACAATATAGGCAATAGATCCCAACATAAATCCTTGTTATTTATATGTAACGGGTGTTCCCTTAAGTACAATAGAAGTTATACAACTGTAACAGGTTTTATAACCACTCTCCATTAGCTTTGTTAACTTACTTTATAGATTCGATTCTCGATTGGTGTGGTTGGTAATTTTTGTAGATAAACCATTGTCTATACTGTTACATATTTAACAATTTAATGTATAATTTTAAGAGAGTAAACCAATCCCGGAACTTTGTTAGTGCAAATTTTGCATGTCATTTTTATATAGTAATTACTTTACTTGAAAAAGACATGTTCCGAAATATGGTGAAAAAAGGAATAATTGAATATCAAATTAAAAGAAAATGTGGAATACGTTTAAAAAATGTTTGGCACCATTGCGTTCCGAAAAATGGCAGGCGTATAGATGCAAAAATGATAACTTCGGAATCGAAGATTTCTTCTTCCCCTCCCCCAGATAAATAAATGGTTGCTTTTTAGAGTAAAAGACGGTTGTAGGGTTATTATTTCATTGTATTTTTACTAAATAAATATTAATGAGCAGCGTTTTTATTTATCATCAGTTTGGAAATGCCAATAATGTCTCAAGAGTTGGTTGTCATGTCTCAAACAAGGTCCCAAGAAACAGTTGTAATGTCGCTGATAATTTCCCAACTGAAAACGCATAATAATATCTCAAACAAATTCCCAAGAGTCGGTAATTTATCCAACTATGTCCCAAGAGTCGGTTGTACTGTCTGCAACTATGTCCCAAGAGTCGGCTGTACTGTCTGCAACTATGTCCCAAGAGTCGGTTGTACTGTCTGCAACTATGTCCCAAGAGTCGGCTGTACTGTCTGCAACTATGTCCCAAGAGTCGGTTGTACTGTCTGCAACTATGTTCCAAGAGTCGGTTGTACTGTCTGCAACTATGTCCCAAGAGTCGGTTGTACTGTCTGCAACTATGTCCCAAGAGTCGGTTGTACGGTCTGCAACTTTGTCCCAAGAGTCGGTTGTAATGTCTGCAACTATGTCTCAAGAGCCGGTTGTATTGCTGCGACTATGTCCCAGCCGTTGGTTGTAATGTCTTTAACAATGCCACAGGCGTCTATTTTAATGTCTCAAACAATGGGCCAATAATTGATCAAGTTTGGTATTAATTCAGAAATGTATTTTTCTACTTTCAGGCAAATAAGGCGACTAAGGCTGGCGATTACCAACGTGCAAAATCAAAAAACTTCATGGCGGTGATATTTATTATTCTATCAGCAGTATTTGGAATAGTATGCATTATATTGTTGGTGGTTCTTAAACTTGTTCCTTCAAGAGAGTACACTGACAATCAGTAAATTCAGGATTTCTAGACTAGACATGGGCATCGTGGAAATCAAGGAATCGTGGAATCATGATAACCCAGTATACCTAAATTGACAAATCAAAATATAACATTAAGTCAAAAACTAAAATAAATATCTCAGAGAACTGATCTTACTGATTGTATTGTTTGTGCCTGAAATAAAGAAAGTAACAAGATTCTATTATCAGATCACAGAAGCAAAATTAATACGCTAAAAGCACTTTTTTCTGTAAAGATGGTAGTCATAGCGCCCAGTATTGGCGTAGCAACCAAGAATTATGTCACATATCGCATGGGTCAAATAATGATTAATTCTTAATGTTAAATAATGTTGAAAATTTCTACCAGGAACGCTAAAAATATTAGTGTTGTTTAATATTTAATCTACATAATATATCTGCATAAATGCAGTCATGTCTAAATATCGATAAAGATACAGATTTATTGTGTTTTTTAGTAGTTTAGTAGATTTAGTATTTAATGCAACTGTTTTACTGACCATATTACACATTTTATTTCCTCTGAATTGCACTTTAGATAGATCTAAACTGATAAAGCATAAAAAAGTATAAATAAACGACCGGAATGGTTGACATTTTTTAAATTTTATTTTAAAGTAAGTAATAGATAAATAAATTCAACAATCTGTATTATTTCTCTCATTACATGCAGCGTTGTCAATCTTGCTATTTGATCCTTGAATAAATAACTCAATTTCGTGATGCTTCAAATTACCTGATAAATATAGAAGGACGAAGTAAAGCAAAAAGAATATCACACTTGCAATGACTTCCGCATAGGGAAACCACATCGGTGTGAACAAGTCAATTAAATATCCTAGAAAAATTGGGGTCAGCATAGTACCGAATGAACCAATGAACATAATCAGAGAGACCATTTTACCGGAAACTTTGAAGAAATCTTCCTCAATCCAGGAGAGCAGTAACGGAAACAGAATAGACTGAGAAAATCCGGACAGTGGAACAAAAATCCAAATTCCTAAACCTATCTGAAAAAGTGTTGTAATCATGAGACCAAGTGATGAGACAAGCAACGTTGTTATATATAACAAGAGAATTCGTTTTGTTTTAAATCGTTGTGCTATGTAGATTCCTGTCAGTCTACCAATTGCGAACGCAGTCCAGTACGATGTTGTGGCATAAGAGCTAATTGTCTTTGACCAGTCTAAATGTTCAACTGTAAATGTTGGCAAAAAGAAAACAATAGCCTTTTCTATAACAAGATAACAAAAGAAACTAGCACATATTAAAAGTATACTCAATAATCTTTTTGAACGAGAAACTTCCGGACTTGTGCGTGGGACTTTTATATCAACCTCGGTTACTTTTGGGGCTTGATAATATATCATATATAAAAATGATATGCAAGACGCGAAAAACAGTATAGCAGAAATTATAAATGCTTGGTATAGTCTGGTCTGTTCTGTACCGTCAGTTTCATTTGATTCCTCATTAATGCTACAATTATTAGTTTTGTCGACGGAAGAATTGTGTCCTGATGTAAAATTTGTCTGCTCAACCCTTTTACTTAGAAACGGAGCAGTTGCCATTGGCGAAACAATCCCTCCTACAGCATATATAAAATGTAGCGCTTGCATGTATGGTCCATTATCAGTTCCCCAAATCTCCAGTATTGCTATGTTACAACCTATAAAAAATAACAAAAATAGGAGAAACTTTCAAGTGTATTACAAATATAAGAGAAACTTAATTTGATGGAACTAGTGTTTTTTTTTCGGGAAGATATTCTCTTTTCCGTTCAAATCGTAGAATAATCAAGTTGGATTACATACGTTTTAAGTGGCCTCACTGATTTCTTGGTCATGGGGCTATTTCAGAGTTAATAATATGGCAAAATACAGGCACCCCTCCAAACTGCAATACAATAAATAGAAACAGATTTACCATAGCAGCATTTAAACTTTTCGTGAAAAATGTAAATCGGGGGTTCATTATCCTTAACTATAAATAATACGGGGTCACCTAAAATAACAACACCGTGGTAAAATATCTCGTATAAACAACTATAAGGGGTCAGACCTAAAATAACAACACCGTGGTAAAATATCTCGTATAAACAACTATAAGGGGTCACACCTAAAATAACAACACCGTGGTAAAATATCTCGTATAAACAACTATAAGGAGTCATACCTAAAATAACAATCTAATTAAAAACCGATATCTCATCGCTCCCATTTTCTGATATGTCGCGTGGGAGATCTAACGAAATCCCCTTTGAGGTCACATGTGAGTGAACTGGAACTTATGAATTTATAATGACATGCAAATGAGTTGACTTCCTATCAATAAGCCAACCAAAAAAGTTTATGAATTCTGGGGACTGACGATTTCTTCGTTAATAAAATGAGTTACATCCCTTTACCACACGATCAACTTACAAGATGGCCTAAGCCGCAGTTTCATTGGTCGAACAGGACACACCTACGAGGTCACTCACATGTGACCTCAATGCGGGTTTCGTTAGATCTCCACGCGACATATCAGAAAACGGGAGCGATGAGAGATCGGTTTTTAATTAGATTGCTAAAATAACAACACCGTGGTAAAATATCTCGTATAAACAACTATTGCAATGCAATATTTATGAATAGGATATTCTCCAGGACTTCACAAATATTGTAAATATAGTATTCATGTTGAACCTTTAAAGTCTAGTCCACGAGCTGATGATGTGGCTATAATGTGAATATAATCGCGGGAGGCAGAACTTCGTTATAAGACAGGTGGAAATTTCTATCCGTCTCAATAGGTTTGTCGACCAAACATCTTCCTTCCGATATATATACTGATAAGTGATGTTCTTTCTTTTCGTATTTAGGGAGCAACCATTTGATTTTTAGGGGGGGCTAGGATCAAATTTGAAATAAATAGGCAGGACCAGGATTTTGGCAAAATAAAAGAACAGAATAACTTTAGGTGTGAAAAAAATGCATGATTGGAGGAAAATCATGTGTGTTGTCACCCAGACAGCTTCATTTTTTTCTATAGAATTAAAATCATTTTGTGTGATGGTTTTGTTATGTGGTGTTAAATTTTCCTGCTTTATAAAGTCTTGGTACCTTACTACTTTTACTATATTACCTGCATCGACAATGCCGCGAGTTATTCCCCTTATCAGAAACAATATAATCATCAGTGCATAAAATTCACACCAAGGAATTACAACTGTTATCACAGCAAAGACACCCGTCATTGCAGCCATTACTACCATAGTATTCAGTTTCTTAAAAATCCACCCTGCAACTGATGCTCCAAGGAGGAAACCTAGCGATAACGATGTAAAGAAATACGATGCTGCATCTAATCCAGTATTGGTAATGATCTGTAAATCTGGCAGAGCGGGTCCTAATTGGCTGGCGTTCCATCCCTGCAATATATGTTTAGAACATGCATGGTTGTCGGGTGTGTGTATTTTTGTTTTGTTTTGTTTTGTTTTGTTTTGTTTTGTTTTTTTTTTTTTTGAGTCCAATGAATAATACTTAACTATTATTTTCAAGATAAAAGAATAAGTTTTCAAGTAAGGTCACTGTTTATCCCCGCACTATATTATTATCGCCACCTTTCGTCACACTTATGTATTTTCAAAAATTGGGGCCCACAGGGATCAAAATTTGAAAATTGGTATTTAAGCTTGTAACCTAATCTCCTTTCTCATTTTTCCTTTTATGCATTTCATTTCTGTATAGTATTGTTACCTACTGTACGTTGATGCGCAATAAGATTTTATGGACTTTTCATTTTCAAAGCTTGAGGCCCAAAGGGGGCAAATTTTGAATTTAAGCTTGTGACTCCTTTCACTTTTCACCTTATGCATTTCATTTCTATACAGTATTGTCATACACGGTATGTACAACGTAGATACGAAGTAAGGTTTTAGAATTTTTATTTTCCAAAAATTGGGGCCTGTATTCAACGATTTGATTGTGAAAGTGGTGCACAGGGATACAACATGTGGAAGTGCGGGGATAGATGTCGTTTCCGACTGCTTCAATCCAGTTATACTTTGTAACCAAATACACATATTACTCTTCAAATTTGAAAATTATGGTAGTAAACTTATCAATCTTACCAAACATAGAGATACCCAGAACAGAACAAGTGATTGGTTAAACTTATGTCTGTAAACTGGATCTTTCCTCAGCTTGTTCACAAAGAAGTCATTTTCTTTTGCAATACTTTTGGTCATAGTTTCAGAATGGCCATTCTGAAGACCTGGGTCAGAATCACAGTCAGTTTCCATATGTATAGTAAGTGACCTTGAACTAGTAATAAATTATCTGGTGGATTTGTACTGTCATTCGCGAGATCGATGATAAGAACTGTGTATTTGATAAAATAAACGTACGTTTTGAATAATTCTTTTAGTTTTCAACACTTTAGCACTGTATGGTAAGACCAACGGCAACGGTTGTTTGGTATCGCTTCCGGTTTAGCAGAAATAAACAACTTGACGAAAGAGATAAAGGTTCGTGTACGTGTTTGGTTTTATATTTGTGTACGGTTTGGTACAAAAATTATAACCAAACACGTACACCACACTTTCACCCCCGTGGTGAACATTACGCTTGCAACAGTTAATTTGCACGATTTTTCAGTGGAATATTGTCGAACACAAAAGGTAGAATATTTTTCTCAATGAAGAATCATCGTGAAAGGGTTTAGATTCATCTGTGTGTACAGAATGTCAACAAACTACGACGAAATCTACTAACGGATACATCAAACTCTCCCTCATATGCTAATTTCTCGGTTATTCAACAATAATAGATATCAAATTTTGTATTGTCGTAGGTGAAGTACCATACTCTGTGGTTCTTATCTCCTTTGTTAAGGTTAAAATATGTCAAAAATATGCCTACCTCTTTCGTCAAGATGTTTATTTCTGCTAAACCGTAAGCAATATCAAACAACCGTTGCCGTTGCTCTTACCATACAGTGTTTGGGCCTTGGGCAAAAAACTGGTGAATCATACATCACCGTAATGTACGAATCGTGTGCATCAAAATACGTCCGTTTTGGATAATTGTTTTGGTATTCAACACTTTAGGCCTTTAGCACATCTCATGAGTCCTATACATCGACGAAATGTACGAATCGTGTGCATCAAAATACGTCCGTTTTGGATAATTGTTTTGGTATTCAACACTTTAGGCATTTAGCACAACTGTTGAGTCATACATCGACGAAATGTACGAATCGTGTGCATCAAAATACGTCCGTTTTGGATAATTGTTTTGGTATTCAACACTTTAGGCCTTTAGCACATCTCATGAGTCCTATACATCGACGAAATGTACGAATCGTGTGCATCAAAATACGTCCGTTTTGGATAATTGTTTTGGTATTCAACACTTTAGGCCTTTAGCACATCTCATGAGTCCTATACATCGACGAAATGTACGAATCGTGTGCATCAAAATACGTCCGTTTTGGATAATTGTTTTGGTATTCAACACTTTAGGCATTTAGCACAACTGTTGAGTCATACATCGACGAAATGTACGAATCGTGTGCATCAAAATACGTCCGTTTTGGATAATTGTTTTGGTATTCAACACTTTAGGCCTTTAGCACATCTCATGAGTCCTATACATCGACGAAATGTACGAATCGTGTTCATCAAAATACGTCCGTTTTGGATAATTGTTTTGGTATTCAACACTTTAGGCCTTTAGCACATCTCATGAGTCCTATACATCGACGAAATGTACGAATCGTGTGCATCAATATACGTCCGTTTTGGATAATTGTTTTGGTATTCAACACTTTAGGCATTTAGCACAACTGTTGAGTCATACATCGACGAAATGTATGAATCTTGTGCATCAAAATTGGTGTCGTAGAATTCTTTATTAATTTTTTCTTGTTTCGTGCAATTTACAAAACTCACATGTCGTCAAAATGTATACTATCGAAAAGGAATACTTGAAAAGTCAAACCGCGTGCCGCAGTCAAACTTTATCCTTGGGTACTGGTGGTGAACATAAAAGGTAGGGCATTAGCACTTGCTTTTTTATCGTCAGTTCGAGCCTATGCGTAGCTACGCCACTGTTCTACAATATAGATAGAACTTGAGGCTGTCGGAAATCTGACAATTCAAAAAAAGAAAACAAATGAAAACAAGTAAACATGACAACTGTTCATGGTCCATATGGTCGGGACAAAAATACCTGCAAAACTAAACATGAGTGATGGATTTGACAGTGACTTGCTGTATGGCGAGTGATTTTTGTTGTCTATGCTTTCGAGTAGATTTGGTAACTCTCCCATATGGCAAGCCGTTTTACTATTGATTCTAACTTCAATATATCTAATAAACTTTATAAGATATCTCATATAGTTTATAAGATATCTCATATAATTTAAAAGATATCTATTATAATTTTCTTTATAAGTGAAGCCTCTTTTCCGCCAAATTTTCAATTATTTATATATAATTTAATATTGAATTTAACGCATCATTTGATTGGGCATTTTTTTTTCGTCTATCATATCATAGACTAAATTTTCTACCCTATTATGACGTCATTAAAGGGAATCCCATCGTTTTAGACGTCAAAACAACAGCTGAAATTAAATAATAAGGATTGACTGTAATTTTGTTTTCAGTCTATTCGAAATAACCTCAATGCACAAGGTGCACACTTTCAAATAACGCGCTACGCGGGTTATTTAGTGTGCACCACGTGATTGAGGTTATTTCTTCATAGACAAAAAAAATTACAGTCAATCCGTAAATCTCAAAAACAAACGCAATTCTATACGGTACATTTACATTGTAAACTGGGACTAATGTTGATACTAATAAATAATAACTAGATGGAGGTAGTCCGAAACGACAACTACCCCCGCAGTCCCATCGAGTTGTAGCCTTGTGTACCACTTTCACAATCATATGTTTGAATATTGGCTTAATAAAATGTATCACAAAATACCGAATGAATTTGATGCACTGTATGGCCATTTCGTTGACTGACAACTCATCAGCAGTGCTCGAGATCAAAATTTTGGAAATCCGGTTAAAGATATAATGATGAATTAATAAGCACAACCAACAAAACCTAAAACAATTAAAACAAACAGGAATCTAAACTCAGCTAAGGGTTACCTCTGCATCGAAAGGAAGAGCCTTAGAAATTTCTTGTAAATTTTTGTCAAATTTTGAACGGAAAATTTAAAGGTATTTATGTAATGAATCATGCCAGGAAAAAAATCCTGGCTACTGGGCTGATAATGCCCTCAGGGACTTACAGTCCACCAGCAGTGACATAGACCCAGTGCTTAAATTCGCAACTTCAAACCTTTGCCAGGCCTTGTTATCAAAATTAAAATACTAAAACCTTATTGCAGATCTGATTATAGTGTATGACAATAGTATATGGAAATAAAATGCATATAGTGAAAAATGAAAGCTAGATGCTTTTAGGTCACAAGCTTAAATACACAGTTTTCGAAAATCGACCAAAATTTTTTAAGGTCAAAATTCTAAAACCTAATTGCGCATCTAAATACAGTATTTGACAATACTTTATAGAGATGAATTGCTTAAAATGAAAGGAGTTTATGTCACAAGCTTAAACTTTAAAATTCGAACCCTTTGGGTCTCAAGTTTTGAAAATGAAAATTCGAAAACCGTACTGTTCATCTACATATAGTGCATAACAATGCTGCATAGAAATAAAATGCATAGCTGTAAAATGAGAAATTAAAGAGGAGATTAGGTCGCAAGTTTAGATTCATAATTTGGTAAGACTTCCCTTTGAACCCCCCCTCCATATACATCTTTACTTATTCCATCATTACGGGGGGGTTCAAAAGGAAGTCTTTCCCACAATTTTTTTTTAAATTCGACCCCAAATCTTTTAATAAAAAAGGCTTAACAACTTCATATGACGAAAAAGACTTAACTCTGACCAGCACATTTTCTCGTTTTCAAAACAAAAGCGTGAAACAGCCTATTATTTTCACGTACGTAAGTAATTAAACTACACTGTGCTTTCGTTTTAGTGTGAACTTTATAAAATGAGTTCTTACGTAAGTTAGACACAAGAATTTGTGAGATTCGTAATTAACCTACTGGGACAATACGCAAATGAGATTTTATTCAACTAGCTCCAAAGAATAAATGTAGTATTTTCATATATCGACCACTCTTTATTCCCCGTATGTCCATTACCATTACATTAAATCCTGACAATTAAAGACATATATAATGAAGAATTTTCGAAATCCAAAAAATGATAAACAAAATATCAGTGTGAGTCTCTTCTTTTGAAAAGTTACGGAAACAAATTCAGAAATTTAATTCCAGATTAATCTTCATAAAATAAACCCGTGAATTCTTTAAAAAAAAACTGATAAAAAAGAACTTTACGACATTTTGAAAAAAAAGTCAAAAAAAAGAGAAAATTTAAGGAAAGTCAATTTTATCTTAGAGAATTAAAAACGTGGATTCAAGTATTGGATACACTCTTGAGGGTGTTAGTCCGATAGGACAATTTGATTAATTTTATTAAATCACTCCGAGAGTGGTTACACTGTAACAAGAGGCAGATTACAAACATATGTACACAAGCGGACAAGACGCATATTCAAATTAACAATACAGTACAACAGAAAGAGAGACATGCCATCAAAGAATAAATACAGATAGATTGATCAAATAAATACAAATCGAGTGCGACTAATTAAGGGCTTTCCCGTCTCCGGACGGAAAGTCCTTATTGTATTTCTTCTGTTTAATTAAGGGCTTTCCCGTCTCCGGACGGAAAGTCCTTATTGTATTTCTTCTGTTTAATTAGGTCTTTCCACTTTCCGTGGAAAGACCTTTTGCTTTTGTTCTGATTATTTTTTTTTTTTTTCTTCTGCCGTCTAGGATGTTTTTTTGTTACTTGACATATCGAAAGGATTTTTGGCCCATGATATCGTACAGTGATTGCGATTTCACCATTGACCCTGTGTAACCGAACACTTTTTTTTATAGGAGTTATCTCCCCGCGTCCTCCTTTTCTTGTTATCTTTATTTCTCTGTAACCGTAAAAGATATCGACCTAAAATCTTTTGCAATGTCTTCAGTGTATCTGTGCGCAACTTTGTTCCATTGGTTGGAAAGGATCTGACGACATTTCATAGGAGTTATTTCCCTTCAAACGACTTTCACTTTTGGTGTATCATACAAATTGTTATTTAGCGTTGGGATATCAACATGAAACTTTGTATTTAGGGTCCATGACCCCTAACAAGTAAAATGATGTCAAGGTCAAAGGTCAAGGTCAAGTTCTAAATTTTTACTTTTGCTTGTTATCGCTTCTCCTCTGAAACGGTAAAAGATAGCTGATAAAATGTAATGGAGAAAATGTTAAGGACGTTGAGACCTAGCTTTGTTACATTTGCATAAAAGTTGTATGACGTCATTTTATAGGCGTAATTGCCGTTAGAACGTTTAAATTTGCGGTGTTTCGTTTATATCTCAGCAATGGTACATGATAAAGGCATGGGGTCTTTTGTTTTGACATCAAGGATTGATAACCTTCAAATTGGCATCAAGGTCAAAGGTCAAGGTCAAGTTCTAAATTTTAACTTTTGCTTGTTATCGCTTCTCCTCTGAAACGGTAAAAGATAGCTGATAAAATGTAATGGAGAAAATGTTCAGGACGTTAAGACCTAGCTTTGTTACATTTGAGAAAAAGTTGTATGACGTCATTTTATAGGCGTAATTGCCCCTAGAATGTTTAAATTTTTGTTTTTCGTTTATTTCTCAACAATGGTACATGATAAAGGCATGGGGTCTTTTGTTTTAACATCAGGGATTGATAACCTTCAAATTGGCATCAAGGTCAAAGGTCAAGGTCAAGTTCTATTATTTGACATTTGCTTGTTATCACTACTCCTCTGAAATGGTTGTGGATAGCCAAGGAAATGTAATGGTGGAAATGTTTAGGACATTGATGCGCAACTTTGTTACATTTGAGTTCAAGTTGTATGACGTCATCTTTTGAGAGTAATTGCGCCTACAACGTTCAAACTTAAGGTTTTTCGTTTATAACTTGACAATGGTACATAATAATGGCATGGGGTCTTCTAAAATGACCTCAACGACCAATGACCTTGAAAAAGGTCACAAGGTCAAAGGTCAAGGTCATGACCTTTATTACGTATTTTGCATTTTTTCACACTTTATAAGTTTTTTTCAGATTTTTAAAGCAATTAAAGCTATTGAAAGCGTGAGAAATTCAGGCACTACTTTTGATGACGTCATTTCTGGCAACGTTATTATTTCTGTAGACGTTTTTAGACGTTTTGGATATATTGGAATGTTAATTAATGTGACAATGTTACAACCCATGAAAACGTCTAGAATTGTCAATTTATAAGGTCACATTAATGCCGTTTTTGATGTTTATAGTGCAAAACAGTATAATTCATCACAAACATTTAGTTAACCAGAAATAAACATTTTTCTTAGTTATTCAAACTAGCAGTCCATATATTTTTTTAAAAATTGTGAAATTACCTATCGTATCAAACCAGAAGTGATATTTGTAATACGGGAAGTAGCATAATACCTCCCTTATTTCAGTACATAGAACCATATATCTTTGAAATCACTGAAAGTTTAGCTATGCTCTAAAACCAACAATTACATTTTAAACCTCATTTTTTTATCAACAAATCTGCAATTGAGGTGGAAAGACCTTCAATTGTTCTCTGAACAATTGGTTTTTAATATTATTATTCTTTTTCTTCCGCCATTTCCTGACAAGTGAGTTCGCGACATATCGCTTTCATATTTTGTCTATGATATCGGTCATGAAAATGATTTGATGTGTTATGGGAATTATGTCGTAAACTTTGTCGTTACGGAGTTATCTTCCCCAACACCAAAAAGATTGTGTGTACTACTCCTCTGAAACCTTAAAAGATATCGCTTCAAAATCTTTTCTAAAGTCCTCAGTCAATCCATACGCAACTTTGTTGAATGTTAGCGGAAAGGATCTGACGACATCTTATGGGAGTTACCTCCCCTAAAATGATTCGTGTAAGTGATATACAAGTATATCTTAAAAACCAGAAGTGATACAGACCTAAAGTCTTCACCATAGACCTTCATGACCTTTCATCTTCAAAATAGAAATAAGGTCAAAGGTCAAGGTCACGTTCTATATTTTGACCTTTGCTTGTGTGCACTACTCCTCTGAAATGATAAAAGATACAGGAATGGTTGGGGGTGTAAAATGTCTGGCATCTAAAGACGCAACTTTGTTACATTTCCATGAAAAGGATCTGAGGTCATCTTATAAGAGTTATGTCCCATTGAAGCATTGGTAAATTAGTTTTTCGGGTAAAACTCAGTAACTTTATATGATAGAGGCATGGGGTCTTCAGTTTTGATCATCGGGGGATGTGACCTTGAGGATGACCTTAGACCAAAATGTCAAGGTCAACGTCCTAATTTTTGACCTTTCTATTATTAGAAGATATTTGAATGCTTTCTAATGAGAAAAGGACTCTGTTGAAAGGCAAATCATAGTCACGGTCACATGATTACAGGTCAAGGTCATTTAATGAAAAATACGTCTTAGATTTTAACCTTTTTTACCAATAGAGATATTGAAGTGGTTCCTCTTTAGAAATATTCAGCTTAGGAAGACAAATCAACGTGAACGTCAAAACAGCAAATGTCAAGGTCATTGAGTGAGAAAACGTCCTAGATTTTGACCTTTTTTATCTTTAAAGATAATAAGATTACAGTTCAAGGTCATTAAATGAAAAATAAGTCACAGATTTCAACTTTTTTACCAAAAGAGATATTGAAGTGGTTCTTCTTCAGAGATATTCAGCTTCGGAAGGCAAATCAACGTAAAAGACAAGATATCATATGTCAAGATCAATGAGTGAGAAAACTTCCTAGATTTTAACCTTTTTTACCAAAACAGATATTGAAGTGGTTCTTTTATCAAGATATCATATGTCAAGGCCATTGAGTAAGAATTCGTCCTAGATTTTCCCCTGTTTTATCTTAAAAGATACAGAAGTATAGAGGTGCAAATTTATTACATTACATGAAAAGGATTTGAGTGATACAGAAGTGGTTCTTTCTTCAAAGATGTTCAGCATTAGGAGCCAAGGTCATTAAAATAACAGGTGAAGGTCAGTTAATGAAAAATACGTCCCAGATTTTAACCTTTCTTACAAAAAGAGATATTGAAGTTGGTCTTCTTCAGAGATATTCAGCTTTGGAATGCAAGTCGACATGAAAGGCAAGGAATCATGTGTCAAGGTCATTGAGCCAGAAAGCGTCCTATATTTTGACCTTTTTTATCGTTAACGATACAAAAGTGGTTCTGCTTCAGAGATGTTCATCATTTGGGGTTTAATCAATCTGAATGTCATGAGGTCGCATGTAAAGGTCATTTAACCTGGGAAAGCCCTCAATTGTTCTTTGAACAATTGGATCTTTTCATATTATTATTCTTTTTCTTCCGCCATTTCCTGACAAGTGAGTTCGCGACATATCGCTTTCATATTTTGTCTATGATATCGGTCATGAAAATGATTTGATGTGTTATGGGAATTATGTCGTAAACTTTGTCGTTACGGAGTTATCTTCCCCAACACCAAAAAGATTGTGTGTACTACTCCTCTGAAACCTTAAAAGATATCGCTTCAAAATCTTTTCTAAAGTCCTCAGTCAATCCATACGCAACTTTGTTGAATGTTAGCGGAAAGGATCTGACGACATCTTATGGGAGTTACCTCCCCTAAAATGATTCGTGTAAGTGATATACAAGTATATCTTAAAAACCAGAAGTGATACAGACCTAAAGTCTTCACCATAGACCCTCATGACCTTTCATCTTCAAAATAGAAATAAGGTCAAAGGTCAAGGTCACGTTCTATATTTTGACCTTTGCTTGTGTGCACTACTCCTCTGAAATGATAAAAGATACAGGAATGGTTGGGGGTGTAAAATGTCTGGCATCTAAAGACGCAACTTTGTTACATTTCCATGAAAAGGATCTGAGGTCATCTTATAAGAGTTATGTCCCATTGAAGCATTGGTAAATTAGTTTTTCGGGTAAAACTCAGTAACTTTATATGATAGAGGCATGGGGTCTTCAGTTTTGATCATCGGGGGATGTGACCTTGAGGATGACCTTAGACCAAAATGTCAAGGTCAACGTCCTAATTTTTGACCTTTCTATTATTAGAAGATATTTGAATGCTTTCTAATGAGAAAAGGACTCTGTTGAAAGGCAAATCATAGTCACGGTTACATGATTACAGGTCAAGGTCATTTAATGAAAAATACGTCTTAGATTTTAACCTTTTTTACCAATAGAGATATTGAAGTGGTTCTTCTTTAGAAATATTCAGCTTAGGAAGACAAATCAACGTGAACGTCAAAACAGCAAATGTCAAGGTCATTGAGTGAGAAAACGTCCTAGATTTTGACCTTTTTTATCGTTAACGATACAAAAGTGGTTCTGCTTCAGAGATGTTCATCATTTGGGGTTTAATCAATCTGAATGTCATGAGGTCGCATGTAAAGGTCATTTAACCTGGGAAAGCCCTCAATTGTTCTTTGAACAATTGGATCTTTTCATATTATTATTCTTTTTCTTCCGCCATTTCCTGACAAGTGAGTTCGCGACATATCGCTTTCATATTTTGTCTATGATATCGGTCATGAAAATGATTTGATGTGTTATGGGAATTATGTCGTAAACTTTGTCGTTACGGAGTTATCTTCCCCAACACCAAAAAGATTGTGTGTACTACTCCTCTGAAACCTTAAAAGATATCGCTTCAAAATCTTTTCTAAAGTCCTCAGTCAATCCATACGCAACTTTGTTGAATGTTAGCGGAAAGGATCTGACGACATCTTATGGGAGTTACCTCCCCTAAAATGATTCGTGTAAGTGATATACAAGTATATCTTAAAAACCAGAAGTGATACAGACCTAAAGTCTTCACCATAGACCCTCATGACCTTTCATCTTCAAAATAGAAATAAGGTCAAAGGTCAAGGTCACGTTCTATATTTTGACCTTTGCTTGTGTGCACTACTCCTCTGAAATGATAAAAGATACAGGAATGGTTGGGGGTGTAAAATGTCTGGCATCTAAAGACGCAACTTTGTTACATTTCCATGAAAAGGATCTGAGGTCATCTTATAAGAGTTATGTCCCATTGAAGCATTGGTAAATTAGTTTTCGAGTATAACTCGGTAACTAAATATAATAGAAGCATGGGGTCTCCAGTTTTGACCGTCGGGGGATGTGACCTTGAGAATGACCTTAGACCAAAAGGTCAAGGTCAACGTCCTAATTTTTTACCTTTCTATTATTAGAAGATACATGAAAGCTTTCTAATGAGAAATGGATTCTGTTGAAAGACAACAAAGTCAAGGTCACATGATTTCATTCCAAGGTCATTTAATGAAAAATACGTCCTAGATTTTAACCTTTTTTTTACCAAAAGAAATATTGAAGTGGTTCTTCTTCAAAAATATTCATCTTACGAAGACAAATCAACGTGATCAGCAAAACATCATATGTCAAGGTCATTGAGTGAGAAAACATCCTAGATTTTGACCTTTTTTATCTTTAAAGATACAGAAGTGGTTCTTCTTCACAGATGTTCAGCATTTGAAGCCAAAGTCATGATTACAGGTCAAGGTCATTTAATGAAAAATACGTCCTAGATTTTAACATTTCTTACCAATAGAGATATTGAAGTGGTTCTTCTTCAGAAATATTCAGCTTAGGAAGACAAATCAACGTGACAATCAAAACATATGTCAAGGTCAATGGGTGTGAAAAAGTCCTAGATTTTGACCTTTTTTATCTTAATAGATACAGAAGTGGTTCTTTCTTCAAAGATGTTCAGCATTAGGAGCCAAGGTCATTAAAATAACAGGTGAAGGTCAGTTAATGAAAAATACGTCCCAGATTTTAACCTTTCTTACAAAAAGAGATATTGAAGTTGGTCTTCTTCAGAGATATTCAGCTTTGGAATGCAAGTCGACATGAAAGGCAAGGAATCATGTGTCAAGGTCATTGAGCCAGAAAGCGTCCTATATTTTGACCTTTTTTATCGTTAACGATACAAAAGTGGTTCTGCTTCAGAGATGTTCATCATTTGGGGTTTAATCAATCTGAATGTCATGAGGTCGCATGTAAAGGTCATTTAACCTGGGAAAGCCCTCAATTGTTCTTTGAACAATTGGATCTTTTCATTTTAATCGTTTTTCTTATTTGGATAACACGTGACATACGTATATATTGTATACAATCTTGAATTATATCTGTATATTGTGGTGCATATCCAAATGTGATTCACTTATGTGTATAATGGGGATTGATATATAGTAATAAGGTATATGTTATAATATTTTTATTTGTTTACTGATGAATACAGCTAACCTTTTTATCACCGGTATATTGCAGTTCAATAATGGACTAGGCATTTTAGTAGAAATTGGTAAGTTAACAAAGTATGCCGGAATCAATCTAATTAAAAACCGATCTCTCATCGCTCCCGTATGTCGCGACATATCAGAAAACGGGAGCGATGAGAGATCGGTTTTTAATTAGATTGTGTCGGGATATACTTTTCACAAAGTTGCACAACTTTTCACTCATACAAATGAATATAAAATGGTAATCATCTCCTATAGCAGTACCACTGCATAAATGGCAGCATCTCTCCTCCCATGATTGGGGGGGGGGGGGGGGGTTCATGAATTTCTCCTTGTGCAAGATAAATTATGATACAATGTAAATGCAGATTAACTGGGTACATGTTTTGGCATCATGATATAAAAAAATAAAATATTCACTGAAAAATGCAGGTATCGAAACCGTGAGTTACTGGCAAAAGCTGACTTCTGAAGGTAGAAGACCCTTCGGTAATTATAGTTTACCAACAGCGGTACATGTATATAATCTCTTACACCCTTCAGTCTTAGATGGTTGTAACTGCTTCATTTACGATCAGCGATGTACAACTTTTAATACCATGATGCACTAGCCCAGGTTGTCATAGCAGCTAGGCTGGCATTGTCCACTAAGAAACATTATAAAATCAGTCTTAACATTCTTATACAAGGCTTATAATTAATGACATATTGTCATTAAGTTCAACTGATACGATGTGATATGGTCAGTATTTTCTTCTTTTTCTTTCTTTTTTTAGTTCTTTCATTCTTTTTCCACAGGAAAACATTGCTTTCCAAAACCGTTTCAAGGACTAGTGTCATAATTTTCACTTCTCATAACCCCAAAAAGGTTATTCGTCAATGAACTGTACATGTTTTAGTCTAAGTCTTCGGACTTTCGAACCGGCTTCAGACTATATTGAGCCTTCCGACAATCTACACGGGCCTTCGGAATATTGTACCTTCGGATCTACATCTACATCTACTGACAAAAAAACATCAATTACTTTTAAAATGACACGAGGAATTAAACCAAAAGTCGGAAAATCAATATTCTGAGAATTTATTTGATCATATGTCATCTAGCATGTCTAATATAAAGAAATAAACAAAAATACATTAAAAAAAGACGTGTTTGTAAGTTCCAATCAGAAACCTATCCACCCCCCCCCCCCCCTTTTTTTTTGTCGACATGAAGGTGATCCGACTATCTGAATCCTTACATAGGTAGGATATTACAAAGATTTAAATAGTACACTATTTAAATCCTTGAACATTATTTAAAAAAATATGGAAACAGGAGTTTGCATTTTCCGCAATAAAAAGTCAAACAGGAACTATTTCTTTTTATTTTCCTTGTAAACCTCAAGTTAAGTATGCAAATAAATTTTTCCTCATCTTAAATTCAAC
The DNA here is from genome assembly GCA_028015205.1 of Mytilisepta virgata. Classification (NCBI taxonomy): domain Eukaryota; kingdom Metazoa; phylum Mollusca; class Bivalvia; order Mytilida; family Mytilidae; genus Mytilisepta; species Mytilisepta virgata. The sequence goes on from CM051515.1 coordinate 51,921,018, forward strand.
GAACCAAAGAGGTCAATGTCCTCGGAATATTTTAGTAACGCAGATTCGCCTGGGTAAATCGATTTCTCCACCATAAAAGGGTCAAGTCAGTTGAAAGGAATCAGTTTGCAACTATTTATACCTGAAAGAGCTTGCATTCTTTGTCAAGGTTTGTAAATAATAAACATAAGCTATTTGTATCTATACAGCATATCATTTTGACTATAATAATCACGTGCTCTTTGTTTACATATTAAACTGGTAAAAGCATGTTAAATCAATATATATGCATGTTAATCAAAACAATGATTGTAAGCAAACTTGGTATGCGGATATAAAATTTGGATTTTAAGAACATGTATATGTAATATTAGAATGAGGAAACAAAAATAGATTTTATCCAAAGGTGACAGTTAAATCGAAATTATTATTTTTTTATCAACAACAACCTATCTCTTTCGGACAACTGCGCATTGAATTTGTGAATACTCATTTTCGCGGGAAATTTAAACATGTCCAGATCTCGACTCAGTATGTCAAAATGATGTATTTTCTTTTTATAATGATAATTTGTTTATACAAGAAAACGGAAATTCATTTAAGAATTTAAAATGACAGAAAAAAATTGAAGTTAAAAGGCAACAAAGAATACAGTAAAATTTTATTGATATTTTAAAACTTTTCTTGAATTTTGTGAAAATGTATTAGTTTCAGAGTGTTTTGGTTTTAACCCCTTTTTGTACTGGAATTTAATCTTCATAGTTTTGAGTTATTGCATGTTTCTGTTTTAAACATTTGAAGCCTTCAGCACAGGTACATGGGGAATGGATTTAGTCTGTTGCATCCTCCCTTTTTCCCTCTGCCTCCCCCATTTTTTTCTACAACACCTCCTACCTTCATTGTCAATTTTTTTTTCATTTTTCATCATTTTATGACAGAAATAAACGCTATATCACAATATCATAGCATAAATTAACTGTCCAAATTTTTATACTGTGTCAGTCGACAATAAATGATTTATGCTATGATGTTGTGATATGGCATTTGGAACTGTTCGACCTCCGAAGATAGTTGAAGTGTTTGACAAAAAAATCGTTTCTTTGTTTTAAAATCTTCCGTAAACGACAGCTAATCACCTCCCCAGTATTTTCGCTTGTTTTGGACATAAGTCTTAGACATTTTACAACATAAGATAACCAAAGTTACTAAGGGTTGACTGTATTTTTTTTTCAGTCTATGAAGAAATAACCTCAATCACGTGGTGCACACTAAATAACACGCGTAGCGGGTTATTTGAAAGTGTGCACCATGTGCATTGAGGTTATTTCGAATAGACTGAAAACAAAATTACAGTCAATCCTTATAATTTAATTCCATCTGTTGTTTTAAACGCTGGAATCCCCTTTGTTGAGTCATCGTAGGGAAAACAAATTAGTCTATGATATGATAGACGAAAACAATTGACCAATCAAATGACGCGGTACATCCAATATTAAATTATTCATGCATAAAATGTAGGTCAGGGTGATCAATTTTTATACAGACCTTCCTGATTTTCCAAGACACATCAACTGGTGAAATATCATACCTATAAGTTCAAGTTCAAGTTCAAGTTCAAGTTTTTTATTACCAATTAAGGGCCCCATTCAAGAGGCATATATAATGACAACACAATACAACACATTGATTGGATACATAAATACAGATAATACTTCTTTTTTAAACAATAATACTGATTAATAACAGTATATATATATGTGATTCTCCCCACACGGGCGTGTTTAAAAAGAAATATATGACTTACATGTCTTAGATCTGGACCTTTATAACGTCCCGGGTAAAGTGGGACGGACTGACGGACGAACCAAACGCTATATCCTCTCTCCAGCTTCAGATAATTACAGTTCCCAAATTAATCTCTCATCCATCATGCACACTCCAAACATTCATTTTGCTTTCTTTCAGATATGAAAACAATACATATACACGGGGGGGGGGGGGACAGAGGGAAAGAAATCCATTTTCCATATATACAAACAGACTTTATTACTACATTAGGGTCTTTAACTTATACAAATATGAGATTATACCACAAAAAAACAGGAGGGCAATAACCTCGTATGGTTTATATATAATACTATCTCAAAATATTATTAATACAAAAAGGTTTATTATTCCATTTTGTAATTTTATGTTTTTCAAACCTAGAATTAAAAAAAAAGACACATATTTCCCCGTTTCCATTCTCTATTATATTCTATTAATTGTCACTATACCTTCATTGCAGACCAACCATATTAACTTGTTCGTGTTTAACAACTGCTCAAACTTTTGTATAAACAGACTATATATTTTGTGATTTAATAAAGGACATTTAAATTGAAAGTGTTTTTTATCTTCTACTTCTTTCGACCGCCTCGGTGATCTCGTGGTAGCGTGCTCGCCCCGATTGCGGACGGTCGCGGGTTCGATCCCCGGCCGAGTCAAACCAAAGACATTTTAAATCAAAGTACTGAAGTACTGAACATCAGAGGACCTCAAGTTATGTTGGATTATTGATAAATGACAGGTGTTTATATAGGACCTGCCAGACAGATGTTCACCTTACAATATAGTACACATAATATAACTTGCTATCATATCTGAGATACTATCTTTTAGTAAGAAACTTATCTTTGTGAATTATCCATGAAATGTTGACGTGGTCAAATGAGAACTGCTAGATTGGCATTATGACCCTATAGTTGCACACTTGCAAAAATCTTTAGCTTATTACTTATGACAGAGAATCAACATAGCTAATATTTTTTTGACTAGTCACTGAATTATGAGAAAGAGGTCAAGACAATCATATTAAAACAGATAAATTGTAATATTTGGGTGAAAGATACCACATGAACAGTAAACTCATATATCGATAATATTATGTCTAAAACTGAAAAAGACAAATAAGAGTACACTAGAAACAACATAGAAAACTAAAGCCTGAGCAACTTAACCCCACCAATAGTTGGGGTGATCTCAAGTGCTCTGGATGGGTAGTAGCAATGAGATGATTTTGCACCATACATATAGATCACAACTACAATATGAATGCGTCGGTCCTTAGAGGCCTGTAAAACAGGGCTTGTAATTCTTTGGTGTATATCTTTTGATTTTCTGTTTGTACATTGATGTGGCCATTAGTTTTCTGATTTATATTGTTTAATATTTGTCATTTCATGGCTATTTCTAACTGATTTTAGTATAGTTTTTTTCTGATTGTAAAGATGTCGTAAGGTTAGCTTTATTTCTTTTTCTTCATTTTGTTACTGTGTCTGATTACCAATCATACCTCCCTTTTCGTTCCTTTTTTTTAATAATGACAGCAGTTTGGTTTCAATTTTCATTTATATATGTAACAATATAAAACAGTATATATATAATCTCATATTACATCATTAATATTGGTCATTGTTGGAATGTATTCATCTTTAACAATGTACTGTAAAAGTGCTATTTTCTAACAGGTATTTAGTATTATGGTTATCATGGTTATTGTGATATCACTTATTCAAAGGAAACAGTTCATTTATAGCCCAAAACGGTCTAAAATATAAATCTTACAATTAACCTCCAAATAGTTCACAATTTGGTTCGTAAATTGGTCGATTTCAAATGTATTAACGCTCAATAAATCAGTTCTTTCATAATAGTACATTACATTCTCCAAATTAGGCCCATTTTGTCCAAATATAATGATTTGGAGCAATTTTCAGACAAAATTGACCAAAAATACAAATAATGTATAATTATGGGGTCATAGCTTCAAGATATTTAATAGTAGGTGCCAAAATAGTAAATTTTAGTCTTAATAGAATTATCACAAGTATTTCTATTTGAAATTTGTAATCGCTTGACCAATTTAGGGCCATTCTAACCCTTCGTGAACCTCTCTTTTCCTATAATATGTAGTAAATTCATCCGCAACAACAATTTTTCGGTACGTCATTGATATTTAAGATTGTTTGATTAATATACTAATATTTCTAACGACAAAACATTTTCATATTATTAATTTGGATTTAAAAAAAACAAATCTGAGTATTCATTGAAAACATGAATTTAAAAAAAGCGATAAGGAATTTTATTTTGCACTATATAATGTCCGCGGGTCTATAATTTTTATAGGTCGGTTATCATTCCAAAACTAATTTAAATATATGCATATATGCAAATAAGTGGAAAATTTAGGCGATGGCAATACACCCGAGGCCCTGACGGTCCTCTGATGTAAAAATTGGTATTTGCTGCTTCTCCCCCAAGCACGCGGCATCTAGGAGTAAGAGCAAAGACTGGTCGGCTCGGAGTCGGTATATTGTGTCCGAGTGAGGTGATATGTCTTCCTGCGGACAGTTACATCGTGAGCTAGCAGGGATCATATTCATTATCATATCAACATGTTCTCGTCCTGATATGCACCTGGTTGCTACTGGACGTTAAACAATAATTCATCCATCCATCTTCTACTTCTTTCAATGAACAATCAATGAGAAAAAGATATTTCATTTCTTTGATTTGTTGATAAATAATTGGTGTAAAAGATCGAAAATTAACGCCACGGTAATTACGAAAAATGCAGATTTTGACGAAAAAAGGAATATTAATGATCATTTGGTGAATTTAGATGAATGTAGAAAAAATTCTATGCTGGTTTTTTCTTTAAATTTTAGTTTAATTATCTTGAAGTAATGGACTTATGTTTTCAAAAGAAAAAATGTGGGGTCCGTGTGCTTATTGCGGAGATTTTTCAAGATTTTTATTACACTCAAGACAGTATACACTGTAACATGAGCAAAAACAATATTAATAAAATATACATATAGCATGCAAAAATGATAATAACTGACATTCAAAGTATTCGTCATAACATAAACATGGATTTACACTATCTTCACGACTTGATAATGATAAAAATGATAATAATAATATAATAATAATCATTGTGTATACATGTTGTATCTTATATTATATGCAATGTACTTAATCGAATATTATAATAGTTTCACAATTTTCGTAAGAAAAATTGATAAATCATTTAATATTTTTTGGTTACATAATGACAACATACCCTTTAGTTTCTTTTCTGATGGATAAGTAGCGAAATATACTCTCTCAAAAAAGAAACGCAACATCAGATTATCTTTTTGAAATATTATTTTTCCGGACAAATAACCAATAAATATCAAAATATATGTACACATGATCATAATTACACCTTCATAAAAAGTTTCCAGGTACAATCATTTAAATTCATCCACCCGTAAACGACTTTGGTCGCAATCTGGGACACCCTACGATTTACGCATTGCCAAAAACTGGGTCGACTTTCACGTGCAAATCATGGGTTATTTTTTAGCTCAGTCAGTCGGTATAAAAACCCGGTATTTCTTTTCATGAATGCATTCGTAAAATAAAATTCTGATGAGGTGACGCTATGCCAAGGTTAGACGCTGCTACCCGGAATATCGCTATCGGACGACTAGAGGCCGGAGAATCACAGAATGCTGTTGCTGTAACGTACAATGTTCATCGTAGCACAATTTCACGCCTTTGGGGACGCTACCTGCAGCTTGGTACTACGACAGATCGGCCACGTTCAGGGCGCCCGCGTGTTACAACCAGGGCGCAAGATCGTTACATCAGACTTTTCCATCTGCGGAATAGGACTATTGCTGCAACAGAAACAGCTGTAAACGTCCCTGGGTTGCGCCGTATATCAGCACAGACAGTACGCAATCGGTTACGTTCTCATGGATTGAGGGCAAGAAGACCTTACTTTGGAGCAACACTGAGACGCCAACACCGCCGAGCGAGGGTTAGATGGTGTACTACAGTTCGTGCATGGAATTTACAGAACTGGAGAAGAGTATGGTTCAGCGATGAGTCACGTTTTCAACTGGAAAAGCGAGATGGTCGCATACGTGTGTATAGGCGCCGAAACGAACGTTTTGCGCAAAACTGTGTTGTGGAGAGAGACAATTTTGGCGGAGGCAGTGTTATGATGTGGGCCGCTATTTCTTATGCCAGAAACACACAGCTGATACATATCCAAGGCAATCTGAACGCTGTTAGGTATAGAGACGAAATTTTACGACCTCATTTATTGCCCGTAATTGACATTCGGAGAGAAATTTTTCAGCACGACAATGCCCGACCACATACAGCACGTGTAACAGTAGACTTTTTAGAACAACAGAATGTCAATGTGATCCGTTGGCCGTCACGATCACCCGATCTTAATCCAATTGAACATTTGTGGGATGAAGTGGATCGGCGCGTGCGCCAACGACAACCACCACCGCAAAATCTGCAACAATTACAGCAGGCACTTCAGTTTGAGTGGCAAAGGATACCGCGTGTTCGAACTCAGCGTTTAATTCAATCTATGCCAAGAAGAGTCGGGGCTGTGTTACAAGCAAATGGTGGACATACCAGATATTGACAATTTATGAGTGATTTATTGACAATATGTGACAAACTGTGATATTCCAAGGTAAAAGAACTCATGAACAAGAAGTGTGCCAATTTTTGCATTCCTGTGTAAATTATTTATATCATAAATTATGAAAATAATATATGAAGTAAATTTCCTATTTTCTGTATGTTGCGTTTCTTTTTTGAGAGAGTATACTTCGGAATATACTGTTTTCTCGCTTTTTCAACAATTTCATTTTGACACAAAAATAAATAATGAAATTCGTCTCCAATACCGTTAGGGACGAGATCAAAAGTTCAATGTAGGTTAAAAAACTTAATTCACATATTTTTTTCACTGACCCCCCCCCCCCCCCCCTCCCATCCCCCCTCTTAATTTGGGAAAAATTGATTGACCAATATGGGCATATGCTTTGAGAGTATACTTTTTGTATCATGGGTCCTGTTTTTCCTCAACAATGTATGTTTGTTCTGTATATTGACTTGGACATCACTTGAATCCGTATTTTGCAATCCGAAAATCGATGTCGGATAACAAAACTTGCAGCGATTTTTACCCCCACCCCCCCCCCCCCCCCCCCCCCCCCCCCCCCCCAAACTATTTGAATTAAGTTTTTTTTCCTACATTGAACTTTTGATCTCGTCCCTTACTGCACAATTTACGTTCTTCACGAATTATATTTTTCCAACGACCAGTTTAAAATTGAAATTTTATATTTGAACATCTAGGTTTAGTTTTAAAAATACGACGATTGTTAACTAATCGCAATAAATAATTTTCTAAAACAAAGTTAGTCTTAAAAATATTATAAAATTTACCTCTTGAAGAATTAATCATATCACTATTGCATTTTTGTACAAACTGATCTTGTAATATGTTCTTAACGCATAATTTTATTTCTCCAGTACTAAGAAAATCTTGGTTGTCCCAAGCATAACTTAATCCAGTATGATCTAATGTAGATTTGACATAGTTAATCCATTTAGAGTTACAATATCCCAAAGTATGCATTTGATATAATAATCTATACAGTGTACCTGATAATTTATTGCCATTATTTATTAATTTCACCCAAATATTCAACATCCTTACTTTCATATTTATTTCTACAGGATGCCTTCCAGTTTCTCCATATAACATAAATGTAGGAGTACTGGATCTTACATGCAAAACTGGAGATGGATTTCAATATTTTCAAATCCCCAGATTTCTGATGAATATAATAATATAGGCTGAATAAGTGTATCAAATAATTTAAGTTGAAAATCAACTGGTATATTTATATTCCGTATCTTCCTGTACAGTGCATATAATGCTTTCTGGGCTTGTTCAGCTATAGCCTTTTCTTAGCAGAAGTAAAATTACCATTGTAATTAAACAATAAGCCGAGATAGGAATATGATTCGAATATTTCTCTATTTGATCCGTTAATACATGTATAAAATTCCTGTTGATTTCTTAACTTACGTTTACAGAACACCATAGTCTTTGTCTTAATGGAAAGCTTCCATCTGCTACAATAATGTTCAAATATCTCTAAAGACTTCTGCATATCTGCAGCATTGTCTGCTAGTATAATAGTATATAACAACACAAAAATATAAAGAAAAATTCGAAGATTATGTTGACATTCATTTATAATATTACTCAGACCTGATATACCATTCTTCATAAAAAAAAATTCTTCAGTATATGACAAGAATATAGAAAACAATAAAGGTGAAAAATTTTCACCTCGACGAACCCCAATCTCACCAGCAAAGAATCCAGACACTTAACACATGACATGATATAATATTTTCCCTGATATTTTACTCTTCACTAATTTTTGCCACAAGCCTATTCTCCAAACTGTATCAAACGCTTTTCGAAATTCTACAAACTGTATCAAACGCTTTTCGAAATTCTACAAACATGCAATATAACTTTTGACCAAAAGACAACTTGATATAATTCTATCAAAACATGGAGACAAAAAATATTATCTAAAGTAGAATACCATTTTCTAAACCCTGCTTGTGATCCTGGAATAATATCTATAAGGTCTGCATATTTGAAAGTCTGTTGTTTAAGATTAACGTAAACCCTAAGTAAAAAGTAAAGTAATTCCTCTATAAGAATCCGGGTTACTAGGGTCACCTTATTTTTATATACTGGAACAATAATTCCTAGAAGATAACTCCTGAATCTAAAACAAATTAAACAATTTTAAGTATAAAGGCATAAGAAGATCTTTTGTTGTTTTAATATATTCATTAACCACTTCATCATAACCAGGCGCTTTCCCATTTTTCAATTCTCTTATAGCATAACTAATTTCTTCTACAGTTATTTCACCATTTAATACTTCATCACTATTTTCAATATCAGGAAGTTCATAATCTATATCATCTATTTCACTATCAATATTTAAATCTTTGAAAAAATGGTTTAAATTGTCAACAGTGAGTTTTGATATAGATTCAGTTCAAAATTTTCCACAGTTCCTTTGGCTCAGTTTTCGACTTTCTACGCAGTTCTTGTTCGACTTTGAACTGCCCTTCTTGATAACATTTATTTAATTCAAGCTTATAAGCTTTACTAGCAACCTTTAATGTATATCTACTATCCTCATTTTTAAAAACATTACACTTTTTCTTCGCTCTATGAAACTCTTTTCTCTTAACATAACAAGAAGAGTTAAACCAGTGTTGATTGTTTTTCTTTAGAGTTTTAAAATGCATATTTTTATTACCAAATGTTTCATGTGCAGGCTCTAGAAAAATGTTGTTTATTTGTTCAACAATCTCTTCAATATTTGATTTAGGTGAACAGTTTTTCTAGTCTGTAGCCAATAAGTTTTCAAAAATGTCATCAGTATTCAATTTGGAATCAACGCACTAAAAAAATTATACATTTTTTTCTCTATCCAACGAGCTAGTTTAACTTTACAATTTTCTTTTTTAACTTCTTCGTCAAAACCAACAGTATTATTAACAAGAGGCTCCCAAGAGCCTGAATCGCTCACCTGTTATATTTTGTGTAGATCTTGCATCAATGATTACTTTTGCTATTTAATGTATACCGTCGCAATTTTCTCCTTAATATTGACCTGTACAGCTAAAATATAGAATCCTGAACCCAAAAAGATATGGTTGCTAGGGACTTTTTCATCGGTTGCTATGGACTTTTTCAATGGCATTTACTCTTGACCTTCAATTTTAACTTGAACAAGTAAATTTTAGGGTCCTGAACCCAAATATATACGGTTGCTAGGGACTTTTTCATCGGTTGCTATGGACTTTTTCAATGACCTTGATTCTTGACCTTTCTTTTTGACTTGTACAGGTAAATTATAAGGTCCTTAGCCCAAATATATATGGTTGTTAGGGACTTTTTCATCCGTTGCTAGGGACTTTCTTCGGTTGCTATGGACCTTTTCAATGACCTTGACTTTGACCCCCATTTTACTTGTACAGCTACCATTTAATTTATTTCAAGTTATGCTCTTAATATCTGTGACAATATGTCAGACCATTATTTTCTGTTTACATGTAAATAATCTTTCAAGGGCAAAAACTCCTATAAGGGTTCAATTGACGATTTTGGTCATGTTTACTTATTTGTATATTGTACTTTGCTGAACATTTTTGCTGTTTACAGTTTGTCTTTATCTATAATAATATTCAAGTTAATAACCTAAACTGAAATTTTCTTAAAATTGACAATTCAGGGGCAATAACCCAAAAATTGGATGATCCATTCGTCTGAAAATTTCATGGCAGGTAGATTTTGACCTCATAAACATTTTTACTACTTGTCAGTTAGGCTCCAACTGCTTTAGTTTTTGAGATATGAGCCAAAAAGTGCATTTTCACCTATGTTGTATTTTTAGCCATGGCAGCCATGTTTCTCGATGGACAAGAAAATAAAACACAAAATTTTTACTAGATACCCTAAGAATCTTTCAGCCTAAGTTTGGCTGAAATTGATTCGTAGTTTCAGAGAAAAGGGTTTTTAAAAGTTCACAAAGATGACGAAAAAAATGTGAAAAATTGTCTTTAAAGGGCAAAAACTCCTATAAGGGGTCAATTGACGATTTTGGTCATATTGACTTATTTGTAGATCTTACTTTGCTGAACATTTTTGCTGTTAACAGTTTATCTATAATAATATTTAAGAGAACAACCTAAAACTGCAAAATTTCCTTAAAATTAACAATTCAGGGGCAATAACCCAACAAAGAGTTGACCGATTCATCTGCACAGTTCATAGCAGGTAGATCTTGACCTGATGACCATTTTTACCGCTGTCACTTTTGCTCTAAGTGCTTTAGTTTTTGAGATATAAGCCAAAAACTGAAGTTTAACCCCCATGTTCTATTTTTAGCCATGGCGGCCGTGTTTCTTGACGGACAAGAAAATAAAACACATTCTTCATTCTAGATACCCTTAGGATCATTCAGACTAAGTATGGCTGTAATTGGTTTAGTTGTTTCAGAGGAGAAGATCTTTGAAAAGGTTTACGACGGATGGACGACGGACAACGGACGCCAAGTGATGGCAAAAGCTCAAATGTCCTTTTAGTTTCTTTTTGTTTTCACGTAGTAACCGTTGAATGAAGTCCGCTTCATATGAGTACAGAAACAGATCGGCGAGGAGAGGAGCACAGTTGGTTCCCATTGGAATGCCGATTGTTTGTTGAAAAATTAGACCGCCATATTCAACAAATATGTTGTCTACGAGAAAATCTAACATGTTTGTAATTTCATTTTCAGAATACCTTTTGTCAGAATCAGAGTGGTTCTTCACGACATAAGCCTTTTCTCTACCTAGAACTATAAATTTATACCTGCGTGTGCCATTTTTCTTGAAAAAACATTGATGAACTAGTTGCTTTAAGCGATCTTTAATTGAGAAATGTAGAGTGTAGAGAAGTCGAATGTTTTTATGCTGTTGCATGTAGCCAAAGATTTTGAATTTAGATATTGTAGTAAATTTTTGGAGTTTTTAAGAATCCACCTCTGATTGACGCCACTGGTGGAATATGATGTTTCACAGTAATTCTGAAGGCCCTCTTTAATGCATGTCAATATGTATGTTAAAATCTGTGGAAAAAGGTTTCGTAGAGCAATTAAAATTACGCCATTGATAATCTGAAGCAGTTTCATCTTTCTCGTGCTTGTTTTCCACATTCAACAATTTCGTTTCAAATGATTTAATCAAAGATATTATGTCATCGTTCTCTGAATTCTTCCGTCCTTCCGAAGAACTATTAACATTTTTGGTTATTATAGACCCTGACGTTTCTGTCGTAACTTTTCTACAAACTTTATCAGCATATGATTCCGATTCTTATCTGAAAGGTTTTCCTTTCTGATTTTCAAAACTGTCAAATATGAACTGCAATGCGTCAATCACTTCTATAGAATTTGCGTTCTGATTTAAAATCTTTGACTTGCATAATTCCAATTCATTAATGCGTTTTCTAGGATTTTCAATATCGCGTTTATCCGCCTGTTTTTCTTTTATAAGCACTTTCATTTTCTCCGATGATTCTTTTATCTGAAATTCTTTATTCTTTATTTCTCTGGTCTTGTCTTTGACAGCTTTCTCCTGTTTCCTATTCTCGTCTGTGACTTTTTCTATTTTAGACTTCAAAAATTCTATTCCGTTTTTCTGTTCATGTTCATGTGTAATAATTTCATGTGCTTTCAGTTCACTGAGACGCTTCTGGTAGGAATTTTCAATTTTTTGCAGCCTCTTTACCAAATTTTCTTTTTCCATTTGTACCTTATAAACCTGGTCCAATAGTGAATTAATTTTATCACCTGCAATTTCAAATTTGTTTCAACTCTTCAATTTTAGCATAAATTTTGTCCACAAAATTATGGTCTTTGAATTTACCCTGATCATTACAACAATTATAACACCTAAATTCTACACAACCTTGATGTACTAAACCCAGAAAATAACCTGGCAATAAGGAACATATATAGTGTACCTTACCGTGACAAAATCTACAATTAATCATAAATTCATTGCACTTATTATCACACATCAAACTGATTTTGATTAACCACATATTTCAAATATGTTTCATCGTCATCAAATTCTTCTTCTTATAGCTCATTTAATGTTTTTCCGCATTCTCTGTCATCAAAATATTGCTCAACCGACAAATCAGCATCTAAAACTTGAATATTTACATCGGATGAATTTAAATGTCTCTTTTCTTCTTTCATTTGTCTCGCCGTGATATTGGCTGTAATATCGCCAACTCGGCGTTAAACAATATTTAAATAATAAATCTTTCATTTGTCTGTTTTCTCTTGTAATGACTTCTTCCGTATCTCTAATATTTGCTACATTAACGGACTCTCCTTCGTGTCGCTTGCTTCTTACTTGTATTTCTTCATTTTGATTAGAACTGGTTTCTTCATTCTTTGTTGCTTCCTTCTCGACCTCATCGAATGCGCCTTTAGCTAACTGATCTCCAATTATTTCTGTCCTTTTTCCGTGTCCCTTCGAATATGGACCCATTTCACACTTAAAGACCAAACCAACTAATCATTTCTGTAATTGATTTTTTCTTTAAACTCAAAATATTCGTTCTTGGTGGATTTTTGAACGATATTAGCGAATAAAAAAGATAGGTCACCGAATTCGTTTCGTTTCGTTGCTATAGTACCGCAAAAAATGCTTACATTCAGCCAGATGCTAAATTTACGGCATATTTTTCGAATGATGCCATTTCGGTCGTGAAAGTCGAATTTTTATACGGACTTTTGTGTTGGCTTCCAGAATATATATATTTTTTTTATTGTAACAAAGAAAACTGTTTCCATAACGCAATGACCACGTTTTCTGCTCTAAAGGCCTTTCCCGCGCAAATTTGGGCCAATTTTTACTGCATATTCTATTGAATTTTGAACAATCTGTAATTGATTTTTTTCTTAAATTTTTATACTGTGTTCAGTTATTCATTTTTGTCAGAATAAGACAAAAAAAAATGATAGGTCACCGACTTCATAAGAAAAATAAAACGGATTTAACTTCGAAAAAATGACATATTCAGCTACGCAAAGCTTAAGGTGCGTTTACACGATACGATTTTCCTTTCGATTTTCCATCCGATTTAATATCGTCGCCCAGGTAATTCGTACAGCGTTCTGTTCACACGATACGATTTTCCATTCGATTTTGAACAGATTTGGACAGGTGCTTTTAATATGTTTCGAAACGCAGCAACGTCCGAAATTATCTGTACGGCGTGTAATCGGCAATTAACTTATCAAAACTAAAAAATATATGATATAATTGAATTAATGATTAGCGATTGCTTAATAACTTTTAACCAGAGGCTCCCAGGAGCCGGTAATCGCTCATCTGATTCACAGTAGCCAAAAAAAGGTGAAAAACAAAATATGAAAGAATTTTCCAACTGAAAAATTTGACAAATGACAAAATGCCTCGATAATATTTGTCATTTGAAGTCTAATGATATGTCAAAACCCGTTTCAAAAGGACGATTCTACCAACTTATTGTTCCAACTGGCCCGGTTATTTCAAACAAGAAGATAAAAATGTGAAATGTGGACAGTCGGACGACGATAACGACGAATGACGCCCAATCTAATTAAAAACCGATCTCTCATCGCTCCCGTTTTCTGATATGTCGCGTGGGAGATCTAACGAAACCCGCTTTGAGGTCACTTTTGAGTGACCTCGTAGGTGTGTCCTGTTATGAAATTGCGGCTTCGGCGATCTTGGAAGTTGATCGTGTGGTAAAGGGATGTAACTCATTTTATTAACGAAGAAATCGTCAGTCCCCAGAATTCATTCGGATCTTCTTTAACGATTAGATCTAAAGGAAAACTTTTTTGATTGGCTTATTGATAGGAAGTCAACTCATTTGCATATCATTATAAATTCGTTAGTTCCAGTTCACTCACATGTGACCTCAAAGCGGGTTTCGTTAGATCTCCCACGCGACATATCAGAAAACGGGAGCGATGAGAGATCGGTTTTTAATTAGATTGGCTGACGCAAGACGCAAACTGATGGCAATAGTTCACATGACCCTTTGAACAGAAAAACAAATTGCAATATTTCCGAATATTTGTATCATCACTTTGGCGTACTTTTATTTTTATACACTAAACCGGTTGGATATCAAATATTCCTGAAATTCTGTTTCATACAGAGGTTAAAAAGAGGAAACGACAGCCTGCTAAATCAGCCCAAAAATGGAAAGATTTTGTTTTAGAATAGAAACAATGTACAATCCAAGTACCCTTTGGGAACTTTACGTCACGATATCTAATGCATTTATACGAGTTATCCCCCATTGCATAAAAGAAAACAACATTGATGCAACATTAGATAGATTTTTTATTTCTAAAGATGGAGTGATGTAAATGTAAAAACATGAAATTTCGAATATATTCATGACATATATATATATATATATATAGATCTAACTCCTATGTTTATTTTGCCATAAATTCGCTCTAGAGCCCGTTTCCTCTGAAGTTTGTCATGATACAAGTGGGACGTTAGGTCCCATATATAGAGATGGTTCATTCTCATAGAGATCCATGAAGTCTAAGTCCTCTGATATCTTCTGTTCTTCATTATTGTCAAGAATTTCAACTGCTATCATGTCAGCCATGTCTGAAGAATGAGTGTCTACACACGCGCATACGCGCAGCATTGCACGTCGCAGTCGTAAGTTCAAATAGGTAATTTATAAGTAAAGGTCTGTTAAAAAGGGGGGAGTACGATATGAGATGCATGTAAAAACAAATAACGAACCATATGTGACGTACAGTAAGTGTCAATAATTTAGTTTCCACACGAACATTTTCCTACATATTTAATTTAATACCATCTTACTTGAACAATTCTCAATAATTCCTGTTTGGTTCTACATATTTTAATAAAATCATTTGCAGAATTTATTGCTGTTTCTTTTGACAATTTTCTCAAACAATTGTGATTTGTAGTTTTGAAATGCTAATGAATAAAAATATATAAATATTGAAGTTCAGATGCAAACAGGTATATTGAATTGTCCTTTTCTAAATTAAAAATAATGACAACTCTTAAAATGGTCTTTCGCAAAATTCAGTAAAAATTATTAAAAAAAACTACAACAAAGTCTGCGATCAATGGTAAAAATTTCATCAAAATCTAACCAAAAATGAATTAGTGACAATTTCTGGAAAAAGACTTAATTTACAGGAAAAATGCACGAACATTGTATTATGGCCACTTCAATATCTGAAAGAATAATTTTCTTAAATTTTCTAATTTAATACTTAGTTTGACATTACATATACTGTAGGCGCAGAAGAGCAAGGATTATGAGCAAAAGATAACACTTCCTTTTACGAATTAAAAACTTTTAAAATGATGGGAAAATCGGAATATAGTCGATTAAAATTATTTGCTTGATTTTTTTCAATCGACTAATTCATTTAGTCGATTTTGCGTTCATACGATCCGATTCCAGTCAAAAAGTCGAATGGAAATAGCGTACGTTTCGATTTCAAAACGACGTTTCGATTTGACATTCGACTTCCGATTTTAGTGTTCACACGGTACGATTTTAGTCGAAAGCAGGTGCACAGGTAAAAATCGAATAAAAATCGAATGGAAAATCGTATCGTGTAAACGCACCTTTAGTTTTGTTTTCTTAATAAACATGACGTCTCAATAAGCAAAAAAGAACTTTCCCTTCAAGTCACCGTGTCGCCGGCGATGTACATAGTGTAAGCCTCGTTCAAACCAATTTTGTTATTGGTTGGAATGATATGGTAAATTTGATCTTGTTGCTGCGCTTATCATTTGTAGATGCTTCAACACTAACCTAAGAGTTCGAGTTCGTGCCTCAGTTAATGAGTTCCAATTAAAAGTCGAGTTCGGGTTATATTTCGAATTTTGAATCGAATTTTCCAGTTCTAAAGCCAAACTTTAATTTGCAATTATTCAAGTGTTAACTAGAAAGTCACAGCAATCAAACAAAACAAATAAACATAGGTTTGTCGAATTCATCGAGAACCAAACTTAGATCAATCCAGGGAGTGATTTCATTTGCGAATAATTGCGACATTTCATTTTGACAAAAAGTAAATTTATAGTGTTTGCAAGAAAGCCAAGAATATTTTGCCAATTTTTATGTGTTTGTTGCATAACTAGTTTCTGTGCGGGAAAAAGTTTGTCAACATCTATGCTAGGAGCTGTCCGGAACGTTTTGTTATAAAACCATTACATTGAAGGAAAACAAGAACCCTAAAACCACAACACAATACCGATATTGCTGTCCGTGTATTTCCATTTCGACAGTTATAGTTATTTACTGCTAATTTAAAAAAAAACAAAATCTTTCAGTGCCAACACCAATTTACCAGCTACTAGACATATCATAATTGCAGGAAATGTAACTATGGCCATTATGCCTTATCAATGCAGGTTACATCGAAGAAAAAAAAGAAAGTTAATTGTAATAATTGTTGTTTTTTGTAGAAAAAAGATACATTGACATATACAGTACTTCTGCAATGTCGTTTGCACATGCAGGCATTTTTTGTTAATTAAAAGGGGTACAAATGTCAAAAGGGGTTGATGTAATACATGTATATAGACATTTGTCTTAATGGTTTTCTTGCGTTATGTTTCAATGGGAGTTATGACGGAACAAGGGATTTACTTATCGCAGTCTTGGTATTAATGTCAAAGATTGGTCTTGTTCTCCGCTTATCTTTGTTGTAGTACACTTTTCCAGAACTGACTTTGTTGAGTTCACCACACGAACACAAGACGTATAAAAATGACCCTAGGCCACTCTGTGTCTCTTCTACGATGTCAGCAAAATTCAGTTTCTCCCCACACCAATTACAACCCAACATAAGTTGTTGTGTCAGTAGCTTTGATTCTATTATTCTTCTGTCCCCTTCTTCCCATATTTTGCTTGCATCTTGAGTTTCTTGTAGATAAAAAAAATCTGTTTTCCTCCTTTTAACTTCAGACATTCGCTCTCGGCAGTCTTTTCGGCGCTTCCTTTCACTAGTTTTAATGAAACGCCGTTTCAAGCGCGACGCCATTTTAACCTTTCAAAAATAACGCGAATGTGAAACACCGTTTCGCGGATTTTTCGACGTATCGCGGATTTTCTATCAACGTCATAGACGTCTTATGGAACAATACTTATGCGCTGAGATGTGCGTATAAACAATAGTTGGTTTGGTCTTTAATTCTTGCTCAAATCATTTATGAATGTTTGAGACATAACTAAGACGTCACATTGTGTATCTCTTGGCGATGTTATTACCTCCCCCTGCTACAATATTGTATCTCATAGGATTGCTCTACTACAATTTTTACTTTTGTTCTTTTCAGATCTCCCTTCATGGCAGCCATTAAGAAGTATTTCTGTGATATCTGCTCAGAGGGCCTCGTGACAGCCGTAATATGGTGTCCTGTTTGCGAAGAATTTCTCTGTACAGAATGCAGCCGCCACCATTACAGGGCAAAGCTCTCAAAACAGCATACAACGATAACAGTCGAAAAGTACACAAAGTTGCCATCATCTTTGCTTTTGTTACGAAGTACATGTAGGGATCATGATGAAAAATACGAATTATACTGTACATTTCACAAGCATCCATGCTGTATTAAATGTATAACTGAAAAGCATATTGATTGCCGATGTTTATATGCACTCCATGAGGTCTTAAACAACACGAAAACTCACAACAGCATCGGACTGATTGAACAAGAGATCACTGCTATCGAGAAAAATCTTAATGACATTCGTAAAAATTGTACTAGGAATTTGGAGAAGCTAGACAAACAGAGGGCTGATTGTCTCAAGGAAATTGAAAGTATTAGATGTTTGGTTAACCATCGGTTAGATAAATTGGAGACCGCGATAAAAGAAGACTTGGAACTGAAATATAAAACTGTAAAAACAAAAAAGGAAGCACTGCTCAGCGATATAAAGGTCCACCAAGATCGGGTTAATAGTCTTACTGAGGATCTGCACGTTGTAAAACAAATTGCAACGGATTATCAATCATTTCTTTTTGTCAGCGAAATGGAAAATAATGTTTCAGAGACCGTGAAATATTTAAAAGATTTACACGAAGCTGGTAACTTAGATGAAATCGGTATACATTTTGAAGTCGATCCTTTACTAATGCCATTTGTTAAAAATACCATTTCGTTTGGTTCGATTTTATTTCGACATGATCCATTTTGCCTTGATATGCTTGCATTACAGGTGGAAGAATCGAAACCTGTTGTTCAGAAATCTCATAGTATTGACACTGTAGAACTGATACCAAGACAGAAAATTGAACTTCCGCTGAGTGCTAATGTTACTGGAATTACGGGTTGTGAAATTTTAAACGATGGACGATTATTATTTGTTGATTTCGAAAATAAACGATTATTGTGTACAAGTAAACACAACGAATCGGAAGAAATATTAAAATTTTCTGGCTCACCACGTGACATAGCCATCGTAGATGACAATACTATCGCCGTAACTCTTCGAGATGATCAAGTCGTCGTAATGGTTGACCTGAAAACGAACAAAATCGTAAAAACATTCGACGTAACTTCACCTTGTTACGGTATAGATCGCGTTGATGATAAACTGGTCGTGCGTTTAAATCACATCGGTCAGTTTTTAATATTGGATTTGAAAGGAAAGGTTCTCAGCAGGCTTCATATTTCCGGTTACTACATTCAAGATGTAGCATTGTACAAGGGAAAAATATTTTGTACGGATTCTGAAGATCATAACGTATTCTGTTACGATATGAGCGGAGATTTATTATGGAAGTATTCCGACGATATCCTTCGTAACCCATTTGGAATAGGAGAAGACAGTCATGGAAATATTTACGTGGCAGGTAGAGAATCGAAAAATGTCATTTATATTTCTCCTGATGGTCACAGAGATAAGGAAATCTTGACTTGTAAGCATGGTATGTGTGATCCCTATGCACTCCATGTTAACAAGTGTACCAATCAGTTATTAGTATGTAACGAGTTTGGTGGTCAGGCTTTCTTGTACGATATTATTCTAAGTTGACATAGAACTGTCATATAACTGAATCGAATCAAATCAGTCTTGGAGTAGGAAATAGTTTTGAATGATTTCTTTCTGTTTTTTCAAGCTTACTTCAAAGATTTCGTGCAAATATTAAATAATCACACGCCAGTCGGAATCCAGTACGAAAATGATGAACTACGGCTTGCAGTAAACAATCATTTGTGCTTGATATAATGGAAACAACGTACATTTGAAATTAAGTTTGCTATGATCAGAATTTCCAGCTCGGTGTTTTTTTTCTCGAATTCCTAGATAAAGATAGGATCCTAGGAAAAAATTATCGGAAAAATCTTCTTGCTTGAAACTACTGAGTCAGCTGGAAGTATAATTCAGAAGCAATTATGTATGGTTGACATTTTTTCGACCTCCAATCCAAAATCCTTGGTATCATCAAACATTAAAGGCCTTCGATAATCTCCGTAGAGGAAAATTTCCTACAATAATCATGTATCAGTCCACTAGAAGCGACTCTACAGGCAGTAGTGTTCCACATGATAAATCCTGTCTTATTTATTACCCGCTGCTGATGAATATAAATTGCAATTTTTCACTCCCTTGACTTTAACAAATGAAATTAAAAATAAAAACTCTTTCACTTATCCCTTATACAGTGTATAGATATTAAAGATGTACGACCATTTCTCTCTGCATTTATTCCACTTCAAGTGCCATGTTCAAAAAGTCGGCCGTTAAAACCTTTCAAAATCTCTGGACGCATAGCCTAGCTGGTATGTGGTCTCTAAAGATTTGCTAATAATACCTAACAAGTATTGAAAAGTTACTAAAAATTTCTACGTACCCCAATATCGCCTTGGTAGACAGTTTTAACACAATTTGCCAAATTAACGTGTATAAGACGGTTTTTCAACGTGAAGGAAACTCAGAATCAAAACTAATTTTTGGTTGTAAGTGAGATTATGTATCTCCTTTCATATGAAATAAGAATGGTTTTGTTACTGAATTTTGTTCTTGGCAATATTCCAAAAGTGATGCAAATTGACCAAAACCGCTTATATGTACACGACCTTTGTCCATAGAAAACTTGAACTTAATAATGATAAAGCATAAAAATTTGGTTTGTTAACATAAAAATTTATTAGTTATTACATACAAACGTTTACGATAAAAAGTAGGGAAATACCTAAGAATAAAAAAACAATGGTTATTAGTGAACCAATTACACGGGAAAGTCGCCCTACTTCTTTAATTGAAAGAATTTTATTGTCTTAAAGCAATCATTTTTAAAATTAATTTAATATAATTTTCAATTAATGGACCCTTTAAGATGTTGATTGTTTACAAGCCAATCTCTTGATGTTCTGTATGGAATAGAAAGTACTGAAGACGAGCATCAATTCGTGGACTTGTATCATTCTTGAGGGAGTGAATCAATTTTTGAAACTATTGAATGCAAAGCGAAACTTTCCCTTTAGAATTTGAATGTGGTAGATTTAGTAATGCGCACCTTGCAATTTGTCGTTGTG
The DNA here is from genome assembly GCA_028015205.1 of Mytilisepta virgata. Lineage (NCBI taxonomy): Eukaryota > Metazoa > Mollusca > Bivalvia > Mytilida > Mytilidae > Mytilisepta > Mytilisepta virgata. Next base: position 51,942,063 of record CM051515.1, read on the forward strand.
CAAAACTCTTGTACCGTAGAGGATGCATCCCATTTTATGCTGTTCTGTAATTGCCTGTCATGAATAATTGAGAGAGAAAAACCTGTACAGTGACAACCAAGACGCTTCCAATTTAGATGTTAATAACAGTTCCTTGAACATTAGATTAACACTTATTATATGTAATAACAGCCGGGTAGTTTTAAAATATATTATGGATATTTTTTCTATAAGACAATGAATGGTTAACTGATAATGTGCCTTTATTTACTTTTGATTTAATTCTGACTTTTTAATAGAAATATCATATGCAGAATCATATCGACAGTGCACCATAAGCCTATTTAGCTGGCTAATTTTTACATATTTGTATCATAATTATTATAATTCAGGTATCATTGTAATATTAAAATATTCTATTCTATTCTGCTATTGCGTGGAGGATTGGTCTTTGATAGTCCTCTTTCAGAACTGCATCATATGCCTTCCAGTCAATACGTTCGGGTTTTCTTTTTCAAACTTTTTCACCAACTAAACGACCAAACTTTTTACCGGCTGTGACAGGCAAAAAAAATCTTGGTTAACGATTCCTATGATCCTCTAGATAGCAACTGTAAATGTAATTTGCAGTTACTTTTTGGGCCAAATCAGCTGCAGCTGAAAAATAGATGTTATTCCATTGTTAAAGTTTTTGCTTCAAATAAGGTCTGCAATAGTGCGAGTTGGTTGGCTATTCACAAAAAAACGAAAGCGGATATTTTTCATTTGTCACAGATTTGTTCATTCCTCCATCGTCGAAAATTATGCTTTACTGACTGCAATGAATAAAGTTTCTGATGCCAATAACTGCCTGTCCTTCTGGAGTACTTGAGTCCATTTCTGGATTTGCTGACTGACTTCTTGATGCTCTCGTTTTCTTTTACAAGAACTGAGTTTCCATCAATAAGCCCTGATATTCGCCAAATATTTTCATTTCGAGAAAGAAAGATGTCCATTATGGAATTACACATTGTTTTACGTCAAAGTAGGAATTATTTATATATGCGATGATAATTGAGTGCACCTTTAAATTCAATATATATACTAGTAATTATAAATAATGAAAATTGGGTCCCTTTGAAACACATTGTATTTGGATGCAACATTTTTGACAAATAATATCATGATTTTAATCATTTCATACTAATCGTTGACTTTTGTATTTTTAAGGATTATTATATATCAGATTTAAAACAAAAGATATTAATGTTTTCCAAGTAAATAAATACGGTTGAAAATTTGAATTTTTGGGGTTTTTTTCGTAGTTGTTACCTGAACGGATTTATTGTATTGTCCAATTTGTTTCAGAATATAATAAAATAAATTTTTACAATGCAGGACAGTGAGAAACTGGGTCAAGTGATCGAGTGCATCTGACGGAAATTCAGTGGACTGCTGTATTCGGTGTCTAAATATATTCTGCCGATGTAGGCACACCTCCAACTTAGTTCATAAAATGTTATCCTTCACCATACATATAAATAAAAAGGTTTTTTTTAATATATATCCAATCCACCAATGAAGAACACAATATTTAAATCATGATTTCTTCTGTTCCACCACCGGTTATATACATTTTATAAATAATTTCACAATAAAATTAACTGTACCTTGCAGTATTAATTGAGCGCGGACCTCAGTGAAACCATCCCCCTGCAGTGTCCTGTATTGTTTTTCGGTTTACTGGATACTTTAGGTGATTCGAACTAGTTTTCAAATCAAAGTGAAAGGAGAATGAACGTTTGGTGTGTGCGTGCGTGCGTGCGTGCGTGCGTGCGTGTGTGCGTGTGTGCGTGTGTGCGTGTGTGTTGAAATATAGATTAATAAAGTTGGAAATTGTAACGATTATGTATTGGCAAGATAATGATTGATTATTAAAGCATTTGTACTGGTAAAAATATCCGGATTATTATCAGTCTTTGGTTTTCTATTTCATTTTACACCACCGGAAGTTCACACTTGGTGATTGTAAACAAATAAGTCGTCCAACTCTAATACGTACAAACTATGGGTGCTTCCAGCCAGAGACACCAGCATGTCTCAAACAGCATAATAAACGAGAAGCAAAAATTCAATGCATGCGTCCCGGTTTTCGGTGGTTCCAACAATTTCAATGAAAAGTGTTGCATTTCGTATTGTCTACAGCCACACTGCATTGATAATCGACACTTTCACGCGTGGATTCAAAAATATGGACGTGCATCCTGTCTACATATAGTTGATTTGACCCATAATAAATCATCTAAAACATGGATTCCGGACGATTCAGAACTAGACTTCTTGCCAAGTAAAATTATAAGCAATACACCGTTACAAATGTGCAATGTTGTCGGATTTCATAAAGATCTAGTTGTAACTCAGTTATTTTGTCAAGGAGCAGTTAAATTCATAATAACCGGATTTAATGACAGTGAGTGTAAACTGATTTTCAACAAACATTATCTTCAACAACAGAAACTCCAGTTATATGAAACTTACATTAGTCCAGATGAAAATTATATGGTCTTACGACAGAATTCAATTTATGCTACGATGTATGCAAATGAAATTGAAAACGTTGAAGGTGTCATTTTAGTAAAACTAAATTGGACATCAGGAGAAGCAGAAAATGTTTTATGCGATAATTTGAATTTACATATATCACCATCTAATCATAAATTTGCAATTATTTTTAATCCAATGACCGACAGTGATATAACGGTGTTCACTTATGTTGCAGGATCTGACAGGTGTAATCTAAGCTTGTACAAAATTAAAAAAGACATTGTACTTTTTCAAATAGCTTTATTTACAAATGAATGTAGTGCACTACCTGGTACTTATCAAAATCTTCAGTTTTTTCGAGATGGGTCAGCATTATTATTGTCAGTGTTGGGAAGTAACATGCGTCATGGAATGTTATCAATTGGCCCTGTTATATGTCAGAATAATTATGTAACTGTGTATAGATTGGACCCAGTATGTTATGACATACTTGGATCATTCTCTTATATTTCTCTGACGAATGTTGAACATTTCACCCCAATGATTTCAGCCAGTGGAAAACATTGCTTCTGTGGAGGGAAATTATATAACATTGACAAAATAAAGCCTTCACAAACTTCACCGAAAACACTGAAACAAACTTGTATGGAAATACTCGTTGATTCTGTATTAATAGAGGACATTTCAAAACTTCCCTTACCAAAGTCTATCATTACATTGTTACAGCAAGGCAAATTGTAAACATGTCTGCAAACATTATAGATAACATACTAACTGATGTTATCAGTTTGTTCATTAGTGAAAATAAATTCTTATATACAATCATGAAAATAAAAATATTTATTTATAGAGTCATTTATTTCTAATTTGGCAAAATGCCTTCTGTTCAATTGTAGGATAATTACAGGTACATGTAGTGCTCTCAACCAAAACAGGAAACAATAAATTAGAGACCCTTCAATACTAACAAATCAAGTTTCATTGCCAGGTATCTATATGTGGTGCAGTAATTAAAACTTTTTTCTAAAAGTTAATATTTGATAATAAAAAAAGTGCCTTAGTAATAATGTTCCTGTAGTACCCCAGAAAGTTTTAAGAAGTCATTGTAAATTAAAAAAAAAAATCATTACATTTAAATAAATAAAATAGTATGTACAACATAATTTTTCCCCTTTTTGGCTTGAATATTTATCTAAAATCTTGTACTATCCATATTACATGCATTTGCAAGTTCATACTTTCATTCTGTTCATATATATATATACATCTTGATGTTCCTTCTTTTCTTAATCATTTATTGTGTCTGTTCTGCATGTAGACTTGCATTGTGAAATTGTCACATGACCGTATTGGTTAGATTTCTTTGACATGTTATATTGTTTGTTGCTATGTCCTACTAACACAGATCTGATATTGATGTAATCAACCCTATATCAAAGACTTCCCCTGAAACTGATGCTAGTTCTATTTTTCACTTGCAGTGAGGTGCAAGGCTTTCTCCACATTAAATTCCATCTATTGACTTTTCATATGAAAAACAGTTATACAATAAAGTTTCCTTAGACTTTTATTACATGTATAATTTCATCAAGAATTTATCCATCATTTTCCTTCTTGCAATTTTTAATTGAAGGATCTGTGGAACTTGCTGAACAGTATTGCCGAATTTTTTTTTGGACATGATAGCATTGTTGAAGATAGAGATCAGACATGTTACATTGTATGTGTCCATAGTCCTATGAAATGCAGATTTAATTAAGCTTGTGACCTTGACAGTAGATATTCTAACAATATTTGTGACACACCTGTAATACATCTAGTGGGTGAACACACACTCCAAGTGGTTTTCATGGTAAAGCCAAAAAAAAAATGTGAAGCAAGGATACATGGAAATACATATTACTTTTGTATGTATATATGTGCTTTCTGCTTTAGTTCAATAACATGTTTTCTTCAAATGTAATTTGTAATTGAATTAATTACATTTGCAAAGTAATGGTAATTTAATTAATTACATTTCAAAATCCTTGTAATGGTAATGATAATTTAATTGAAGGTTTGGGGCAAGTAACTGTAATTTAATTAATTACTTTCCTATGTAATTGACCCCATACCTCCATGCATTTAACCTATTGTTGGCCACTAAAAAACAGACATCTTTTAGATTTTTTATAATAATCAAATAAAGTCTATACGAACAGGAAATATAACTGTAATAAACAACTTAGGGTAACATACAATCACGTCAACTGTAATAAACAACTAACGGTAATATACAAATAATATAATTTGCATAGGATAAACAAATACATTAACAAGAATGTAATTCACTAATAAAATAATCACCCATTGTATGTATACATGTAATGTTTCAGTTTTCAAAAGCATGAAGTTTTTGTGACTAATTCACTAAATCTATAATCTGTCTTTTGATATTGTTGGTTTTTTAAAGAGTCATTTCCAATTTGAGAAAATATTTCAACACAGCTTTAACAAATTCATTAATTTTATTTATTTTCAGCCAGTTAGAGACATGGACAATCAGAAAGGGTGACTGCTATATAACCCCCATCCCCATCTAAAATGGAAAAAAAACTTTGTGGTAGAATAATAATCATATGTAATACTTGTTATTCTGATATTGACAAGCAAGCATCTTTAAATATCTTGAGCAAAAGAAAAATCTATATTACAGTTAAAATTACACCTATTGTTGCGATACCATCTAAAGTGGAAGATAACTAATAAAAAAACACAAATTATGGTAGTTTTAGTGTCTTAACGAATAGTGACGAAAAGTATGTACTCGTAGGCCTATCAATATACTCTAGAACTGTAATGTCTATATTTAAGTAGTTAAAATAATTACTTAATTGATATTTCCTTCTAACTGCTTTATATGTTTGATAATTGTATACAAGTTCATGCATTGCATGTTATTCTATGTATATAAATTGTACTGTCATGCCCCATGTGGGGCCTTTAGTTTAATAAAAAGTTTCAAGTTTCATGAAGCATGCACAAACAAAAAATTAAATACAACAGAAATACACAATGTCCTTTGTCTGTAAATGTCATGTGATAAATATTGTGCTTATTCAAGGTTCTTAATACAAGAAAGAATTAGAATATGTAGATTAAACAGTACTGTCATATTTAACAAATATAATACCAAGATCTACTTGTATTTTTTTAAAAACATTTCTATGTCATGTTCAAGTATATTAATACTACCAGTGCCATTTTATTGTTCACATCAGGGAATTAAGTAGAAGAAATGAGCCAATTTTCAAAAAGGGCCCCTTGGGAACATTTAACATATAGAGTCGACTCTCGTTATCGAAAGTCGTCCGATATAGAAAAAAATTTGAGATAGACGAAATTTGACTTAAAGGGAGTTGACAAATTTTCCTAGTTAAGTAGGGAGGTAATTTACTAATTTCAGTAAATATAAAATCTCTGTAGGTGCCAGAGTAAAACGATAGCTTATATGTACTATCGAGACCTGAATTTATTTACCCATGTTCATATACTTATATAATTTAAATGTGTAACATTTTATATTGATAAAAATAATAAATAGTTGAAGAAAAATTGATTAAAATAGAACAAAAAGATTTGACAGTCCGCATTGTGCATGCAACAAGAGCAAGACGACAAATAAATCATTAAATTGATTAACTTGTTGATTAAACATCTTTGTACATAAATTGACAAGAATTAATCTACTCAAAGTGAATTGCTTTTACAAACCAATGTAAATTCTTAATAAAGCAATAGCATAAAAATAACAATCGAAGCCGACTGTCAATTACCAGAAGTAAAACTGTGAAGGCATTTAATCCGCTAGGTTATGTTTTGACAAATGATAAATATTCGCATAACAAATAAAATTTCACTGTTTTTATAATTTGGGACTCAAAATTTAGTTTGAGATAGAAGAAAATTTGACTCGGACAAATTCTACTAAACAGGAGTCAAAATATATATATTTGCACTGTAAAACATTTGGGACCATATAAAAAATTCAACTCAAGCGAGTTTGTGTTAATGAGAGTCGAGTGTAACATGCATTCTAACAATGAAAATTAACGTTCCCTACAACTTAAACAAAATCTATCTTTGACAGAAATGATTCAGCATTTTCTGTTATTTTTTATCTAAATAAGCCACTTCAAGTGTAAACCTTTAAATTCTAAATATGCCACTTCAAGTGTAAACCTTTAAATTCTAAATATGCCACTTCAGGTGTAAACCTTTAAATTGTACCATTTTCTATGTTAATTATTTACAGTTAAAGTACTGGTGCTAGAACTAATTCTAACTTCGAAAAAGCAGTGCAATAATAAGGCACTGTTGTGCACAAAACTGTTATATCATGCTTTGATTGGTATTAAATGATTCAGGCTTGAGCATCAGAAGCTGTCACAATGAAAGTCATTCTATTTGGTAAAAAGCTAAGCAAGATGGATAAAATAGGTATGCTAAACAATTTCCCCAAATAAAATTTTAATGTGTTATATACTTCATATATATAGCTCTTAAAAACTCATTTACAGTTTCACAAATCTAAATCTAATTTTAAATTCCAAGCATTCTATTTCCCACGACATATAATACTACCTGTTTTTAGCAATGAAGAGGCGAGGTTTGATTCAGATCAAATCATCTGTGCATACAGGTAGTGTTTGGTTTATAAAAATTTCGTAGTACAAATTCAATTTTTGCTCCCATCTCTTGGTGATTATACTTGATAAAAATAATTAAGAATGTCCCTATTAAATATTACCTAATTTTCTACCTACTTCTCACCTTAAAACCAGATGACCCAATCCAGTATGAACACTTAAAGTTCCTTAAAACTTATACTTCTGAAATCAGATTTGTAAAAGATTTTTTTTAAGAAAAAAAATGGTAAAAGAAAATAAAATCCTACATTATTTCATATACAGTGTATAAGAACATAACATGTAGACCATGCCAACTTAAGACATTTCTGATCACATGTCAAGTGACATAACTTCAGAAATACCACCCCTCCAACTTTTTTTTTATCTCTTCCAACAAAAACAAATCTACATAAGACTTCAAATAAATATTTAGTTTAGACCTTTACCAATATACACTGTGTTGTTAAGTAGTCGAATTCTAAATAACAAAATGTCACCTGAGCTAATATATGTATATGTAAATAAAAAATCCTTAAAAATCACAATATAATGGACAAAATAATTACAAAAAATACAATGTTTTCAATTGCTTGTATAATACAAAATTTTCTGATAATTTTTATGGACGTATGAAGAACAGAAAATGGACTTTGATAAACAGAAGATTAGACCATTCAGTGTAATAGTCATAATGATGCTGTTAATGTGAAAATACTTTCCTTGTTTATTTCATGTCATTTTTATGTTCAGATATAATATCCGTCTCTGTAAATATTTTTGCATATTACCAGCCATCCAACAACTTTATTCTATAAATAATCAAACACTGGCCAATGACAGCAATGAACAAATTCAAATCTAATATTACATACAGTATGATCTATTTTTCTCATTCAAATACTATGCATGTAGTAAAGTTATTTTTATATACAACTGAAGACAATTAAAATATTACACCGAAAGTTTGCTTATAAAATAAATAGAACAATAAAATAAACAATATGTTATAATGTATATAACAACATGATAAGTGTACACTTTATCGAGTAATATAAACCTAAAAATTTTAATTTTTTTATTTTGAGCCAGTCTTATTTAACCAAGTACTTCTTTCAGAGGGAAAGATTTTTTAAAAAAATTGTCAATCTTTACTATTTTATTTTTATATGTAATTGAGGCAATTTTTAAAAGGGATTGGCCTTGTAGTTTCCAAGATGATATTGAGTTAATTTTTCCTTTAATTACACTGCACACAAATTTGATAGGCAGACAGGACCTCATAAAAGATTTGGTCCCAAACAGCCAATTAATTTCTGTGGAGAAATTTTTCAAATATATGTTTTTGGCTTATGTTTATATGTTCAGTTACAGCAGACATATCATTTAAATGCCGCCCTCTTCAACATATTTTGAAAGGGAACTACTTTAAAACCACTCCACAAAAATCTTGCATCAATTGGCTCAATACAACCTGAGAACTTTTTTAATTTTTGCTATCTTCAGTCATGGTTTCTATTCTGATTGGTTGACATCTGGTCCTTTTGATAAAAATAGACAGAACCATTTTAGCAAAGTTTTTAAAAATTATCTCAGAGGAAAAGATTTTAAAGAAATAATTACAATAATGCATGATGACCAATTGTAAAGAAATGCCCAAATGTTCCAGCGAGGTAAATGTACTATATTACACGGATAACAATATGTGGAAACATAACAACTGTAACTACAAATGTATATCATTACAAAATGTATTTTAAATATAAGTACTGTAAATTTAAATCAATCATAACCATTATTTCACTCTTGTTCTATCAGATTTATTCTCTCAAACATTGCACACAACCTTCTGAAGTGAAATAAATGTGCCGTTACAGATCTTTGTTTTGTTCACCATTTTTTTTAACGTTACATTTGATGTTGCCAGCCAATGCATGAATGGCTTTGTTCTCAAATAATTCTGTCGTATTTTCCGTTTTGCTCACAGCAGCATTCACCATTGCCTTAGCAACAACCTCTGTTGGTGTGGTGATTGCTGTTGGAAAGAAGAATGAGAATGGTTTCAGAAGTGTTCTAAAGAAGGCTTCACCTGGTCGGCTCTCTTCTCGATCACACATAAGAACCCTATAACAAAACAATGTTATAACAATTATCCGCAGGAAAAGTGTGTTTTTAAACAATTACTGCCTTTAAAAATTTAATACTAGTAATTTGCAACAAATGATACTAACAGAATAAGAGATGTTACAAGAAAAATCCCTAACACTAGTGAATCACACAATTTCATCAAATGTTCATGCTATTCTCATTATTAATCACAAAATGTCTACGAGTTATCTGTCTTTCCTTAAAAATTTTTGAAGACGACTTCATTTTTCAAGTAAACTTGATAGTTGGGCAAATAAAGCTGTAATCAAAACAGTACTGCAAAGTAGTTCACCACCTAGATGGTAGATAAGGGTAGGAGTATTATAATACTTATTCTGATACTGTTATTTATGTAAGATTGTTATTTATGTAAGAAATATACAGGAAAGTAGAAAACAAGATTTTGTCAAATTTATTTTCCTTTACTTTAAAATTTTAAAATCCCATGCTAATATTTGTGCTGTAAATGTCCTTCAACAATAAATAATATATACAGCATGTATGATTACTTTCATTGAACTTTTGACATCATTGTATTCCATCCTACAGAATGGTGTCTCATTAGACCTTACCACATGTCTTTACATTTTGATATTACAATTCAGAATATTTGGGGTAAATGTCAGTTAAATAAACAACAAAAGGGAATAATAAGTAGGGAAGAGAGGTCATTACACAGGCAAGTGACAATACTAAGAAACGAACTCTTATTGACAACTGACTTGAGAAATTTGGCCAATCCCACAAAATATTATACATCATTGTTATCTCAATGTCTTCACTAAAACATAAATTATCATTGGACAAAGTCAAAAATAAAGACAGACAGAATGTGTCCATGGGACACAGATCCATCGACACAGGTTATCCCCTTAAAGCTATCATTACTACAGATGTACTGATACTAAATAAGGCCTGCATGCATTGTAAAGGGGGATAATTCAAATATGATATAAGTAAAATTCCAACTCAATTTGTGTTTAGTGGTTCAAATCATTTCCAAAATTATCTGATGAAACAATACACAAAATTATTGAAAATAAACCTTCATTTTGTCTATTTTCTATTTTAAAAGGGACATAACTTGGAAATGACCAAAGAGAAATTTAAATATGAAAATTTGAACTTGATATGTGTTTAGTGATTCATAGCAACATTTCCAAATTACAAATGATTGGGGAAACAATAATCAAGTTAATGAACAGAAACATTAATTCTGCACATTTTCCAAATTAAAAAGGGGCATAACTCAGAAAAGACAAAAATGAAATATGTAAAACTGAACTTGACCTGGTTGCTATATTTCCATAATTAAAATTATTTCTCAAGAATAACCAAAGTTATTGAATGAAAATAAATTTTTGAAGGCATTTACAGACAAGGGTTAAACTCAATGCCCCAAAAGTCTTTCAGCAGGGACAGAAATTTTTTTTGTGACTTAATATACCTACCCTGGTCTAAAAATAGAAAGTCTGTCAAAGTGTATTACTTTTAATGCTTCTTCAACTTGTCCCTGAAACATGTATAATAACTATTTTATTCATGATATTTCATGCATTTAGTTACTACACTGATTTTCAACCTATCTTTTTATTTATAGTATTTCTCTGTAAGTGTACAGCTGCAACTGTGAATTTATTATCTGTTTTTGTTTGTCACCAGTTTTTGTGGTCCTTGTAAATGGAGCATTATTGTTTAATACTCACCCATTATGCACTGAATCACAATATAGTGTTCTTTCAATAATAAGCTATTATCGAAAGAACAAAACAGCAATACAAAGGGCATAATGCCTTAGAAGAACAATAATGCCAGCATAGATCACTTGATTGACTGTTTGTGATAAGCAATTGTGGGGTTTTCCATAAAAAATTCACACCATATCCAGTTTTGTCTATAACCTGCATTACTAAAGTGTAAGCATACCTTTGTTTTTGTATACAGAACACCAGAATTTTTATTGGCACCTTGTGATGATACCAGAGAAAAATGTGTACATCCACCAGACTTTGCTAGCTCTGCAGACCAAAGTACATAGTCATGGTCAACCCTAACAAATCCTTTCTGAAAATATAAAGTGAAGAGTAAATAAAGATGTTTTGTCTGCTAAACTATTCAACATATATGTACAGAGTATACTTCAGTCCAAGAAATAGCCAAGGTACAAAAGGACTGATTACGACGTACAAAATGTATGACAGTTTGAGTCATTAAGTTCTTAAATTATACAGAAAATTCAGGTAGAAGACTGGAAAAGTACTTCATGATACCTAAAGCATTTCAATTTATTAGAATCCAAGCAACTTAAAAAATAACTTTTTATCAAGAAGTCTACCATGTTATTTTAATGCTCTTGCACAAATATGTTAATTATATTTGCTGAAAATCAAGTCTGTTCCTGATACATTTTGTAGTTCAATCCAGTCATAATTATTTGCTGTATTACCAATAATGCATTATTTTATGAAACATCCAATTTCCCCCAACTGAACAATCCTGTCAGTTGTCGATCAAGATCAGTGTACAATCTAACTACATCGGCCAAAGTTCAGAAATGTGGAAATAATCAATGTTTTGTGGCCACAAAAAAAAAAAAAAAAAAAAAATACCCACATTGTCACTAACAAACTGTTTTTTTAAGTTTGTGTTCGTTTATAATGCCAAAAAAAATACACTTGTTTCCTCTAACGCTGACTACCCTAACATTTTTTATGCCATTCTTGAATGAGCATTGTTAGAGTCAGACTGTTTCCCTAGTAGTAGCCAGCTAAAAACTGTTAGTAAAATAAAATAATATTGCCTACCTACCTATTTTTTTCAGTACGTTAGCCGAAACACATGTATTAATTTTTTTTGCCTAATGTAAACATTTTCTTGGGACATGTATAAATGTCAAGTTAAACATCCTACCTCCCATTTGGAAAAAATTTTGTCTTCCTTGCACATTTTTATAGCACATTTATGGAAAAACATACGTGTATATTTTCTTTGCCTTAATGGTTTAATCCAGTTTATTCCAGGAAATGTCATATATGTAAATTTCCAGATATTTATTTATGGTCCATTCATTTTAGACATGGGATGTTATAACTTGAAATTTACTATAATCTTTCCTTTTTCATACTTTTACCTCTTTTTATCAAGGACGTATATACGTCCTTGTTTTTATATATAAATTTTTTTTTTCTAACTTCATTAATCAGTATGTATACAAACCGCTCCAGCTTTTCCTCTGGTAGTTCCTAGGCAACAAAACCCTGTGTCAATTCCTTCAAATACATCCTTATAATCATTTATGTTCTCAAAATCAACCACCTTCTGTTCCTGAAAACATTTAAATATACATGTATATGACTGCCAGTACTAAGTTCCCATACATGGAAAGGAGGAGATAAATCTTTATTTTCATGTATGCAAAATAAAAATATTTGTCTCATCCTCCTTTGTACAGGAAGACAGTACTAGGAATGGTTATAATTAACAACTTTTTTTTTTCTTTTGGGGGGGGGGGGGGGGGGGGGGTTAATTATATTTGTCTTATATCTGTCAGTTGAATTTGTTTGCATTGTTACATGTAAGCATAAACAGAAGATTTGATCAGATTAACATTACATGTTTGGGTGCTTTTTGGGACAAACTGACCGTCAAACTTACAGCTTCTTTATTAACGCCGGATTATCTCTCTCATATATGCATAGCAATTGATAATCTTCAATATTTACTTTATACTGCTTTATTTAAAAACTCTGAAAATGTGATTCGGTGTAATTTTATTTTTTTAATGTGTGAGTCCAATTCTAGTTTAAAATTATATACGAGCAAAACGCACCCTATTTCAATCTCTTTCATAGCCAATTTTTGTTAGAAACAGATTTTTTTAATTATTATTGCGTGTATCTACATGTAAAGGGTGTAATACACACACTTCAAACAGTAACTACTTCATCAAATCAAGTTCCCCAAATTTTAAAATAAATCAGAATATTGTAAAAATTTAACCATAACCAGCTGTTATGAATTGGAGATATAAATGGGCATGTTACAATGTATTAGAAAAAGTTGCTAAGGGTTTTCTCAATGGCTAATCAATATACATGTAAAGAGGATAATACAATGTATTTGTCTGACATATACATGTACATGTAGTCTTTTCTGAACAATTTTTTTTAAAGAAATAAATCAATTTTATACATACAAATTCAGGGCCAATATCTGTGTCAAGATCTACTTTTCTCCTTCCAATCAAAACAACTTTTTTAAATGGTTTTGTCTTCTGTAACTCCTTCACCAGTTCCTTCCCAACTTCACCAGTGTACCCAAGAACAAAAGCTGAATGTCCCTCCTGTTTAAATTTTTCAAGATTTGATTCCGCATCTGAGGCCATGCTGTAAGAGAAAATTTCAAATCAACTATGGCATTATTTTATTTGTACATGTACATTTGTTCTTGGAAATGTACAAGTATCATGTACCATACAACAGTTTGGTTTTGAACAGCACACTGTCAATTTTTGTACACAAAAAAGATGTTAATCATGCACAAACTTTTTTATCACAATTTCAAGCTTATACACATTATATAGAATTAAGAGGAAATGAACCTTTTAAACAAGGCTACATGTATGTTTTGCCTGCTTACAACCGATCAATGAAACTTACCCCTAGGGATGGACTAAATAATTTCCATGGAGATGAACAAATATTTCTAAATCTGCACACCAAGTATAATTATAATCATTTAAGTACCTGTTTGATTTGATTTAAGTACTACAGAAACTGAATTCTTGATGAAAATGTGGCTTTGATCAGGAATGTCCTCAAAGTCAACATGGTGCAGACTTTTGGACAGAAAAACTTTCGTTTGCTCATATATCTAAATGTTACATTTGTACATGTAAATTCAAGATTTTAGGTTAAACTCAATGAATATGCTCTCACTGGAAATACAGGTAAGCCTACATTTAAATCGTTACAATTAAATCTAACAAATTACTGGTAACATTTTTATTGGCATTTACCAGACAAAATTTAAAACTTATTTCAAAACATTACTTTACATTATAATTAATCAGGTTTCAAGGAATGGATATTATACAATATCAATTTAAATGAGTGTATCAATGCTTAAGAAACTGCATACTCTATATCAATCACATTCATAATTGGTTATTATAGGCTAAACAAAATTTTTCCAAACTTTTATTTGACAAAATTTAAAGTCATTTAACCAAATCTAGGGGAAATGAATGAATTTATAATTTATTAAAGGAGGAAGAAATGAAAATAACTCTTAAATTATCTTGAACTAATTGATAATTTCTTTGAAGTAGTGTTGGGAATCAGTTTGAAAATAATAATCAAATAATCAGATGCAGCAACCGATTCCATTATCGATTATAATCGTAATGATTTTTCGCTTAATAATTCATTCTACTCCCAACAATTACCATAATTATGTGCCTATTTTATTGTCTATCATCTGCATGTATTTGTCTTTATCATCTGCTAGTATTCATTTCAGGTTTTTTCAATCTGCTATACAGACAGTATGTGCATGTTTTAGATACTGGTGTCTATATACATGTATAAGCAGTGGAGTCTTTCCCTACCAGTGCACCAGGTCCAGACTCTAAGTATTTGGTGGAGTCCAATGCCCATTTTCCTTCTTCTTTCATGAGTTATTATCAGTTTATTGACATAGTGTTCTATTCTCAAGAATCATTAATCTAGAAATCCCCTACCTAGGATCATGAGATGTATGCCCCAGTGGAATAGCAGACATAACAGCCCGCAGACCACTAGACCGTATCATCGGACAACTGGTCCAATCTTATCAGACAACTCGGACCGTACCCAGACATGAAACCGGATGATGTAACAGCATTGACCTTCAGTTAGATTATGGACCGAGTTATAGGACAGCTTGGACCATGTGACACAACAACTTTGATCTGCAAGTGAGAATGCTAATGTTTTATACCTTCACCGTGTTACTGAACAAGCAGGCCTGTTCAATGTAGAATTATAATTAAATGAAAGACAGTATGATAAGATATACAATTTATTTGTATCATAAATAACAACTATGTCTATATGAATATAATAAATTTACAGCTGCAGTCGGATGAAATGATCCAAGTGCGGAACAAGTTGTCCGATGACATGGTCCGAGTCCGGGGCCGATGTTTCTGTTTATCCCTCAAAACCAATCGTGAATATATCTGAGGAACGACAGTGTAAATCCTATGAGTATAACATTACTTAAAAGTAAATAATCAGAAATCATCTATTGCCAAGTTTTGGGAAATTATCGATCGGCAATGTCAATCGATAATCGGTCTAACAATAGTAACATGAACATCCTATACCTGCAAGTGTAATTTGGATCATCTAAAGGTTGAGCTTCGTAAAACACCAGGAATCCACTTAGTGCGAGAATTATTGCAACAAGTGCAATAATAAACCCTGGTATGATCTCGTCGCACTTGAACCACAAAATTTGCATTTGTGTGTTGTTGCGTAATATGTAATTTCCGGACAAGATATATTTCAGAAGTGATCAGAATTTGGCTTGTGCTAAAATAAGAAACGAAAACAAAACGAAATTAATGAAACGAAACGAACGAAACGAAAAAGTAAAAAGAACACAATGAACGATAAGGAACAAATATTGTGTCATATATATGTGGGCAAGTTGTAATTAGTATGGCATCACAATGTTAAATTGTGTATATATATTGTTTCATTTTTGAATATACGAATAAATATAGAGGTAGGCAGCATTTTCTTCTGTATTTCTGGGTATATATATATATATATATATATATATATATATATATATACACACACACACATATACATATGATATTGGTAATGATAATTTTATAGGAGGCATGTTGTCACATATATACAAACTATAATAATAATAATATTAACAACAAACGTTTTTCCTAGTCAATGTTGCATGTTTGTATTGTTTACTGTTTATTTCTATTAACATTTGTTTTAGTGACAATTTTCCTATTTCTTGGATTTAATACTAATAAAATTATTCTTTTTCTTATATATTCATTATTATAGAAAAAATAGTGTGGCGCCAGAACACGAAAGATTTTCGAACCACACAGAATATAGGCGTGAACAAAACAGTTTTTCATACAAAATTCGTATTTGATACCGTAAAAATGTTTGACACAGTATACCAATCTTTGGTATAGTAAAAAGTCACCATTTTGTTCATAATGCAGTAAAATAAGCTAACATGTCACAATTGCCTTGACCTTTGGTCTATGAACTCAATTATCAAAAACCTTTTAGTATTAATTGAAAACAATCATACCACAATTTGGTTCAAATCAGTTGGAAAATATGACATCTTACATGTTCACATCCAAAGGTAAAGTCGATTTACTACTTATCAGTTGTGCTCAAGGCCTGAAATGTTGAGAATCAAAACCATCCAAAAAGTTGAAGAGCAAATCAAAAATGCAAAAATGACCAAATGGCAGGACCGTACATCAGTGTTGACCGGCTAGTGATCATTAGTAGTCATGACGAACTAATAATCAAAATAAAGCAAATTTAAAGAATAAAAGTTATTCATTTAACAAAAACCATCTGGACGTTTTGTAGTTTTAGTGGACAGGCTAAACTTGAAAAAAAAAATCAATATTGATGATCATATTTCACCTTATGAATGGTTTTCATTCGAAGTAAGGCGTATTAATCAGGATTTGCATAGGTTGATTTCCAGTGAGCACCACTTAAAAACTAAATTATGTATAAAGGAATGGGAGTTTCGAGTGATAAATGATGAAGTTTATACAAAGCGAACTTTCTACTGCTGTGGTGTCTTTTGAATTTACTGTAGTCCAGACTCCTTAAATGAGATGTACTAAATGGACTATGTTTTTATTTCTCTATATCATTTATTAACAAACAAAAATGCAATAATTATATAGAGACAAATGGTACCATGTGCGAATGTAATCATAGAGTGACTAATTGGTGTATTTGTATGGTGGTTTCTGACTATCATTTGTTAAAACAAAACTGTTAATTAAGTTTCTGGAAGGCACTAGAGATTTCGTCTGACGGCAGGAATTGTGGTGGAAACAACTGTCTGATGTATTTGTAGATAAAATCTTTCTTGCTGTAAGCGGTCTGAAAATATATACAAAAATAATGGGATCCAGGTGGTGCTGAGGTGGTGCCGGATGTGACGTCACCGGAACCGGAAGTGACTGGAAGTGTTTTGCGCGCATGCGCAACCTGCAGTGATGTGTTTTACCTCCATTTTTTCCATTATTTGTTTACGGAAGTGAGGTCAGTAATGTGCTAGGACCGGGATATGTCGTCTGCGCATATGTAAGCGGAACCGGAAGTGGTGTGTTTTCCCGACCGAGAGTATACAAAGTACAGAGGTACTGTTGGATTATCTCCGCTTTTTCCCGCGCTTTTCACCACAGGTGATGTTTTCCGTTCGTTCAAGGGAGGACCAAAGGTAGGATTGGATTCTGCCCCCTTACCTCCAGCTGATGCTGTCACCATTAGGTCAGTGGAGTGGTATCCTTAGCATCTGCCTTAGCAACGACAGTCCATTTCATTGCTCTATGCTGCTTTTCTCTTCCTCTTCGCTGCTCTTCTCTTGCTCATCAATGCTTTTCTCTTGCTCTTCGCTACTCTTTTCGGGCTCCGTGCTGCTCATCGCTGCTCTTCTCTTGCTCTTCGCTGCTCATCGCTGCTCTTCTCTTGGTCTTCTCTACTCATCACTGCTCTTCTCTTGCCCCGTGTTGCTCATCACTGCTCTTCTCTTGCTCATGGCTGCTCATATCTTGCTCGTGCTGCTCATCGATGCTCTTCTCTTGCACATCGCTGCTCATCGCTGCTCATCTCTTGCTCCGTGCTGCTCATCGCTGCTCTTCTCTTGCTCCGTGCTGCTCATCACTGCTCTTCTCTTGCTCATCGCTGCTCATCACTGCTCATCGTTGCTCATCTCTTGCTCCGTGCTGCTTATCGCTGCTCTTCTTTTGCCCAGTGCTGCTCATCGCTGCTCATTGTTGCTTATCTCTTGCCCCGTGCTGCTCATCGGTGCTCATTGCTGCTCATCTCTGGCAAACGCTGCTCTTCTTTTGCTCATCACTGCTCTTCTCTTGCTCATTGCTGCTATTCTCTTGCTCATCTCTTGCTCCCTGCTGCTCACCGCTGCTCTTCTTTTGCTCGTCACTGCCCTTCGCTGCTCATATCTTGCTCCTAGCTGCTCATTGCTGATCTTGTCTTGCACTTTGCTGCTCTTGGCTGCTGATCGCTGCTCTTCTCTTGCTCTGCACTGTTATGTCGAGGTCCGACAGTATACTCAGTACAATGGGATTATTGGATTATCTTCCCATTTTCCGTGCTTTTCATTCTCTGGGTCTATCATCGGTCTGTATAGATTTAGGGTCTCGCATTGAGACCCTAGGGGCTGATACTCTCACTGGTTAAGTCCAAGAGTATAATCAGTACAATAGGCTATTGGATTACCCCCTGTCTCTGGGCCTGTCAACAGACTGTATAGTTTAGGGCTTTTCATTCTCGATTGTCTCTTGGCATGTCATCGGTCTTCTAGGTTAAAGGTCTCGCATTGAGTCCCTGGGGCTGATACTCTCACAGTTATGTCGAGGTCCAACAGTATACACAGTACATTTGGACTATTGGGTTATCTCCCCTTTTCCTGTCCTTTTCATTCTCGGTCGTCTATGGGTCTGTATCTTTCACTGTTATGTCGAAGTCCGAGAGTATATTAGTAGTATATATGCGGTTTTCAGTTAGGATTTGAGGTAGAGGATCATGTGGAGTATCATCCGGAAGTGACGTCATCGGAACCGGAAGTCACGTGACCAGAACCGGAAGTATCCGGAAGTGGTTTGCACCGGAAGTAGTGGGGTTTCCCGCCATTTGTTTACGGAAGTGACTGTTTGCCTCCTGTTTGTCACGCATGCTTAGGTGAACCACCGAGGTGGGGTACTGACTGATTAGAGTAGGAGTACGAGACAGACCTACGATAAGGGTTAGAGGCAGGACTAGGGTTAGGTTTAGAGTTAGGGTTAGGGTTAGAGTTATGGTTGGGGTTAGGACTCGAGTTAGGGTTATGGTTAGGACTGAAATCCATAAACGTTCGTTTCCGTCCGGAAAGACTCTGAAATTTTGGTTTCATTAGGTTGCTATCTTTCAGGTCCGCATTACGTGGGCGCAGCTATCTTTGATGTCCATCGTAACATCAACGAGACCAAGAGTTGATTTATAACGAAACAGTAAGAATCCTATCTTCTCCTCAGCACACCAGCAGCAGCAACGAACAGCAACAAGCAGCAGCAGCAAAAAAACGAAATGAGCACGAGAGCATGGTGCTAAACAGCGATGACCAGGAAAGAACAGTACAGAACAAGAGAAGAGCAGCGATGAGCAGCAAACAACAATGACAAGCAGCGAACAGTGTGGTCAGAATGAATAGACAAAAGCAATCTTCGTCACTATGACTCCAATGGAAAGCTTTTAACGAAAATATAATCAGAGGTTTTTTTTAATTTCGTCAATTGTTTGAAGACCGTCAAATAACATACACGTATCAATGGAATCGAAAACGCCTCTGGTTGATTTATTGGTTCCTGCTAGATATTTAATACCTGTGGATCTTTCTAACACCAAAGCAAAACCAGAAATGAAAAGGAAAATACTTCCAACCAAAATGAATAGAACCAAACGGCTGGACAACACAAGTGGAGGACCCAGCAAAGTGGATCCAAAGAAGAAATGCACAAAGTGTCAAATGAACAAGAGCTTTGCGGAATTCTACAAAAACATGAATATCTGCAAGGGGTGTAGAAGGATTGACAACGAGTGGACAAGACTTAATAGAGACCTCATCAGAAAAGTGAAATCTGAACTGCAACAATCTCGAAACGAATACTTTGCCAAAACGTTTGTGTATGAATCAACAAGCCGTTGAGAAACCTGTACTTAATATAAGCACTTGCAGGACAACCGGAGCTCATTCTACTACCGAATCCCAGGACAGAAAGACGTCTTAAATGTATATGTGGATACCAGTCCAAGCGAAATTCAACTTAGTGCGACACAAAAAGAATGCACACGGCATGGAAGAGGATTCAACAGACTATAGTGATTCAGTCTCAGCCACCACCACAGAAGCCGATAACGAGGAATCTGAACAAAGTAGTGACCATGAGTCCAACGAAGACTCCGAAGAGCTATGAGAACAGTCTCCATGGGATCTCATTTTGAATAGAATATTTCAAATACATCAATCGGAATACTCACAGAAAGTTAACGAGCCAGTTGAATCCGGAATGGAAGAAGACAAGGCACGCTTGGCAGCATATAGAGACTTATCGTATTTCCCCATGCCTATATCGACCTGCTGAGGCCTACATAATTTCCCGTATTTCTACACTGTGACGTCGTAAGGAGTTGACCCGACCCTAATATGAGCTGACCCGAATATATCAGCGACGTCATAATGTTTGACCCAACGTTGACCCGAATATATCAGGAAAACATCCGGTTATAGGCAGATGGCCATTGAAAAGTAAGAAATTCCATTAAATTTGCTAGTTAACAATACGATAAATTTATCATCAAGTTTTCTTCAAACAAATATTGTAAAATATAAGCCGCTCGACACAATATGAAGCTTTTTAGCTCGTTCGCTACGCTCACTCGCCAAAAAAGCTTTACATTGTGTCTCGCGGCTGATATTTTACGATATACGTTTGCAGAAAACCTGATAATACGTTCTTATCGTATTTCCCTATGGCTATATCGACCTGCTGAGGCCTTCAGAATTTCCCGTATTTCGGCACTGTGACGTCGTAAAGAGTTGACCCGACCCTAATATGAGCTGACCCGAATATATCAGCGACGTCATAATGTTTGACCCAACGTTGACCAGAATATATCAGGAAAACATCCGGTTATAGGCGGGTGGCCATTGAAAAGTAAGAAATTCCATTAAGATTGCTAGTTAACAATACGATAAATTTATCATCAAGTTTTCTTCAAACAAATATTGTAAAATATAAGCCGCTCGACACAATATGAAGCTTTTTGGCTCGTTCGCTACGCTCACTCGCCGAAAAAGCTTCACATTGTGTCTCGCGGCTGATATTTTACGATATACGTTTGCAGAAAACCTGATAATATGTACATGTTTCACTCATACAGGGACGAAATATGAAAGCATTACCTCGGATTGATGTCCTGGCATCAAGACATGAATAAAGACCCCGTACATAGAAAGATCAAGAAAACGGCTAAATGCTTGAGAGAAGAGGAAGACTACGAATCAAAAGAATCATGGGAATATGCCGTAGAAAAACGAAAATATCTGCTTAACCGTGTATTGAACGACTACGACCCACCACCAGCTGAAAACAGCAATGATTCTATGTGACGGACGAATTATGCAGCCTATCTTATGATAGCCAGTCACAAGCCTGGATAAATGCAGAGTGGCCTTTCAAATGATCCGGATGTAAGGGTGCTCTCGCAGAGATCCAATCTTTGACTAACGACAATCGACCGCCACTACCAGCAGCAGCGAAAACAGCGATAAGTAGCTCCAAAACTGAAATGAGCACGTGAGTATAGTCATGATAAGAGGTGAACAGCAAAGAGCAAGAGAAAAACAGCGATGAGCAAGAGAAGAGCAGCGATGACGAAAGCAACAAGCAGCAGCGAAAACAGCGACAAGTAGCACCAAAACACGAAATGAGCATGCGAGTAATGTCATGAGTAGCGATGAGCAGCAAAGAGCAAGAGAAAAACAGTGATTAGCAAGAGAAGAGCAGCGATGAGGAACAGCAACAAGCAGTATCGAAAACAGCGACAAGTAGCACCAAAAAAAAACCGAAATGGGCACGCGAGTAAGGTCATGAGTAGCGATGAACAGCAAAGAGCAAGAGAAAAACAGCGATGAGCAAGAGAGGAGCAGATGACGAACAGCAGCAAGCAGCAGGAGCAACAGCAGCAGCGAAAACAGCGACAAGTAGCACCAAAAACCGAAATGAGCACGAGAGTAAGGTCATGAGTAGCGATGATCAGCAAAGAGCAAGAGAAAAACAGCGATGAACAAGAGAGGAGCAGTGATGACAAACAGCAACAAGCAGCAGGAGCAACAGCAGCAGCCAAAACACCGACAAGTAGCACAAAAAAAAACCGAAATGAGTACGCGAGTAAGGTCATGAATAGCGATGAACAGCGACGAGCAGCGAAGAGCGGCATGGAGCAAGAGAAGAGAAACGAAGTGCATCATAGAGCTATGAAATGTACGGCCGTTGCTAGGGCGGTTGCTAAGGACACCCCCCCCCCCCCCCCTTTGATCTAATGGTGACAGGTATTGGGACTTAATCCAATCCTACCTTTGGTCCTCACAGAAAACATCATTCCTTTACAACACTAAAGCACCTCTGCAGTGTGATTGTTTCTGTCTTCAGTTCTGTATACATTTTTCTGTATATATAATATGATCACGGAATGCTGATTTTGTATCTATCTATTCAATTTTTTTCCATCGCAATATATACTGAACCGCAAAAGAAACGTCGCTTTTTCAAAATGTTAGCAAAATTCAAAATAAATATTAATTAATGATTTTTATATAATCAGTATTACGATTACATCACCAGGTAAGATTAAATTACCTGTGAATTAAATTTTCGGTTGAATAATTTTCAGTTGATATCGTAGAGCGACCGTACCTAAAACCGCTCGTGGGACACACTTGGCGGTAATTTTTCTTAAATCTTAAATGTTCGTGAAATTCATGCTCCTTTATGGGTATAAAAGGCTGCTAGAAACATGAGATGTCGCCGTCCAGCAAGAGGACCTATTCTTACTCCTCGACACCGTCAAGCTCGTCTTCAGTGGGCCACTCAGCGACAGAATTGGCGAAATCGACAATGGCGTAACATCATCTTCTCTGACGAAAGCCGTTACTGCATTTCAACAGCCGATGGTAGAACCAGAGTGTGGAGAAGACGCGGGGAACGTTACGAAGACAGCTGCATTCTGGAAACAGACGCGTGGGGAGGACCTAGCATCATGGTATGGGGTGGAATCGGCCTTAACGTTAAACTTGGTCCAGTCATCTTTCAGAACCTTGGCCCAGGCAGAGGAATATATATATTCTTTGTGAAGGATCCTTTTTTATAGCATGGCATGTTTATATTTTAAAGGGATTTGAAAAGTATATTTTACTTGTATATTTCTTGAACCAAGGAAAATTTCTGTATAATTCGATGGTTTTGGTGTATGACAAAGTAACTGAAGAGTTTACTGAATATTTTTTTTCAAACATTGAGAAATAATTGTAAATTAATATGAAAAAGTATATGTAGTTAGTAAATGATATATTTATCTTTCTTTTAAATATTTAGTAAAATATATGAAGTAATTTATTTTCAAATGTTCATAAAAGATTTTATATCATTAATTTTTCATCTAAAAAATTAATATCTATTAATGATCAAATATTTATTAAAAATAATTAATATTTAGAATATATTGTTGGTGTTTGGTTTTTTTTTTGTCATTTTGAAAAATGTTTCAATTTTTTCTATATTCGGAAATTATTAAGTTTTTAATATTATAGTATGAAGCATTTTCGTATATCCAAAATCAACTTTTACAATTTCTGAAATTAAAAAAGCATTTATTTAAGAAAATATATTTTTGAAATTATTCTTCAATGACTCATTTAAAACATCTCTCTTGATTACGGTCGTATAATACTGTCTGTTTGGTGGATAATTAAACTGAAGTTTAATAAATTATTGTTTCAAGTGCTACAACATGTACATTTTATTAAAAACGTCGATCAAATCCTTCTCAAGACATATACCTTTAAATAATGCACATATCATTTCGATGAACACCGCCTTGCACATACCAAAAAAGTTTTAATGTTATGATACGGCTAAGAAATAGGTAACTCCAACTGCATTAGATATTCTATACGTTGGTCTATGGAAAGGCAATATTTTTCAGTCGAAAAATGTTGAAAGTCTGCAAACAAATACAGATACTCGCCTAAAAATGTTCGACGCTCCAAATTTTTACGGTATCCTCCCCAGGTTTTCCTCCAATGGCTTTTTACACGGAGCATTTAATCACAAAGTGACTATCCGTCCGTTTCCCTGAATAAATGGGAAGCCGAAACGTAATAATTTTATAAGACATATTTCAAGCAGTTTGACAACATGACACTAAGATTACTCTCCTACTCTCAAGGGGTCTTCTTTTTTAAATTTTGAATTGAAGTCTTACAAATCAAACAGTTTATGGGATGTTTCTAAGATAAATGATGAATATATTGACCAAAGAATAAAACATCAGAAAAGATATTTCACACCAACACAATTTGCAATGATTCTATAACAAAAATACAACTAAAAATGAAAATTGTAGAGTGAGTTCTAGTAACACATATGATAGATACTATTATTATTGTTTGATTGTCAGGGGTGTCGGTATATCATGTTTATATAGTTGGTACCAAGTGATAACAAACCTAACTTCAAAACAATTTTCTACTGTTTTTCGGTTTCGGAATATATTACTAGCCACTATTACTGTTTTGGATCTCCTGAAGGTTGGTAAATATGTATCAGAAGATATCGATGTACCTGGTGTCTTTCTGTTTAGTTCACATGATTTTCTTCCTAATATATTCCGCCTGATCTTGACTATGAGCTTTGAACGTTTGAAATATATACTTGTTTTACCGTCAGAATCCTGACCTTGCTGTAAGGTGTATCAAGCCCACTCCCCCTTATTTGTCTTATTACTCGTGGACTGATTTTTGGCCGAGATTTATTAACCAATCGTTGTTACGAATTAAGCGTGATATCCCCGGTATCTATACGGTTGTTTCAATTGTCAGATGTAATTAAAGTTTAAGGATGATCGCTGGTCTAATAGGAAATAAATAGGATTTGAAATAGATGTTTTAGTTTGAGAGAACATATGAATAG
This sequence comes from Mytilisepta virgata, assembly GCA_028015205.1. Classification (NCBI taxonomy): domain Eukaryota; kingdom Metazoa; phylum Mollusca; class Bivalvia; order Mytilida; family Mytilidae; genus Mytilisepta; species Mytilisepta virgata. Next base: position 51,967,410 of record CM051515.1, read on the forward strand.
TAAACAAATAAGCAAGAAAAAATATAGGTCCATGTGCTCATTTAAGAGGTATAAGGCCTTGAAAATTTGCAGGAAATGGGTTTTCTCTGGATATTTCCTTGTCTTTGCATTGGCAACTTCAGTCTCTCAAAAATGTATGAAAAAATAAAAGGATTTCATAAGATTTTGTCAATTACCATTTTACAGTATATATGATTGAATTATAAAAGAAAAAGTAGGGATTCATGGGCAAAAAATTTCATGTTTAAGAAATGGATAAAACCCGAGGATTCCTAAAATCTGACAAAAAGACCAAAACATGACCAGCAACCATCCTTAATTTTATATTAAGTAGAGTATTGTGGATTCAATGAGAATAAAATGACATGCGGTTTAATATTTTCCTACTATAAAGTATTTGTTCTCCAACTAATACCTTTTCTTCTGACAAAACTCTGGCAACAAAGTATTGATGTTCTCAAAACGAAATGTTATATGATATATTGAAAGCATTGGACAAATTTATATGATTATTTTTATAAGTTAATTAAATAGTACAATATCTGTGTATATAAATATACATGCAATTGTATATAAAATACTACTGAATAAGTAACTTTAATTCCTTGCTTACAAAATAATAAAATTCCAATCAAAATACGATTGTTTCAAAATTTAATAAAAAAAAATCATTTTTTGACCGTCAAAACAAGTCATACATATATCTATTTTCAATAATTTCCATTTCTTCTTTGGCCGGATTTGTAGCCTTATAAATCATGGCTTTTGCAAGGTTATCTGTCCTAATCGCACTTTGTCTGATAAAAGAGTTTGGTAAATGTTTGCAGCACCACCGGAAAACACTTTCTGCTGGTCTTTTCTCCTGTCTGTCACATAATAACAATCTGCAATATACAAAAATACATGATGTATGCTAATACAGTGTAGGTTTGAAACCTCATAACCGGCAGCATTTTAAAGATTCCATTTTATTTTATAATCTTGAACTCGCATTGTTGCGACTTATCAATTGTAATCAAGAAAATGATAAAAACCAAAACAATATTCAAAAACATTGAGAAGCAAAATGCCAAAAAGACCACAAGGTAAAACCCAAAACCATCTTAGGACAGAGCTATGCACGAGGGAGATACTCCTTAGTTTTCACACATTTAACATTTTTGTAGCAGTGAATTTGAAGTATCGATTTCGGGCTAGTATCCAAATAATAACAACTGAGCTGCACTGTGAGTCCACCATCAGCGGTATAGATAATAATAAATTCTATTATACAAATTTTGATGCACCAGATGTTTCCTCGATTAACGATTCATTGGTTGTAGTCCCATTTCAAGATTAGTTATATGAATATTTGAGGTCATGTAGTATTCTTGGTGAACGTTGAAACAGTAGTGCTGGAAAAAACGGAAATAAAAAATTAGGGAACAAGTCAAAAGACAGATCGTAAGAAACAATTTTTAGGCAAGACCCTTACCCTGGCCTAAATATTGTCAAGTTGTCAAATCCCATTGCTTGTAACTCCTCTTCGACCTGTCCCTGTAATAAACATCAGAGATGAATAGGGAACATTAAAAATGGAATAAATGTAATTCTGTTGATCATACATATTGAATAGACACGTTTTTCAATCGGCACTCTTGATACAACTTTAAACACATGAATACTAATACGGACACCATCTAACAATAACATTTTCATAAGTATTTGAATTTGGCTGTTTTTGAAAGAAGAAATGAATTCAAATTATGGACTAGAAAAATAGCTCACCTTGGTTTTTGGATACAGGAAAAAACTATTTTTATTTGCTCCATACGATGACACCAATAAAAAGTGTTTACATCCCATACTCTTGGCTGCCTCAGCTGAGTTCACAACATAGTCATGGTCTACTCTTATAAAACCAGCCTAACGCAGAGAAAATTTAAGTCAAGGAAAAGAATATGCCTGATACTTGTTTTAAATTTTCCACATTTCCGACAATAAAATAGCTTAAAGCTTGGAATTGCATAAAACATTTAAAACTTTGCGTTAATAAATTTCTCTTTGTGTGGATATGTTCATGTCTTCTTGTCTGCTGCTGAACTCGTGCAGTCGAACACATCTCAAATCCAAAGAAATGTTTTAAAGGAATGTAAGACAATATCTAAATCAACAACTCGTTTAGTCAGGCATCTGAGTTTTATAGAGACATTGTTTGATTTCTTTCGACGCCAGGTCTTGGGCGTAATATTTAAATTCTATCGGTATCAGGTGTTTGAATTATTGTTTTCTATCTCCATATCACCATATCAACTCTTCTCAGGATTATTTTAAGTTTTTGTTTCTCTAGATATCAGATCTTGTTTGGAATACGGGCATATGATTTAATAGAGTTTATTTCCTTTTACATTGTTTTGTGCAGTGTGTTTTTCATGGTTCCACAGATTTAGACATTGGTTCTTGTCCCGTAGATTTCATATTTTGCAGAACCCTCAGATGTGTGTGTGTGGGTGTGCGTGCGTGCGTGCTTGCGTGCGTGCGTGGTGTGTGTTTGTGTGATTAATTCTTTTTCTTTTAACTAAGTGTTCTTTTCATTTTTATCAAAATTGTTTCTAATTCGGTTTTTCGTTGCTAGATATAACAATAAGTATATTGTTTCTATAGGTATCAAATTTCTTGTGCACTCTAAGGTTTGTTTCAACGGACATGATGATATACCCTTATGTTTAGACCATAATGGTTTTTATCTCGAAAGATATCCGATTTTGTTTTACAAAAATGATTTTTTTTTTCGGAATTGGTATTTATGATCTGATAATATTATTTTTCTTTTGGATAATGAAGTTTCGTTTCTAATTGTTATTTTTTCCGTGCAATCACCAGACTTGGGGTTTATGTTTCCATAAATATCAGCTTCATTTTAACTATGGGGCTTTTTCAAGATTATAGATTTTGTTTGAACTATATATCATTCTTATTGAATGCATTTGAAACTATAACAGCAGCAGTATAAAGGCTATATTTACTTTGCATTTCCCTGATAATTAAGTACATGTATCAGGGGAAAAGATTCTATTTAATGAGGTTTGAAGCAATTGAGACCCCCACTCCACCCCGATTTCTAAGGATAACTTACAATATGAGAACAATTTCTATTTTAGTATTATATGAGAAAACAGACATTTGTATTGAATCAATACATACAGGTTAGGTTCGCTGTGTTCATGTTTGAACTCTACATTTGTCTTCACATAAAAAGGAAAAAGCATACTGAAAAATTTCGGTAACAAAACCACCTTTCCAGCTTTTCTTGTAGTCCCAAGACAGCAAAACCCAGTATCCAGATCTTTAAAGGCATCTTTATGATCAGGTAAGTTATCAAAATCAACAACCTTTTGCTCCTACAATGCAAGTTTTTTTTCTACATGTGTATGCTTAGTAATCACTGAACATTGAACGTTTGTTTTTCTGCTTCCCTAGTATCTTATATAGTTTAGCATTTCGAAAACGGTTTCTCATATCATTTCACCATATAACACCTAGCTGAGTAAGAAAAATAATATTTACTGCATTGCTATTCTTGGTCATTTTGATATACGAAAGTGTCACAGTGGATATAAAATGATAGAGAAAATGTTGACATTAAACAGCAAACAAAGTCAAACTAATGAATACTCTGCGTCGTGCAAATCTCTGTCCTTAGGGTTTTTTTAGCCTTTGATTCTGCACTCACGCGCCAACATTTTGTATTCTTGTTAAGGCTTTCTACATATCAGAAGTAATGAGTTGACGAAAGTTGCGTGTATATTTTGTATCATAGAATATTTATTTGTATCAAGATAAGGAAGATGTCCCATCAACCACATAACTTGTTCATTGAAGAGACCAGTTAAGCTAAGGATACCCCTTAAAATTCTAATCTTAAATGAGTGATGATTCGGATAAAAAGTGTGTGTGACAGTATTTGGTTCCGTCGAGAAAGTCATCATATACCCGCAGGAAAGTACAATGAAACGTAAACACCTTAAGCAGAACACGTTGGTATTTTACTGCCAGAGAGGGGAAGTCCACAACTGAAATGTTAAAATCGTCAGGTTTTTCATAAAATTTTCATTTCAATCGACTTTAGTTGTCGATATACAAATCTAAGCATGCAAAATTATCATACGAAAATGGGAACAGATCAACCAAAGCAGCGCACAGTTTGTCCCTATTTGAATTCCTAATTCTGCTGGAAAGCATGTCCTCTGTAAAATATACATGTATCCACTAAAAATCCCAGCATGTTAAACTTGAAAAAATCAGTCCATACCTGATACAAGGTGACCCAGAACTTTTTATCGCGTATTTAATAAAATAATTTGACCAACTTACGAATTCTGGTCCTAGATCTTTGTCGAGTTCAACTTCTCGTCTTCCGATCAATATCACCTTTTTAAACAATTTACTTTTTCCGAGTTCTTTTACTAATGCTCTGCCAGATTCCCCCGTATGTCCAAGAACAAAGGCCATTCTGTCCGAAGTATGTTCTTCAGTATCGTTTATGTTTGACATTCTATAATAGATACTTAATGCTACAATCTTTTATAAATTAGGAAGATCAATGAGCAGCATGAACCTATAGTTTACATACAATTTTAAATAAGATGATAGACTATTTTCTCTTTCGCAGTAACTCGACATGTAGCTTTTCTTCACACTTTAAAATATCTCATCTAAATCTTAATAGGACCATGTATTTTCTATGAGACCGCGAACACCTAATAAAACGTGGTATTTCTAGAATTTGGTCGAATTTCAAAGGATATGGGGTATGCAACAATGAAAACAATATCCCATTAACGGAATCAAAAGATCAAAAGTATCTGTGCTATTAAGGATCGCGCAACCACCCACAGCATAAGAATTTTACAATGAGTCATCCCTATAACGGAATTGTCAGAAGTAGGTGTTTATTCTACCAATACATACCTGAAAAAATAAATAAATGTCCGATTCTTACGTCACATGAGGACTTAAGGTCTATTATGTTGAAATATCATAGTTTAAAATGTATATTAACTGTTATCTTATCAGTAAAACAGGACAAATCAGTTACATGTACAATATACAATTGAAGGGAAATAACTTTTACTACAAAGACAGCTAAAGTATCTTTTACTGCTAGACCACATGTTATAAAATAATTTCTTTCACCCTAATTTCTTCCATATATGGCTTAATTTTATCAAAAGAGTTTAACAGCTTAGGAAATAATATCATCGAACAGATTAGATACTAGTTGAGATACATTGGCATATTAAGTTGATGGTATCTAATCTTTTTAAGCTCACCTGACATAAATAGTCTTGTGATCTTTTGCAATCACTTTGCGTCCGTCGTCTGTCGTCCGTCCGTTCGTCCATAATTACAAAAAAATTTCTCCTCTGAAACAGCTCAGTCAACTGGGACCAAGTTTTGGTGGAATGGTCTGCTGGACATGGCTGCTGTGACTAAAAATAGAAAAAAATGATGAATTTCAAAAATATTCATTTATAGAACAACATGACCAATTGGAACCAGACTTGGCAGCAATGGTCCTTAGGAGGGCCTCTTTCAAAATTGTGTGCGATAACCCAGACTCTCGAGTAAGATGGCCGCCACAGCTGAACTTATTTTGACATAGGACCCTATGAGAAATTCATTAAAAATATTGTCTGAAACTACTGACCCAGTGGAGACTGAAGTTTGTCAGAAATGGTCCTTAGATGAGCCTCTTTCAGAAATTTGTCCGATGACAAGGACTGTCAACCGTTATGGCCGCCACAGTCGAACTTAGTTCAACATAGGACCCTATGGGAAAGTTCATTAAAAAATATTCTTGTCTGAAACTACTAAGCCAATTGGAACTAACCTTAGCTGCAAAGGTCCTTAGATGGTCCTCTTTCAGAATTGTGTCCAATGACCCGTATTGTCAACCAAGATGGCCGCCACAGCCGAACTTATTTTAACATAGGACCCTCTGGGAAAATTCAGTTAAAAATCTTCTTGTCTGAAACTACTGAGCCAATTGGAATTAAAGTTAGCATAAATGGTCTTTTTACAGAACTATGTTCAATGACCCGGACTGTCAACCAAAATAGCCGCCACAGCAGAACTTTGTTAAAAATAGGCCCCTTTGGGAAAATTCATTAAAAAATCTTCTTGTCTAAAACTACTATGCCTTTTTCGCCGAAATGGATCTCAGGTGGTCCTCTTTCAGAATTGTATGCAATGACCTGGAATATCAACAACGATTACCACCACAGTCGAACTTAGTTTAACATAGGACACTATGTGAGAATTCATTAAAAAAAATCTTCTTGTCTGAAACTACAGAGCTAATTGGAACCAGACTTGGCAAATTCGATCCTTAAATGGTCTCCTTTCAGAATTGTGTCCAATGACCCAGAATGACAACCAAGATGGTCGTTTAACATAATCTCCCTACGGGAAAGTTCATTAAAATCCGCACTAAGCCAATTGGAATCAAACTTGGCAGAAATGGTCCTTAGGTGGTCCTCTGAAAATTATGTCCGATGAACCGGAATGTCAACAAAGATGGCCGTCACAGCCGAACTAACTTAAACAAAAGGTACTATGGGAAAATTCATGAAAAAGTCTTCTTGTCTGAAAGCACTTGGCCAATTGGAAACAGACCTGGCAGTCATTAGATTGTCCTCTTTCAGAATTGTGTCCAATAATACAGACTTTTGCTTCTTAGGTGCTTTTATGGCGGTGGACGATACCGATCCTAGGGGCATCTAGTTGTATTAAGCACAGATGTAGTCTGGACTGCAATGGATTTTGGACAAAAAGTTGTGTCCTGTATATTTCCAAGACCTGCCAAATAATTTACTGCACTAGTAGTTCTCTTCTCCATGCTTATAGTACGGATTCTTTGGATATTTTAGATATGATGGTATGAGCTGTCTCATTAATCTTACCTCCTTGCCTTGTGCGTATTGGTAATATCATCTACAGTTCCTGGTTTCCAGTAGCATGATGCTTTCCACAGAACAATGAGTTCGAGCAAATGGAATCCTTTTTATATTAAGTTCCAGTATAGCCTGGACTGCAATGGATTCTGCTCCAGGTTAAAACATTTTAACAAGGAAACCTTACGATTACTTAAAACTTCTACAAGCTGTCCAGCTTCCAAAAGAGGCTTATCGTTGACTTCTTTTCCAATCCTTTCTTCTATTGTAATATTTTGAATAAACGTCTTGGCAGTGGCCCACAGAGACTTGGAAGTTCCTTGGGATCTGTTCACAGTAAGAGCTGCGATTATGAAATTTTGTGTAATTCTGTGCATGTTGTTCTTTCTCCCGGGGCCTCAGGGACTTTGAATCTGTCCAATGACTTTTACTAAAAACGTATAAATAAGAGAGATGCTTCTTAAAAACTTCCTAATTCCAAAACATCAAAATTATGATTTTCAATTTAATGGCCGGTACCGAGAAACAAGAAACTGAACTGTTGGTACGCTAGGGAAAAGAGGCTTTCAATTCTTCGGTAAAAATAAACCATCTCTGGGCTTTATCATTTTTTATACTGACCCATTTTATTGCACTGTATGTGCACATTGCAACCATTTAGGTCTTATTAGCAGTGGTCAGGGTCAAAGGTGAAACCAGCCTTATTGAAACCCGGGTTCAAAAACACAACAGAAAAGTGTACAACTTGAAATCAACTATGTTGTTACGTCTCATCGGCACAAGTTTGTGCCGTAGACCAAAAATATAGAAAGTCATAGTTTAGTACAGTAGATGTGCTGTTAAATTAGTTAAAGTTTTTACAACTTTCTTAACTTAAAGATTGTTATCACAGAAACAAATATCAGAGAAAAACGGCATGGATTTTGCATTTGCAAGTTTCAAATCTTGTAATATCCGTAAAATAATACCAAAGCAAAAAAGGGTAATTTGAACAATAGACTTTATAGAAATTAGGCGCATGCAGAAACAAAAAAAATGGATGCCTGTGAATTCCTAGCGTATTATGCAAATTTCTTTATTATCCTTCATCACGTACATTCGTTACCGAAACTATAGGAACATCAAAACATTGTTAGCAATAGGACCATACTGACCCAAAGAGTCTAGCCACAATTCATGTATTGTCATCTTTGTCTGAGGGAATGGAAACTGCTTTACTTTTTGAACAAATCTTCAGAATGAATATGAACACAAAAAAACTTGATAAATTTTATAAATAGGGTCAGTAACACAAATATGGACCATTAGAGAGAAATAGAACAAGACATTGAAAAATGAATTCTTCATTTTTTGAAAGAAATAAACGCAATAACAAAATAGCTTGAACAGTGATCGGTTTTTCTCAAGATATTCCTCAACCTGACCGACGAACGACTTTGTTCTACATCTATGATCATATTATTTTTTACTCAAGTTAACTGTAGTAAAAACAAAGACTATTCGGTTATGTATATATAAAAAAAAATACGGGAGAATCAGTATCTTATCGGTAAAACGCGATCTACAGCTGTTGTCTGACATGGAGATGGTGAGGTAGACTCAATTCTTATGGCGATCAAGATTACATATTTTTTTTTTTTTTTTGTATTTCATTTAAATTAATTATGTATTTTGTTTTCATATTCTGTATTGCTTGACATACAATTGAGTAAATGAATAAATAAATAAATAAAAATCAAAGAAATAAATAACTATTAGTATTTGATATTATTATTATTTCTATGGTATATGATTTTCCTTACGTCCGGAAAATTGTCTTATCCTTCTCCCGTCTGATTTGAGATCTTACTTTCAAATCAGCAAATGCAATGTTGATTTCACGTTTTCAGGTTAGATTTAAACTTAATGTGTCTTAAAATCGGATCATTGGTTATTTTAATTGGCCTTATCGCCCTTTTTACTTAACACATAATTAATAAAAGATCTGCATTTCAAAACAGACCTGTCCATAGCCGGTATCAAGCGACACGTTTTACTTCCGGGATATAAATTCTCACGTCGTCTGCATTGTCACTAAAAGTCTGATACACGGGTAAGTTCAGTTTGAAGTTGCAAGAAACATCATATAAGCTAAAATAAATAAAGATTTTAGTGTATAGTGATATTGAGCACATGTTTATGAAAATTTTAATATTCATATTATCAAAATTGTAACTAAAACTGTAAACTAAGTTTACAAACCAAGATATTGACATTGTTGACCAAGAAAATTCAGAATTCCAAGGATTTTGAATTAAAAAAAATGATATTGATCCATTAAGTTTTCCAAGAAATCATAGTGAAAAAAGAATATAAAAGTGGATATATCATGTTGCTTGTTGAAAAGTGTTTAAATAACTAAATATTAAGGTAGGGCTATAAAGTGTGCTTCATGTTGGTATTTTTTTTCTGATTGTTATACCAATAATTTATTAAGTTAAAATGGTGGATTTTAATAAGCCAATAATTTTTTTTGACTAAAACCGTTTAAATTAGTATTTGTTGATATTATGCTCTTCAGAGTTGTAAATTATGTAATTACCAAGTTACCACTGTAAATGATGGGTGAGTTTTATTGATGTTTATATTGTTGATTTCAGCTGTAGAAAAATTAAAATGGATATCAATGGATTGAAAACCAAGCTGTCAGAGCATGGACAAGAGCATTTACTAAAATACTGGGACAAACTTGCAGAAAATGAAAAACAGCAGTTAGTTAATGAATTATCTGGACTTGATTACGGTGAAATTAACCAATACTTTAAAGCAGCACAAGAAACTTTAAACGCTGCTTCTCAAAAAATTGATGATTATTTAGAACCTTTACCAAAAGATGTTTGTGGTAGAATTACATCTACAGATCAGAAGACCCTTAGAAGTTATCAAGAAAAAGGTATGTTGAGAAAATGCCAGTTTTTCATTAGGTAAAAGTAAATACTTGTAGTCTTTACAATCTGTGCAAAATATTATACTGTCACAAAATTAATTGTGAATTCATACAATTTTCTTAATTGACTTCAATAGAATGTTCATCTACCATCGTATCATTCCTATTTTATTTTTTTAATTTCAACCATCATGACCATATGAGCAATTATTAATGTATTTCATATGTAGTTTCCACTACAAGACATACTAATTTTGTTGACTTTTTAGAACGTCATCTTGTAAGGCTAGTAATGTAATTTGTTCTACTGATTATTTTAAGTCATCATGTTCAGTATATCAGTAGGTCAAAACAATCCACAACGACATCTGTGCTTATTTAATTTTCCATATCTGTACATTCATGACACCAGGTAAATGTTGAGATATTAATTATGAAATGCAAATATGAACCAGGTAGTGAATTTAGTGATACAATAGGAGTTTATCAAGATCAGTGCTAGGCAAGTCATTTAATAATCAGACAGTTAGGGTATATCAGATTGGTGCTCAAAATTAAAAAAAAATCAATAAATCCATTGCATTTGGCTTTGATTTCTACTTCCTGGTTAAAAAGTTCTAATGTTTTAAATTAAAAAACCACCCACAGTATTGTATATCTTAAATGCACCTAGGCGCTAGAGTAGTGTTTTTAATAGTACCTATAATTCCTAGTATTCAGTTAATTTTTTAAGAAACCAAAATAAAATGGATTCTAGGAATATGTAAATACCCAAATACTCCTTGTGTGCAGTGATGTTTTTGACATGTGTTTTATTTAGTTCTTTGAAATTTATGAATTTTCTGCTGACCAAATCATTTTAGTTAGTAAGTGCAAACTTTAAAACTTGGAGACTGGTTCATGAATTGATTAACTGTCCTATTTTATTATTTGTAATGAAGTCCCACTTGGTAATTATGGCTCAAGTCCCATTTGGTAATTAAAGCAGTAAGCTCAGAAAAGACACCAGTACTCACCATGTTTATTTGCTTTCTGTTTTAATTTTGAATTTTTATATGCATGTAGATCTGTACAAAATGGCATAAAATTTTTTATCCACTTTACTACTACCCTATAATGATAAATATGGGGTAAATACTATAGCCATGTACTGAGGCAATAGTAAAAAGTATAGGTTGTGAACAGTTTAGTCATAGTAACATATCTCCTTCGCTGGGTGTTAATACATAATTGTTTGTCTGTAGGAAGTTATAATGTGATGTAAATGGTTGTGTATACATGTGAAAATAAAGGGAATAAGGCCAAGAAAATATATCTGTGTTTCAGATCACATGCTACAAGAATTTAGGTTAGGCAAAAACTTAAATTTTTTCGGTCAATTTTAACCAATTTTATAAGGGAGTCATTTTGAATTTAATATTGCTCACTGAAAAATGTCAAAAATGTTTAGGACAGGCACAAATGTAGGATTTGTTGGGTTATCAGAAAAACAGGTGTTTTTTTCTTGGCTTATCAGATTTATAAGGTGACTATTCCAGATAAATCAGTATGATTCATGTCCTGAAATGACTGTTAAAATAGAACACATTTTTATGTAGGAGAAAAAGAGACACAGTGATTCACACTTCAGATTGTCTCAGTTTTATTTGAAAAGCTAGGAAACAGAAAAAGCTACATCAACTGTACTTCATTTTATTTTCTGTCATACACATATATATTGTATTGTGAATCTGTAGAATATGCAAGATCATCAATTATACAAAGTACAAGTAACATCTTGTTACTGTCTATTAAGTATTTGTCAATATTTGAACAGAAACTTACTTTTGTTTGTTTGGATATGAGATAAACAGATTCAAACATTGTAAATCTAGCAAACAAATATGATAATACTCCGTATAAATGCATGATGACGGTTTTTTAATCAAGGACTGTGTAAATCTGTCTTTTATTATGATGGTACAGTTTACAATATTACATTTCTGATCTTTTGATTCTGGGTGTGTTCTGAAAGTATATGTAATTTAAAATTCAAAAAATTTATTTGTTTCTTATTTTTTGGACAATTAGGAAGTACATCTTTTTTTTATCCCAAGCTTGGAATTAATGTTGCTTGCTTGTTAGGCAAATGTGACCCTGAAAACACATGCCCTAGCTTGTTCAGTATGTTTTAATAAAAGACATGTTTATACATTGGAACATTATGCTGCTTAAGGCCAAGAAGACAACTTGCTTTCTAGTGACATGAAAGTTGTTACAATGTTAAAACATATCATTTCGCAGAAAAATTGAAATTTATCATCAACCTTTTTTCAGTATGAGGTTGTTACCATAGTTACCATGGAAAAGAGGGATTTCATAAAATTATTCATACAATGATTTATGCTTTTCATTTCTGTTGAAAGATGTGATGAAGATGACAGCGCATTTTTATTAGCCTTTTAACTGATGATATACAAGAAGGCAAAGCAGCTCTGGTCTTTGAGATTGTATTCTCTTCAATACCAGTGTACAGTGCTTGTTCTTAAGGACAGTAAGACCTAACAGGAAGTTGTCTGAGTGACAGCAAAATTGATTTTTCTTTATTTGGATCCAAGCCCAGTGTATTTCGACTAACTAAAAACTGAATTTTTTTGCAGAAAATACAGTTATAAATTTAGACAAAAATGTTGATAAACATGATTGATGGTCAGATAACATACATGCAGACAATTCTATTTTGTTAGTTGAAAGGATCTTTTTTCTAAGAAAAGGTTTAATTATTGCCCTTTAAAATATTCATATGGTTTATAAAATAAATGGTTTAAAGTTACAAAATCTCATCATATTACATGTACGAATAAATTACCTTTTCAGACTATGTGTATTGTCGAATTGTATGGATTTGAGCATATGAATTTATTAAGACATGTAATTGTATAATCTATAAATATGTCATATTTTAATAGGATAGAATAAATAAAGGGAATAAATATTACTTGAAAATGTAAGGGCTGAATCAAATATTCATTTAATACTGTGGCTCTGATCTAATGATTAGAAATCAAAAAGGCTCCTCATTGTTTTTATTTGGACAATACTTTTTTTTTCCGATCCGTTGCAATTAATAAATTTAATCAAACATTCATCTTTAAGTTTAGGAATTAAGAGTATTCATATAATAATAGAATGTAGGACAGAAAGTCATAGGACAAAAAGTCATAATTCAAATTTTTGCATATTGATAGAACATATAGGACAAAAAGTCACAATTTATATTTTTTCAATTACACAAAGGAAGTCAGTTGTGTTTAGGACAAAAAGTCACAATTCATTTTTTGTCATTTTGACATATTATTTAGGATAAAAAGTCACAATTCTTAATTTGATATATTATTTAGGACAAAAAGTCACAATTCTTAATTTGATATTTTATTTAGGATAGAACGTCATAATTTTTATTTGACATACTTAATTTAGGACTTAAAGTCATTGTTCAAAAGTAATTATAATTGAAGTCAGGATTATAGGCTTCTTTTTAAAAACGGTTACAGTTAATACAGAATAATATATTTGATATTTGACTTTAATAAAAAGATACTTTACTATTAAAATATTCAAACTGTCAATAATTTTTTTATTTCAATACAATAGATTGAATTTTTTTTTTTTTTTTTTTAACATGAATACAATTGTAAGGACAACAAAAAGTGTCACAACTGGCAGTCGATGAATCAAATTTTTTAAACTGAGCTACCGTATTTTGTCTGATTATATAAGCATATAGAAGTACTAATTCTACTTTTTTATCATCATTCAAAATGGTAGACATAAGCAGTGTTATGATGGTTACATTTTCACCAGAAATTGGGACTTTTTATCCTAAATAATATATCAAAATGAAAAACTTGCATTGTGGCTTTTTGTCCTAAATACAATCGCCCCATCCCTTTAGTGTAAGTGAGAAATATAAATTGTGACTTTTTGTCTTAAATGTCATTTCAATATGCAAATATTTTTGTCCTAAAAGGCTTAATACAATAGTGTGAGTGTAAAAATATAAATTGTGGCTTTTTGTCCTTAATACAATAGGTGTAAGTGAGAAAAAATAAATTGTCTTTTTATCCTGTGACTTTTTGTCCTAAATGTTCTTTCAACATGCATATGAATTGTGACTTTTTATCCTATCAGTTTTGTGACTTTCTGGCCTGTGACTTTTTGTCTTGTGACTTTCTGTCCATTTACATGTTAGAATCAGAATCAGAATACTTTTATTTCCATAACAATGGGCCCAATACACATATAGACAAAGTAGACAATACAATACAAAAGTCAATATTCTAATATTTGTATAAATACAAACAAAGAGTAATCAGTATCATTGGTCCCAGACACAGCACAGATAAGGTGTTCCAATTAGATGGGGGGGGGGGGGGGGTGGAGTGAATCAAATACCAATATACACACAGTCTTTTTAGAGCTGCAAGATCCTCTATGAAATCCTTGTGCCTATAAATATTTTCCCTGTTCATTATACATAGTTTAATTTGTGTTTTTGATAATTACAGGTTTAGAAGAAATTGGGAACAATAGAGTTGCTGTCCTCCTGCTGGCAGGGGGACAAGGTACCCGTCTTGGAGTTCCTTACCCAAAGGGCATGTACAATGTCAATCTACCATCCGGCAAAACCTTGTATCATTTGCAGGCAGAGAGGATACTTAAGTTACAAAGAATGGCTCAGAAACAGACAGGAAATTCTTGTGTTGTACCATGGTATATTCTATGCTTCCTATAAAATTTTGTTGGTCTGATTATGGATTAAATATTACACCTTATATAACGAATCCTGGATTCTAATTGGTTGATTGGTGGTGTATATTTCATAGGTCTTTCATTTTCTCTGCATTTTGATCAGTGCCGTGGTATATACAAAATGGACATCTATTTATTACTCTGGATATACAATTTCAACCTTCAATGAGTTCTTTTAATACCTTTGTCTTCGGTTCATTTAAGTAAAAAGTGAACTCTTCCTTTTTTGGACAAGTATTTTTCACAAATATGCCTCTCGATCATGATATATATTTATAATAGTCGTTAGTAAAGCAAAGAAATTCTTTTTAAATGACGATGAAAGTATTTTGGAATTGATTATAGTTGCTTGTGGCAAAATTTAAAAGAAAAATGTAGATTTGTTAGAATGGATGAATTTCTGTCGAATTCAAAGAAAAGTATGTTACTGAAGATTTTGGAGAATCATTTTTTAGAATGTATTTATGATGACAGAAAATTTGAATTTGATATTTAAGAAGTAATCACCTTCCTCATGTTGTTTTCCTATAATTACTTTACATGCTGCTGTGTATAGACGCAACAAGTCCAAAATTGAAAAAAGATAAGAGTTAAAGAAATAAATACTAAATTGGTTACAATGGATAATTCCTACCAGCATCATCTTTCACTTCATTGATCAATGCAAGAAGTTCACAGTGGCACTCTTATGTTTCAATAAACATGTATTTTTATTCTAAATAGAAGTTTAGAATTCTGCAAAATTTGGAACCCATCAATTTTTCAACATATGTGTTGTGTCTTATTTAAATATATATCACAGTTAACATTATATATTTCAGGTACATCATGACCAGTGAACATACAAAACAAGCAACTCAAGATTTCTTTGAAAAACACAACCATTTTGGTTTGCAGAAAGAAAATGTTATCCTGTTTGAACAGGGTCGTCTGCCTTGTATGGATTTTGATGGCAAGATAATCTTGGAGAAACCATACAGAGTAGCTCTAGCTCCAGGTTAACTATATGTATAGCCCTTTTTGTCATTTTAGAAAGTGACAATTTATTCTGTTTAATATGCTTTTTTCAGCTTATTGTGCATCAACAGTAAGTTATATTTGTTCTCAATCAGCTTCGACAGTAAGGTAGCAATGGGAGATAACTCTAAATTGACCACTTTCCAGTTTGATATTTATTACCTCCCCTGATTTCTATGACTGACTCTGTTAATGTATGACTAATTAATAGACCTTTACAATTGTCTAAAACCAATTATGTAAGTGATATGATATATAAATTCCCTTAGGCAATTAACCTCATGGAGGGGAACAGGTAAATTTGTTTACTGAGGGAATAAACAACATAATTTGGA
Source organism: Mytilisepta virgata (assembly GCA_028015205.1). Taxonomy (NCBI): domain Eukaryota; kingdom Metazoa; phylum Mollusca; class Bivalvia; order Mytilida; family Mytilidae; genus Mytilisepta; species Mytilisepta virgata. The sequence continues at coordinate 51,983,414 of CM051515.1, forward strand.
TATACATGGACCATGAATAAGTTTCAGCATTTTAGGCCATTCTCTGGCAGTTTTGAAATCGTGCCATCTACATATGAATTACAGGCTCATCTTTTAAAGAGTACAAAAAAACCTGTTCTGTGTGATAAAAAATCTATGATACCAATTTTTGTGAATTTAATATGCATTCTTTGAAAATAATGTCTGTTCAATAGTGCTTAGGGCCAAAAATCAAAACAATAACCCAAAAAATATTAAGAAAACAGATTCAGATACCAAAATAATTATAAAAAGACCATCCATGGAAAGATTTATCTAAATATTCATCCTTATAGCTATGGTCTACATTATTTTCAGATGGAAATGGTGGATTGTACAAAGCACTGGTACATAATAAAGTCTTGGCAGACATGGAAAAACGAGGGATTCAACATATCCATGTTTATTGTGTGGATAATATTTTAGTAAAAATGGCAGATCCAGTATTTATAGGATTTTGTATGTCAAAGGGAGCTAAATGTGGAGCTAAAGTAAGCCAAAGGAACATGTCTGATGAAACATTTCTAATGAAATATTTTAATTTAAATTTTTATATTTTGATATTTGTTATTTTGATTTATTTGGAATCTGTCAAAATTAGGAATAAATAGGAACATTTGCAATGAAATTTTTTATAGTTAAAGGTTTGAACTTGAAAAAATTGTAAGTTCCTTTTTAGAACGATAATATTAATGATCTTAATATGAACATCCAAGGATATGGCATAGGAGATAACTGGAAAAAAATGAAATTAACAAAAGGAGCCATCCTATGACATAAGCCATTATTTGAAATAGGAGATTGCATGCGTGGTTGGTCAAAGTTCAACATTATTCCTTGTCTACAATCAACTTTTTTGTTGAACTATAAACTTTGAAATAGCGAAAGACAACTGCATTTTGATCCTGCATTTCTCACATTTTGCAACATAATTGCTGCACATTTGCACATTTTAATTTTTTTTACACAATTATAGGTTGTAGAGAAAACAGTGCCAACAGAGGCTGTAGGTGTGGTGTGTAAGGTAGAAGGGAATTACCAGGTTGTAGAATACAGTGAAATTACACTGAAAACAGCAGAGAAGAGGAACACAGATGGTAGACTGACATTTAATGCTGGAAATATATGCAATCATTACTTTCAATTAGACTTCCTAAAACACGTTTCTGAGTAAGTATCTTAACTTCTCTATACAGGGTCTTCCATATGTGGGGTATCATTCCTACATAAGGCAAACATCTACTCGTGATTGTTTTATACACAATTTGCAGTTTTGGAACTTATTTCCATGTCATTACAAAAATGTGTACAAAAAAAAGCTTTTGAATTACAAATGCATGAGGCCTTCCATACTGATCACATTTCTACATCTGAAGCTGTTTGTGTAGCCATATGATATATGCCCATATTAGTAGCCATTTAAAAGCTGAGATCTTCAAATAAACTGTTTAATATCTGAATGATTAAATTTGTATTTTTAACATAGAAATACCATCAACATATATAACTGTATTATTGTGACAATTTTTTATTTTACATGATTCTTTACATTCCAGATTAAAAAAATGTTATAAAAATGTTTTGTACTTTCATTGTTACAAGTTTTGCATTTGAAATTTAATTTATCAAGAGATTTCTTTTTTTTTCATATAGCTCTGCTCAAGAGAAGCAACTAAAACACCATGTTGCTAAAAAGAAGATTCCATATGTGGCTGACAACATGGAGACAATCAAACCAACAGCTCCAAATGGGATCAAGATGGAGAAATTTGTCTTTGATGTTTTCCATTTTGCTAGGTATATATTTCACTGGTTTTGTTGATCATCATTATGTCATATATATTTGGTTTCATTAACCATTTAGGTACCATAATTTAAATATGAATAATATGCTAAAAATTACAATAATAAAGAAAAATATTTGATGTTACGGTAAACTGAATAATTTATCTACAGTAAACTCCTCTAGCAAAACAAAAAAACAAAAAAGAATGCAAAAAAGCTAAACAATAACTAAAAAATAAAATGATACTAAAATTTGTACACACTTTTATCGAATATTTTTTATTTCCACAAAAATGCTACAAAATTTTGATGTTTTAAATTCTAATGAAGTATTTATGTAAAAACATTTTTGATTGGTCAAAACTGACCATCAAATACTCTATCTACATGTCGGGGCCAGAGAAGGGTCCCCCACTTTATCACCATTTTGGAGCCATTTTGAAATTACAAAAATTTGTGATCTGTATCTCAACATTAAAACAATATAAAACATGACCTTACCTTTTAAACATCTTTTAATGTTATTTAATTAAGATTTGAATGAGACAGCAAACAAAATAAGGTCCAAGGGTTGAAAAATTTACCTCAAGCAGACAAGTGATGTTATGTTATTAGGATGACTTTCAACACCAAAGACATTGACATCATTTTGCAGAATTTCTTATTATTTTACATTTTCAGGCAAAATTAGTATTTAAAATTCCTGATTGCATTAGAATCACTATATGTCGCCAATAAACTGCATATTTGACTTTCAAATCACAGATTGAAGCCTCCGGCTATTCAAATAATGTACTGTTATTACTAAAATATTTTTAAAACAAGAAGCTTGAAGCCCTTGATCTTCCATTTAAATGATTTCATTGTAACTAATTTAGCCATTTATTTTTCTTTTCATTTGTTTGTATGTGTGTGTGTACGGATGTGTTTACCAACCTTGCATGAATGTTTACATTGCATCATACTAATACTTTCACTATTTTCCATTTTCCTTTGTTCCCGTTTATTTCAAATACACATTAACATTCCTTTGTGTTTGTTTTTATTTATTTCACTCCATTATATGCATGATGTTAATTATTTATATATGTACTCAATATTAACCTCTGGAACTGGGTTTGTTGTTTGTCACCATTATTGACCTATGCATGTTTACCCTGAATGTGGTTGTGTTTGTGGTTTTTGTGTAAATGTGACAGGAACTTTGCTGTCTGGGAAGTGCTGAGAGAAGATGAATTTTCTCCCCTGAAGAATGCTGACACGGAACCTAAAGACACACCAACTACCTGTCGTCATTCCTTGATAGACTTGCACCGGAGATTTGTCCTTGGAGCTGGAGGAAAGTTTGTTCACAGTGATGGGTCTGAAATTCCTGATATCCAAAGGTGAATATATAATTATATAAAAAACACTCTTTGTCATGCTAATCAGTCGTAACTTTCAGTAAAGATATCCGCATGTATGAATATTAACTGTAAATTCAAAATTATTATATGCATTTATTATTGCAAAGTATTATATGCAATGCTAATACTGTTGTATTTTTGCATGAATTCCTGGATTTTCAGTGTTTAAAGCAATTAAACCAAGTAGACATGTGAAAAATTTGCCACTGTAAAATGTCAAACTATTGTGTTGTATGTAACTCGCAATTGCCGACACTTCCTTATTTCCCTGCATGAATTATCTCCTCTTGATATTAAAATATGAATGCATGTTCTAACACATAAATGTTGTCTCCTTTATCTTCAGTGATAAGAAAGAAAATGGCAGTGGAAATCGGTAAGTTATTTGTGGGGACTTTAATGATAGGATAGGTTAGCTGGAAAATTTGTTTGAATAGTAAGGACAAATACATGTTCTGTAAAGCAAAAAAAAAAAATCATATAGTTCGGTAGAATTTTTTTCCCCCAGAATCAAATCTTACATCAAAATAGCTTTTTAGCTCCTCGTGACCAAAGGGCAAAGCAATCTTTGTCATCATTTTGCATTTGTCATTATTAACTTTGTTTTAAAGATCTTCTTGATCAACACAATTGTGCTAATTAAAAACTAAACTACTTTGCTGAAATGGTTTTGGGATATCCCCTTCCAAAGTTGTATATTTCAAGTGTCCATACATGACCCAAATGTACTCCATTACTCTGGGTAGAAATATCAGCAAAAAATATTAAAAATTTGCCCAGAAAGGACTTGTCCTATTTCAAAATTGTGTTTAGGGGAAGAGGGAGGTGAATGGTTTTTACCTTTGACCGATATGCTTACTAAAGTAAGGGGGAAAAAACATGAATTCTTCTCCTTAGAAACTCTTTTGACAGTTTGGACCAAAATCTGGTGGAATGATCTTTAATTTGTCCCTTAAGGTGGGAGCTGGGTTCTTGTACCAGTTGAATGAAATTGACTTTTAACATGATCTCCTTTCAGAAATGTGTATAGAGTACTTACCTTGTACAAAGAAGGGCTGCCTTAAAATTAAAAATACCAAAATTAATTTTTTTATTAAAATAGTTTAAAAATCTTATCCCATGAAAATACCTGAAGAACTTGGAAAAAAATTAGAATGATCTTAAGTTGATATAAATATTTAAGCATCAATAATGGCATGGGACTATTTGATTTTAAAAGTGACGAATTAATCCGTTGGTGATATCACAAAACCAAACCAGGTTATGCAGTATAACCAATGTTGATCTATGTTTGATTGGAACTATAGATGGAAGCAATCGTCACCTTGTTGTGACATATATATTATTACATTAAAATCGTGCTAAATGACTTGAAAACGTTTACCAAATAGAGGTGCAATATAAGATAAAGAAACTAATTTACAACAAAGTGATTCCTTGTTAAAATTGTGTCTGGGGATTCAGATTTAACCAACGTTACAATGAATAGAAAAATCAGCAAAGAAAAGTGTTCTAAACCTCCTCTTAAATTATTGAGACAATGTGGATAAAATGATAAAATTTTAATGGAATGGTTCTTGGGCTTATGGTAGCTATAATGAAATCTAAATGGTGTAAGTAGTTCAGTAACACTACTACTGATTAAACTTTGCCAGTCACCTTTCTTAATTGTGCACAGGTGTCCTTATGGCTGTCATATAGAAATTAAATAGAACAAGAGGCTCAGTGGGCTGAGCCTGTATCGCTCACCTGGCAGTCACAAACTTTTGATTTGATAGACTAGATTGATTTCTGGAAACTTTGTAAATGATCTTCTATAAATGCTTCATACCAAGTATAAGTTCATTGGCCAAACGGTTTTAAATTTTGACCGATCAGAACATATAAAGGTTTCTGGTGGCAATTTTGTTTCACGGACTAGAAAGATTTATGCAATGTTTGTAAAGGACCTTCCATAGATGCTCCATACCAAAAATCAGTTCATTTGGCTTTACGGTTTCAAAGGAGAAGAACTTTTAAATTTCGACCAATCAGAACATGTAAATGCTCATGACGGCCATTTTGTTTCACGGACCAGGAAGATTTATGCAAACTTCCTAAAGGAACTTCCATAGATGCTCCATACCAAAAATCAGTTCATTTGGCTTTAAGGTTTCAGAAGAGAAGAAGTTTAAAATTTTTACCAATCAGAACATGTAAATGCTCATGGCAGCCATTTTGTTTCATGGACCAGGCTGATTTATGCAAATTTTGTAAAGGACCTTCGATAGATGTTCTATATCAAAAATCAGTTCATTTGGCTTAACGGTTTGTAAGGAGAAGAAGTTTTACATTTCAACCAGTCAGAACATGTAAATGCTCATGGTGGCCATTTTGTTCATGGACCATGATAAGTTATGCAAATTTTGTAAAGGACCTTCCATAGATCATCCATATCAAAAATCAGTTCATTTGGCTTTACGGTTTCAGAGGAGAAGAACTTTTAAATTTCGACCAATCAGAACATGTAAATGCTCATGACGGCCATTTTGTTTCACGGACTGGGAAGATTTATGCAAATTTTCTAAAGGACCTTCCATAGATTCTCCATACAAAAAATCTCATCATCACCATTCACTAAGGATACCATGTTTACTTTAAAAACCAAATATTGTTGAAATCTGAGCAAATGTAAAAAACGGTGGGAAAATGGCAGCCATTTTAAAAATGGCCGTCCAAAACAAACTTTCATCATCACCATTCAACTCGGGATACCATGTTTACCTTGAAAGTAGCTTTCATCTTCATTTCTTTCTATAATTCAGGAAAAAATAGCAAAAAACAGCATTTTGACCCCTATGTTCTATTTTTAATAAGGGCGGACATGTTTTTCGACAAATCAAAAATCCAAGCATTAACTTTTTGCAGGATACCCTAAGGAACAATCTTACCAAGTTTCATTTGATTTTGAGTAGTAGTTTCAGAGAAGATTTTTGAAATAATAACATAAAAAAAAAGTCAAAAATGTCAATAAAGGGCAATAACTCTAACATCAGTTGACAGATTTTCACGAAAATCAGCACACAGGTAGCTCTCATCATGCTGAACACTTTCAACCTGCCAGAATTTGCCGTAACCTAATGATTTTTGAGATATTTGCGAAAAACTGTTGTTTGACCCCTATGTTCTATTTTTAGTAACAGTGGCCATGTTTTTCGACGAATCAAAAATCCCCACATCAGTTCCATGCAGGGTACCCCAAAGAACATTCATACCAAGTTTGGTTCTAATTAGTCAAGTAGTTTCATTTATAAGAATGTATTTCAGAGGGTCTAATCCTTTGCTTTGACCAAAACAAAAAAAGATGAAAATACGTAAAATATGCTTAAAAGCCTATGAAACTTCTGAAAAAATCAGGATTAAAATTTAAAGAAATCGTCGTTCACATACTTGGGAATTTGGAACATTGCATTTTAAATGTTAATGTAGATGTATATATTGTTTCTTATTAATTTTAATACTTAGACATCTATAAAATATAAAGTAAAGAATAAAAATTAACAAAAATATATATGTATATATTGCAGTCAAAAAGATACTGATGAGGTCGGCAGTGTAATATGTGAAATTTCTCCACTAGTATCATATTGTGGTGAGGTACGTAAATGTAAAGAGAAGTAAATTGATATATTTCGATATATTACTGCATCTTTATACTGTTGAGATTGCAGAAAAAAGTACATTTATTGAGATATTTTGAATTCATACTGTATAAATATAGATTTTACTGTATGTATCACTGTGTGTTTGTTTATTCTGCATTTGCTAGAGGTATAGGGGCAGGGTTGAGATATCACAAAACATGTTTTACCCCACTGCATTTTTGCGCCTGTCCCAAGACAGAAACCTCTAGCCTATGTTAGTCTTGTGTGTTTTTTTAATTTTGGTTCATTTTTATGTTTCGGAGTTTAGTGGCCGTCCATTTTGCTGAACTAGTATACGTTATTGTTTAGGGGCCAGCTGAAGCCCACCTCCGGGTGCATGATTTTCTCACTGTGTTGAAGACCCATTGGTAGCCTAGAGCTGTTTTCTGCTCTTTGGTCGGGTTTTTGTCTCTTTGACACATTCCCCGTTTCCATTCTCTATTCTATTCTACAATGATTACCAGTTGATTATGAAATATATCAACTCAAGATAATTAAATTTTCATTTTTAAACTGCGAGGCTTGTTGAGAGTGGATAAATTTCTTAATTAACGCATCAATAGTTTTAAAAATATTTTCTCTGACAATGTAAAACTCCGTGAGATCTTCTAAACATTTTTTGGTTGGAAATTTCTCGAGCATTTAACTTACGTGTGGTGATATCGAAATTTATCAAAACGGGTCCAAGAGATGTATAAATGCACACAGAATTATCCAGTGCTTTGACACATCTGTTTCAGTTAAATCTACAAATAATTAACATATGTAACGTTGTGCATTTTGATTGTTTACGCAAATAGCCTGTTTTCAGATGCGATAAGAAATGTGAAAATTACATCAGTGTCAATGATTTTTGGAAATAGCAATGTTTTTTGATGTAAAAGTAAGCTAGAAGTTACATTATAGGAAAGAAAAAAACACATATAATCCATAATGGCTACCAGGTTTGACTTCCAAATGGTAAAATAATCAAACTTTTTGACTTAGGTAATATAAATGTCATTTGACATAACCAATGTATTTGATTGTAGCATGTTTGAATAAAAAATGTTGAATTTGCTTGGAATTAATAGGCAAAACTTCTACATATCCACATTATTCAAATTAAGAGTGTTTAATATGTTTTATCGTAGTTTATTTGTACCTTAGAAACAGAAAGAAATCCAAAGTTTAAAACAGTTTATGTATCAACAGGTCAACTTGGTTGTTTTCTCATCAATATTAATTTGTTACATAAAGAACAAAATGTATACCAGGAAATAGCAATAATGGCACACCACTCAATTAATACCATCCAACTGACAGACCCTCAGATAAAAAATAATTTTTGTTTACATAATTAAGTTTGAAAATCAAAACAAAATCCATGTGAAAAATAGGAATATGTTACATTTCATAAACTTTAGATTAAAAAAGATGAAATTCATTCGGATAATGTTATTTTGACATGTATAAATATTTTTTCATTTGGTAGTTTTGGTATTAAGGAATTCAACAGAATATGTTTACATGCAGAACCAAGAATAATAATTTAATTAACAACTGCATGATAATTATCTTCTGCAGGGTTTAGAAGACCTGGTGAAAGGGAAATCTTTTGTATCACCGCTGTGTATAGAACAGGGGCCAGGTGACGACAAACCAGTAATGAAACAAGGAGCAAGAAGTTAATATAAACAAAAAAACTATAGTGTGGGCAGCTTTGTGTACTTAATATAGGTATAGGTTACTGTGATCTGGGAGAAGATAGTATGGTTTTCAACCATTAAGTTATATCAAAATATTATAGGAAAATTTTTTCTACAATTTTTGTTGTTGAAAATATGAAAATTGGGATAAAGTTGTTTTAAATTTTTTTTTGCCATGTAACATTAATCATGAAGAGAAATATAAAAAATATCACACTGAAAAATAGAAGTGGGGTAAAAATTGTGGCCTTGCAAGCATTAATTCAATATGTTCAGTTTGTGTTAGAAAGAATTACCAATACTTCAAACTGAATAACTATAGGCTAACTATTTGGTGTATAAAATTAAACAAAAAGTTAGTAGATTTTTTAGAAATGTTTTCCATGACAGAATATTGCAACCATCTTTTAGTAATATAGATTTACCATTAAAATTTTGGTGCATAAATCTTGTATTGTACTATTCTGTAAATATAAAACCTGGTGAAATATTGAAAATATGAGTGCCAGTTTTTAAGTTATTATTGATTAATATTTATATTGAATTTTGATAATGCTTTACAGTGCTTAATGTTAGTTGGGAAAACATCAAAAAAATTATCTTTAAATTTTATTTTTTTGGGGAGGGGACTGTATGCTATTTATGTGTATGAATTTATTTTATGTATTTACTAAATTTTTTTTCAAATTCTTTATTGTAATATAAGGGTTTATCTACTTAGATAAAATTATCTTGTTTATACATAAATGTTTTTTAACCTCGAAGAATATTGATATTGCAAAGCACTTTTGTTTTGCTAGTACAAATAGAGTTGTTCAAATTCTCACTACTTCCCTTCTCTCTCTCTCTCTCTTTTAATTATTGTATTATACATGATTAAAACAGGGGCATTAAATTTCTAATCAAATTTTAGAATTCAGTATAGAATGAAAAATTAGAAATTGATGATGATTTCAAATGATGGTCTACATTGTTTATTTAGCTACTTTAATTTTACTTATGGAGTAGAAAAGATCTGATCTGATTCAGCAAATTGTCTGTGTAGTATGACATGATAAATGTTTTTCTTCAGATAAGGGATCTATTATAAGATACAAAATTGTACAATATCTGCATGTGTATATACATTTAGACTAACATAGGTTTTTCCAATTTTATGGGACCATATTATTATAAGATATTTATTGAATTATTTATTGAAATAAACAACAATGTAGTAGTTATGTTATTCAACACTTTTATATGTCTTTGGAGACGTAACATTTTTCATGCACATAATCCCTCATGTCTGAATATAAAGCAGTGTTTGGTGTTCAAACTTCTGGCTCCTGATTGTATGAAACAGTATATGTTTTTGGTGTTTTTATTATAGCATGGATGTCCGATTTAATGAAATATTTATGAAATCTCCACAATTATCTTGTTTAGTCTAGATTGTGACACACAAACTGATTTTAAGACAATATTACTTTGGTGTGTTGAACACCTTCACTAGATGGAACTACTTTCTACTTACTGGTATACCAACTTTTAAAATGGCATCTTTTTATCTTTTATTTGTCTCTTTAGTGCCTTTAATTAGCAGGTTTGATTGTACCTTGATTGTTCAACCAAAGTTCTTTTTGTGGGATCATTTGTCATATCAAATTATGTTATAGTATAGAGTTCAGTAATTGTGTAACATCAGTGTAAGATTTTTATATGTAAAATATTTTTCTTAATATATATGTTAAAAAGGAAAGGTAAACACTGAAAACATTTACCTTAATCATGTAAATTATCTGTTATTTAGGCAAAGGTAAATAAAATCTTCATTTCTCAATCCTGAAATTAATCTGTACATTTGATGTCTACTGGTAGGTAATCTGACTCCACACAAATATATACAGCCAAATAAAATATTACAAGGTGGAAAAAGAATGTTATTGAAGTAAACCCTTATTTCAATTAGAAATCTAAGTTAGTAATCCTTTCCCTTTTTCACCTGGGAGTCAAAATTCTATTTTACCCTTTTATGACTAAAAGCAGTTACCCAAATTATCTCCCTTGGATAACTTGGTTTCATACTGATCATATCCTTAAGTAGGTACAGAATGAGCAGTGCAGATTTAATATTAATATAATTTAACATTGTTTTAATGAAGATTATTAAATATATCTTTCTAATGCAATTTGTTTAGTATATTGGTTGTGTATGCATAAATAAACTGGAAAATAAATGTTTATATGGTTATTTAACTCGTGTATATCGTATTAATTTGTCTATTTTTTACTTGACCACTTTTTAGTGATAGATTCTTATGTCTTTTCCTTAGATATTAGCATGAAATATTTAAATCAAGTGCTGCTGATGAAATATAAAGTGTTGAAATGTGTTTTTTTTTTCCTTTTTTTTTTGGGGGGGGGGGGGGGGGGGGGGGGGTTGGCTCTGTAGCGTGAGAAATTATTGCTGATCGAGGTAAAACCATTGTTAGAGCACAGGTTATTTTCCACCTCAGTATAACATTGTATCCAAACACAATGGAATTTATTGCTGCTATTTTTAACCTGTAAAATATAGGATTCGCATCAATTTTTGGCACAAATTTCTTTCTGTCACTATTTTATATTGGTGGTTTAATTAGATCTATTTATGATAAGATTCTTTTGTAAATAAGGAAGGAAAGGTACATTGGATAAATGCTTGAATGAAAAAACCTACCTTGCCGTGACAGAAGGTCAAACTGACCTCTCTGGAAATCCATATTTCACCCTCAGAAAAAAAGGACCAACAGTTTAGTCTGTTGTACTTTGTATATATATATTTTGACTGAGAAGCAAATATGTGCATGAAAATGCAAAAAAAGAATTTGATAACTGATACTAACTAGGACTGTTGAGCACACTAAGTTATATGGCCCCCCCCCCCCCCCCCCCCCCCCCCCCCCCCCCCCCCCCCCCCCTCGCCCTTTACAATCCCCTCCTTTTTAACGATATCTAAGTAAATCAGGAGAAAAGAGTCAATGAACAAATATGCAAGTTCATTTTTACCCCGTTAAATTTTGGACTAATGGTGGATTCCACAGAAAGTTGAGAGTCTCAAAGTAATCTTAAGTCAACAAAATCTCTATGTCTAACTACATTTAACTCTTAGGAAAAATTCATGGACTAGGGCATCCTTAGTATGCACACTTCTACATACTGTAAATTCAGAAATTATTGCGTGCATTTATTATTGCGATTTTGTTATTTTTGCGATATTGAAAAAAATTCCGCTTCATTCATATAAAAAATTCCAAAATGCGAGTTTAAATCATTGCAATTACATTCATTACAACCCTGTCGCATTTTTCGCAATAATAAAAACATCTCAATAATTTCTGAATTTACAGTATATGGATCTTGCAATAACAAAATGCATGGGGAATTGTCTCACAATTTCTAAGTCCAACTGGGTATAACATTGAAGGGGGGGAGGGGGCAATAAATGGACCAGGACATCCTTATGTGAAAATTTACATGTTACAAGGACGTATAACTACTATTGAAATCCTTGCATATTAGGATCTTGCAGCATACAAAGTTTCATGAGATGCTGTTGAAGCATGTTGGAGAAGTCGTGATGATGAAATGCATGGTGAATTGTCTCACAATTTCTGAGTCCAACTGGGCAGAACTCTATGAAAAATTGATGGACAACAAAATTCTTCATACAGCAGAGTTTACTTGTCATTATCTAAAGTTATTTCAACTTTAGTTGAAATATAACATAAGATGTTGAACTTCGTTTTGGGAAAAGGGGGGGGGGGGGGGGGGGTATAATGATTGAATATCTACCAAGAATAGTATTAGTTACTGAGGTAAAATATAGAGGCTCTTATGAGCCTGTATTTATTTCATTTGACCACATAAATCAAAACTTTGATTGTATTAGACTTTTGGGTTGGTGGATGGTGTGTACTGTTGCACCTTGGAAGTAGGACCACCAAGGTACCATTGCTGCAAAGTTACATTCCAACTGGCTCATGGTTTTAGACTAGCCTATAGGCCAGGTGAGCTTATGTCATCACTTTGCGTCTGTCATCCGTACACTTTTCACCCCAGTGTTGAGAGGCTAGTGATCATTAGTAGTCATAATTATTAACGAACTACATAGACCACTCGGCCACCGAGGCCCCCTTGATCTTCTCTGAAAATACTGGATAGATTGTATATAAACTTGATAGGAATGATGTATGGAAGGACCTCTACAAACGATATACCACTGGTTCCGGTTGGACGAAAAACATGGCCGCAAGAGGCCATCTTTGATTTTTATTGGCCAGTTCTCAAAAATCTTATCTGAAACAACATTATGAAATGTTTTGAAGCTTTGCAGTATTGGTGACAGCAATACCCTCTACAAACGATCCACTTTTGGTTGAGATTCATCCATTCATCCGACAGCTGCAGCTGCTCAAAGTCCCATTTAAACCATATGGGAAAAGACTTGTTTGTCAATTGCCCAGGAACTAATAGGCAGATTGTACTGAAGATGACCACCAGACACCAGAGGCCATCTTTGGTTTTTATTGGCCAGTTTTAAAAAACTTTCCCCTCTGAAACTACATTATGAAATGTTTTTAAACTTTGCAGTATTGATGACACCAGTGGCCTCTACAAAGGATCTACATTTGGTTGAGATTCATCAGATCAACAGACGACTGCGACTATTCAAAGTTTTCATTGAAACCATATGAGAAACGAATTTTTGTCATTTTGTCAGGAACTAACGAGCAGATTAAAACCAATGTTGGTAGGAATGATGTATGGAAGAACCTCTTTTAAAGTTCTACCTTTGGTTCCGGGTGGATGAACAATATTGCTGCCAGAGGACATGCATCTTTGATTTTTATTAGCCAATCTTCAAAAATCTTATCTGAAATTACATTATGAAATGTTTTGAAACTTCGCGGGATTGGTGAAACAATGGCCTCTACAAAAGATCCACTTTTGGTAAAGATTCATCTGATCAACCGACGGTTGCGGCGTTTCAAAGTTTCTATTGAAACAAAATGGGGAAACTACTTTTTGTCATTTTATCAGGAACTAGTGGGCAGAATGTAACGACGGTAGGCAGGAATTCATATGGAAGGACAGATTCAAATCCACCTTTTTTAAGGTCTTAAATAGAATATCAAGGTTACTTAGACAATTTTGCATTTCCTTAACAGCAAATGGCCTAATAAAAGCCAGGTGGGCGATACAGGCTTTTCGAAAACTTTTGAGGAGGCAAGCAATGCTATATTTTTAACACTTTGCATTAACTGGTTGTACTAAGTCCTGAGATTGATGAACATGTAGTTCAGTTTCGCAGGACATATTAGACTGTTACCGGTGTTACATTATTGGCGGGAATGACAAAAATTAAAGAAACTTGCGACACTGACAGTTCGTTGTTTAATTTTTGGCATTGTCACCTGGATTTTACTATTACTCTTGATTTGAATACATCCGAATCGGCCCTGATATTTTGCCTATGTTCTGAGATTGTAAGAGCTTGTCTACACGTGTTTTTACCTAGTTTCGAATTCAATTCCTGTATTCTACATTGTTATTGTTCAGATTCTGTTTTTGTACTTTGGACTCCAGCTTCATTGAAATGACATTTCATTTCCTGACCGTGATTGCTAATAAATGAATGCATTTTTCTGTTGGGTACAAGTCTTTGAGACTGCTTAGACTCTACTGATAATTTTCATGTACACTTTATATGTTACAATCTGACAAAGCGAGATTTGTCTCCATTAAATAGCACAAGAATATCATGTGTCCAATGGAGATCAGTGGACACAGTGGGTACTACGCTTCCAATCAAACACATATATACGGGCGGACGGACGCACGAACACTCAGACCGAAACGCTATATGGCATAAAAAGAAGACATAAAAAACTTGTACTGAGACAAAGCTCGAGGATACCAGAAAAATATTTATTGATTTAATAAAGGAAGACACAGAAACACTCGTAGGGGAACAACCATTTCACTTCAAGGGGGGGGGGGTGTATGGTTTTTTTTTTATATTGGTTTGAAAAAATGTTTTTCAATGTATGGATACATTTTTTTCGACTACAATCAAACCAAATAATTTTTTTTATTACCAAGTCGAATCCGACATTTTTTTTAGCAATGCCCAGAAAGTAAAAGGTGTATTTATTCATATGAAATCACTAGCAGTAAATAAAACTGGTATATGCTATGCATTTGTTTTATAATAAAACATTTGCATATACTTTTCATTTATAAATTTAAAACAAGAGTAGTTCAGATATGTACAAGTATGCATATTTAAACTAGAGGCTTAGAGGGCTGAGCCTGTATCGCTCACCTGGCATGAAAACATTTTTTATTGATGTGCCTCAAAGATAGAAGTCACTTCTCCCTATCATTTTGAAGTGTGATAAGCCTTGTAGGAACCAAATTTTTCTTCATCAAAGTCCTTCTACTTACAGGTCAGCATATTCTAAAGTTTGGCAGTACTGTTCTCCAGAAAATGTTTGCATGTATTTCCCATAGGGTCTTATGTTAACCTAAGTCCTCTGCCATTTTGAATTAGGGATTGGCACCAGAGTAACAACACTTGGTGAGCACCTTGAAAGGAATATTCAGACCAAGCTTCGTTTCAAGCAATTCTGCAGTTCTATAGATTTTTGTTACATGTCATATACACTTTCTGTCAAGTTTGGCTCTATTTGGCCAAACAGTTTAAGAGAAATTCTTTTTAAATCAACCATCAGAAACAAGAATTGCCAATGGCGGCCATGTTTGTTGCCTTATCTGGACAAAATGAAGAAAATTTGTAAAAAACCAACAGATGCTTCCTGTCTAGTCTCGTTCCCTTTGGCCAAGCGGTTATCAACCGATGAAAGACAAGAACTGCCCATGACGGCAATGTTTGTTGCATGATCAGGACGAAATGAGGGAACTTTGTATAGAACCTTAGATGCTTTCTGTCAAGTTTCGTTCCATTTGGCCAAGCGACGTCAGAGGAGAAGATTGTTTTTATATCAGCTAATCAGAAAAAAGAACTGCTCATGGCGGCTATATTTGTATTCTGATCGGAACTTTATAAAGAACCTCCCATATATGCTTCCTGTCAGGTTTCGTTCCATTTGGGCAAGCAATTTTGAGGAGAAGATTTCTTTATATTAGCCAATCAGAAAAAAGAACTGCCAATGCATGATGACCATATATGTACTCCAATCGGGATGAAATAAAGAAATTTTATAAAGAACCTCCCATAGATGCTTCCTGTCAAGTTTCGTTCCATTTTGCTAAGCAGTTCCAGAGAAGAAAAAATAATTTTAATCAACCAATGAGAAACAAGAATTGACTATGGCGGCCATGTTTTTAGTTCGATCAGGACGAAATGAGGAAACTTTGTAAAGAACCTCCGAAAGATGCTTTTTGTCTAGTTTCGTTCCATTTTGCCAACCGATTTCAGAGGAGAAGATTTTTTTATATCAGCGAATCAGAAACAAGAACTGCCAATTGCGGCCATATTTGTGGTCCCATGGGGACGAAATGAGGAAACTTTGTAAAGGACCTCCCATATATTTTTCCTGTCAAGTTTTGTTCCATTTTGCCCAGCAGTTTCAGAGAAGAAGATTTTTAAAAACTCAGCCAATCAGAAAAAACAATTGCCCATGGCGGCCATATTTGTTGTCCGATCGGAACGAAATGAGCAATCGAAATAAAAGACCTTACATAGATGCTTCCTGCCAAATTTAATTTCATTTGACTCAGTTGTTTCAGAGGAGAAGATTAAAATATGAAAAGTTAAAGGACGACGGATCCCAAATGATGAAAAAGCTCACATGGCCTTTGGCCAGCTGAGCTAAAAAGGAACAATGATTTAATTGTCATGAGTGTTGCTCTTTATCTTGATTGTTAATCACTGAAAGGTCAAGTATGACTGAAAAACTAAGGAAAACCTTTTATTATGTTCAAAATGCATCAATTCAGCTTTGTATTAAATAATGGTCTAAAGCTTTTCTTGTAATGCTTGTGATTTTTTAAATCTACTCTCGGATTCAATTATTTTGGCCCTTGCTGCAACAGATTATTTTTCCTTCCCCTTGGCATCAGAATATTTCTTTTCACAACCCCCCCCCCCCCCCCCCCCGAAGTTAAATAGTTGTTCCCTAAGAGAAAATATATAGAAAGAACTTTGTGTATGTGAAGATAATTTTCTTCAGTTGGTGATCCACTGTACAAAATACCGTTTATAAATGGGCCTATGTTTTGCCCTCCATCCAGTTCGAGTACGCCTGTTAGACTAATATGTATACATGTAACTTTTCACGGTTTTTATATTGAATTCGCTCGATATACATGATATATGTGATAAGTGCCTGAAATAGGCTGATTACTTATATCATATATTTTAAGAAAATATAGACAGCACCTTGTATGCAATGCTCAAATTAGCAATATAACTTATAAAATTTCGTTTAACTATACGGAACCGTCAATACCGACCGATTAATGTAACCTGCAACCAACTCAGTGATACAATCAAGATTTGCGAATAAGAACCGCTATGAAATTAGCGAGCAAAAGTCAGTGGTGCTTACTTTTAACGATTCCTCAGAATGTACTTGCCATTTAAATGGCAAACTTATGGCAACCCCAAAACTCATCAACACCTCTTGGAATCGAAAGGGACAACACCTCAAACACAGGCACAAAATTGGTCGTTAAAACAGGATCATTACAGCAAGAAGAACAGTCTATGCACTGATGGGTGCTGGTCTACATGGACTAAATGGAGTAAACCCGAAAGTCGCAATGCATTTGATTCAAACGTATGTTCTACCACGATTATTATATGGTCTAGATGTCATCAAGCTTTCAACAGAAGATATAAAAAACCTATCAGCATATTTCCGAAAACTTCTAAGACAAATTCAGCATCTTCCAGACAGAACTGCCAGTGTAGCTTCACATTTACTACTCGGGCGTGTAACTATAGAATCAGAAGTACACAGATGAATTCTTAAAACTTTTGGAAACATTATCAGAAATGAAAACTCAACTGAAAGAAAATTAGCCGTTAGACAACTAGCAACCAAATCACTTCAGTCTGGTAGCTGGTTCACAAAGACAGCTTAAATTGCCAATATATATGGTTTACCATCTCCATATGACCTAATAGACAACCCACCTGGAAAACAAGTATGGAAAAATTTAGTTAATAAGACCATTAGTGATCACTGTATAAAACAAATGATCAATGAAGCTCACACAAAACCTACTTTGGCTCGACTTAATTATGAAAATGTAAAAGAAGGGCAAATACACAACATATGGAAAAGCTGTGGCACAGAGCCGTATGCTATTACCTCTGCGTCTTTAAAAGCTAAGTTAGCAACAGGGACAATATACCTCCAATATCACCGTGCTAAATTTAGCAATGGACATGTGTCGCCAGTTTGTCAGCTATGTAGAGAGGGGAATGAAGATATTCTTCACTTTGTGGTGAACTGCTCTGCGCTACAGGGGATAAGAAGTAACTTTCTAAACCTTATACATGAAGTGTTAATAGAAAATTTAGAGGATCAGGATATTATAAATGAATTAATGACCAGCGATGAACATGTGTGTCAATTAATTGTTGATTGCTCAAAATACAGTTTTTTTTAGTGAAAACAGAAAGGAGAGAATAGAAACAATATCTAGAGGTCTCTGCCATGAATTATTTGAACAATGGGCAATACTAATTGAACAGTAATGTTTAAACTTAAAACACTTAGTTCTAAATGTGGTAAAAGGATGGACACGACATAAGATGGTGGACTGTTGTATGTATAGTATTTACATTTTATTCTTTTAAGATGAAGAAACAATTTCTTTTTCATGATATGAAAGTAATGGTGATAGGGTCACATACCCCAGAAGAGATGATTAATATCTCTTTTATAGTTTTAAGAGTTTTACTTTTTAAACTAGTTCTGAGGATTTTTAACCGAATGAGCGATTTTACACCGACCGTTAAGATTGGTGGTTCTCCTGACATAGGAGGGAGTTGCAGTATAGAAGAAGAAGAAGAAGAAGAAGAAGAAGAAGAAGAAGAAGAAGAAGAAGAAGAAGAAGAAAGGGAAAGTATACATTTCTGCACAAGATTGGAAGTGCAGGTATGTCTGCTAAAGGTGACAAAAAAATTGTTCGGTAAGATACCAACAACATGACTCATAATATTCAAAAGAAAGAATTGACACAATTTGATTTTTAAATATTTGGCGGGAATATTACTTTCCTCCAGTTTTTCATGGAGTTACCTCCACTTACCACTTATTTCCGCCAACCGATGTCTCTGTGAACGATCTAAATAACGACAGGAGGGTTGAAGATCGAAATTTGAATGTATTTTGGTTATGTAGGCTGTTTATTTCATAATGTCTAGAGGGATTAATTCATTTCCATAATGTGAAACTATCGAATCATTTTTCTGCCGCGATGTATGGCTGAACGTATTGTATCTTACTGCAAATGGGGTTGGATGTGGAGGAATTATTTTGATGATTTTTATATTCAGCAACAGATTAAATTTAATATTAAAGGATGACAGAAAAGAAGGAGCATAAAGATGATGACAGCAGTGTTAGAGTAGCTTTAAGGTATAAAGTCTTAATAAATAACTGCCAGCGTTGAACGCAATACCGAAAGTCAAAGAGGGTCCTATTTTTTGTTTTGAAAAAAAAATACAGTAATAAAGTTCAACACCAATATTTAACCTTTTGCTTAGTTTTTTTACTTGGACATTGCTGATGAAGTAATGCACCGTGGAAAAAACATATATAATACATGTAACCAATAGATAAGTTTCCAAGCATATATATATATATTCATACATAGTCATCAGGTTTTTAACATCAGAATGAGCAAATTATAGTCTGTTCCCACTGTATCACGCTACCAACGTTATTTCAACGTAATTTTGACGCAATCTTGAAAAAATAAGTACCGCAATACAGTGAGACCCCAGTATACATGTAATAAATAAACCAGAATGACTCTAAAAGATCATCCCTCATAATCAGTTAGATACTAAATATTTTAACCAGTGTGGAAAATGTGACATGAATGCTTTTTAAACAACTTTAGAGAAAGCCATGGTATTAGGGGTATGCCACCCTTTTCTACTGCATACACTCTATACATGTACCACATACTTTGGCAGAGTTCTGATTTTTTGATGAAAAAAAAACATTATTAAAAATTCTGTGCATTTCAAATAATGATTTTGTATGTACTACAAATGTAAAATTCTACATGATTCAAACAAAACTTGCACTTATTCATTTTTATTGATTTTATGCAAATATCAATGAATTGCACACAAAAATGTTAAAATCTGCTGTGGTAAAACATTTGAGGCTACTAGTGTTGGAAATAAAAGGTATTGCACTAATTTTTCCTTTCAATTTCATTTGAAAGAAATACATGAGATATTCCCCAAAAGCAAATTGCAGTAAAAAAGGACACATACATGTACATGTAGTAGTAATTTAGATCAGAATTTATAATCATTTAATTAAAATTTTAAAAATTCCCATAAGAAATCAAGGCATTTCAACTGTGAAAAGAAGAAGCTTTTGAAGGAAATTTTAGTTTTTGGTTATTTATTTCAGTGAATTCAGTTATGTATTTTACTTAATGTAACTTATAGTTGTGGCAAAAGACAGAAATCTATTAAAATATTTTTAAAAAAAATGTGTTTTTTGCTGTAACCTTTACCTTCACCACAAAAGAATAAACTGTATAGCAATTGAACCATAAGTAAATCAAATTACAGGTGCAGAAATTGAGATCAAAAGATTATCTCACCTATGACAAAACATGAGAAGTCAAGGTGTAGAATTTTATGATGGTATATATATCTTTTTAAAATAAGAAAGATGACACCAAAAACATAAGTAACAAATCTCTACAAATGTTTTAATTTCTATCTTCTTTTACAAAACAGTATTATAAACATGGGTTCAGTCTTGTATAATTTACAAAATGTACATGTAGTAAACTAGAATCTGTCATATGAGTAGCTACAATGTACACATGTAAAAATTGATTTGGGAGTACATTATTTGTGATCTTTTGAAACTATATACTGGTACAAATATAAATGATTGGTTAACAAGTTCTGTTATTATACCAGGGTTAGTATGTTTTTTTATATAAAAATCAAGATGTTAATTTTACTATTCTTTTACCGATGATTAGTTTCCAAAACTAATGAGTAATCACGGTAAATAGCGACCAGTGATTAGTACTGGAGACTGTTGACTGGTAAAGTGTTTCTGTATAATAAAACAGTTATTTAACAGTCATGTCGGGATATAGCAATTTTATTTTTCCCCTCAACACATTGATAATTTCCATCCGCTACGCATTTGGAAAATAGTGTCTTGGGACAAATAAAATGGCTATATCCCTCAATACTGTTGAATAACTATATAATAATGATTGTGTAAAACATTTTATTTTTTGCATATAATTAAGCACATAAATGGACATCTGCTGCACAGGTATGCAGTAAATCTGACTCCACATTATGTCATAACCTTTTAATAAAGATCCAGTATTGAATCAATAACTGACTTCAGAATGTCTCAATCAAGGTTTCAGTGTCTATCTGTTTTTAATGCTGTCACAGTTTAGACTATACATGTAACAGAATTTATGATAAAAATTTTTAAACGGAGTGTGTTTCAGTCTTATATTTTTTCAGTTTTTACAAGTTCCACCTTTTTTGGGCATTTTAATCCTATGTTCTTTCAGGTTTTTACAAGTTCCCCCCTTTTTTAGGCATTTTAATCTTATGTTTTTTCAGTTTTTACAAGTTCCCCCCTTTTGAGGCATTTTAGATAATTATATATAATAAGAAAGGGAAAAGTCCTTGGTACTTGTGGATGCTACTGGCTACTAGTTAAGGACAAATTTTTCATTGGATAGTAGAAATGTTCAACACATTTTATTTCTTGGGGTTGAGTAAAGCAATATGCTACACTACATTTGTGTAGCTACAGGTTTGTCGGATACCTCAACACTTAATTCTATTTCTTGTGCTTTAAAACATCTTTCAGTTAGATTTTATCAGTAATATATTGTTTGCCCATAGTTATTAAGTGAAATTTAACATGTATTTACACTGTACACATGGTACATGCAAGTTCAGGGATGCTTTAATCTATTTTGAAGAAGCACTTCAGGTACTATTCCTCTAATCAGAATAAGGAATCCTACAAGTAATAATTAGTCAATATGGAATACATTGTATATATTTAAAACATTGATTAAAAGATTTTCTTGGTTCCAATCAATATGCTGAATTGTTTATTGTAGACATGTAAATACTTTACCAGGCAGACTAGAAGCTTGACTGTTTGATTAAATGGTATTACATTAATACACGTAAAATCATTTAATTTTACAATACTGAATCCAACAAGTATTATTTCTTCTCTCTGTATTAGTATATACTTTCACAAACAAGTATACCAGTATTTTAATGATTTGTAAATTATACAGAAATTTTTACTACAATTATTTGACAGTGTGATACATGTACATTTGTATGAAAGAAGGTTTCTCCTATTCTTGCCATGTTTAATAGGTGGGATAAAAATACATAATATTTTTAACCACTTACCTGTGATTAAATTTCTGCATGGGAATTCCTGCCGTTTTTTCTACAGTTATTGGAACAATTAACAAGAGATGTACCGAAATAGTTAAATTTTAGATTTTAACACGCTCGCTAATGGCTTGCATGTTGAAAATCGAAAATTTAACCATCTCGGGTGGATAAATTCCATAACTCACTCGTGCCTGAAGGAGAATCTATATATATATATATATGTATCAGGCATTATTTTCTTCCGCTTTTGGAAGTATGGAATTGTCCATTACATTTTCTTTCATGGTTGGCACTGGCATTCAAAAGCTTGTTGCCAGTTTCAAAATTTGTTTGCCAGGCCAAGTTGCCCTTCCCCTTTTTTTAAACATCTTTCATTGCTCATTATTCATGTTATTCATTAATATAAATTTGAAATAACCTGATCTAAGGAGTAATTTTGATGAAATAAAGTTTTCTTGACAATAATAATCTGAATTTGATAGCAAGCCTAATTAAAAATTGATTTCCATGACTGTGTATTTGTTTACATTGAAACCGGAAGTGACATCACAATCCTTGCAGCATTGATTCTTTTTTGATTTCACTCTTTCAAAAGTGATAAAAGATGTGCATATCTAATGTGTGGTCAATCAGAGCCATGTGCAAATTATTGATAATCATTTGTTATATTTTAGTTTACTTTGAAACACCTGGGTTAATACAAATGTAAGCCTGAAGTAAACTGTAAAATTATCATAGATAATAATTAAGATAAAACTTAAAATGAAGTGTATACTATTTATTTCAAAATGTTTTTCACTTAAGTGGCAGATTTAGTTTTTTCAAAATAGTTTGAGAAATTTTGTCGCCAGAAATATTGCCAACTATAAAATTCTGTTGCCAGATTGAATAAAAAATTGCCTTTTGTGACATTGGCGAAGCCCAGTGCAGTCCTTGTCCTTATTATACACAGTAAACTGGGTTTTGAAGTATCATTTCCACTCTTTTTACACAGTTGTTAAAATCAGGTCCGATGTATTATGATGGATTAATCCTCAACACAAAATTCTTATATGTTTATACAATGTAAGTGTACAAGACAAACGTTCAAGCACCTCAACAAAGCTATTATTGCTGTCTTTCATCTTCAAGTTACAGAGAGGATTTGTGCATGGATAAAAATCTCACACTATTCCTAAAGTACATATGAACTAGGCAAATGCAATGGATGGACTTTATTGCACATGCATGTACTTTCAATAATTTACTTTTATTAGTCCCCTACCGTCAACACCAGAGGGGACTAGAGATTTGCACTCTGTCTGTCCATCAGAAACTGTTTATCCAACTGATCTTATTTTTGGTACATTGTATGTGAGCTTATAATGATGACCTACAGATCAAGTTTGAGTTTTACTCTGATCGGATAATTATTGTGAGAGTTATTGCACTCGGAAATTGGAATTATCATCAAAAATTATTTTTTTGTGGACTTTTTTGCAAACCCTTTTATTAAATGATTGTGTATTTGGTATGTGAGCTTATAATGATGAGTTACCGATCAAATTTGAGTTCCATGTTTATCAGATAATTATTGTTAGAGTTATTGCCCTTGGAAATAGAAATAATTGTCGAAGTATTTGTTTTCTGGATGTTTTTGGCAAACCCTTTTCCCAATTGATCATATTTTTTGGTATGTGAGCTTATCATGATGAGCTACAGATAAAGTTTTGAATTATTGCAACCGTTGCAAACATAGTTTCAGGATTTTTAGGAATCACCCTGTCCATACACACATGTACATCTGTGTCTGATTCACAGTGAAGGAGCATTTGGTGTTTTCTCGCACCTCAAGCCAGTAAGGGACATTGTATTGCTCAGCAATACTATCAGAATGCTTGTTTAGAAAGTAATGAATAGTTCAACCATATTTCATCTGTATAAAGGGTAAAAGATATCTTGCCAGATAAAATGTCATTTTATGTACAAAATGCATGAATGGTAAAAAACTATTTGTTTAGGTACACCAATGAATAATGATATTACATGTATCAGTTGAATGAATATGAAATGTCCTTTTTCTGCAGGGTTCGTCCTCAGCTGGCCAGAGAAAAGATCGATATGTGTCAGATTTGTACAACTATTATGCCAGATGATAACCAAGTGATGATTGGGAAAGATAAAGCATTTACATTTGACCATGTGTTTGATTTGCCAACCAAACAAGATGCCATCTACAATGCCTGTGTTCGTAGTCTTATTGATGGGTAAGTTTGGTCTGCAATACCCGTGTTCGTAATCTTATTGATGTGTAAGTTTGGTCTACAAAACTTATTTTCATAGCTTGTTGATGGGTAAGTTTGGCCTACAATACCTGTGTTCGTAATCTTATTGATGTGTAAGTTTGGTCTACAAAACTTACTTTTGTAGCTTGTTGATGGCTAAGTTTGGTCTGCAATACCCGTGTTTGTAATCTTATTGATGTGTAAGTTTGGTATACAAGACTTATTTTCGTAGCTTGTTGAACAAGATGCCATCTACAATGCCTGTGTTCATAGTCTTATTGATTGGTATCAAATAAACCATAACAAGAAATGAGCTGTTGAATTTAGAAAAAAAAAAATCATGGCAGCCATAGATTGTATGTTTGTTGGAGATTTTAATATGGGTACATTATTTGCGCAAAAGTTTATCCCGAGTATCAGCAAGGGGTAAAAATTAAGCAAATGTATTATACAGTGTTGCCCATACTAAAATGTAGTTTGCCTTGAAATATTAAAATGTGTTGAAAGTTAAGTGAAAATTTGCATTTCTCATTTAATTTGCAGACTACAGTGTAGATGATCATTCACAAAAGGCCATGTAACAGATGGTTTTACATAAATTCAGACTAGACTTGTCATCTTTAACAATTGATTTGAATTTGTTGAAGATTAGACTTATCTCTTAGATGTAGAAAGTTTTATAGACACTATTAGAATAGTTTGTTTTCTATGGGTCAGTAAGTGGCCCTGATTAGAATACACACCTGGAGGTATATCATTATCTGATTGCTATCTGTATTTATACATACATAATCCGTTTATCCTTAGTGTACCTGAATCAGAACTTATATTTTCCATAAATAATATGTTGTGGTTTGGGTTAGTGGGTTAGGTTTTGGTTACATTGAATACAAGCATTACCTGTATTGAAATAAACAAAAAGTATTGAGAAAATAAATTAAAATGCAGTGGAAAGAAGAACTGCTGAGTAAGTGCAAATTGTACACACTTGAAAGAGGGCCTTGACGGCCAAGTGGTCGCTGCAGTTTGTTATAGATATGTGATTACTAGCCTGAAATCAACTCAGGCTTAGGTGTGTTCCACTCAGATCTTACTTGACAAGGATTGTCAGTTTTAGTGTCGAAGGTTGGTTGATTTTCTCTGTGCACTCCACCAATAAAAACTTACTGACGCCTATCAAACTTTGCTGAACGAGGCATAACCCCAAATAAATCTAATCCAACTGAATTTTAATATACCAATATTCTAAACTATATGCAGAGTCTGAAGATACATGTATGTACAGAGTCTGAAGATACATGTATTTACATGTCTGAAGTCAGATACATGTATATACAGAGTCTGAAAATACATGTTTGTATAGAGTCTGAAGATACATGTATGTACAAGTCTAAAGATACATGTACAGAGTCTGAAGATACATGTATGTATAGAGTCTAAAGATACATGTATGTATAGAGTCTGAAGATACATGTATGTACAGTCTGAAGATACAGGTATGTACAGAATCTAAAGATACATGTATGTACAGTTTGAAGATACAGGTATGTGCAGAGCCTAAAGATACACATGTCATATGTACAAGTCTAAAGATACATGTATGTACAGAGTCTGAAGATACATGTATGTATAGAGTCTGAAGATAGATGTACGTACAAGTCTAAAGATACATGTACAGAGTCCGAAGGTACATGTATGTATAGAGTTTGAAGATACATGTATGTACAAGTCTAAAGATACATGTACAGAGTCTGAAGATACATGTATGTATAGAGTCTGAAGATACATGTATGTATAGAGTCTGAAGATACATGTATGTATAGAGTCTGAAGATACATGTATAGAGTCTAAAGATACATGTATGTATAGAGTCTAAAGATACATGTATGTATAGAGTCTGAAGATACATGTATGTACAAGTCTCAAGATACATGTACAGAGTCTGAAGATACATGTATGTATAGAGTCTAAAGATACATGTATGTATAGAGTCTGAAGATACATGTATGTATAGAGTCTGAAGATACATGTATAGAGTCTAAAGATGCATGTATGTATAGAGTCTAAAGATACATGTATGTACAAGTCTAAAGATACATGTACAGAGTCTGAAGATAAATGTACATGTATATACATAGTTTGAAGATATTTACTAACATCAGACAAAGGGGAATAGGGCAGAGTAAATGTATAGCCCAGGGATACATGTACATGAAAGTTAGATACAGAATCTGTTTAATTCTAGTTTTAAGGCAAAGGAATGATACTGATTTTTCAAATGTTAAATTACATTTCACACAACAGGATATGTATGCCTGTAGAAAATTACAAAACTATGCTTAAGTAATAAAATTGTGTTTCACAACCAGATTCTGATGTAATGTATTTCACAAGATTGTTTTGGCTTGTTAAGTTTTTGGTCAATTAAATTTACTTTGTGTTTCTAACATGCAATTAGATAAGGAAGGCTCAGTGTCTAATTTATAGAGATATCAAGATAGTAGACAAAGTGACAGGGTTCATTTCTACATGTTAATTATAGGACATGCTCTTGATTAAAGGTTACCTGCAGAGTTGCAGGTACAAATTAATGGTTATAACGGAAAGATTTAAGGAGCACTTTTAACTAGTTATTTGGTAAAGAAGGTTTTCAGTTATCTTTTTTTTTGGGGGGGGATCTCTTTTGGTTAAGTATATGTTTAATATGTTTAAAAGGGTTGTTTGAAGATGATTAGTATTTTGGATGGATGGAGGGAAAATTTAATGCAACAAATACGTATAAAAACGTCTATTGGCAACAATTAAATGCATATCAAGACCAGATCATGTTGGTGTGATATGAATATGAACCCTGCTTTGTACTAGACTGACATCCAGAGCCTGATTTTAATTTACTAGCTAATGAGGTAACAGTCTGTGGGAATACATTTCAACTCACCCAGACAATACATTACTCTGAGCCATTCAGTCTTGGGTTTTACTCCAAAATACCACTTTTAAAGTATTTTGTTTGACCTGGGTAGGGATTTACCCACGACCTTCTGTACACAAGCCGAGCAAACTACCACAAAACCAATGAAGTGGTTACACATAGCATTTTGGACATTGGTCAGTGTTAACAATAATGCAATAATATTTATAACACATAAAATGGATTTACATGTATTTGTTATTCTGTCAAATATATTTTAATGTCCATTCATATTAGGCTTGGTTTTCATAACTATTTATTGCATTAATTTTTATTATTTCTCTTAAAAATTACCCCTCCAGAAATAGGAAACTTACGTGTCATGATATGAATGTCATCAAATTTTTGATGTTTCATACTAAACACTTTAAAATGTTAAGGTTCTTTATGTCATATTGCAGATTTTTGTAAATATAATTTAACATGTGGAATTAGTCAGAATACATGCAGAATGATGTGTGTAATAGTGTAATATTGACAAGTACTTCAGAGAATTCATATGACTGTCCTACTATTACTAAACAGACATGTAATGTTACACAAAATTATATTAAATGATAATAGTGGAAACAATTTCCAATCAATAATATATAAACCCAGCCCACATTTCAATGGTACTTATTATACTAATAATTAATAGGTGTCAATATTTTTAACTGACTTAGTTTATTTATGAGGTGTGGTTATTTTTGTAAGTAATGGTGAGGAACTTGAAATTGAAATTTTATAGAGTAAAGCAGCTACACTAAGTTTTGGAATGTCAATGAGACAACCCTGAAATTGAATCAAAATTGTAAAAATAAATTTTAATACCAGTTCTTGAAATGTCCAAATTCAGGAATATTTAATAATAGAATTGCAAGAATATGATTATTTCCTTCAGATTATCTAGAACGTTTAAGGTAAGCATCTATCAGAAATGTTGAACTTTTTTCATGAAATATATCTTTGATCATAATTCTGAAATTTATCCACCATCTGATGCAGATCTATCTAACATTGTACTGAAATTAGATTGAATCAATGCCAGACTTTCTAAATCATAAACTTTCAGGTTCTGAAGTCAGAACCATTTCTTATTTTGGACTTTTCCTGAACTGATGGATCCTTCAATACCAGTCATTTACAAATGTACCCACACTGCATAATAAACTCTTAAAAGCCCTTTATAAAAATGTTGCAAAAATTCAAGTGAAACGAAAAAGTCTGAAATAAACAATTATACTATACTGATATTACACACACAACAAAGAGTAATGTAGGACAAATTTCTTTACAATAGTATACAAAAATGTTGATATCTAAATTACATCTTTATGACAACATATAATTTGTTGTTCCGAACTCTGATTACAAACTTCATTAAGATAAACTGATAATGGACATATAAAGTTATTACATCAGTTTAACGAAGCGTATATATCCATACTGTATCTACAGATAATGTCACCATATCATCTACTACATCTAACTTCTGATGTGTCATTTATGTATTTTGGGCAGGAGGGGGGATGATGGGTGAACTGCTGTAAGGTGTAATGGAAACAGATGAACAATCATAATAATTTAACATGACATTAAGACAAAATGTATTAAGATTTTCATATGAAGTTGTAATAGTAATGTAATAGTAGCCTTGAGTGAATGATATTGCCATTGGTATTTAAATGTGGGTAGTTATAAAAGTTACATATACATGAATGACGACTGACGAGTTGGCTGGTAAACATATACCTTTGGCTTATAAGCAAAGATTATTGTCACTTTCATTTATATGAAATGGGCGTTTGCTCTATTGTACAAGGAAAAACTGCCTTCGGCGATAACATCGCCATTGATCTTGTGGTCGGGTATGGGATAGTCGTAAGGGTTATTGTATAGTTTGTAGGGCCAACGATCCGTATCGTGACCCAATCATTGGGTAATTGTCTGCACAACAATCAGAATTTGATAATATCTATTTGATTTAATTCTAATGGTCTGCTCAATAACATAAGGTTACAGTTATTCATTTTAGAAACTATACCGATTTCAACATGAATTGATCTTCAGAGAATATATGCTTTGTTTAGATCAGAAACTGTTGATCAGTGCATTAGAGCGGTGGAATTTACAGATAGATAATGCCACTTTGTTTTTTTTTTTTTTGCTTGAACCTTTGATTAACTGACACAGTAACTTTGTTGTTCTGTGTCATCATTTGAATAGTATATAGTAAGCAGTCATACAGTGTCATATGGACCTCAAAATTTATAGCTATATTCTTTCTATTGATTTAATCTAGACTTTGTTTTTGTTTAGTTAAAAGGTTAAATTTCTTTTTTTTTATTTTACAATATGCACTATAACTTTTGAGTTCCAAATTGGTTTTTTTTAACTGTTTTCAAGTCCAAGCCTGCTTACATGTATCTGTCTTCTGCATAACAATTTATATTCTCACTATTTTGTTTTATTTCAAGAATCCAAGAATGTGATTCACTGTAATTGTTTTCAACACTGCTTGTATGTATCTATATGGGGCAATACACATGCATCAAACAGGAATTATTTCATCAAATCATCTTGACCAAATTTTGAAATTACTCAGCATTTTGTAAAAATTCAATCTAACCAAATGTTATGAATAGGAGAGATTATTAAAGTGGGTGTGATGTCAGTCTTGGCGGAAATCATGCCAAAATCATGGTTTAATGTGCATTTAACTATATCAATCATATTATCACAACACAATATCATCAGGACCTGGATTATTATGTTTCTATTCTCAGTAAATATTTACTTTCAAATATCTACATATGATATTACGATTTTACATAGCTATGAGATAGCTACCAAGTTTCATTGTTATTTTAAATACTTTCATAACCCTTCCCTCAACTGAGTGGGGATTAACATTATATATTATACTGTATTATAGGTTAATGTCTCCTGGTGTGATTTCATCTTTTGGTCCATTGAAAAAACTATCTATGAAGTGAGAATAGTTTATTCATGTGTTAATAAACATAAAAATTTGTCATTCTGTTGTGAATTTAAGTTCATTGCCTCTTATGTCATTTGAAAATTTGTTAAGTGGAAATAAATGTATAGAGCGGTATACACTGTATATGTTGAGTTGTTAAATGAGAATAAAAACGGAAGGATATACAAGTTTATATATCACATCAGAAAAAACATGGTTCCATCTAGGGCTTGTCATAATAAAACAGCCCATGTGGACCTCTTAGGCAAGGACAGTCCACATAACATGGCTAGCATTAAAATATAAATATTTCCCTCCACCATTCCCACATTTTGGTGAGACGGTATCACAGTTACTAACATTGAAAATCAAGTTTTGATCATATTTTTTAAAATTCATTAAAATATAGGGAATTCAAGAATTTCGTATCATTGGGAGAAAAGGACGTTCCTTTTGCAAAAAATTTGTTGGGCAATATGACAGCATCTGATTTTTCTGAAATGCAATACTAACATCAGTCTGCAGAACCTGACTTCCGTCTTCATACATGTATGACTGTGTTTCTATTATATCTAGGTCAATGGGTTCACACTTGATAAACTTGCTTCCTCATCCA
This sequence comes from Mytilisepta virgata, assembly GCA_028015205.1. Classification (NCBI taxonomy): domain Eukaryota; kingdom Metazoa; phylum Mollusca; class Bivalvia; order Mytilida; family Mytilidae; genus Mytilisepta; species Mytilisepta virgata. The sequence continues at coordinate 52,014,467 of CM051515.1, forward strand.
GCTTTAATGAGACACCTTGACATAAAAAGTAAATGAAAAGTAGATTTCTTAGGTTCAAAAAGATTCTTCCATTATACATCTGCCTATTAGGGGAAGACATTAAAATATAAAGGTATCGATAAATTCATTTTCCTATTTTCATTCATTCTGATACATAAAGGTTAACCATTTGGTATGCTATCATTTCAATCAAATCCTCAGTGTTCATATCTATAGACATAAATATGATAATTGCAATCTTTTGTTCAGTACAAAATATGATCTTTGAAATAGTATAAGAAAGTATAATGTGGGTACTTGTAAGATTTATGTAAATTACTTTTAATTGAAAGGAACTTTTAAAGGGACATTACCAACCTTGTTTCATTATTAATATACATGTCCTAATAGAACCTGATTAAGGTCTCATTGTCAGGCAAAATAGCACAGTTTTAAAGGTTTTGTCTTTTTATTTGATTTTAAAGATAAAAATATTGACATATCAACAATGAATATTTTCAAAATATCAAAATTGGTTCAAAATATTATCACATGAAACGGATCAGTTCAATTTCTGTCATTGTATAAATAAAGGGAAGTGATAGGGTTACAATGTCGAATCAATAATGAAGTCTATGACATTTGATCAGGAAATTCCAATTACATGTAACAGTTACAGGAAATATATGCCTCTAAATCTATATGATTTTGCAAAAGGGTTTCTAAATAACATATGCTAAAATAATATCTACCCTATACATGTTGGTATACTTAAAAAATAACCTAATTAAGATTTCAAGTACATGTAATAGCTACATGTAGTCATATTGATGTAGAAAACTAAAAAAGCTGATCCCCTTAAAATAGGATGTTCTATTGGTTATTTATTTAATGGAAGATCTAAGACTTGCAAGAATTTTATCAGAATGGTTCTGATATATTGGTATTGTAGAATATGCAGGAGGAAATGAGATTTAAGAAATAAAGTCATGCAGACCGATATTTGATATCAATTTAACCCATAGTCCATGTCATTAATGGTACAGAAATAAACAATTTTGTTGTCAACCCATTTCTTTTTATGGGTATTAATTAATTGATTTGGTGTTTTATTGTTTTGCTTTGATATCATCATGGTTTTATATTTTCCAGCATCAATACATTAAAACGGATATAGAGGAAAATATAATGAATCTGCAGAATATATTTTTATAGAGTCCCTTTTATGTATTAACACCTAAATTTTTCATTGAAATGCCTTTGTCTATGTGATAATTAAAATTTTCTTTGAAGATGTTTACTAATTTCTTTGATGTTTTTTTACAGGTGTTTTGAAGGTTACAATGCCACAGTTTTTGCCTATGGACAGGTGAGACATTACCTTAACACACCTATATTAGTCACTGATTATGATGTGAACCACCCTACAATTGTTTAGGTGACAGGACACAAATGTAACATGTCAGGGGATAAAACATTGACCACAACAAGACCCCATGGCACTTAGATGACATTCTCCTCAAACATATAATTTCTGAAAACACCTGTATGTGGATCATAAAAGTGAATAAAATTCTTTGCATAAAATTTATTAAAACATTTTGCATAGTATTAAAGGCATGCTGATTTTGAAGGGAAAGATATATTCAGTCTTTGTTTTGTGAAGAAGTCAATAGATAAAATTTAAATAGCAGATTATATAAAGTGTGAATGTCCTATGGTTAAGTGATATTAATATTTGAAAAATCAACAATGTCTTAAGAAAAGTGACATTAGCTAGTGTGTGGACAGGATGGATTTTTCCACAGGTCCATTTCCCCTCGTATATAAATCTTTTGAGAATTACTGAATTGACAGTGATTGGTTCTTAATTATAGAATTATAGATTTACTGGATTAGCACAGTAAATCACGATTGTTTATTGGGTTCTATCAGTTATTGAAAATTTTTCTTTAATGGTATTAGATGTAAGACTTGCAAGAATTTTATCAGAATAGTTCTGACATATTGGTATTTTATGAGTTTAATGTGATGATTTTAAAAAATTATGTCAATAGATACTTCTTAAGATTGATGAAGTAGTTGAGGTCTATATACTGATAACAAATTGCTTTACAAGTGCTCTTGAAAACTTTCATATTTTTATTATGTTTACTGAAGAACTTTTGGCTTACCACACATAAATTTTCTCCCTGTTTGCCGAAGTATGATACCAGAAAAAGATGAAATGTATAAATAATGTAAACTCTGTTAGCTGTGATTGTAAATTTCCAGTTACAATGTATCTTGAAGTCTTATTGGAAAAAAGATTTTGTGATAAGAAATTATTTGCATTTTAGAAAGTAAAAGTTATATTTTCTGGTTAAGAGTTGATAAGAAAATTAATTTTGGAATTATAAATATTTTATGATATCAGTTTTGATGCACAATATTTGCATAATTTTGTCAGATAAACAACTCATTAGTTGTGCACATGACAGCCAAGATATGTTGAGGAGCAGATTATTGACACTAAATATTGAAGGATATTCAGTCACTGCATACATGTGACAACTCTGTTTAAACCTACAACTTAAATATTGATAAAATTCGAACATTTTTGGAACCTCTTTATAACATGAAGCACAAAAATCATTATTAATGTTCTAGTGTTTTCTCGGTCTTGTAATACATTTTATTTGACTTCTATGCTTGCTGTATATATACTTTGAAAACATTTTTAATTAGGTTTAATTGGGTTACATTGACTTCAGCACTAAAATATTGTATTATTTAACATGAAATACCCAGGCACACTGGTGACCTAACCTTACTGTAAAAAAATATTTTAACAGTGTATTGGGTAATGTTGTGGGTGGACAATGGCTTTTACTAAAAATATTTAACCTTAACAATTGAAAGAAACCCCTTGATCAATATTTATTAAACAGGCTTTTGATTTTAAATAGAGTATGAAATAAAGTGAATGTAAAATTTGAAATTGTTATTCAAGTTATTCATAGATCGTTGACTAGCGTGTGAATGTAAAATAAAAATTTTGAATGCCAGATTTTTTGTCCAAGTTGTATAATGACAGGGACACATGCTGTTGGAACTGAGGAAACTTCAACTTGGTTAACATCTATATAAGCATTTTTTAAAAGAATTTTCATGCAATGAGTGTATATTTTGAAACATATATATATAAAGTTACCCAATCCCCCCTCCTAAAAAGCCAAACCTTTAAGCTTCAATGACCAATTATAACATTCCATACATGAAGTTTATAGGCACATGTAAATTATGGTCAATTCCAGAATACATGTACTTAGCTGGTAATACAATGTAATTCCCAGCTGAAATAAAAAAGAAAGTTAATTGTCTCAGGAACATTGTACCAGAAAATTTGTTATCTAAATTATATATTCATTACCATATTGTGTCTACAGTGGAGGAATCAGTGGAATATACAGCTTCTGATATCATATTTTGAAAGAATAAATTTTGGTTAAAGTGGCAGGTAAAATGTTTTGTCACATTTATAAAATATAAAACATACAGAGATGTTGCCAGAGGAGAAATATTATAAAATGTATCATTAAACACAAATGATATATATAATCCATTGAACAGTATGTAAAAGTTTTTCCAGAGGATAAACATTGCTTTAAGGTGAAGTGTTAAGCATGAAGGATTGCCTAACAAGGCATAGATGTTATGATGAAAATGATGAGGAGATTACAACACCAAACAAATATTTTTTAAGAAGGATAAACTATGGCTTGTAAAAATACAAGTCACTTTTTTATGTAGAAAGAAAAGCAGTTAAACATGTTAAAGGATAAAAAGAAAATTAGTGTAGTTTTCATAGCTATATATAGACTACAGAAAGAAATATTTATAATCATTTTGAAAAAGATTAGACATAAAATATAGCCATCATAACCAGACTGAAGGGGTGGGGGGAGGGGAGAGAGAGGATGACTTTACATATATATATATTTTCTGCAAGTAAGACTATGAAGATGTTTTATTGTACTCTTAACTATCAGATTATTGGTGATTTTTTCCTTGTAAGCATCCACATATCCAAAACTAATATTATGGATAGTCACACTAGGAGTACATGTATACAATGTATATTTGAAGTAACTTTTAGAACATCAGTTAAAGTCCATTGCTCTCTTTTAGTACTCACATTTAGGAAAAATAACATGGTTGTGCCTTGTGGAACTAAATTTCCATTAGATTTGAAACACTACAAATGATTAAAGGAAATCATGGAGTGCATGATTTCATTTACATGTACATCATTTTGCAAAACTTCAGTATAAAACAAAATAGATGATCTTTTTTTACTTAATGGATATTTTTAATCTTGTAAAGAGACCAAACCATAATTCGCAGATATGCAACCATTGGCAAGTGCAGATACATGTATACAATCACAGGATACGGTAAAACTAGGTTTACAGAAAGATCAAATTTTAATACATGTATTTGTATTTTGCAAGTTAAGTGTTTTAATACGACATGTTTTTAAAAGGAAATATTCATGTTAAAAACTTTAAACTGAAACTCATTACATCAAAGAAACTAATAATTGTATTTTAATTGTTGTGGTTTATGTTATATCATACAGGTGACTGATTCTTAACTGGAGAAACCAAAAAAACTAAATTATGTACAGATCTATATCTAATGTGATATACATTGTACAGCATAATATATTATCCTAAAGCAAATATTATACACATTGCATTTCAATGTAAATTTTAATGTAGGTGAAATAAGTACTGCAATAAAGAGATGGGTAAATACAAAATATATAATACATTTTTGGAATTCTAGATAAATTTTTTTTTTTTTTACATAATTGATAAAAGTCATCATTTTTCATGAAAAGGAGTATGGAAATAGAGATTTCAAATGAATCTGTGTAAATATTAATATTATACATTTTTGGAATTCTAATCAAAACTTTTACATAATTTTAAGCATGATAAAACGAGATAAAAGGGCCATTTTTCATGAAAAGGTAGTATGAAAATAGATATACAAAAAGGTTTACTTTGTTGAGGCCATTGAGTTGACATAATTTGGTGACAAGGAGAAGATCCTGTTACTATAAATTTCATAAATGTTGACATAATTGTAGTTTATTGAAAAATGATAGATGAACCAGTTCTTACACTGTGAACACCAAGGCATTTATAAGATTATATATAAGATTTGGGACCATATTCTGGTATTTAGATAATGGGTAATATGTCAACAAAATGAATCATCAAAAATATCTCAAGTTAGATATATTGCTGGATATGTTCAGAAAACATTGTCTGTGAATAAATCAAATAATTATTGAACTGTCAGTTGCTTTTCTTTCGGTCTCCAGTTTCCAGTAAAACATATGGCACCTACATGTATGTATCAGAAAGGTTTTGTCAAGAATTTCACAGTAAATAAATTTTATACATATGCAGATTTAATTCACCTTCCTTTATTAATGCCAGTTGACATGTTTCCATATGTCTGATATCAAGTTGATCGAAATATCATTTTGTTAGCAGTAGTGGCAAGCTTTAACCTTCATTATTTATTGGAAAGTGTTTTGGTATTGATTTGTTCAGAATGGACATATCAACTTCCTCGTTTAATTACCACTAATTGTTTTCTGGATCAGCTGATGACTTAGCCTGATAATAAATAGTTGTTCATAAAAATGGATTAGAGATTATTATCGTTGATAACATGGTCTCTTTGGTAATTTTATAGATATTAATAGATATGTTCAAAAAGAATATCAATATACTCATACATATATTGTTATGGTACATTTGTTTTGCCTGGATTGTGGTTAAAAGACAAATTGTTGCCTGTATCTAAATATATATAGGACATTCTTCTTATTTTTTCAAGTTAGATATAAATTTTAGATAATGTACATCTGTTCATTTTCCAGTTATTTCAAACGAAATATCAGATTTTATTTTTTAAATGAGCCAATCTCTTTAAACACACTAGGCTGTTAGGATTAATTGTACAAAGTATTTAACACTGAATGAATTTTAATAAATTTGAAAATGATTTATATTTTGATCATTTGAACAGGGGACATTTAATGCTTCCTGTGTGTTTTTCTTTATAAATGACTGCTTTAATATTGAACCACAAGTTTAGGTTTTCAGTTTGAATCCATAACGCAGTAATTAGATGAAAAAAGCATTGAGTCAGACATGCTTTCCTGTGACAGAGGAAAAATACCAGACTTTGATTACACTGAGTTCCAAGTAAAAGAAAATTGTTTTTTGGTCACAAGTTGTAGATCTTTGGTATTCGAATTTCAAGATTAGTTATTCTGTTTATTACATTGACATATTCCATGTATTATTAAAATTTAACGAGAAAAGACAAGGAATTCTATTTTTATGCAACTATGCGACGACGTTAGTATAGCAACATCATTGGCGATGGCTATTGTTACGTCACTTCCTGGAGTGAAATATGACTTTCGATTGCACTGTGTGAATTATCGGATTTGATTTCACTCAGAAATCCTGGTATTTCACCACACTCAATGTAATAATAGATGTTTTAAGTGTTGTTGCTGTATATAAATGTTAACACATAGTCACATAAAAACATAATCCCTAATATTTTCTTATTAAATCTCATTTTGACTGTGTAACGAAACACTTACCTAGAAATTCTGAATGCCAAAAGTCTTCTTGACAGAACAACAATGATACATTAGTAAAGTAAGTATCTTAAATAAACATTATGTTTCTCACTTGTAACAGTACTTTCTTTACAGTTTCTTCCAATTTGTTTTGTAGACTGGTTCTGGTAAGACATACACAATGGGTACTGGCTTTGATGTCAAGATTGAAGAGGAAGAAATTGGTATTATACCCAGAGCTGTCAACCATCTGTTTCAAGGTATTACAGAACGACAGTTGGCAGCCAAGGAGAACAACCAGACTCCTCCTGACTTCAAAGTTACAGCCCAGTTTATAGAGGTACAATGATTAGTACTGGGGTCTCAGAAGTCATGTTGACAACCAATGACAACAAGCCTGTGTAGACTTATATGTTGTGATTTCGAAACCTTGCATGTCACAAGGTGTGATTGACACCAATCTTAATTGACAAGGGCTGCCAGTTTTCTTATTGTAGGTTGATGGTTCTATTAGTCAATTGATCTGATAAACGAAACTTACTTTTACTTTCATATAAAAATTCAAGCATACATGGATTTTCATGCGGATTTCTTGGTATCCCTTTTGTGATTATTGGTGTATATAAAGAAATTTATACATTCAGTATATGGAAGGCCAATATTAACATAACTACTAACTAATTAGCTACATTGTAGTTGATGATAGTCCATCAAGTGTCTACATGAAAAGCTGCAGATGTATTCACACGTTATTAGTGTATAGAGGAAATCCAGTTTGCTGTCAATTTGACAGCTTATTTCTTCTTGTATATTTCAGGGCTTTCAATAGTAAGTGTTGAATTTCCACTGGTTACTCTTGAGTCTTTGCCACCTACTTTTGGGAGAGTTTTGAATACAACATACAGCCAGGTAGCTTCTTGCTTTTGCACTTTAATAAGGCCTAATTGAAAAACTTGAATGTTCTGATATTTACCTTTAATGTTCTATTTGTTTTGAAGTCATATAGAAAAAACATTATTAATGAATTTAATTTTCAGCTTTACAATGAAGAAATCCTTGACTTACTGGACACAACAAGAGATCCTGATTTACGGGTAATTATGTAAATCTAAATAAAAAAAAAAAGATTAAATAAATTGAAACAGTTATGAAATATTGAATGGTGTTATACATTATACCTTAAATACAAATTCAGTGAAATGATTGTAATATAGACACTTCAGATAACGCTATGTAGAGCTATTTTTCCAGAAGTTATATTTATTTAAAAACTGGTTTACTAAACTAATTAAGATTCCAGCACTAGATACAATGTTTACAATTGGTGTGTCTGTCCAGTTCTGCACCTAGCATTAATTGAATTGGTTTCTTTGAAAGGTACTAATTGTATTTACAAAATTTATTATATACTGAACCGCAAAAGAAACGTCGCTTTTTCAAAATGTTAGCAAAATTCAAAATAAATATTAATTAATGATTTTTATATAATCAGTATTACGATTACATCACCAGGTAAGATTAAATTACCTGTGAATTAAATTTTCGGTTGAATAATTTTCAGTTGATATCGTAGAGCGACCGTACCTAAAACCGCTCGTGGGACACACTTGGCGGTAATTTTTCTTAAATCTTAAATGTTCGTGAAATTCATGCTCCTTTATGGGTATAAAAGGCCGGAGAAAATTAAAGAGTGTTAGTATCAGTGTTGACACAGAAGCTATGCCACGTCTGACTCCACAACAGAGAGAACAGGCCATTGGTCGATTGGATGCTGGGCAATCTGCCAGAGTTATTGCCAACGACTTCAACTGTGCTGTTCGAACAATTGAACGTCTACGGACACGGTACAATGCAACAAACAGCACAAATGACCCTCCACGGAGTGGTAGACCCCAAGTCACTACCCCTAGACAGAATAGAGGCATTGTTCGTCACCATTTGATGAATCGGTTCACCCCAGCTGCCGAAACTGCCAGAAACACTGTTGGAACACATGGACGACCCATAAGTGATGATACGGTTCGTCGGCGATTAGCTGCTAGAAACATGAGATGTCGCTGTCCTGCAACAGGACCTATTCTTACTCCTCGACACCGTCAAGCTCGTCTTCAGTGGGCCACTCAGCGACAGAATTGGCGAAATCGACAATGGCATAACATCATCTTCTCTGACGAAAGCCGTTACTGCATTTCAACAGCCGATGGCAGAACCAGAGTGTGGAGAAGACGCGGGGAACGTTACGAAGACAGCTGCATTCTGGAAACAGACGCGTGGGGAGGACCTAGCATCATGGTATGGGGTGGAATCGGCCTTAACGTTAAACTTGGTCCAGTCATCTTTCAGAACCTTGGCCCAGGCAGAGGAAATGGCGTAACAGCTGCCCGTTACATCGACCAAGTCTTGACACCCCATGTTCAGCCCCATTTCGCACGTCATCAAAACAAGACTTTCCAACAGGACAATGCACGTGCGCATACCGCAAGAGCCACAAGAGACTTCCTACAGCAGAATAACATTAATGTTATGGATTGGCAGGCTTTGAGTCCAGATTTAAACCCTATTGAACATTTATGGGACGAAGTTCAAAGACGGTTGAATAATGAGCAGCCAAGTCCGACAACTGCAGCTGAACTTTCACAAGCGTTTCAGAGAGTATGGGCACGTATTCCGATGGCGTTTATTAATCGGCTCATCAACTCCATGTATCGAAGATGTGCCGCAGTAATTGGTGCCGGTGGAGGACATACACGTTATTAACGGACGTGGGAGCACAGCATTGAAAACATGTGACGTTGCGACAATTGTGACGTTTTTGTGAACATTGTAACCAAAAGACTGTAAATCATTCATTAAATTTTGTAAAAATTAATTTAAAATATATAAATGTCACTTTGAAATAAATGTATGTGAACATGTCATTTTGTGCGACGTTTCTTTTGCGGTTCAGTATATTATAAGAAATGAAAATTCATGCAAATAGTTAGAGGTGCATCGTATGATATCCTTTTTATTAGCTCACCTGGCCATAGGCCATGTGAGCTATTGCCATCACTTGGCGTCCGTCGTCGTCGTCGTCTGTAAACTTTTTCAAACGTTAACTCGTCCTAAACTTCTGGACCGACTTCAACCTAACTTTGCAGAATTGTTCTTTAGGGCATCTGGAAAATTTCTATCGTTTAAAATTTTTGAAATGTCGAAAAACATGGCTGTCGTTACTATAAATAGAACATAGGGGTAAATTGCTGTTTTTTGCTAATAACTCAAAAACCGTTAGAGATATCGAAAATCTGACATGGGGTAAAATTGATCAGCATGACAAGATCTACCTACCCTGAAATTTTGAAGGAAATTCCAAAACCCATTTAGGAGTTATTGCCCTTTTTTCACATTTTTGGCTTTTTTTTATGTTATTTTTTCAAAAATCCTCTTCTCTGAAACTACTATTCAAAATCATATGAAACTTGGTAAGATTGTTGCTTAGGGTACCCTGCATAGAACTGATGTGGGGATTTTTGATTCGTCGAAAAACATGGCCGCTGTTACTAAAAATAGAACATAGGGGTAAATTGCTGTTTTTTGCTAATAACTCAAAAACCGTTACAGATATCGAAAATCTGACATGGGTAAATTTGATCAGCATGACAAGATCTACCTACCCTGAAATTTTGAAGGAAATTCCAAAACCCATTTAGGAGTTATTGTCCTTTTTTCGTCAAATTTTCATAATTTAACATTTTTCGTCATTTATCTCCAAAACTATTTGAGATAGAAGTGAAATGTAAATTTGAAAAATGTTTGCCATGTTGAGATCTACATACCCTGAAATTTTAAAGGAAATCCCAAAACCCATTTAGGAGTTATTGCCCTTTTTTGTCAAATTTTTAAAATTTTAACATTTTTGCATTTATCTCCAAAACTATTTGAGATAGAAGTGAAATGTAAATTGAAAAATGTTTGCCATGTTGAGATCTACCTACCCTGAAATTTTGAAGGGAATCCCAAATTCTATTTAGGAGTTATTGGTTTGTGTAATTTGAGGTCGGGTTCTGTTACATTTATTTAAGGTTCACCCTTATTCCTGGTCAATTTTGTCAACTTCCTGCCAGGACTACCACCATCAGGGAACATATTTTAACATTAAACCTTATGAAAAATAAATCTTCAACAAATTTTCCCTGAACAATTGAACCAATTGCAACAAACTTGGTCAAATAGTTGATTAATTGTCCAATGAAAACCAGACTCCAGGTGAGTGATACAGGCTCTGGTGAGCCTCTTGTTCCAGTTTTTTTATCATCAGAATTTGCTAATAAGTGCAGTTTTGAAGAAATGAGGAATTTCCACATAGTTTAATGAATTTGAAAGAGTTTCTTTGAAACAAAAAATCAACTAAATACATGTAGTAGTAAATAATAGTAAATGTGACTGATTCGATATGTTGCTTTTTCATATTAAAAAGAGGGGGCCTCAGTGGCCGAGTGGTCTAGGTAATTCGTCATGACTACTAATGATCACTAGCCTGTCAACGCTGAGGTTGCGAGTTCGAATTTGACCTAACGCAGGGTGTGTTCGACTCCGATATCAATTGACAAGGATTGCCAATTTTCCTACCGAAGGTCGGTGTTTCTCCCCAGGTACTCCGGCTTCCTCCACCAATAAAAACTTGTCACCGTGAAATAGCCAAATGTTCTGAAAACGGCGTAAAACCCCAACTAAACAAACAGACAAACAAATTAAAAAGAAGCAATATCTTTTCATACAGGGATCTTTGAATAGTAGTAAAATAATGTGAAACATGATATCTTTTTTGGTTAAGTTTCCTAATGCTTAAAAATTATCATAGGGTTAATGGAAATTATACTTTATTTAAGGTATAAAAAAATGAGAATTTAGGTTCAGAAAAAAATCCATGAATTCAAACCAGATAACTTGTATTTTGTAATTCAGTAAAAAAATAAATCCTTGTTATACTTTAGAAGATCCAGTGATCATGAGTTAAAAAAAAATAAAACAATAGTAAACAGAATATAATGTTTCAGTCAACAAAGGATCATTATATGAAAAATTGAACTAATAACATGCAAGGAAGTAATCTATATGTCTATTTTAAGACCAGAAAATAACATGATGGTTTCTAAAATTAATGAAGTTGAAACCTATTGGATTTTTTTTAGTGTTTCTTAATGGAAGATACAAAATTTGTCAAGAGTAATGTTTAAATGTAGACAAATTGCAGAATTGCCTTAATTAAGTTTTCACAATTTAAAATGCAATTTTTTGCCTGTTTTTAGAGAACATTAGCAAATTGTCATAAAAATTTAAAAAATGTTAGTAAAATTTGTATGGTATAATAATAAATGAAAGGATATAGTACCTAATGAGGAACCAGAGTGAGTTATCTTTTCCTAACCAATGTAGGTAAGGGAGATAATTAAATTCTCTCCCTTTTGTCCTGAGGCTAAAAGGGAGACAAATTTATTATCTCCCTTACCTACATTGGTTAGGAAAATATAACTCACTCTGGTTTCTCATTGCACCATGACTCTAGAACACATTCTTGCATGTGTTTATTTAGAACTTGCCAAGGCCAACAAAATGGATTGTATTTGGATGAAAATAAGGATATACATGTATGTCATATATACACTTAATAATCAATACTTTTTACACAGGGTAAGAAATCTCACATTAAAATCCATGAAGATGCTACTGGTGGTATATATATGGTAGGGGTGACCACACAGTCAGTCGGATCCCTCAGTGATGTAAGTTTTGTAGGAAATTATTCTTTTTCTGACAGTTGATTTGTCGTCTGTCTGAATATGGCAGCATTTATTCTTTCAGATATTGCCTAAATTTAGTAAAGGCAAATGCTGTTCAATAGTATATGATAGAACTAAATTTTAATTTTTATGTAAATCTTGCAGCAAGACGTATTTGGCCAAAATCTATTCTTTTTGATAAAATGATTTAAAATGTCATCTTATTATACAGTTGTATCAAAAATTAAATGTAACATAATGTAAGTAAACCTTTGTTTGTTGTTTTGTATAAATAGTATAGTCTTTTATTAAAAAAACTGATAACATTATTACAACAAACCTTTACCCTTTATATAGTGAATGTTGATAAAGTGTGGAAAGATCACTTTTTTGCCAGGTTTGACTGTATAGTTTTGAGAACTTGTTTCTTTTTCAGACTATGCAATTGCTACAAAATGGTGCTTTATCTCGAGCTACTGCATGCACAAACATGAATGCACAGTCATCTAGATCTCATGCTATCTTCACATTACATGTCAAACAACACAGGGTTGTACCAAATGAGGTAAGTCTAAAGTACTGTCTTCTAGATCTCATGCTGTCTTCACATTACATTTCAAACAGTACATGGTTGTACGGAATAAGGTACAGATAAGTTATCTAGATCTCATGCTGTCTTCACATTACATTTCAAACAGTACATGGTTGTACAGAATAAGGTATAGGTAAGTCTAATGTATGGTCAAATAGATCTCATGCAGTCTTCACATTAGATTTCAAACAGTACAGGGTTGTACAGAATAAGGTACAGGTAAGTCTGATGTACAGTCATCTAGATCTCATGCTGTATTCACATTACATTTCAAACAGTACATGGTTGTACAGAATAAGGTATAGGTAAGTCTAATGTATGGTCATATAGATCTCATGCTATCTTCACATTACATTTCAAACAGTACAGGGTTGTACAGAATAAGGTACAGGTAAGTCTAATGTACGGTCATATAGATCCCATGCTGTCTTTCATTTATGTATTAGACAACATAGAATTTCTGAGGACAAAAAGTTAAAAGAAAATCATGACATACATAATAAATAGATTTGTTCGCTGAAAATTACTATTCAGATCAGTATAGAAAAAATACTCTCAACAGTCAAAAATATGGAATTCTAAAAATGTCATTATCATTACAGGAAACATAACACAATAAATCTAATAATAATTGTAAGATTATCGGTGATAAAAAATATTCACAAATTATTCTGTTACTTCATATAGATTTAACAAACTGGGTCTCTCAAAAAATTATATGTTCTAATAAAACACAGTGACTAACAGATTTGAGGACATGGTTTGTAATGAAGGGTAAGTACAGAGATTTTGTCAAAGGGCTTATATGTATCTACTATAGTAACTGTATATATTTTTTCTGGAATTTGATTTTCAATGATAACTCGGTATCGGTAATTTTAATTCCAGGAAGAAAATGATGATGAGAAAGAGACAGATTCTACTCAGGGAGATGTGAATGAATTTGAGACATTGACAGCCAAATTCCACTTTGTTGACTTAGCAGGGTCTGAGAGACTGAAAAGAACTGGTGCTACGGGAGATAGAGCTAAAGAAGGCATTTCCATTAATTGTGGATTGGTAATATATTCATAATTTTATGTTACTTAAAATTAATTTTTAATTCTTCAGTGAACAAGATCAAATTTCAAATGTCAGATTTTTACCAAGCATGATAGTGATTGATAAAATCTTGGTTTAAAAGGACAACCTGTGGTAAAATCAGTCTAAATTCATGCTTTCCTAAATTATTTCTATTGTAATAGGACAGATAAACAACAATAACAAACAAGGTTGATTTAAAAAAATGCAAATTTTACCACTTCTTTCGACTCCAAGCGTTTGATAGATGTCATATTAGAGTTTCACAATCATATCAAATACATAACTGAAGAAGAGTACTAATGTATAGAAGAAAAGTCGATCTTGAGACAAGGTGATTATGTGAGAAAAGAAACACACAACAGACACAAAAAAAAATAAGAACTGAAAGAAATGCATAATACTTTTTTTTTTTTTTTTTCAATATTTTCAGTTCTGTACCATTCATCTTTCAGTTCTAGTACATGTGTTATATGACATTTGTTTTGTTTGAATTATTTTTTTTGAGTGAATTTAATGATGACTTTATGTCTTATTTATTTATTTATAATTCTACATTGTTCTATTTTTAGCTTGCTCTAGGAAATGTGATATCAGCCCTTGGAGATGTATCCAAGAAGTCCACTCATGTCCCTTATAGGGACTCTAAGCTCACAAGATTACTACAAGATTCCTTAGGAGGAAATAGGTATACATGAAATTTGGGTTTTTTTTACAATTTCACAAGGAAAATATGTTACAAGTTTTTAATAGATTTTCCAATGGAAAAATCTGGTTAATACATGTAGTTTGTTAATATACGAGAGACCTAGGCTTGGCCTAAACAGTGATAGGAAAATCCAGTTTACTATGAATCTTTATTATATGAATTGATAAAAATGTTTCTGTTTATTAAATACTGCAATGTGCAATGTGAATATTGCCCTAAATGTAGAAAATTACATCAACATCCATAGAAATGTTTAATTACCAGTGTAATTTGTCTTTGTATTTTCTGAAACAATGTTCATTATCTGCTTTGTTTTTTTGAAAGGGTAAATAAAACATTTATTTTTTATTTCATTTTTTTAATTTTTTTGGCAGAGAATATAGAGCAGACTCAGGTTACATAACTTTATGGTCAGGATTGTTGATATGAAACATTTTTATGAATTTTATCTTTCTACTTGTACTTTTCTCATTTTACAGTCGCACCCTTATGATTGCCTGTATATCACCTTCTGATAGAGACTTCATAGAAACTTTAAATACATTAAAATATGCAAACAGAGCTCGTAACATTAAGAACAAAGTAATAGCCAATCAAGACAAGACTAGTAAACAGTTAGCTCTGTTACGATCGGAGATTACTGCATTACAACAGGAGTTATTGGATTTTAAAATGGTTTGTATTTATTTTTAAAAACTAACTTTAAGGACACCTGTATGTAGCAAATATATAGCATTGTGAAATGTGGCCGTCATAAAAAAAAACAAAAAACAAGAAATGAACATATGTATAAAGGGCACCTGTTCATAAAAGATTTCTTCCCTTGCCCTTTTTAGGACTTACCTTTGTACACAGATTTGACTGTAAAAGCAAATTTAATTAACATAAAGAAAATGATTCAGAACTAAGAAAAATATTTGTGACACAAAATGATAATACATCATGAAAAACTTGTGAACAAAAGATTTGTGTATGCTGGTTATCAACATGTTTGGTATTCGTTTGCTTCAATTTATTGAGTTAGTGCAGATGGCTATATTATGGCTGTCAATGTTTATTGTCGGAGACAGCCACGGTGCCCATTGCAGATGGCTATATCATGGCTGCCAGTGTTTATTGTTGGAGACAGCCACGGTACCCAGAGAGAACAACTAACCGTGGGCAGAATAACTGGCAATTTGTCAATTAAAACTAACGTTGAATACACTTTGCAATGAGTTATGTGTGAACATACAGCAAGATGCAGATTTACCTAAATAATTACCTAGAACACTTGGCCAATGCTTGGTATTTGGGAAAAATCTTCATTACTAGGCCTAAAATAAAATAAGGCGTGTTTGCTATAGCCAGTCCAACATGCCAAAATTGGCTCAACCCCAAAAAATTTATTGACCTTGTGAGTGAAATTTTTTTTTATTTTCAATTTCAGTAGAGTCACATAAATTATTTTTGTTTAATTAAGTTCATTACAGCTACAGAAAACAAAATAAAATGCCTATCTATCTCCTAAGTATGGGTTGGGCTACAGAAAACAAAATAAAATGCCTATCTATCTCCTAAGTACGGGTCGGGCTACAGAAAACAAAATAAAATGCCTGTCTATCTCCTAAGTACGGGTCGGGCTACAGAAAACAAAATAAAATGCCTATCTATCTCCTAAGTATGGGTCGGGCTACACAAAACAAAATAAAATGCCTATCTATCTCCTAAGTATGGGTCGGGCTACAGAAAACAAAATAAAATGCCTATCTATCTCCTAAGTACGGGTTGTTCTACAGAAAACAAAATAAAATGCCTACCTATCTCCTAAGTACAGGTCGGGCTACAGAAAACAAAATAAAATGCCTACCTATATTCTTAGTATGGGTTGGGCTACAGAAAACAAAATAAAATGCCTATCTATATTCTTAGTATGGGTTGGGCTACAGAAAACAAAATAAAATGCCTATCTATCTCCTAAGTATGGGTTGGGCTACAGAAAACAAAATAAAATGCCTACCTATCTCCTAAGTACAGGTCAGGCTACAGAAAACAAAATAAAATGCCTACCTATCTCCTATGTACGGGTCAGGCTACAGAAAACAAAATAAAATGCCTAGCTATCTCCTAAGTATGGGTCGGGCTACAGAAAACAAACAATAGCCTGACAACATAGAAAATTACATGATTTAGGAAATTGTTTTAGTTTACATCTTATTTTTTTCAGTACAAATTTTTGATTTGATATTTTTCAGGGAAGACGTACAGTTGATGCAGATGGTGTAGAAACTGTTAACGATATGATTTTAGAAAATACAATGTTACAAACTGAAAATGATAAATTACGGCAAAGGTTGAAAGCTTTAAATGAAGTTATAGACTCTCTTAAAGTACAAAATACTCAGTTGATAGCAGAAAAAGCTGCGTTAGGAATAGCTAATATATCAGGTAGGTTGTATGTATTTAGTTTTACCTGGACAAGTGCAGTAGAGAAAATATGGTCCATATTATAAGGTCAAATAACTAAAGTGAAAGGATATGTAGTATACACTTCTGAGACACCATTTATCAAATAATGTTTTTGAAATTTGATAACATTCATGTAAAATAAGCCTCCTTTAAAAACTGACAAAGTCAAACAAGATCACCACAATATTTAATGTTGACTTTTAACAGAGAATTGAAATACAGGTTTTTGGCTTGACACTAACTTATGCAATGGTAGAACTGATTTATGATTTCAAATACTTGTTTATATAAGTGAGTTTAGAGGTGAATAATTTAAGATTTTTCCTTTAAATTTTATAGAGGATGCCAGAGCAGGGGAGATAACTAAGATGATAGAAAACTATATTCAGGAAATAGAAGATCTTAGGTAATATTCTCTGAATATACGATTAGGCCATTTATTTTTAATTAGTTGGTTTACGGATCCGCCGACCCGATTTTGCTGATTTGAAGAAGAAAAAAATTGAAAATTTTGGTTTTTTTTATTACCACCGACCCTCTGAAATCAGCCATCCCAAAAATAAAAATAAATCAAAATCCTTTTTCTATCAAATTTCATAAAAGATTATGTTCGTCTAAAAATAGATTCTCCATTAAGAAATTACTTGTAAACATGATCCAAAAAAAAAAATCTATTTATAGCCGTTAGTTGATGCCAATTTCCGAAACAAGTTTTATGAAACAAATTTCCTGTTAGAATCCATGCGGCTTTTAAGTTCGTTTTGTATGAATATCTTGATTCCGTAAAAGATCGAATCCACTCATTTTGGTTTTAAATCATTTGCAACCTTTGTATATTTGGCAATATAACCAAGATTGTTCAAAAGTACACAGTTTTCCCTCTTTTTTTTTCTTTTTTTTTTCCCGACCGACCGACCCATTTTTAAAAAAAAAAATAAAATCTGTAAACCAATTAATTAAAAATAAATGGCCTTAGTTTATAGCTTAATTTTAAAGTGACACTGACCCAGGACAGATTGTGCAGATATTAAGAATATAAAAATTTCAAAATGGCGGCGACAGCTATTAAATCTTCTATATAAATACAACTTTTCTGTGAAATTGTAAATTATTCGTATTTTTTTTTTCACTTTGATATATTACATTTTTTTTTATCCCTGCAATGTAATAAATAATAATAAATTGTATGAATGATTTTAGGTCAAAATTAAGTGAATCTGAGGCTATGGCCATACAACTGAAGAAGAAAACTACACCAGTCCGAATGTCTGCCATGAGTCCTATGATGTCCCCTATCAGTATAGCCAGTAGTCTAGATATATGTTCATCTCCTTTGGGTATGGGATCATCTGTTTTAATGGAGGCCAAAAAAGACCTGAAGAAATTAAAGAAGGTTGTGCATAAAAGCAAAATGTCTAGAAGTCAGAGGTATGTTTGTTCTGTACAAAGTGAGTTTAAAGTGCTCTTTAGATTTGAATTTTAATTAGTTACATAGCTGTTGTTTTTGCACATACATGTATGTATCTATTTTTTTAATTAAAATAAGTGAATGTAATAACAAGAAAAGCTTGTTTAAATTCTATATTTAAAGAATGATAAAATCTGTTGGTTCTTGACATAATAAATTTTTGCATGTAATGTGAAAATATATGTATTGTTAGTATTGTGGAAGAAAATTTAAATCAATATTCTCCTTGCTTTCCCAGTGATAAGGAAAATGTAAGTGATAATGAGAAAGAACAGAACGAAGCAGAAAATGACCAGGAAATGAAAGTTAATGGAGAGACTGAAGAAGGTATTATGGATGGAGATAATGAAGAAGAGGTAATTAAAAATGTTTTTTTTTAATTTATGGTTTCATTCATATATGAAATTGAAAGGATATTTGCATATGTGTCAATCATAATTGGCTCTAGTATAGGATAATAACATCCAAAGTTTTATGTATGCCACAGTGATTAGGAGTAAGTCACACCACAAAACATGCGCTCAGTGGCCTGTAAACATTTTTAATAGGGATTTTCTACAGAAATTGTCTGGTTATTTGAATAAATGAGAATCCAGTTAATGGTGTCAAATATTCCACAAAAGTCACCAAAAACTATGCATTCCTTGTAGACATAATTGCTAAATAGTTTCAACAACAGTCCATAAAATTACCTCTCCTGGCTTGAAATACACATGCATTGAATGTAACCAGATAAAATGTGTTTAACGGATATTTTAAGTAGCTTATAAAATCGGTGTTAGGTTTAAACACAAGGGTGGTTACTTTCTTTTGTGTATAAATACTAGAAGTATAATGTTTTGAGGTCTGATTCACTAGTTATATTCTTGCAATAATAGATGGATGAGGAGGACGATGATGAAGAGGATGAATTGGAAGATTTAGACGAGAGTTCAAGCGACTCAGACTCTGAAGATAAAGGTACTTAAGAATGTTTGGTACATTGATTCATTCAGAAAATTGAAAGGCAGAAGAGGGTTATAAATAATTTAATGTACAACTGATAGCTTGAAAAACAACAAAAAGTGTGCATCTTGTGCATCAGTGGTATCAAAGAATATATTAATATTTTTTTATAGTTATTTAATTATCTTTACAGTTTAACGAGTAAAGAATTTCTGTTATTTTCCATAATATTCTCGTTACATTTTGATCAGAAAATCTTAATACTTAATTTACTTTTGAAATAAGTCGTGCAGATATCAAACGTGGTACTTTGTAACAGAATTTAACAGTTTGATTCATATTAATTAGAGATGTTTATTATAATTGATTAGTTGAGATGTTTCTGGACTATTGGTTGTATTGGGCAGGTACAATCAATGTTGTGTGCATCAGTGTCTTTATTTTAGGCTAAGATTTGATATTTTTAAGTTTTTTTTCCTTTTGCAGTAAATTTCTTTTAAACTACATTTGAAGACTTTTTGAGTTTTTAATTTATTTTTTCAGTTATTCATTTAGTTCTCTTTCCTTAGTTTTCTCGACATTGAATTTTCTTCAAAATGTATAGTCTTTCGATAATTAACCAGATTTTCCAATGGAAAAAAGATGCAGCTATTATTTTTGGCAAATTTCAGCAGAGAGGATGATGGTGGGTGGTTTGGTGGGTTTCTCTGAACAGATGAGGGAAAATCTGGTTTGCTGACAATCCTGCAAGCTCTTGTTTTAAATCTATATATTTTATATATATTTGGATTTTGTTCAAAACAGTAAATTTTTTTTTTCGCTTTTTTTTTTAAATTTGGTTTTGCATGCTTTTATTTTATGGTCAAAAACCAAAAATATGGTACAAGAATTTTTGAAAGAATTTTGACTTGTATATATATTTATCAGTAATACTTAAAATTATAAATTTTCATTATTTCCTAATTGATTCTTAAGAAGTATATAAGTTGCTTATATCATCATTTGAAGTAAAAATCACATCTCAAAATGATAATTTCAAGAGAAAAAATGTAAATGTGATGGTATACTGCAGTACAGGAAAGAATAGCCTACAGTAGGGATTTTTAAATGTTAATAAAGAAAATGAGCATGAATTTCCTGTATGTGGTCAAGTGAAATCATTTCAGTAAAAAATAACTCCATGTATTTTATTTTTTGTTTTGTTTTTTGACATATTACATTTAAAAAAAATTTACTTTGGTTGAAAATAACCAAACAGTTATGTTATTGGCTGTTTTAGTATCAACCGAAACTTTAATATATTATTAAGGTTGCCTTGTATTATTTTTATTATAGATTCTGATAATATACACGAAGATCTTGCAGAATTGACGTGTGAGATCTCAATCAAACAAAAGCTTGTAGAAGAACTAGAACAATCGCAGAAAAGACTTCACGCTGTAAAACAACAGTATGAAGATAAAGTAGCACAGCTACAGGAGAAAATAAAATCAATTGAGATGGAGAGAGATACCATTTTGTCTAATATTGGTAAGGTTATATAATAAATATAGTCAAACTTCCTGAAAAATTTCCCTTTATAAAAACAACTCTCTATAAAGGGCCCAGTAAGAATTTCTAATCATGAAAATATACATCAGGGCCCAGTTGTTCATAAGTTAATCACTTTTTTCACTTTCATTTATTTCGATTGTTAATTATTGTTTTTGTAAAAAAATTTGCATAGATTCATAAAGTCATAGGATTAACCCATGAGAAAATTTTCAGTCCTTAGGCATAACCAAAGAAGCGAAAATTTGAAACTGGAAATTGTAGTTAACTTCTGAACAACTGGGCCCTGTATGTAAAAGAACATCTTTCAGTAAAGTTAATTTTTTTCTCCAGGTTTGATTTATAGATTACATGTATTTATAATAATTTCATTGAGAGGAAGTTTCTCATTCTGATATTGTTTGTTGAATTTTCCTTTTCATAGAAATATTTATTTATTTATTTTTTCATTAAAAAAAAACTGTTTTCTACTCTAGGTTCTATAGAAAGTCAGTCAAGTGATAAGGTAAAAAAGGTCAAACTGGAGTATGACAAGAAACTAACAGGATTACAGAATGATCTGAAAAAATTACAGGCAGCCAAAAAAGAGCATGCAAAAATGCTGAAAAATCAGTCGCATTATGAAAAACAACTGAAAACACTCCAACATGAACTAGCAGAGATGAAAAAGACAAAGGTTAATATTGAAAGGAAATGTGAATTGTTATGTTACTTACATATATGTATAAATGACATGATTTTACAACAAATTTTGACTGAAACTTTGCAATTCAAACTTCAATTCCATCATCTAAGTTACGGTAACAGAATTCAGTAACTTCATTCAAATGATGCATTGACATGACATTGTATTGCTGATTATTTGTTGGGTGGTGACCTCATATAATGTATGGATAGTTGAAATTAATTTGTAGATTCTCATCCCTGCCTAACCAACAAAATCAACCCACATCAAATGATGTTATTTTCGTTAAGTTAGAGTTTCCCAATTTTTTGTTAAGTCCATTTGCTAAAAAAAGAAAAAATGGTAAATCTTTTCATAGATTTCTAATGTATCTTGCTGTTTTTGGATGGTTTTGATGATGAAAAATAAAATGCTCCCACCTGTCCAGCCAGCCTTTCTTGCTCCAGGTAGATGAATATCTATATAAGCTTATTAAAATGGCAGAAAAAATGTTTCACTGCAACAATAAGAAATGAATTGATGTTTATAAAACAGGTAAAACTGATGAAACAAGTGAAAGACGAAGCTGACAGAAACAAACAGTCTGAAGCCAGAAGGAATAAGGAGGTAGCTCAGCTAAAGAGGGAACAACTAGCTAAAGAAAACAGAATCAGAAATCTGGAAAAAGAAAAGAAACAGAAAGAAACAGTACTAAAAAGAAAAGTTGAGGAGGTATGAACAATATTTTGATGAGGGCTGTTCAAGAAATACTTGTATGGGAGGTTCAGAAGCCTTAAAAAATAACATTATAATGAAGAATTAAAATTATATGAAAAGGGGGTAAATTTTAAATGTTTATATGGTTGTTACAAGATTATTCTCAGTTAAGTCCAACAATATGTAGATAGATATCACAGGTTGTAGTTCCTGTTTGAAGTTTGTTTTTAAAGGCTGAAGCTCATAATCATTTATAGGATGTACACTCTAATGTGTAGCTTTACTAAGAATAGAATTATTATTTTGTGTTAAGTTGTATATTTTATATTTATTAATAACAGGCTTTACAAAAGGAGGTGATTTTTTTTATGTGTGAAGCTTTATTTCATCATGTAACAAGCACATGTTCATCGTTTGGCAAATATATTATAAAATTCATAGATTAAACTGTCGACATATATCATCTTCTGTACTTGTTTTAATGAAGAAAAGGGGACTATAGGTTTGAACTTTTTTCAGAAACTGTTTAACAAATTGATCTTATTTTTTGGTATGTGAGCTTATAATGATCAGCTGCAGATCATGTTTGAGTTTCACGCTGATTGGATAATTGTGGGGAGAGTTTTTTGCTCTTGGAAATAAGAATTTTTGTCAAAATAATAATTTTCTGGACTTTTTTTGCAAACCCTTTTACCAACTGATCATATTTTTGGTATGTGAGCTCATAATGTTGAGCAACAGATCAGGTTTGACTTTCACATAGTTCGGATAAATATTGGTGGTCATTCATTATTGTCCACATCTTTGCTGTCACACATTATTTAAAACTCCACGTAAACTAGTGAATGAATTTCCATGAAACCTTTGTGGAATCATTTATAACTATTGCCAGTGTGCACCTATTTTTTCTTCATCAGAATGATTTTTGGGGTTTTAAATTAGAACTTGGACTTGGTCATCTTTTCTGTAATGGTCTTATTGCACTGTATATTTGCTAACAAAATGCATAATCCATAACAGCTGAACGAATGGGGGACATCTCGGCCCACGGACCACTCGGCCCAGGACCACTCAGCCCAAGGTAAAGACGACTCGGACCGTCAGAAAAAGACAACTCGGACCACCAGAAAAAAACAACTCGGACCGTAACACTAACAATATTAGGTTCATTTAAAAGTTAACTTGTAATGACAACTCGGACCGTTAGAAAAAGACAACTCGGACCGCCAGAAAAAGACAACTCAAAATTGTAAAAACAACAATATGTTTCATTTAAAGTATTATAGATAAAAGCGTCAATCATGTTTACTTACCAACTAATTCAACTTGAAAGACAGTAGTTAGAACATTGTTTTTGTTGAAGAACAAGCTCATTATAGACAATCTATCGGCTGATCAAAGAAGCATTACTGATCAAAGGATAATGATATAAACACAATTAGGAGATGATAGCTTGTATTATGGCTTGGCCAAGCTACTTATGGTATCATATAAGCACATTTTGATGTAATATTCAAAATAAAGAATATGGATTAATTATTAATTGATATTTTCTATTTTACGTAGTAAGAGGATGATATAATGTTAAGTGTGTTTTAAGTTTTCGATAATATATATATTTTTTCATTGCTTTTCACATATTTTTACGTAAAAATTATTTATGATTTAAAAAAACGGTAGAAGAAATATTGACTTTATATATATTTTTTTTTATAGTTCACTCACAGATGGTTCCATTGACCCGGTGCACGATCTGAGTGGTCATTTTTGAATGTCCAACTGGTCATTTTTGACGGTCCGAGTGGTCTTTATTTCACGGTCCGAGTGGTCCTTTTTACGATCTGAGTGGTCATTTTTAGCTCACCTGACCCAAAGGGTCAAGTGAGCTTTTCTCATCACTTGGCGTCCGTCGTCCGTCGTCCGTCGTCCGTCGTCGTCCGTCGTCCGTCGTCCGTCGTCCGGCGTCGTCGTTAACATTTTACATTTTGAACTTCTTCTAGAGAACCACTGAATGGAATGAAACCAAACATGGCATGAATGTTCCTTATGAGGTGCTGACCAAGTGTTGTTACTTTGTAGCCGATCCATCATCCAAGATGGCCGCCAGCGGGGAACTTAGTTTAACATAGGACCTTATGGGAAATGCATACAAATGACTTCTTTTAGAGAACCACTGAATGGAATGAAACTAAATCTGGCATGAATGTTCCTTATGAGGTGCTGACCAAGTGTTGTTACTTTGTAGCCGATCCATCATCCAAGATGGCCGCCAGAGGGGGACTTCGTTTAACATAGGACCCTATGGGAAATGCATACAAATGACTTCTTTTAGAGAACCGTTGAATGGAATGAAACCAAACATGGCATGAATGTTCCTTATGAGGTGCTGACCAAGTGTTGTTACTTTGTAGCCGATCCATAATCCAAGATGGCCGCCAAAGGGGGACTTAGTTTAACATAGGACCCTATGGGAAATGCATACAAATGACTTCTTTTAGAGAACCACTGAATGGAATGAAACTAAATCTGGCATGAATGTTCCTTATGAGGTGCTGACCAAGTGTTGTTACTTTGTAGCCGATCCATCATCCAAGATGGCCGCCAGCGGGGAACTTAGTTTAACATAGGACCCTATGGGAAATGCATACAAATGACTTCTTTTAGAGAACCACTGAATGGAATGAAACTAAATCTGGCATGAATGTTCCTTATGAGGTGCTGACCAAGTGTTGTTACTTTGTAGCCGATCCATCATCCAAGATGGCCGCCAGAGGGGAACTTAGTTTAACATAGGACCCTATGGGAAATGCATACAAATGACTTCTTTTAGAGAACCGTTGAATGGAATGAAACCAAACATGGCATGAATGTTCCTTATGAGGTGCTGACCAAGTGTTGTTACTTTGTAGCCGATCCATAATCCAAGATGGCCGCCAGCGGGGGACTTAGTTTAACATAGGACCCTATGGGAAATGCATACAAATGACTTCTTTTAGAGAACCGTTGAATGGAATGAAACCAAACATGGCATGAATGTTCCTTATGAGGTGCTGACCAAGTGTTGTTACTTTGTAGCCGATCCATAATCCAAGATGGCCGCCAGCGGGGAACTTAGTTTAACATAGAACCCTATGGGAAATGCATACAAATGACTTCTTTTAGTGACCCACTTAATGGAATGAAACCAAACATGGCATGAATATTCCTTATGAAGTGCTGACCAAGTGTTGTTACTTTGTAGCTGATCCATCATCCAAGATGGCCGCCAGCGGGGAACTTAGTTTAACATAGGACCCTATGGGAAATGCATACAAATGACTTCTTTTAGAGAACCACTGAATGGAATGAAACTAAATCTGGCATGAATGTTCCTTATGAGTTGCTGACCAAGTGTTGTTACTTTGTAGCCGATCCATCATCCAAGATGGCCGCCAGAGGGGGACTTAGTTTAACATAGGACCCTATGGGAAATGCATACAAATGACTTCTTTTAGAGAACCGTTGAATAGAATGAAACCAAACATGGCATGAATGTTCCTTATGAGGTGCTGACCAAGTGTTGTTACTTTGTAGCCGATCCATAATCCAAGATGGCCGCCAGCGGTAGACTAAGTTTAACATTGGACCCTATGGGAAATGCATACAAATGACTTCTTTTGGAGAACCACTGAATGGAATGTAACAAAACATAGCATGAATGTTCCTTATGAGGTGCTGACCAAGTGTTGTTACTTTGTAGCCGATCCATAATCCAAGATGGCCGCCAGCGGGGGACTTAGTTTAACATAGAACCCTATGGGAAATGCATACAAATGACTTCTTCTAGTGACCCACTTAATGGAATGAAACCAAACATGGCATG
The DNA here is from genome assembly GCA_028015205.1 of Mytilisepta virgata. Taxonomy (NCBI): domain Eukaryota; kingdom Metazoa; phylum Mollusca; class Bivalvia; order Mytilida; family Mytilidae; genus Mytilisepta; species Mytilisepta virgata. Next base: position 52,040,902 of record CM051515.1, read on the forward strand.
AATATTCCTTATGAAGTGCTGACCAAGTGTTGTTACTTTGTAGCTGATCCATCATCCAAGATGGCCGCCAGCGGGGAACTTAGTTTAACATAGGACCCTATGGGAAATGCATACAAATGACTTCTTTTAGAGAACCACTGAACGGAATGAAACTAAATCTGGCATGAATGTTCCTTATGAGGTGCTGACCAAGCGTTGTTACTTTGTAGCCGATCCATCATCCAAGATTGCCGCCAGCGGGGGACTAAGTTTAACATTGGACCCTATGGGAAATGCATACAAATGATTTCTTTTAGAGAACCACTGAATGGAATGTAACAAAACATAGCATGAATGTTCCTTATGAGGTGCTGACCAAGTGTTGTTACTTTGTTGCCGATCCATCATCCAAGATGTTTAGAAGTCTATCAGAAAATTGTAAAAAAAATTCTGAATGGTCACAACTTGACTATGATGTCATTTTCTATTTTAATATGTTATGGTGTATTTAAATGGGCTGTTATTGTTGCAAAGTATAAAGAAATGGGGGGGGGGGGGTGAAAACAAAATTTAGAGTGGGGGGGGGGGGGGGGGGGGTAAATGAGAAATTGGGGAGGGGGTAATTTTTTTCTCATTTCATATTTCATAAATTAAAAAGAAAATTTCAAATTTTTTTAGCAAAAATGGGGGGGGTTACAATAAATTTTATTGTTTTTTGTTTTTTTTTTTGGGAGGGGAGGGGGGGGTCAGTGTGCAACTTCATAGTGTATTGCACAAAAGCTAAAAAAAGGGGTAAATTATTATTTTTGGGGGGGGGGGGGGCAATTCTCCACAGCATATTGTATTGCACAAGAAGCAAAAAATTGAATATAAATTCAAATCATATGACCAATTTTAAGTTCTTTGATTTCAGTTATTCTGTGTCAGAAACCTATTATGTGTCAAATATTTGAAGAAATTTTCAATTGCACAGTATTGTGCAATAGCAAGAAATTGATATGTGTGACCTGTTATCAAAACCTTATTATTAACAAATTCCATGACTATGATGTCATTTTCTATTTTAATATGTTATGGTGTATTTAAATGGGCTGTTATGGTTGCAAAGTATAAAGAAATGGGGGGGGGGGGGGGGTGAAAACAAAATTTAGAGGGGGGGGGGGGTAAATGAGAAATTGGGGAGGGGGTAATTTTTTTCTCATTTCATATTTCATAAATTAAAAAGAAAATTTCAAATTTTTTTAGCAAAAAAAGGGGGGGTTACAATAAATTTTATTGTTTTTTGTTTTTTTTTTTTGGGAGGGGGGGGGTGTCAGTGTGCAACTTCATAGTGTATTGCACAAAAGCTAAAAAAAGGGGTAAATTATTATTTTTTTTTGGGGGGGGGGCAATTCTCCACAGCATATTGTATTTCACAAGAAGCAAAAAATTGAATATAAATTCAAATCATATGACCAATTTTAAGTTCTTTGATTTCAGTTATTCTGTGTCAGAAACCTATTATGTGTCAAATATTTGAAGAAATTTTCAATTGCACAGTATTGTGCAATAGCAAGAAATTGATATGTGTGACCTGTTATCAAAACCTTATTATTAACAAATTCCATGACTATGATGTCATTTTCTATTTTAATATGTTATGGTGTATTTAAATGGGCTGTTATGGTTGCAAAGTATAAAGAAATGGGGGGGGGGGGGTGAAAACAAAATTTAGAGGGGGGGGGGGGGGGGGGTAAATGAGAAATTGGGGAGGGGGTAATTTTTTTCTCATTTCATATTTCATAAATTAAAAAGAAAATTTCAAATTTTTTTAGCAAAAAAAGGGGGGGGTTACAATAAATTTTATTGTTTTTTGTTTTTTTTTTGGGAGGGGGGGGTGTCAGTGTGCAACTTCATAGTGTATTGCACAAAAGCTAAAAAAAGGGGTAAATTATTATTTTTTTTTGGGGGGGGGGGGGGGCAATTCTCCACAGCATATTGTATTTCACAAGAAGCAAAAAATTGAATATAAATTCAAATCATATGACCAATTCTAAGTTCTTTGATTTCAGTTATTCTGTGTCAGAAACCTATTATGTGTCAAATATTTGAAGAAATTTTCAATTGCACAGTATTGCGCAATAGCAAGAAATTGATATGTGTGCCCAATTTTAAATTTTAAATTGGTTATTTCTGATTTATATATAAAAACAAATAATACTGATATGGTTTGAATAGGTAAATTAAAAAATTTTAAGTTCTTAGACAACATTCATTCTGTGTCAGAAACCTATGCTGTGTCAAATATTTATTCACAATCCAAATTCAGTATTGTATCAAGCTTGAATGTTGTGTTCATAATTGCCCCAACTATTCAGGGTTCGACATCTGCGGTCGTATCTAGCTGCGCCCAGCGGAGCATTTTATTTAATAATTATTTTAACACTAAAATCAGATTATGCTTATATTTTTTATTATCAAACTGTAAACATTCATGGAATCATTACAGAAATATCCGTTAAGATTTAAAAAAATATATATTCCTTTGTTACCATTATTTCATTGTGTACATAACTTACAAAACCTTATAGATATGGAATTAATACATGTTTGTTATTAATATTATGTGTTATCTTTTTTAGGTGGAATCCCTGCGAAAAAGGAATAAACCTATGTCCAACAAGGCAGCAGGTCGAGTAGGAAAGTACGACAGACCTGCCACTATACCAATCAGTAATATAGGAGGTAAAATTATCTGTTTAAATAATAAAATATGGGAGCCTCTAGTTTGTTAGACAGTTCAGTTTGGCCTTTAAAATATCACTGGGAATGTTACTCAACCAAAGGAGAAAAAAATGGTATGTCTGAAAAATTGAATACATGGGAGTTATTCCGGTTCAAGATGTTCAGGTTCCTTTGCAGTTTGGTATATTTGAAGTAAAACAAAAACAATTTATCGTTATCAAAAAAAGTAATTTGATATTAGATGTAATATGTCCTCTGGTTGGTTAAATTTGTTTGCCTATTATCACTAGACTAGAATTTTCTTTCTACTATAAAGTTCTAGGGGAGGATCTTCAACTTTTTGCATTAAGGGGGTACAGAACACCTAAGGGAGTTAACTCTTTAAAAAATCAGCTGAACATTTTAATCACATACTATTAGTAAAGAGAAATAAAGCTTCTCAATGATCAAAATTAGTGTTTGTCAAACTGCTTTATATCCAATGAAATTATGGCCGTAAATTGTGTGGTTCAAATTTCTTGAAATTTTAATAGTTTTGTCAAAGGTCAAAGTAAATATTTCATCAAAATTTTATGAAAATTAAACGAGCCAAATCTATTTTAGTTAAAGTGTTGGGTACCACCTTAAACATCACTGAAAATTAAATCATAATGGATTAAGTATATAGCTATGGATTTTCATTTATTTTATGTCTTAACACCATAAACTAGTTGTATGCTCAGTATAATTCAGTAAATGCCATATTATTGAAGGAGAAATTTCTGTTGTAGTTCCTGTGACATCATCACCTAGAAGGCGGCGGAGAGGTGCGTTTTCTGCTAAAGCTGCAAAACAGAAGTGGGATGCTATAGAGAAAAATGTAAGTTATTACTCAGAAAACAAATCTGTAAATAAGGTACATTCCTAAATTTGACAAAAGGGTGTAAAATGTTACAGTTTTTATATGTGGATCATTTTCTTTCCTTATGAATGATGTTTACATTTAAACGCAAATTTCATTTACAATGAATTAAAAAACTTAACTTTAATTATTCAGGATAAAAAAAGAGAAAATACAAAACAGTTATTAAAATGGGTAAGAACGTGTATGGAAAATAAATTCTTATCTCTTCATGCATGTGAATAAAGTTTAATCAAAGAAACAGTCCTCTTATTGTTTTCAATCATGACCTCACAGTAAGCATTTTAACAGAATAAATTTCACACTGTACAGCAGGTCAGGACAGCCTCAAGGATTGGTTTTTTGTCATTATGTTTTTAATATATACTCCCTTCTCATGGCTTCCAAGATGTACTGTTCATGTGCTTTTTCACGTAAATTTGATGCATCATTAAGTGCTGCAATAAATGAGCTGCTTGTATACAGTCAAACCTTTAAAGGGCACCTCTACAATGTATATAACAAGTCACTGTCTGTAAAGGTGCACTGTAAATATGTCCATGTTATGTACAAATCTTGTACAAAAATTAACCTCTAGATATAAAGACCTACTTTTGTTAAGTTAGAGAACACTCTAAAAGACTGCCTAAGGGCACTTTTTTTCTGGTCCCTTGTATGCCCTTTATATAAAGATTTGACTGTACTTTAGTAATGTTTAAATCATTCTGTTTTAGATATCTGCTGTGATAACAAAGAAATATACAATTACCAATATGGAGAAGGACATGGAGGTTTGGTTAAGAGAGCGAGAGATGAGATGTAAAGAGAGAGAAAAACTGATCAAGAAACGGCAACATGCAGTTGCTACTAGAAAGGTAAGTTAGAATCTAGTTGATTTCTTATGAACATAAAGCAGCATTTCTTTTTTTTTCATTCATTGTTTACTACTGTACACTTATTTTACCAACAAATATTTAGTTTTATTCATAAACATATTTCCAGTTTTCTTCCACCAATGAAAATCTAGCTGATGTAAGTCAGCCATGAAACAAGTATACATTCAATGACAGTTCTTTTATTAAATTGAATTGAGAACAGAATATTTTGATGCAGCATTACATATCAATAAAGGTGAGAATGTCTGTACACCTGCTGTATTGTAGTACTGTCCTCTTATTCTTTACCTGACTTAAATAGATTCAGGTTTCCATATTATTTTCTACTGGAAATTGACATTTAAAAAAATATTTATTATAGAGACTTACAAAAAGTTACAACATAGATTAAAGTTCCGTAAAAACGATTGTGTTTGTGAAAAAAATTACAAATTATGACAGAAAAAATAGATTGTAATGAATATGAAGCCTGAAATTACGAGAATTCAAACAGAATTGTAGTTGTGTAGAAAATGAGAAAAACTCGTTTTCCGATACTTTTTATCACCCAATTTAACCGCTTGTATTTAGATTTCACAATTTCTTAACTATCAAGCCGGATTTTTTCTTGAAATTTTATGTATATTTTGACTATAATATGAGTCTTTACTTTGAAATGTTTGCCAATAAAGCGATGGCTTTTTTAAAGAATAAAAATTCATTATCAGAAAATTGCTTTATCTCAGATTGCCCCTTTGTCACTTGGTAAACAATGTAAACACGATAACAACATGGTTTCAGTTGGTCATTCTGTATAACAAACTGGTTAGCAAATTCAGTCAATGAATAATTATCTTGGGGCACATGTAGGTGATCAAAAGAAATATTTGACACAGTAATTTAAAAAAAATCCATACCCTTGTACAAAAGTGATTTCCAGTACTATTTATATAATTTTTGCAAAGTCTTCGATTATAATTTCATATTCCGTGAAAAATGACGATTATATTGTGGCTAATTTTGTAGATGTCTTTCATAGTACAACTTTTTCCTAAATTTTCACCCAAAAATCCAACTTTGTCCTAAAAATTTTACTTAAACTAAACATTTTCAAAAATAATTATCTAAAAAAGCATCTGAATTTAGCGAGCATAAAATCGTATTTCAATGTTTAAAAATTGTTATTTATTGTAAGGCTCTATAGTAAACCATATTTTCATGATAAATATGGTGGAATATTTAAGAGAGCATTAATTTTTTAAATATTTAGGATCCAGCGAAGATACAGGAATTGACAGATAAAATAGAAAGTCTAAATAATCGTGTTCAAGTAGCTCAGGAGAATATTACAGAATGTCAGAGTAATGTCATGCAGATAGAGGAAACAAAGGTGGGTGACAGCACTTCTATAAATAGTAACCTTTTCATATAACATTGTAAATTTAATGTTATAAATATAAATAAAGCAAGGATCGCATCTTTTCTGTTTATAGTAACATTCATATGGCAGAATATCCAAGTAATATTGTGCTGATAGAGGAAACAAAAGTGTCATCATTCTATAAATAGTATTATTGTATAGCAATGTAACATTCCCTGTAGAATGTAACCAAAAACTAGCATTCAGTATTCGACAATATTGCACAGAGAGCAATATTGCATTGTAAAGACGACGTCTTTGATAGTTTTTCGATTTTTGGTGTTGCACAAAATTGGGAAATATTGTCCCTCCTATTGCACTCACAAGCTCGTGTGATATTACATTCTACTCGGGACAATATTTCACAATATTCGTGCAATAACCATATAATATAATTACCTACAGTGTAATATATTCTGAAATATATTCAAACTAAATATCTATTGAATTTAAATAAATTTCTTTCAAGGCATATACAGTTATGTGTCACTTTGACAGCTTCTTGTCATTTAGCTAAAAATAATTCTGATGCCAGATGAATCAAAGCATTTGTATTAACTGTAACACAGAAAAAGAATATTAAATGGTGTAATGATCAGAGTTGGGAGACTTTCTTCTTATTGAATTCAATAAATTTCTATTTTGTCTTCCATTTCAGGATGAAGCAGAATTTATCGATGTAAATACAGTTATTAATACATGTGGAGTGGACGAGGCGCAGTATTTACTTGATCACTTTATACAGATGAGTATTAACAAGGTAATATCATATCAGCATGGACACAGTTCTGTCAGATGTCTGTAATGTGTTAATTTCTTTATTTGCTGGTCTTTGCACTACAGCATTTCAATGAAAGACTTTGGTCTGACTTGTATATGATAGAAATATGTCTTTCTATACAAGTACTGACTACAAATTTTGGGGTGAACCTTATTTACTGGAGCAGATTTTGTTGAAGAATAAAATGAAGAGATTTTTTAGCCCAAATCATAAAAAAAAATTCAACATTTATTGAACTAAAATATGGATAAAGTGTATTGAAGAAAATAAGAATTGTCATGCTTTTACATCATCAGTATTCTGATTACACTTAAGTCAGATTGAATAGACTGTGAAATCATCAGATTTATCCAAATTTTCAGGGATTAGAGCTAGCTCAAAAGGAAAAAGAGAATAGAGAATTGCAGGCTCAACTCCATCAGACAGAGCTGAATAATACTATACAACAGGATCTACTTAAACACATGATACACGACAGAGAAGATATTGAAGTTGACAACCTCATGACAAGTGAGACAGAAGGTATAGAAATTAAAAGAAAAAAATATTAATGTGACAAATGCCACGAGAAGGGAATTCTAAAAGTTAAAAAAAGAGGTCATTGTAGTCATGTGCCCAAACAAGCTCTCTAAATTCTAATCATTGATAACCGTATAGTATGAAAATAAAAAGGGTTTTGTGAGTCCTTCAATAATGAACAAACTTCCACATGTCAAGACAAGTGGCCCCTAAAATATTGTTGACGCAAATTCAACCCTGTTCATCAAAAACACTAAAAAAACACAGTGTTCCGTAAAGGAAACATTGAAAAGTGATTAATGAAAAACATGAAAACTACACACTTTTGGTTTTAGAAGGGCATACTTATATGATTTTCCTTTTGGTACCAGTGGATTATGATATTTCTACATGTTTTCAATTTTCCACATGCAAGACTTGGCATGTTAAAATTTGAAATTTAATTATCAAGATTGTAGAAATATTGTAATCTGTGAGAAAACTGAAAGCGAATTTGTTTCTCCCATGATATTCTATTCTGAAGTTACTAATTCCACTCCATTGTAACCACTATTCTGGTTTTCACAAGAATGACTTCGGTAATGACATGGTGTCATAAAGGAATCCGACCAATTAAATGACTAAAATTTGATGTCAGAAAGGAAAAAATCACGAAACAATTTAATCACTCACCTGAAAACCTAGGAAATTGAACTAGAATGGGAAAAACGTCAATTACTCATATTTTGGTTGATATTTTAATATTATCATGATTTTACCTTCTCTAGCGACATTATATTTTATTTTACAAGTGCGGTAAAGATGTATGCTATCATCTCTGTGGGGCTATTTTACCAAATTGTGATTGTAATTAGCAAAAACAAATTTATTTTAGCAGTAAACACAGGACATAGAAGTATGTATATATTTTAGGGAAAGGTTGCTTCTTAATCTGCTTGTATCTTTTTATGTTGCCTATCTTTATTATGAATGTGAAGTACGACACAATTCACAGTCAGTGGTGTTACAAGATGGTCTTTGTCATAACATGAATTATGTAAATTGTTTAATGGAGGAAATGTTGTACACACTATTTATTTACACATCATTAGTTCTGTTTTTGTTACTGATTAATGGAAATTAGTCAGAATTATCCTTTGGTAATGTAATATTATATTATTGCTAAGTTTGTGTGAGGGAGGATTTCTAAGACCTATGAATGAATTTGCTTTATTCTAAACGGGTCAGAAGTAGTAGTAAAAAAATATATTAAACTTAACTGCTGGAATGAATATAATATTCACAAGATGTTAATGTGCAAAATTATAGTAATTCTTAAACCATAATATTTGAAGAAAATGAAACCGTGAATTCTTGCTATATATTGTGTTTTTCTTTGTATAATTTGTGTTAACTACTTGTTGCCATGGGAGTGAAGTGTTTAACTGAAGTAAATATATGAAATGTGAATGAAAATTGGTCATAAGGCATTTTAACAGAAAGTCTAGCAGCTGTTTTACAGAGCAATGGCAATAAACAATGTAGATAAAACAACATTGTAAATTTTCACATGTACTTCACAAAAAAGTGGATGCTTGTCTGTCAAACCTACAGTTTGTTCATTTTTAGGACATGAAAAGTGATTCTCATTCTTCTGATATGAGACATAAAGTTATTATGTTGTCAATATCTAGAAGATAATCTTCAAATTCAAGACTTAGTGCCAAGCATGCTAAAATCTGTAACTATAGAATTACTTTTGAGCCTTGTTTTGATCTGTTTGTATAGAAACGTCTTCATCTTACACTGTAACTTTCAAAATAGCCTGATTAACCAACTGACACTGATCTATAGTTTTGATTTATATATATAATTTAAATTTTGGAACTGTCCATGGCAAATAATGCAGTGATAAATTTAAACAAACATTAATAGGATATATACATGTATGGTAGAAATGACATTACTTATCAGTACTTCAAGTCTCTGTTGTTCTATAATTCCAAAAAGATCAGCTAAGCAGTATTATATATGATTTTACAAATTACCATATTATTTTGATATGCGGGATTTAGCAAAAACCTTAGTGTGAGAAGTGTAATGAAATTAGGCCCGTTGATTAATGTGTAGCCTCTCAAATTGGAAAAGCAAAAAATTTAGTACCATTTTTAATTCACTTCAAAAATATTTAGTTACATGATGCAGACGACCATTTATTAAACATATGCTTTTTAAATGTATTGACAGATTTTGACAGTTCCACAGATTCTTCCTCCTCATCGCCTGCAGAAAGGTATGTTTTGGTTTTTCAAAGACTAGGACAAACTGATGTTGACAGCATTCAGTATGTGATATTTTAAAATGAAAGTGATACATATTTCATATAATGGCAAAATAAATTTATTTGAGCTGTTAGTAGATAATAATGATGCAGTAGATATACTAGGATTGTTTGTTTTGATGTATAACTGCATGTTGTCTTGGTGACGGGAAATATTGTACTATTAATGTGTGAAGTTTCACAATTATATTTTTTATACAATTTTATGATAGAAAAAAAAATTAAATGTTTTGGTAAATGATGATTTGTTTCATTTTAATAATAAGTAACGAGTATAAGTAATTGCTTGAATCCAAATATTGCTCTTGTCTGGTTAAATCAGAAATAAGGGATGGCAGCAGGGAGAAGAATTCATATTTATTCATATATTATGCTTCTATAGACAGAAAATGTTTAATCATGTATTTAAGAGACTATTGAAACACTTTTAAAAGTCTTCATTGTTCAGTTAATTAGAAAAAAATGGTCTTATAAAAACTGTGATTAATATATTTATGAATGAAAATTTGTTCTTAGAATGAATTCGTCTGGCTAATCTCCTGAAGATTTGAATCACATTTCTGCATGGGATACCTTTTCCCATTTAATACAAGCATACTTAAGATAACTTTCAATTGGCATCTTTATACAGTCATATTAGCATTCTTTATTTCATCTCGGTGAACGAGTATGTAAATATCTGATTCCAATAGCCTGCATGATCCTGATTTAACATAATGTTAACAATCTTACCTAACTTTTTAGTTCCAATGTACAAAATATGATCAGGTATGTTAGACTGGTATGATAGTATTAGATTTGATAATACTCAAAAAATGTCATATTGCATTGTATAAAACTTTATATCTCATGACTATACTGTAACTGATAAAACTTCATGTCTCATGGCTCATAATATTTCCATCAAAAGTGTAACCTGGTGTAGCCATTAAATTATAATATGCTTGTAAGGGTTCATGTTTATTTATCTTGATATGCATGTTGAATATTTCTGATCTGGCTGCTGTGTTGCATCGAAGTTCTGGTGGCTCTGAAGTACTGGTTAAACATCTTTTGAATTAACACAATTTTCAGAATGGAAGCTGTGTGTCAGTTAATGTGAAGGGAATTTTGTCTTTTTTGAGAAAAAAGAGATCATGACTCAAGCTGATTTTGTTTTCACACTAAAAAATATATTTCAATAAAAGATTAGAAGAGTTTTCATACTTTTGATTTTCGTGCTCAGTATGTGATATGATTTTCCTGAAAATCAATTTCAAAATTCTGCCTATCTTAAAAGAAATTGAATGAAAAATAGAATTATGAATAAAATATGGATATCATAGGTATGAAAATAAGAAAAAGCAAATATCCTTTTCAAGAAAAATTGTTCTGCACACATTATGTCAGCTTTTGTTCATATTTAAATTGTGAATTAACCTGCCAATGCCATCCCTGATTTCTTTTGGCAGAATGTATTAATGGTTTGCCAGTACTAACAGCAGACTAACAAAAGTCACAATAACAGATATATCGTGTAGCCTTAGGAACTCGATCAAGATTCTTTATGTATCAAGTTGTAAAGATCTTTAAATTTACATGGAAACTTTGTCTTGAGTGCGTCTGAAAGGATTCAAGTGAGAAAAACAAATTTAGACATTAAAATGAATGTCTTAGCTCATATGAAATTTAAAATATTGGTTCCTAGAGCTACAAATATAGTTTTACAATACTAACATGCATTGTTCTACATCATACATGTATGACATTTTGTTTTTAGAAACTAATGTAGTGTTTTCCCTTTCTTTTTATCTTGCTGCGGAACACACCACAACCTAACAAACACGGCTGGGTTTTTTTTTATCTCTGTAGTGACTTTTGTTGCTTTGCTGTAGTCACCATTTTGTGTTTAATACTGTTGGAAATCTTCTGGGTGTGATGGATGATGACCTTCACATTCAGGAGGTATGTTTATTAATAGTAACTTTAACTTTCATTTTTAATATTTGTAGTTTATAACTTTACACTTTTAAGTTTTTTTTTATTTGATTAGGGTGTTTTTAGTTATGAATTTATCTTTGTATGATATCATGGTTATGGTATACTATTCATATTTAGTGATAAAGATTTTAACATAGCATTTTTCATATCACACAATTAATCAGCCCTAGAACTAACAGGCTTGATGGCTAACATATGACTAAGGTCTGATGAAGGGTGTGATATGCAAAATGTCATTGTCAGGATATCTTTGTCATACATGTATATTGCCAGCCAATCAAAGATAAATTTCAGAAATGCTAGAAGTGGTATGTGGTAAAGCTTCCCAACATTGACACATTGATAGTCTTACAAAATAAAGGAGAAATTCCTTTATATCTGTATTTTTTTTGTCAGGTAAAAGTAAGCGTTTATTTTCAAAAGTATATAATAATTGTAGATTAATATATGACCTAATCCATATTGTACCTAGGGCTGGCTCGAGGTCTGATATGGGTCCAGGGATGTTAGCCTGTCCGATATAGATTAGTTCATGTATTAATCTGCTTATAACATTACATAGAATAGAGAATGGAACGGGGAATGTGTCAGAGACAACAATCTGACCACAGAGCAGACAAAAGCTCAAGGCTAGCAATGGGTCTTCAGCGAGACAATCCCATATACATTAATCTTATTTCTTTGGCATAGATAATCTATGAATGGACGGATTTCTATGGCCCTCTTTATTAAACTGCTTGAGGGCCTGTTAAAGGACAATTACAAACAGTTTATAAAACAAAACAGAAAATGGCTGGAAAATGACAATTTAAAGGAACTATCTGATTAAAACAAATAAAGACTGACTGGAAAATGATATGTTAAAAGAACTATCTGATTAAAACAAAGCCTATCAACAGGAATTGTAGACATTTTTCGACTGCAAATACATTAGATGTCTATTTGTATGTAAGGTCACTTCCTGGAAGAATTTACAGTGTGTGGGTCAGAATTTTACACCCATCGAAGGAGGAGGAAATGTTGTTTTTAGCTCACCCAGTCAATGGCCAAGTGAGCTTTTGTCATCACTTGGCATCCGTTCTCCTTTTATTTTTTCACATTTTAATCTTCTCCTCTGAAACCACTGGGCCAAATGGAATTAAATTTGGCAGGAAGCATCTATGTAAGGTCCTTTATAAAGATTGCTTATTTTGTCCCGACAACATCAACGTTCGGACAACAAATATGGCGACTATGGGCAATTGTTGTTTCTGATTGACTGAGTTTTCAAAAATCTTCTCCTCTGAATCTGCTGGACCAAGTGGAACAAAACTTGAAAGGCAGCATATGTGGGAGATTCTCAATAAACTTTCCTCATTTCGTCCCGATGGGACTACAAATATGGCCGCCATTTGGCAGTTCTTGTTTCTGATTGGTTGATATCAAAAAATCTCCTCTGAAATGGCCAAATGGAACAAATATAAAGGATCTTCTCTGAAATTGGTTGCCCAAATGGAACAAAACCTGACAGGAAGAATATATGGGAGGGCCTTTATAAATTTTCCTCACTTTGTTCCAATCGGAATACAAATATGGCCGCCATAAGCAGTTCTTGTTTCTGATTGGCTGATATAAAAAAATCTCCTCCTCTGAAGTCACTTGGTCAAATGGAACGAAACTATACAAAGTTTCCTCATTTCGTCCTGAAAAGGCAACAAACATGGCCATGATAGGAAGTTATCTAGTTTAAAAAATGTGTCCGATGACCCCGCCTGTCAACCAACATGGCCGACATGGCTAAAAATAGAACATAGGGGTAAACTGCAGTTTTTGTCTTATATCTCAAAAACTAAAGCAATTAGAGCAAAACTGACATGGGGTAAAAATGTTCATCAGGTCAAGATCTACCTGTCATGAAATTTTCAGACGAATCGGTCAACCCTTTATTGGGTTATTGCCCCTGAATTTTTAATTTTAAGGAAATTTTGCAGTTTTAGGTTATTATCTTGAATATTATTATAGATAAAGACAAATTGTAAACAGCAAAAATGTTCAACAAAGTAAGATCTACAAATAAGTCAACATGACCAAAATCGTTGATTGACCCCTTATAGGAGTTTTTGCCCTTTAAAGACGGCATTCAGCGTAAACTTTGCTTTTAAGATCTTTTCCTCTCAAACCACTGAGCCAATTGAGACCAGACTTTGGTGGAATGGTCCTTGGCTGGCCCCCTTCCAAACTTATGTCTGGCATCCCCGACTTCCATGGCTGCTGTTACTAAAAATAGAAAAAAAAGGGGGGGGGGGGGGGTGAATTTCAAAAACCTTCTTATATGAAACTACAAGGCCAGTTGGAACCAAAGTTGGCAGTAATGGTTTTTAGGAAGTTCTCTTTCAGAAATATGTCTAATGACCCGGACTGTTAACCAAGATGGCCGCCACAGCCGAACTTAGTTTAACATAGGGCCCTATGGGAAAATTCATTGAAAAATATTCTTGCCTTAAACCACTTGACCAATTGGAACCAGACTTGTCAGCAATGGTCCTTAGATGGTCCTCTTAGAGAGGTGTGTCTGATGACCCGGACTGTGAACCAAGATGGCCGCCACAGCTGAACTTAGTTTAACATAGGCCCTATAGGAAAATTCATTGAAAAATTGTGTTGTCTGAAACCACTTGACATATTGGAGCAGGACTTAACGGCATTGGTCCTTAGGAGGTCCTTTTTCAGAAATGTGTCAAATTTCGTGGACTGTAAACCAAGATGGCCGCCACAGCAGAACTTAGTTTAACATAGGACCCTATGGGAAATTCACTCAAAAATCTTCTCGTCTGAAACCACTAAGTCAATTAGAATTAGACTTGGTAGCAATGGGTCCTTAGATGGTCCTCTTTCAGAATTTTTGTGCGACGACCCAGACTGTCAACCAAGATGGCCGCCACAGCAGAACTTAGTTTAACATAGGGCCCTATGGAAAAATTAATTGAAAAATCTTCTTGTCTGAAACCACTTGACATATTGGAGCCAGACTTGGCAGCATTGGTCCTTAGGAGATCCTCTTTCAGAAATATGTCCGATCACGTGGATTGTCAACCAAGATGGCTGCCACACCGAACTTTGTTAAATATTGGACCCTATAGAAAAATTCAGTTAAAAATCTTTTTGTCTGAAACCCCTTAGCCAGTTGGAACAAGACTTAGCAGAAATGGTCCTTAAATGGTTCTCTTTTAGAAATGTATCCGTTGACCTGGACTAAACCAAGATGGCTGCCACAGCTGAAATTAGTTTAACACAGAATCCTATAGAAAAACCAGCCAAATTGACTGCAACACTTAAATTTTTAGGTCTGCTCAAGGTGAAAAGTTAAATCCAGGTGAGCGATACAGGCTCTTGAGAGCCTCTAGTTTTACAAAACCGTGATATACAAAGAACTTTGATTAAAATATTCATTTCTGTTTGTTATTACATCATGTAAGGCTACTCATCAATATGAATAATATCTCTGATTGCAAAATTGCATATAAGGTATATCAATAGTATACAATTATTGAACAGTGTTGAGGGATATACCAATTTTATTGGTCCCAAGACATTGACTATTTTCCCAACGCGTCAGCAGAAGGAAATAGTCAATATGTCGAGGGACTAATGAAATTGCTATATTCCAAAACAGCTGTTCAATAATTGTTTTATTATACCTAAAATTGCAAATTTCTCCGAAATGTTGAAAAAAAACCCTGTGATTACTTACAGTTATGGACAAAATCGAAGCCATTAAAATCTTATTGACCTGCGCACTATTGTGAGGCTGTTAAAAAATATGCCCATTATCGTGACATTGTCCAATAGAATTTGTCTGCGAAAAGAACTATTACCCTGGGCAACAGCTCTTCCAACTCGAAAAGCTATTAAACAGTTACTTTAATGAATAAAATTTTACATAGTTAAAACATACTGATTGATAATAATTGTTTATAACTTCTTTACTTGATATTTTATCTAACTGGACCATGATACCATACAAAGACAGCATGAATATATGTTGATTATTGTGTTTATTGTGTTTATTCAGTTGTAAGTGGAGCTCAAACTTTTCCTTGTTTCTACTGAAAAAAAAACAATATCAAAACTAATCCTAGAAGTATTTACTTGTTACAGACCTATAGATTTGAAGCTTTCTCCTATAAAGGTATGATAAACAAACCAATATACCTTTCAAAAAATATACCATTCTGCTAATTGTTTAACTTTTACCTGGTGGGGAAAGACTGCATGAGGAAAACTACATGTTAAAATATTTTCCAAAACTCGGTGATTTACCGAGATAGCTTTTCTTAATGTCCAATTTTACCTCAGTGTAGTGAATTATGAAGTAGCAAATACATTTGATAATAAGTTTCCATCTTTAAAATGTTTATCCTTTGGAATTAAATAATTTAGCAGTTTTCCAATTTTTATTTTACGGTTGCCAAATTGTTGTATGCAGAAGCATTTTCATCACTTATTTACATTGTTATTTCTGTGTATATTGAAACTGTTACAGAATGAACTTGCTACAAATTTCATTAATTATTATTCAAATAATTATTTTAAGTTCTGTTTATTTTATGCATGGTTAATTTTGCTTTTTATTTTTATTTCATTTTTGGATTATTTCCCTTGGCTTAACAGCATGTTTGAAAGCAAGGGGTCATTTGCTGAGTTACCAGGGCAAACAGTAGGAGGTGATCAGTTGAAAAATACTTCAAAGGTAAAATTATTTCCATTTTTGTTAAAATGATTTTTTTTTATATATTTATCGTTTTTCCATCTTGTTATTACATATAGCCATTTCTACAAACTCTTTCTGGTTTCACTATCTATCACAAACTATAATTTCGGAAAAGCTATAACCCTTTAAGTGTAGGTGTATAGGATGGATGCAATGACAACAATAAGAAGAATTTTAATCCCTTTTGAATTATTCAAATTTGGGTCATGAAAATTTTGAAAATCCTCAAGATATTTTAGCATCAAACAACATTTTTAATAAAATTGAATATGGAGTTGAAAATATGTGTATATTCAAGTAATTTTTAGGATTATCTGTTCACTTCTCATCATTGTTTGTAACCAGCCCAAAAAGGGAAATAACTTCATTGAGATTACAAATTTCAAGAAACAGAAAAAAAGGGTTTGTTGAAAGAGCTATGGAAAAATTGCATGTCCATTTGTTGTTTTTAAATTTCACAAACATGCAAATTCTAAGATTTGCTGACTTGTTAGTTCCCCATATGGCAACCTGTTCTCCCTGTTTTTAAAATCATAGTGATAAGTCCTAAGAAAAAAAAAATGCAGGTTACTTTAATCATATTGCTGAAGTCCTTTCTTTGGATTTTTTTACCATAAACTTTAAAAATTCCCAGAATGCAAAGGTAACTGCAATATGGGCTACTGACAGAATTGTTTTGCTAGTTATTTCACAAGGTATTATCAGAAGATATTATGACTTATTTAGATATGCAACTTTAGAAAGACGACTTGAGCGAGCTATTTTTGCCCTGTGTCATCAGCAACAATATTGTTTTGAGGTGTTTCCTACTCAGTCTCAGGTATTTTCTTTGTGTTGTCAAAAATAGTGGAACTTCTTTTGAGTTATTTTTTGTTACATGTAATAAAGTTCTGTAGCAGCCACTTGGTGAACTCTGTCTATTTAAACAATTATAAAACGTGGCCTGTTTCAGTTCTCTGTTACCAAAAATAATGATAGCTTAAATTAAAAAAGAATCCTTTAAATTGAAAGTTAGATGCATATTTCTATCGCGTTAATAACATTTGTTTGGTTAATCTACAGAGATTGTGACATTTGCTATATAGTCATCTTTAGTGAGTGAAACATCATCAGGGGGCCTCTAGTTGTTGGTGAAAGATTTCAGTATTCTTATGATTTGTAAATTTAGTATACACTGTATTTTATTTCTGTTTGTATTTTTCTGGTTTCTGTGGTATGCCTTTAGTTTGGAAGGAAGAAATGTTTAACTCATTGTTGTGATTTGAGGTGCAGTGAATCAGCAATTTAGTTAGCAATAGGTTTCCATCAATTTTTTAACCTTTCTGTTATTTTTGGCATGAAATGTTTCAGCAGTGTTTTTCTTAATATTTCTTAATATTTACCGGGTAGAATAAATTTTTCCGGCAAATTGGTATTAATTTTGACATTATAGCGCCTGCTTTACAATAAAACTAAAAAAGTAGTTTGTAATTGAGCAGAAAATATTTTTGATCTGTAGGATTCTCTGCGTAGGCTGGTGAGTAATACTAACCAACAACAATATATTACACGTATACAACTATACCAAACACAGTGGAATATGTAGCAGATATCAAGGCCATTTTATCATGTATCCATTGTTTTACATTGAATTGTGAAAGACTCTACATGTCAACAAAATAATCCAGGAAATTTTATATCTTAAGTAATGAGATATAGTCTACAAAGTCATTATGAAATCGTAAACTAGATTTTATTTCATGCAAGTGACATAATCCAACATTTTCATGCTGACTGAGTTTTGTCTGTTCAATATTTTAAGTTTTTCATGGATTTTGTTACCATCCAGTAAATTAAAAGTGGACTTTTTAAATATTACAAAGAGTTATATAACAATGAATGAAAGGAACAGTTTTATTTATAAATCATCATAGATACACTTGCTAGTTAACACATCTTAACAGTGCCTGTAAGTTCAACTAATGAATTCGTTTGACATTGCCCCCCTTCCAATAAATGTATTTTTCTTGTTTATATTCTTTACCAAAAAAGCTGTTCCATGTAAGTAAACAGCACTTAATTTGTGTAAATTTTTTATATTTCCATGACAACCACCTCTTTTGGTATAAATGTATCATAATGGCAACATAAATTTTTAACAAATAATATACCCATATAGATTTTTAAAAAAACGTATATTTTTACCCTGTTACATAGCAGTATCCATTAACCATTCCTATAGATTATATCAAGTAACAAAAACCTACTAGTATTTGTATTTTGGACCTTTTTGTATGTCCTTGAAATTATCAAATTGTATTCAAGGTTAAAAAGGGAAATAACTAATCTTTTCAGAATAAACTAATCATGCCACCAGCGAAAAAAATAAGTGTAAAGTATTTTTGTTTGTAATAACCAAATCGAATATTTCACAGAATTTGGAGTGTTGTTTACAGGATGATTTTGAATTGAGTTTCAGCATGCATCACTATTTGCTTGTTTATATCGGGGATTTTATTTTCTGCAGTATTATAATATGCTTGGTTAACATGAATAATGAAATAATTAATCTATATTATACTGTAATTTCTAAGTATGAAAAATTAAATAATGTTGGATTGTAAGTTCATAATTATTCGTGTATTCAGTGAAGAAAGTCAGAAACAAACAAAAAGGATGTTAGATACTGTAAATTCTGATTTTATTGTGTCCACTTACTATTACTAATCTTCAATAATCAACATTAAGGTATCCGGACCATAAATGACCACGTGATTATTCAAAAGTTCCTGGATGTTCCATACAACGCAATTGAAATGACCTCGGTAATTATCGGCAAACTCCGGAAATGCCAATATAACTAACTTATTTTTACAGACTCGGCATATAAGCAACAAAGTGTGTTTCAACTTGAGAACAATATATTTACAAAATTCCAGCTTTAAATTGTTTGTTTCAGCCATTCACGGTAAAAAAGAGATACAATTTTCGATCATGATCTATTATGGTCCGGATACCTTAATGTTATTCATTTGAGGATATTTCAAGTCAAATAAAAATATGAGGATCAAGTATTACATTATTCAACTTGTCGCAATTTTTATACGACCGCAAAAACAATGTGTTAATTTCTGAATTTATAGTACTGTAACGTGTCTTCTGGTTTGTGATTTTTCTTACATTTGTTTGACTTGTGCTTATTTTAATTTTGATACAAATACTTGACTTTCAAAAATGAGTTTTTTTACTTGTCTTGTTGAGTGTCTGTGAGACAACTAAGAACAGATAGTATGAAATGTAGGTGATTTTTTTTAAGATCGCTTTTGATGAAGTTTAATTCATTTGATAAATGTTTGAAATACTCAAATAGAAATAAATTTGAATTTTATTAAATTAGATAAAATAAGCTTTTCAATTTCCATATTTTTTAAGATATTCAAAAACGTTTGCCTTCAAGTTGCATAATTTTTTTCTACTGGATAGAATATTGTTTAAAAATTTCTTGTCTTGGGACAGAATCAAAATCTTGTAAAAACACAAATTTTCCCAAAGAAACTGAATGCATATGTATTTTAAATATCTTACTAATATGTTGAATGTATAGCAGCCTTCTGTGAATGTTAGATTGATGTAAAATACGTGTATATCAACTCATGATTTGCATGAAATTTCTTACTCGAAAGAAACATTCATTGAAATTATAGATGTTATATTTGTTTTTCTGTGGTACAATCAGAGATCTTTGACTTTGTAGATAAGGAGAAAAACTGCCACACCAGAGGAGTTGCTATATCCAGATACAGTGATTGGGCCACAGTTACATACTTTACATGAGGAACCACAGAAGACCATGAATGGTCCCACTGATGGACAAGTTGTGCCACTGAAGACTGTAAATGGCCCAAGTGACGGACAGTTAATGCCACCACCCACCAAACTACCATCAAAGTGTTCATCCACATCTAGTTTACCTAGGTATATTGAAAAATATTTCTTTATATGCACCTGCAAATATATGTGTCTTTTCATCCTTCTTTGTGTATCCTATATTGCATTCAAAATAATTTGACTAAAATGATGTTTTGATGCACCATAAAAGCTAATGTTTTGAATAATGAAATTGACCTTGAGTTACCAGAGTTGTTCAGTATACTGGTAAATTTGTCTTTGATGGACATCCTTTATACCATTGGACTTAGAATTATTAATAAGCATTTTCCCATATCTGTCCATCCACCAAACACACTTAAGTTTCTGCTCTCTTACTGGAGTTTCCCTCAGCCAAATGTTTTTGAAACTTGTGTATGATTCATATTACCAAGTTTAAATTGGGTATTGTATTATAAGTATTGTCGAATTCCTTTTACTGATCGAGAGTTATGTCCCTTTATATATATGGAAAAATTGTACTTTCAGTTTGCCTTGGCCAAATGTAAAACAATCTGTACACAATACTCACTAAAACAAAATAATGGTCAAGTGTGAATTTGGGTATGTTTCTTTTTATCATTCCAGAGTTATTCCTCTTTATAAATGGAAAAATTGCAAATTTTGTTGATATGGGAAATATCCAAAGTTGGGGGCTCTGTTTCGCAAAATCGTTTGAAATTTGGAAAATTGTTTAGGATGACTAGAACAGATCAAGTTCAAAATGACCTTATTTCAATTTTGTCTTTTCCTAGTTAAGCCCTTTTTAATGTAGAAAAGAGCCAAACTTGAGGTTTCCCTTCAATAACTTGAGTATTGTTTTTACCAAATCATATGAACTTTGGCTTCGGAAGTTTGGACTACTAAATGCAACTTTAGTTTGAATTTGTCATTTTGTCATTTTGGAGTTATACCTTGGGGCAGCGTCATCAGTTTATATTTTTGTGGTTAAAAAATATATCATTTGATTGGAAAAATATATTTAATTCCCATTATTTCGTTTGCTTTTTCCATCTAATATATGTGGTGTGTTTGATTAATATAGATATCTTCATATTTCTGTTAATAATTGTATAATGATAAATTACCATGCAGAACTGAAGTTAAAAAACTCTGTTTTAAAACTCCTAGAAAAAATCAAATTGAGTGCGAGTTATTACAGCCTGCACATAGACTCTAGTAAGTATTTCTTAATTTCAGACTGGCCAACACATCTCGAACAGATCCTGGTCCTTCACCAAGTCTCAGAAGAAAAGAGTTCACCAAACCCAGCCCAGATCCTTCTCCAATCCTTAAAAGGAAAAATCATAGTAGTTCAAGTCTCCTGACTAGATCTAGTTCTATGTAAGTATACATAATAAATATTTATATATTACATCATTGTTGTCTCAGTAAACCTGTTTAGTCAAGGTTCTTTCTACTAGTGGTTTTCAGTTCACCTTTGCCAAAGTGCTTTGTGAGCTATTGCCATCACTTTGCATCCATCATATGTTGTCATCATAAAATTTCCTTTAAAAATCTTCTCCAAAGAAACCACTGAGATAAGGTTACCAATTTAGATGCAGTAGTCCTTTGAAATTGTGTTTGAGCGATTAATCAGCAAAAAAATCAATATGACCCCCATTACATTAAAAAGAAAAATTAGCACAAAAATTGAAAAAAAAAAAATCTGAATTTCTTCTCTTAGACTATTGGGTCATTAAAAAGTAGAAATCAGTCAAATAATATGTTTAAAAGAAGTTACAGTTTTTATCACCAAAATTTTAGCATGTATTATTTAAAATTGTATAAGGTGGATTTTCTCATACTTTTAAATTGAATCTAAGTAAGATAAATACAAAAATATAATTACATGTTTGATATTCATGTTTGCCAATGTACTATGTATTTGATTATAGGCTAGAACATTTTTTTTTATTGTAAAAAAATGCTTTGAATATAAAATTTGCTGGGAAGTTAAATTTTAAAGCATTTTCACCAAAGTTGAATACTTCAGAATGATTTTTAAATTACAAAGTTGTTAAGAGCATCTGTTCCTAAAATAAATATTGAGATGGTTTATCAGTTGTTCTGCTACTGGAAATAAAAATGTTTAAGTTATATCTAAACAATGGTGTTTACTGAGGTATTTCTTGTATTTGCATGAATGTAATTTTTCATGATAAACCTGTTATGTATTTACTCCAGAAAATAAATTACTATACTTTTTTATAAACATTAAAATTTTAGGAAATGTGTGAGGACTTTTTCATTGTAAGTCAATTTATTGACAGACAAGTGTTCATGGTAGAAAATGTAGATTCAGACAGCACGAGATTGTATCTGAGTGGTACATTGAATGTTCACTGGGATATAGAGACTAGTAACAAGGCTGTAGTTGTCACAATATTATAGTTTATGGAAGTGTTTTGACACATTGTACATTTGTTTTGGACACTTTTTGGGAACACATTGTTTTTGTTTTTCAACACTACAGCATTATGTCCATAGTTAAAATTCAAGTTTCAGGTAGTTGGATGTCATACCAAAATTAGATTTCAATGAAGTTTCATTTAAGTCATTCATAACCGATAGTCAGTTTTCATTGTCTTGAAAACATTTTAAAATGGTCCACTTTATAAGCAGTTGCTTCATGTCACTAAGGAAAACACATTATTATGTGATAAATCAATACAAGTCAGCATTAACATTATTGTACAATATTGTTTGTCTAATGGTATATGCAGATACTTTGTCTTTCACATGGCAGTGCAATAAACTGCAGCTTCCAGTGAAATATTGAGGAATAATAATGATTTCTATTCTGTTGCGCAGTATGATATTGATTTTATTGTATGAATATTTATAAATTGTGGACAGATATAAAATACGATAATTATTAAAGTAATAATTATTCAGACATGACTTCAGCATAAACAGTCACCCCATATGAATTATTTATCTTGTTTTAAAATTTAGTCAATATTTAGAAACATTCTAGTTATAATGACAATAGATTAATGAAGTCATTGTATACATAATGTCAGTGTAGTTTTAAATATTTTAAAAATACTATATAAGGATTCAAAACAACAATTCAATAAGACAAGTGAAGGAAGTTCTCTTTCATTGCTGTTCTGGAACCTGCATTTCAAATAGTTTTTTTCATGTGGTCTTTTTTTAGTCGTGTTTAGGTCAAGTACAATTTTCATGACACATCCTACAAATTACTGTAATTTAGTGCAGAGGTAGAATTTTTTAAGACCTTCAAATCAAAAGAATAATACCATAATTATTTTGAATTCTTTTAGATGTTGAAAATCATTGGTTTGATAAAGACAAATTTTAAGCTAGGTATTTGTTAAAATATCAGAATAGTTTTAGGCCGGCAATTGCAATATAAACTGAGTTTGAGAGATACGCCCAGTTCAATAAAGATTTCCAGTTTTCCTAATAAAGTTTCCAATTCTCTCTCAGTACATCAGCATCTTCCCCCAACAAAAAGCTGGCATTCTTAATAAAGCCAAAACTATTATTGGAATTGTCCATATAACACTGATATTTACAATCAGACAAACAGAATGGTTTAAAATTGGACCAATAAGTGATCTCACAGTATCATCAGGACAAAAGATTGGTCTGATCCTGCAGATCTTGAAATGATTTAAGGATCGAAGGTTGATGCCACATTTAGGCCTTGAAATATTAAACATATAAAGATAAGTCAAAATTGAGGATGGAATAATATCTTGAAAATTTTTATTGGTCATTCATAAGAGGAAATGGCATTTATAGGAAAAGTCTAAGCACTGATTAGATTTGATTCATCACAAATCATAAATGGCTTTGTGGACAGCATAAGAATATATAAAATGTTACTATCACTTCATTGAGACATTTTGTCCCCTGTTTAGCTAAGTTGAATTAGAAATTACACATAAATAGTCCTTATTTTTTCTGTCGTTTGGAAACTGTTTATGAAATGTATTTTTCTTATCAATAGCTTACTAGGTGAAATGAAAAATTTTACTTTAACCCTGTCCAGGCAAATGATGCCTCAAGGCATTGTGGCCCTTTCCAGCCATTTGTATGCCTCTAATCCTCTCCATTGTTATTTGGATACACCTTTTTGGTCTCGATTGCAAGAGAAACATTATAGCTACTGAAGCAGTAACATTTTGGACCCAAATTCACATGTATGAATTAACAGTACCATGCAGAATAGCCTTGGTGCCATCATTTGTCACAAAGAGTGAATTAAGAGGGAGGGGTGGGCTGCCTTTTGGGCCACAAATGGAATATTGTAGGGTGGGAAAATTTTACTTATGAGCTGTACAAGAACAGCAAAGGTCATTTAATACCTCTGTGTGTGAAATTTTTTTTTTTTTTTTTTTAACTTTTGAGCACCATTAACAGTGCAAAAATGTCCAAAATTGAACTTTTAGTCTCAATCACAGACTCTGCCTCTTTTGAATATTACAAACGAAAGTTTGCAAAGTCTTGAAAACAGACAAATTTTGAAAAAGTGTTAAAGATTCAACTATTTTATTCAGACAAAAAGAAAAGAAAAAAAAAGTGTATAAAAATATATATCTTCTAAAATCACTAGTTTATAACAACTGGTGTCTCTGATAAATCAGTTTGTCCCATCATTCTGGATATTCGTAATTCTTCCGAGGGTCGTCGTGATTTTGACATCTTGCGTAGATAATTTTGTAGTTGAAGGGAATTTGTTTTTCTCGCAGATCTAGCAGCAGTGTTGTGTGGAACACCTGGTCTGTTCTTCACATCCTGAGAAAGATATTTGGATAAAAGAATTGTAATTTGGAGATGTGATATAAAAATGTCATGTTTAAAGACAATAAATATTGGAGGATACGGGGGATTTAGTCAATGAAACAATATATCATTAGATTTAAAATGGTAATAGATCAATTGCATTAATCTATGTGTGCCTGTATAAGGTACTTAATATCTAAATTATGTGCATGATAATCAATAGCAGTTACACATTCCACTGTTTGATAACCTGTCCAGTGTAAATATACTTTCCCATTGACGTATATGTTAGATTTACAAACTTTTAATCTCTGTTTAATCTGTCTTAGATTATAAGTATATTTTATTAACATTTGGTATCCAAAAGTGGCTTATTTTAATCTGACCAAAGAATACCATGTTCAAACAATTTGGTTAAATAATATTACGTTATGTAGTGTGTATGTAAAAATATGAAAGCAATAGCATTATTGATGATCGTTTTATGTCTGTTTAGATTTTCTGAAGAATCTTCTGTGTTGCATCACTGAATGCTATATAGTTGCTCTTATAAAATATTAGTTATTGATGATGCTCTGTTTTCTCTAATGGAGAATAAGATGAAAGATTTCAGTATTGTAAATTCATTATATTTATTTCATATACAAGTTATCATGGTTCATTGCCACACAATGCGGTGAATTTTATTTCTGTGCAAAAATCCAAATTTCATAATTTGTTATTACTAAACAATTACAAAATGTTGAAATTTAGTATTTAGAAAACAGCATATTTTCTTTAAACCAGGAACAAAATTTAATTTGCAGCATTCAGATCTTTGGGAATAAAATTATGTGTAACTCTTTGTTTCAACCGCATGGTTTCTCAAGTTTGGTGTGTATTACAGTGAAAAATACATTTAATATGTTCACACTTTACTGCAAGCAAGCAATGTAATACATGTATAACTATCAGCAGAGATCTATTTTTTTTTTAAAAGTTTTTATATGACAAAATAAAAATTATATTGGTTCTTCATGTGTGTGGTCTTAAATATTCACTGAAAAAGCCATAGTTTAACAGATATGTTTGTTCATGTTTCTACAGGATATTTTTCATAGTAATTCTGTTTAATACATTTAGTTATTACAAATTTATATTATTTTCTGCCCAGATATCATGATAAAAGCTTTTAAGCACACCATTAAGAAACAACAAATACATACAAAATATTCTACTATAATATATATATCATAAACTCTTATCATTTCATCAAGCTTTTAATAAAGTATAAAATCAAATGATATACATATTAGAAAGTTTAATATAACTTGTAATAATTCATTTAAATCTCCTGACAGGGGCTATTATCAGATGTTCATATTATTAGTATGAACTCTCAATAAGTCAGATATTGGGGGAAAATACCACTAGAAAATTTAAAGTCTTAATGTTAAAACATTTTTCTGCAGTGTGGGCCCATGATAAAGGCTGTATGACAATTGCTTCTTGTAATTTTTTAATTTCTATTGAAAGGAAGTTGTTTTCCAATAACTCATGACATCTCTGTTTTGGTAATTTGTACATCTTAATAATTGTTAATTCTAATAACATCTTAATCCAAATGTTAGAGAATCTTACAGCTAAACAAAAGTTAAATGAAAATATTTCCCTGTAGTTCTCTTATGGACATAGTTTATTTGAATTTTTTATACTTAAAAGTAAATTGCATAAAAATCTTCTTCCACTTGTCCATGGATCAAAGAGTTTCACAGAAGTAAACTGTTAATTAGATGGCTAACTGAAAAGGTCATTAAATTTTGTGGGTGAATATCAAGTCATTTGTTAAATTAAGTGAAATACCCAAAGTTTCTCAGAGGAAATTGCCTGTATCTTGTACACTTTGGATAGAATTTAAAGCTGGAATTGACTATAGTTAACATAGAAAACCTTATCATTATATTACAAATGGTATAAGAGAAAGAGTACTTACATTATTTGTCAGCTCTGAATTCATTGACATTGAAGAGTAATGGTTCCTGTTCATCAAAAAATCACAGAGCGTGTTAGCACTTTT
This sequence comes from Mytilisepta virgata, assembly GCA_028015205.1. Lineage (NCBI taxonomy): Eukaryota > Metazoa > Mollusca > Bivalvia > Mytilida > Mytilidae > Mytilisepta > Mytilisepta virgata. Next base: position 52,067,850 of record CM051515.1, read on the forward strand.
CACATGTTTTGGGTTAATACCATATTTTAATGTCTGTTCATTCTCTATCATTCTGAGTCTCACAGAGTAAAGTATTTCAGCTAATGTTTTCATTCTTTCTTCGGGATCTTTCATTCTTAGATACAGTGTCTTGTACTGCTGAGTGGCCTTGATGACCTCTGTCTGATCAAGGTCATTTTCATTTTTAGAAATTGGAGGCAGAGCTGAATAAGCTTTGATACTGTCCACACTTATATTGTCACCAGGTGATATTGGGGGAAGAGACCTTGTATCCCCCTTGTATATCCCATTTTTTGAAGGCAAGATATCATGAAAATCTCTGTGTACATACTCACTGATAGTGTGTTTTTCAGCGAAATGCACTTTCTTCTTGCTACCAGTATTAATTGTGATTGTAGGACGTGTGATGTCATGTCGTGCTGTATCTGTTACTTCGGGAATTTTGTAAGTGTCTTTTAGAAGTTCTTGAGCCGCTGCTATTCCAGGAGGGGGATCCAGAGGAGGCAAATTAGGCATAGAATTATTACATCCAGAATCCCACTCAGTTTTTGAAGATGCAGACATGGCTTTTACAGGACTTGGTGGGCTAAACGGACTCAGAGATGGTAACTTTAGAATCCCTTCCTTCATTCTTCGAGGACTAAATTCTTGATCATTAGTAATATTTGTTTCTTGTTGATCATTTGTTATTTTTGTTTCTTTCGTCTTCTTTTTCTTTTTGCTGATTTTGTGAGCAGCAAGATTTGGTGCCATATAGTAACGTGATTGAGATCTGTTAGATCTTACCGACAATAAATCACTCATCTCCGACATGGGCGAGTTAATTTTTGAATCTGCCATTTGATTTCGTTGATGTCTTAAACTTGATAGTTGTTTTAGTAGTTGTGTTTTCTCCGTAGAATATTTTCTCATAGTCCGTCGCAAGTCATCTTGCAACTTCTTAGTATTGTCCCGCAGATCATTTCCATACATGTTGTTTCGAATGTTTGAAATCCTGCAATAAATTTAGAAACGTCACTAGAACGTGCACTTTTATTGTAAAAATCTGGCATTGTGATTTATTAATTCTGATATTATAAAGTTTAATTCTGTCTTAATTCCTGTATCCGTATAAAGACATTGGGTTAAATACTGATCACCAGGTTAAAACATAATCCACATAAGTAAATGTTATTAAACTTATTAGTTTCATAATTACGGGTTTTGAGTAAACATTCTATTATATAGTTGAAAACCTTTCCATTAAATGTGTAATAAATAGGTGAAAACAATTTGTTTAAAGTATCCAATCCTAGTTCGTGTTGATAAATATACAGACTAAACCCTCTAGCATTACAGCGGTAAAATTTATTGACAAAATTTTATTAACAATGTAAAGGTATATTAATTTTTGATGTAAGGGAGAAATCAATCGACAGAACCTATTCCTGTTCACAAAAGCTACAATGTTACGGAGATTATTAAATACTCTGTTTAATTAAAAATCTCGATGGTTCTTGTTTTGAAAGGTATTTTATATAGGGATTTAAATACATGATACAAAAGAAAGTTTTTGTATAAAGATAATATCTATGATATCAAAAAATGGAGTATGCATGTCACTGTCAGTCTCTGATATACTAATACCCTTATCTAATCCGATTTGCTTGTGAAGTGTGTATAAACCAATACTTAAGGGGATTAGAACTACAGGTGCATTAAAAAAAATATGACACCATGATACTGCAGATTTGTATCTTTTTTTATTTTTTTTTTACAGAACCAAGCAAGTGGTTGTAGTTAGAAATTAAATTTTGTTTAACTGTGCCATCTCCAACTTGAAAGAGTAATGGAGAACAGTCTCATAATAATAAAACAAATTTTGCATTTTGCATTAGACTTTTACATTTTGTTTGATTGAGAACCTCAGAAAGGAAATATTCTTATCATAAATTTTCTTGGACTTTGTGACTTAGTACTTTGGACAAATAGAAACGTTTTATTTACCTTAACACCTTTTTGGAGACCTATAGTATCATTGAATTACGTAATTATAGATTTCAGATTTTAAACTTTGGCTCCAAGGCATATGTAACATATATTACAAATATTATGGTTCGTGGTCAGAATCTTATTCATAACAGAATTAAAATATATATACATGTATGTGGTTTAAAATTATAACTGATCTTGTCATTGCATTATTATGGAAATTCTGTTTTAAAGTGTACTGATTGCCATGTCTTTATAGATCACTTAAGTGTACTGTATAATGCCAGTAATCTATTTACTTACGGTAAAAATAAATCAACCATATATACAATATACTCATTATCTTTTTGTTCCTTATTAAAAAACATTCTATTTAACATATTCTTTTTGACGCAAGTTTTATTTGAAAAGTTGTCAATAATTGTATATTTGGGAAGCGACTTCAATACTTGAGTATTTTACTGTTTGCTCTAATGATCATAAATTATTCATTTCTCAATGGTTAAGGATTTCAGTCCAAAGAAAATTCAATGAGATTTTTTAAAACAGTTGTTGGAAAATTGTGAAGTTGAATTTATGAGATGTCGATAAAGCACATTTTGAAACTGTTTTAATTTTAACAGATCATTGAAACTGTAATATTTAATATGACTTTGAAGAGGTCTTAGAATTTAGGAGAATGAGTCAGAAATAAAGTACATTTGTGATTTAAAACTTTAGAATTAACTTTCATAGACTTCAGTTTTATAAGCCTCTTGACCTAGCTATAATATTAATAAGCAAGGATCAAGGTTGGTTTTTTGGCTGACCTTAGACCAGTAGAAATTGGCTTTTATTTATAAAACTAAAATTCTCAAGGACTGGAGAATTATTAACAGAATGTGTTTTCAATTTTTACAAGTATTTTCATTGGTTGGATACAGTATTATTCAGTTTTTACCAATCACATTTTAGCTTATATACTTATTTTTTTTTATGAAAGTAGCTTACTTTCTGTTAACTGAGGGTCTTGCCACTGGTATTTGTTCTTCTGTGCAATGGAGAAGGTCAGATGTGTTTTGTCGCTGGTAGACTTGTGGAATATCAAGGTCAACATTTCCCTTTGGGGCTTTCAAAAGTCGCTCCTTCTTTGTTTTCTTTTTACTGGTTAATTTTCTAAACCTTGTGCTGCTTATTGACCTGGCTGTTTTTGTACAATTCTTTTGTCGTGGTGATTCAGTAGAAACAGTCGTTTGATAGGAATCCGTCTCGTAGGATTTTTCACTGATGATTGAAAGTTTGTCATCAAATTTATATATTCTCATATCTCTGTATTTGCTCTGACTTCGTAATAAAGTCACTTCAGTTAGCTTCTGATATTCTTCTTCTGAAAATAACTCATCGTTTGACTTTGGACTCGCTGATTCCTGGTCTTCGTCACTGCTGTCCATGAAAACACCTGAATCTTCTTTTTTTAGAGGTACAAAATCAGTCTTTTCCGGGTTTTCTAAAGGCGTTAATGTTTTCCAGTCCTTATTTTCTACCAAACCAGAAGTTGAAAAGTAGGCTGCTGTTACTTTGCCATTGGTAAAGATCTTTTGAACATCCCTTTTTCTTTCAGTATCAGACATATTGAAAAGTGGGAGTTTTCTGACAGGTAAAATTCTTTGCCTTAAAGAATAAAAAAAGATATCTATAATTCAAATTGTTCAAATTTTAACCATACCCAAGAAAAACAGGTTTTTTTTACCAACTTTTGGAGAATGCACATTGATACACAAAAAAGAAAAAAATCAGTTCATTTGAGCTCAATTAATTAGCAACATTAAAAGGGTTTGATATGACTGGGTGTGGGCATGGTTGTAGAAAAAATGAGTTTTTCGAGTGGCTGGCTGTCCAAGAATTGCTGGAACACTGCCATCCAAAAAATTCAAGTACCAATTTTGACAAACTTGTAACTACAAATGATCTAAGTATGTTCTGGCAAATATGTTTGCAATAATAACCCTTATGTAGTATTTGCCTAGACCCACTTTTAAGTCCCAAGTCTTGAGAGTGTTAACCCAGTGGTTTATGACTCTTCAGCAATACTCAATGGAAATAAGAAACTTTACACCTCGAGAAAAAAAAACATCTAAAGATTAAGCCATGCATGAGTGAAATAATGCTTATTAAAAAAAAATGGAACAATTTGATTATTGTAAATATAAAGAACAGTAAATACAGGAATGAAAACTCTGCATTACTTGACATTTTTGGGTAGATGCTTGGACAAAGCACTTTAAGGTCCAGAATAAAATAAAGGTCTAATGTTTTTAAATGTGGATATATTATAGGTTTCTTAAGATTGAAAAGTTAGTGTGTGAATTTCATGTTGCATTGTTTTTTACTCAGAAGATTGAAAATTTAGAATATGTCTAATCAAATAATACGTGCTTATCTCTCTTCTTCATAACAATTGATAATGTTAAATATTCTCATTATTATGTTTTATTTCAAGAATCCAAGAACAGGATTCACTGTAATATTATGTCCTTAATTTAAATTTTAGTTAAACACATACGACTATAGCTGCAAAATCTGCTCTGGACTAATGAGGAACCAGAGTGAGTTATCTTTTCCTAACCAATGTAGGTAAGGGAGATCATTAAATTCTCTCCCTTATGTCCTGAGGCTAAAAGGGAGACAAATTTATTATCTCCATTACCTACATTGGTTAGGAAAATATAACTCACTCTGGTTTCTCATTGTCAATCCCTTTCATAGCCAATATTACTTCGAGACAAATTTTTCAACACTACTTGATGTATCCAAATGGGAGACATGCATCAAACGGGAATTATTTCATCAAATCTCATTCGCCATATTTTGAAATTACAGTGCATCTTACAAAAATTTAACGATAACTAAATGTTATGAATGAGAGAGATAAGTGCATGTGCAAATATATGAAGCATTTTGAGAATAAAATGGTCGAAGGGTATAATGAAAATAAAAATTACCTGAAATTCTGTAATCCATGTCCAAAATGCTAGTCTTTTTAAAAAAAAATAAAGAGCTAAAACTGCAAGTGTTATCTTAATGGTTGTTTATGTAATAAATGCTATAATTTGCTGGGTTCTTTTAGATTATGACTGTAGACTTTAAATTGATCAGCTCCATAAAGAACATGTAAAAAATGGAGACCGTAGTATCAATTAATAGAATGCACATTTCTACAAGATGAAAGGTTTTTTCCTACGTGATAAATGATTTTAATTGTTAATTGACGAGAGTATTGGTTTAATATCAATTTAGTCAAATGTTATCGAGTGTCATCTTGGCAATGTTTTCTGCTGAAAATTGATTTTTACAAAATGATCATAGAAGAAATTGCTGAGAGTCTTTTTTGTCTGAGGAAATTAGATAGATCACTATTGACTTTGTACAGAAAGTTTGATGGTGCTAACAACTTAATTGGAATGATAAGTTTTTTGCAATTTTATTCATTTTGTTCTTTATAAGTTCAGATAGGTGAAAAAAATATATAGCCAGTTCTGTTTTTATGCCCCATCACAATGTTGATTTGATAAATGTTGGATAAGTTTAATACAACAAACCATTCAAATTCAGGGTAGATTTGGTTTTTAGGTCCTCACATTTAGTACATCGAGCAGATTTCTTTATGGACTTAAACAGTCCATTCATCATCATGCATGAAATGCAGGACTCTAAATTCACATAATTACAGAAAATACAGAAATATTCCCTAATACAAACGTACAAAATGGAGAGTAAAGGTTGATTACCTTCAAATTAACATTCTAGATGAAGAACAGTAATGGAAGAACTGTTCACTTAGTTTTTGTATCATGTTCTAGTATTGAATGGGTTTGTTACAGATAAATTAACCCCACATCCATTTTTATCTTGTTATTTAATAACTTTATTATATAACTTTTACTTAAATAGAAGGCTTAGACCAAAAAATAACATGATGATGGAAAGACCTAAAAGTGCAGATGTATATCTTTTAATCAGGTAATCTCCCTTTAAGGGGGAACTCTTCAGCATGGAGATCATGTAATGATGCTGCAGGATCATTTGTTATGGCTTTTCCCTCTTGGTATATATTTTTTTTGTTTAGGGAATTTTTATTTATTTTATCCAATAAAACTGGGAGAAATAACCCATGTAGAATTACTACAATACATGATTGCTTTATTTTTCTTTCTTTATATATCTGGGTTGGTTTTTTTTGGTGATATATTAAGCTTATTATAGTTTCATGATTATGCAGTAATCTTTAAAGTCATTTAATCTTCTTAAGATGGTCTAGAAGATGTTAGTCGAAGCATGGGTTTCAAATTTGAGATTCCACTAAATTTGGGTTTAACCTTTTGGTCAGTTTGGCATTTCCAATTTGCTCTTCAAATTTTTTTGTTTCTGTTTTGGTTTTCAACATTTTAGGCCTTTAGTACAACTGATGAGTTGTGAATCGACGAAATGTGCAGATTCTGTGCATCAAAATTAGTACCAAAGAATTACCCATCTTCATATCACATATTGACCAATTTGATCACTGAAACTTGAGAGTGATTGGAGGGAAAACATTATGAGAAGGTTGATGATCAGAATAGGAATATTCATTACATGTATTTTTTTCTGATTCCTACATTATCTATTATTTTAATTGCAAAATTAAATAAATTAAAAATTTCAAAAATTGAACTTAGTATGAAGTAACAAATCATTAGCATAAAACTTCAAATCATTTTATCGAAAAGAAAAAAATAATATTGAATATGAAATCACTGTTACTTACTGTATGACTTTTCTGTTTATTGTGTAAATTAGAATTGGCAGTTCTACAGCTTTTCTCTAATATATATGTCTTGCTGTTCTTGTATAAAGACAAAGAAGTAGATCTATATTGTAATACAAAATATATTTCTATCTTAAGATTTCAAATATAATAAAACAAAGACTTTCAGAATATGTACTTGGTTTGAACTTTTATCTAAATATATATACACTACACCTTTTAATTCAGTGTCACTATTTATTCTTTCATCGATAACAAAAAAATTTAGACAAGATCAGTTTTCATTATGTCACTCATTCGGTTTTGTTTTTACATTTTTGTCATTTTCGACCTTGATGACGAGATCAATTGTTTTAATGGAATCATGACACTTTTTTTGTTAGGAAATGGAAGATCGGTTTGAAATAATATCACATAAATACCTGTCTTACTTAATAGCACTGGTTTGATTTTAAGATTATTTTTATGGGGAAATTTAATATTTTTTAGATATTTTGGTGTTGGGTTTCTTTTGAGGTAATTGGGTTCATTTGTTTTTACAGTTTTGCTTGAATGTTATCATTAAAACAGTTAATTGCATGAAACGTATTATGTCAGATTTAAATTCTGATATATATGTTTTGCAAGATTGTTAAATTGACCATTTAAAATTTGAAAATTAATTATTAAATGCAAATTTTATTACCAGTTTATTTTATTGACATTTTTTTAAAAGACTGTTTATAACAATGAAGTTAATTCAGATTTATTTCTTTCAGTTAATCAAACCCCCAATCTTTTGTTTTTCAAACTCATCAATCAAAGCATTTATGAGAATAGTTAAAAAAGACATGTCACTTTTGTAATCATCAGTTTTTTGCCTTTATGTCTATAGTTAAAAAATTTTGATTCACTTTGGTAATAATTCTCGCAAAAATTATCTTTGCAGAGATACGACAACATCCTCTGACACAACACCACCTTCATCGCCCACACTGTCACGGAGAGCCAGAGTCGTCGATGATAATGTGTTTTCACGTTTGACCAGTAATACACAACCACCATCCCTAAATCCTCCAAACAGGTTTGTGTTATGGTACAAGAAATCCTTCCATTTCAATATATCTAGTTGATAGGAGAAATGTTGTTTCTGATATTGTTATAGGGTCTTGCCTACTGTGATTAGATATTTTGTCATAGCCATCAGTGATCAAAAGGCTGTTGACAGATGGATAGACAAACTTTATGATTACAAATGTATAAACTGATAGCCAAAATGTGGTAAAAAATAGTGTAAAATGTCAAAAAATTAGCTTACAAACAATCTGTTACATTATTTGTTGAAAGTAGATTGTGTTTTTTAATAGGTTGATTTTTTTTTCATTCAAAACAGAAACTGCATTTGTCCATCTAAACATAAAAATATTACAGATATGACAATAGAAGTGTTGTTTTGATAAACCATCAGAATATTATATACTTAACTAACGGGTATGCTGGGAATGGTAAATTTATTATACCTGCCGCAAACATAGTTTTGGGGGGGGGATATAGGAATTAGCCTGTCCGTCTGTCTGTCTGTTTGTCCAGAATTTTTTTGTACCTGCAGTTTCTCAAACATGCCTTATCAGAGGTTAATGAAACTTTGCATACTGTTAGATCCTAGTATGTAGATGTGCGCATGTGAAGTATGTCTTGGTCCAATAATTTTTTCCGTAATTTTATACCCTTTTGGACTTAGAAATTCTTTCTATCCCCCAATTTTTTTTTTACCCACAGTTTCTCAAACATGCCTGATCAGAGGTTAATGAAAATTTGTATACTGTTAGATCCTAGTACGTAGATGTGCACATGCAGAGTATGTCCTGGTCCAATACTTTTTCCCATAATTTTATTTTTAATTTTTCTTTAACTTTGTGTAAACTTCAAAACAGACATGTTGCTGCAGGGAGTATTAGTCCCTTTCAGGACAGTTCTAGTTGTAACTGAGGTGAAAACTATTGCCCTGTGGAGCTGCCGATGGCAGTAGCTGGTATCTAGGATAAAATAAGCTTACTATTCCATACATGTGACAAATTCAGAATGGGTATGGGTGAGATGGGGGTGGTTTTGGGTGAGATTTTTGTTCCTGTGGAATTACATGCTTTTAAAAAAAAATTTCCTGTTCTCAACTATCACACAGTGATTAAGTAAATTTATCCTCAAAATAATATATACGTTTAATATTTATGGTAAAGTTTAAACATTTAAAAAATTAATAGAATAGAGAATAGTGACTGGAAAGCATGTTTATAATATATAGACATTCTCAGTGTTCTGTAATTTGGAATTAACATATTTAAATGTTTTTCAAATCTTTTATCTTTACTTCTACATAGGACAATTGTCATTAAAACAAACAAAACATGCTTTGATACATTAAATTTATTCAACCTTCTAACAGTTTTTTATAACAAAAAATATTTATAAATTTTGTTGAATTTTGGCAAAACAAGGGAAATAACACAACATTGTTTATTTACGAAAATATTAACAAGTTAACTATGACAGTGATCGTTATTGACGGACACAAGTTAACCATAAAATGATAATTTCAGTATAAAATAAGGAGGAATTAACAAACAGTTCTGTACTTTTCATATCAAAAAGAAAAAATATTCATTTACCATTTAAAATTTGATGGCTTTTAATGTAAACAGTTTATTTTTAAGGTTGAGGTAAGCTTGAGAAACCGTTGCCCGCATTATTTTGCATTTTGCATTAGATTTTTACATTTTATTTGATTTTATCTGTCTGAGAACCTCAGAAAGGAAATATTCTTACCATTTTCTTGAGGTTGTGAGATTAGTCTAAAATTCATGAGTCTCACGCCTAATCAGAGTGGAATATCACACGTATGCTATTCTCCTAATATCCAGTCAGTCTTTATTTTATCATACCAAAGGACTATTTACCGGTCAATAGTTCCAGGTTTAGAAATAGGAAAAATAGTAAAATTATTGCCTAAATTTCTATACTGAGGTGTAATAATAGAATTTTATTACTATTTTGTGTTGTTTCAGAGGAAACATTGTGCCAAACCCTAACAGTAGTAAGATAACAATGACAAGTGGTAAACCAGCTCCTGTATCATGTACACACATGGCAGAGGGGCATTCCAAAGCTGTACTGTCTGTGTTTGCTACTGACGATTTACTGTTCACTAGTAGTAAAGGTATGTACACTGCACTACACATGTACACACATGACAGAGGGACATTCCAAAGCTGTACTGTCTGTTTGCTACTGACAATTTACTGTTCACTAGTATTAAAGGTAGGTAGATTGCACTACACATGTACACACATGGCAGAGGGACATTCCAAAGCTGTACTGTCTGTGTTTGCTACTGATGATTTACTGTTCACTAGTAGTAAAGGTATGTACACTGCACTACACATGTACACACATGACAGAGGGACTTTCCAAAGCTGTACTGTCTGTGTTTGCTACTGACAATTTACTGTTCACTAGTATTAAAGGTAGGTAGATTGCACTACACATGTACACACATGGCAGAGGGACATTCCAAAGCTGTACTGTCTGTGTTTGCTACTGACAATTTACTGTTCACTAGTAGTAAAGGTATGTACACTGCACTACACATGTACACACATGGCAGAAGGACTTTCCAAAGCTGTACTGTCTGTGTTTGCTACTGACGATTTACTGTTCACTAGTAGTAAAGGTATGTACACACATGGCAGAGGGTCATTCCAAAGCTGTACTGTCTCTGTTTGCTACTGACGATTTACTGTTCACTAGTAGTAAAGGTATGTACACTGCACTACACATGTACACACATGGCAGAGGGAAATTCCAAAGCTGTACTGTCTGTGTTTGCTACTGACGATTTACTTTTCACTAGTAGTAAAGGTATGTACACTGCACTACACATGTACACACATGGCATAGGGACATTCCAAAGCTGTACTGTCTGTGTTTGCTACTGACAATTTACTGTTCACTAGTAGTAACACTGCACTGCACTTCACACACATGCTCTTGTCTCAGAAAAGAAAAATTACTATATATGCCAAGAGAAAAGGCCCCCAAATCGGGCAACGCAATTTTACGCTCCTGTTTCGATTTCCAAAGAATTATTGCTTTCACCTTTCGGTCTCGCTCGAAACATTAGAATCAATAAAAAAAATATTAATTTAGGCCAACTAAAATTAATTAGTAGATTTTCATCCAACTTTTTGAAAAAAATGGGGCGGGTGGGAGGATTTTATTTTTTATTTTTTATTTCATATGAAACTATTTTGTAAGGTGTTCTTAATATGTAAACGTTATAAAATGGCTTATACCACTTACTACCCTAAGAATCACGAAAACCATGTTGAATTGTTACAGGAAGTTAACAAAATACGAAATTATTGACACGGATACCGGTAACGGAGATGAACAAAATCCGGAAATCGTAAATTTTAGAAAATAAAAAAAATCGGGGCGGCACGATTTCAGAGGGGCGGGCGGGGATGAAAATCTATCAATTAATTTTAATTGGCCTTATCAACACGATGTATAACATGCCTACCTTACTTTCCAATCAACAGCGCTATAGCCATGTGAAATCGGTCAAACGTGAATTATTGGATGTATTCAACAAGTGACAATTTTCACCCATATGTGGCTGGAAGACTTTCTAAAGATTTTCATGACTTACGACTTTCTGTTTTCACTAGCAGTATGAAAGAAGGGTAGCCTTTTGCTAGATGATAATATGTGATAGATTAATAGATGACATTAGAAGAAACCCATGTTCTGTCTTTGAAAACAATCAAGTTTTGCAAGTCATTTAACTTGCATAATGATACATGTGAATCCTTTAATTTTAAAGTTTTTTTTAAATAAGCCAGAAAATAGATGTA